>OX421408.1:7414951-8614951 GCA_949126875.1 Lochmaea capreae
TTTTGAAAACAAAAAACTATTTGCAATTTAACAAGTTCTAACGATATGAATGATTCCAAATCCCTTAGTGGATGTATATATTGTAATATATATTTTATTTATAAATATTTCAACATTCCAATTATAATATGACATAAGATTTTTTATGTGCAACCGCATTGATACGCACTGACAAAACACACGACTAGAATACTTAAATAGCAGAAAATTTTAACTGCAGCTACGTTGGGGTTGCTTCCAAACTATGTCCAATTTTCTTTACATTTCAACAACAAAATATAGTTACTGGTTTAGTAAGTACACGATGTTTTGTCAGTGTAATCACTATTGCGTTAGAAATTAAGAAGTGAAGCAAGAGATATAAAATATGTGTGAACTGAAAAATAGGAAGTGAGATAGATAAGTAAGAAAAGAAAACTAAGAGAGAGAGCCGAAGAAAAGTGAGAGAAAGCGCGGAGGAAAGAGAGAGAAAGAGCGTGGCAGAGTGAGAGATATAGCTAAGGAAAAGTGGTAGAGCTGGTGAGAGAGATAGCCGAGGAAGGATGAGAGTGGGAGTTAAGGGAGAGAAAGAAAGGGAGTGGAAGAAATAGAGGAAGGGTCAAGAGAAAGAGAGTTGAGAAAGGTAGAGAAAGAGAGCTGCAGAAGTAATACTTAGAGGAAGATATAAAGAAGAGTGAAATTTGAATAAACTAATTTTATATTTCTCTTCACTTTAAAGTTGCCTTTGTAATATAAATTATGATTATTAGATAAAATTAAAAATTTATTGAAATCAGAGTATTATTTCCTTCCCAATACTCTGAGTGAAAGAGGAATCGAGCGGAAATAAGGGAGAGAGCCGGAAGGGTAGAGGGAGAGAGCTAGGTAGAGGATTAGGAACAGCGGATGAGGGAGAAGAGGTAAATTAAGGATATTGAATTTTGAGGGAAGAAAAAAATTGTAAGGGTAAAATATTGTTTCAACAAACAACACAAAGTGTTATAATGAATTCAAAATGACATGTATAATTTTAGATAAACAGATTTATTATTGATCAGTCACAAATAAATATCTATACAATGTAGCTTAGAATATGAAGCATTGGCAATGTGAACTTTTTGAAAAAATTTCAAAAAAGTTAGGCCAAAAATACACTTTGCCAAGTAAGAAATGGTACATTCACAGAAATTTGTTGCGAAAGTACAATAAGAATTTTCAGACGTTGATTGGTTGTCAAAAGGTACTTAAGCAAACAAAGAACCATTTACAGAAAAAATATTATTGCACAGAGCAGTACATATCTTATAATATAACAAAGCTAAAGGAAGAAAATGTGGAGTAATGCGAGATAAAAAAAAAAGACGCGTTAAGAAATATACAGAAAATAAATTTTTAAATAATTATTGTAGGTAAACTGACGTTTCGGTTTATTGGTCGTAAAGATGTGAAGCTATTCTAGAAAAAAATATATGACACCAATAATTTGTCAACGACAGAATGTGGCTAAATTGAACCAAAAAGTATGCTAAAAATGTGTAAAGGTATAAAACAAAAATGAAGACCTAAAGTATCATTAAAAAATAATCAACCCTTAAAATGGCAATACACAATAGCAAAAATTGATCCTCCAACAGTAATACATCACCTAAAGGTCCGAGGAACATAGCAACAGTTTGTATATAAGAAACCACAAAATATATGTGAATACACTTTCGTTTTATACGACTTTAAATAACGTACAATAATTTTGAATTTGCAGCTCTGTACAACAATTAAAACGTATAATAAGACAAAACAAAATTATCTGTCAAATCCGTGATAACTTGAAGTTTCTGTTTGCAAAATGTGCTAGTTTTCAAATTAATTAATTCCCATTAAAACAAAAACAATATATTTAAACAATTTTGATTAGATATCCCAACAATTAACAATAAATAACGTATTGGAAAGAAAAATATTAAACTAGCAGGCATGCTTCAAAAAAAGATATATTTCACTATGGGGCCGTTAATTAATTATGTGAGGTGTTCAGGGGGAGGAGGGGATCAACCGAATCTCACTTGGGGGAGAGGTTTTGGTAAATATCACGTTATTTTTTTCTATCAGAAAACGATGTAAAATTGCCTAAAATTTCAGTTAAATTAAGATTAAAAAATGTGTCTTGAATTAAATCTGACATAAAATTACTGTAATATTCCCTAATACCAGTCTTTGCTAGTCTTTAAAAAAAGTAATTGAGTAAATTGATCTTTTTTAAAATAAATCCAAGGCATTTACACCCAAAAAACGAATATTGAAAAATCTCACGTAATATTGGGGGGGGGGGCGAGAAAAATTTCACTACATCTTACCAAGTGCGAAGAGGGGGGTCAACCGTATATCCAGAAATTCAACCGACAATAGTTCAGAAATATTCTGCACAAACTACATCCACACTCAGTTAAAAAAAGTATTATTCCAAGTTTCTATACTACATAATATGAGCAGTTACTATCTGGTATCTGGCCGGATAGTAAGCACCTATCCTGTAACAGACCAGATAGTACGCACGTATATTGGATAAAGACGGATAGTACTCTCTTAGTGCCTTCAAATATATAGAAGAGCAACAAATTAGGCGTGTTTTCATCAGCATTAAAGAATTATTCGGCGAACAAGAAAACAGAACAGAAAATATTAGTGTAATATTAAACGAGACACCGGAAGGCTAGAGATGAATAACACAAAGTAAGAAATTAGAAATTGGATAAATTTGTGTAGATAATGCGAAATATTTCGGTACGGAATTAATAAGAATCGCGCCCAACTTAGAAAACGCGTACCCACTCAAATTTAGATTTATTAATGTCGGTTGAAGATTCGGTTATCGGGCCGATGGACAGGCCAAGTATTCGTTATCCTGCAAAACCACTACCCGGTACATCTCTAATAGATTGCAAAGAAACCGAATTTCAAAAAATGTAAAACTTATTTTCGTTAAGTTGATAGCTACCTGTTGAATAATAAATTTAAAAAAACACACAATAAAGGAAGTAAATTAATAATAAGTATCCACCCAAATTTGGTCACCATAGGAATAAAATTAAATTTAAAAACAACAAATTAAAATAAATATATAATTAACGAAACAAAAACATAATTTCTTGTTTTTAAAATTATTATTATTACTACAATTTTGATGATTACCAAAGTTGAAGTGGAAACGAAATAATTTCGAATACTGTTATATATTTTCGAGGGTCGTTGATTCGAGCTGATAAAGATAGAGAAAGGTGGAAAATGTGACAAAATTGTTTAAATATCATTTAAATATTTTCGTAACGAGTAGCATGTACAAACAATAAAAATATACAAAAACAACCACTTAATTATTTAAAAAAAAAACACCCGATCGCATGGTTCGGTGTGTAAGTTTTTGTAACATTTAACTAACAATTGTGACAACCAAATTGTCAAACGCTATTCAGATAAAAAAAAAAGGTTTTTCAGTAAAATCTGCCGTGGAAAAGTTTTTGATGAAATTACGATGAAGGTTAATTGAATTTTTTGAAAATATTTTAAGGTGGGTATAATTTAATTTTGATGTTTGAAAATTTTTAAAACAAAAGGAATTTTTTATTAATTTTTATACGATTTAAAATTGTAGAAACGTATTTTTTAAGCATCATTTCACTGCAAAACGCATGCGCCCATAAAATGGTAATTATTTAAATTGTCAATGAATCTCCAATATACCACTTTTATTTCGAATTCTAAACAGTGTAATACCAACTCACCCTGTATGTACATCATACATATGATATGTATTTCAAAGACAAAGTTAATATTTCGTATGAAATAAGAAAAGTTCGTAAATTAGTGATGATAATTATATATGTTATTTTTAAGCTGTTATTTGAAAATAACGGTTGTAACTGTGATTTTGGTTAAAACATTATAGTTGTACAATATCGCCGCGGATGGGCACGACGGTAACTGAAACTGTAGATACCATAAGATCGCGCCGCCACGTCATTTGAAATTGTTTAATTGGATTTTGTCTTTCTTTTGTTACCGAATATAAAAAAGTGAACATTTTTCCAAAGATGTTATAAGTTTCCTCCAAACTGGCAACTCCGTGCGAAAATCACATAACTGCGTACTCAAAACTAACTCAACTGGTGAAGATCCATCGTACGTTCCATTGCTATGCAACCATCTGACGTACTATTGGCAAGCGCATGCGTGTGCTCTCCCCTCTCACTTCGACTATTACTGATATTGATTATTCAGTGGCGTTTTTTTGTCGTAAACTTTTGTATTATTAGACTTTTTTGTGATTTTGAAGAGTGTAGTTTTATTTATGTTCATTTTTTTTATCATAAAAGGTTTTAATTTTTTTATAAAATATTGTACGCCACTGGTACTTTTAGGAATGGAATCGGTCATGTTTCCTCACCCCTTCAGATAGATTTACCACAATGTATGCATGATGGGGTGACGTTCACTGAGACCTAAAAGATCTATTGTGTCCTACCACACTGTATGTACACGTTACAACAACACTTCCAAGATTCTTCTATTTTTAGGTAAAACTTCTCGTTGAACATTAATTTAGATAGCGACAATGTATTGGAAAAAAAACTGTATAAAACGGTTAGTTTTGAGTCAAAATACAGGGCGAGTCTGTTTAGCAGCACCTTTATTCAAGCGGAAAATAAAAACTTCAAAAGAAATTTCAGTTAAATCACAAGAATAATTTTAAAATGTATTTACCAATAGCAACTGAAATGATTTAAACGTTTCGTTTGTACTTGAGTGAATTTGCAATTTTAACATTCAAATATTTATCCAAACGGCGCCGAATACTAATCAAAAATTAAATAAAATTGTACCAGCCGATATAACGTAGCAGTTAATTGTGTAATAAGTTGCGAATAAACTACTTGTTAGTAGATAAGGATATTACAAAATTTCAAATAAAAAGGTACTTTAGTACTATTGTTGGTAAGGAATGATAAAAATTGTCAAAACAGGAACAAAATGTCAAAGAAACTCTAGATAGAGTAGATAGTAAATAAATAAATAATAATATATTCAAATGATAAATCAATTCCAGCTCATTTACTGTTTTTTTTTTCCTTCGAGGATAAAATGAAAAAGGTTTTGTGCATTGGCTACTTCTTTCAAATTATCCTGACATTTGAATCGTCTGCAAATAGCATTAGATTCATTTGAACTACTTTCCGTAACTAATTATTATACTTCCTCAGCTTTGGATCCAAACGGGTTCTATCAACACCTCAATTTTTTCGAGCAGTCTAATTAGGGATATTTGAATGTAAAACAAAAAAAGCTACAATTGATTTCCTTTCTGGAGCAACTGTTGCAATTCGAGAAATGTTAGATAAGATGGAGAAGAAATACAGAATATGGTAATAAATAGAAAAATGGGTATGTTCAAATGATTAGTAATGAGTTATTAACTCCTGTACATCATTTCCAGAACAGTTTTCCCCCGAGGAAAGTAGAAGTTGAGGATTATGGACATTTGACACTTCCCTGGAATTCTCCTAGCCTCAACAGTTTAAAATAGTCAGCAAATGGAATTGGATGCATTTGAACTACTCTCTAAAACTGATCTTTAGGCTTCCTTCCAATACGTTCTATAATAGTTTGGCGAGCAGTCCATTTAGGGAAAGTAAAATAAAAGATATTGATTATGTTTGATAATATCGTGATTTTCTTCCCAAGTGAAATGTAAATTTGTAAATTGACTACTATTCGAGCGTAAAAAAACCTACAATCGATTCTTTGTGAAATATTTCTCGAAATGCTGATGCAACTAAAGAAAAGTTTCAAGTATGTGTAAATAGTTATATTATATAATAAAATAATAAGAAAAAAGTGGTAGTTAGTCTGCTATAAATAAACCTCAACATTTTTTAAAATCAACTCCGAAAAAAGATAGATGTAAATAAATAATTTAAATTATCCGGTAAATAGGTGAGTATTATTGACTTAAGCATGATGTAATTCAATAGAATGCAACTTATTACAAAAATAACACAGGATTAAAACTTTTTGTTCTGAAAAATCGGTTCATTCATTCATCGAAAATAATAATAACAATAAATAATATAAAAAGAACTCTGAAACGCGCTTATATACAATCACCTTCTGATTTTTTTTTTCTCACGAAACGATGCAATATAATAATGAATTAAATTGATTGGTGGCATGTCAGTCTATGCAGTTATCTTCAGATTTACTCGGCGGCGTATCCAAGTATATCTTTAAGGCTCTTTCCCCGCCCGGAGAGTACGACGATGGATTTAATCTGCGAAGACGGGAGTTTTCTTTTTGGGCCAATTCCTTTCTTTCCTCGCTTGTGAGTTCCTTCATGGTTTCACGGTTGTCCCTTTCAAAACAGCAAAAATTATTAATAAAACTGTAATTAGGTGTTAAACCGATCTTTCGGCTTTTGGTATTTTATTAAAGTATAATACTCTGCAAACATTAATTTAAAATTTATTTAAAGCGATACGTCATATCACTAAAGATGAAGTTAGCCACTTTCTGATTTATATGTTTTATGAATCAATATCCAGTTACAAAAAGGACATTCGAATTTGAAGTTTGAAGAACTGTCAAAGTCTATAATATATACGAGTGTTTTGTTTACAGTTTATACGACTTTGACGTTTAAATATTATGAAAAAACATTTTTTTGGTTAAGTTTAGTTAGTTTTTCTCCTTCATTTTTAAAGTTGGAATAATGTCAATATCATATAAATCTTGTTTTGTATCATAATGCACGAACACAACAGATACAACACCTGGTAAAAAGTCTGTAACAGTTAAAGGAAAAATATGCTTTGAGGCTGCTAAAAGCAAATATAAACAGACTAAAACTAATTACTATTGATGTGAAGATCATTTTGATGTAAGTAATTGTGATGTATTTAAATTTGTTCAATGTTTAGTTTGAAAGTGACATGGACAATTATGTTGAACACTTGGGAGGGAAAAAACAATTCCTAATTCACAATAACAGCAATATGACATAAGCATAATCTATAAGTACTTCATCACATCAGAATTGTGGTCCTATGTCAACCCTTATGTAGCTAACTTCTCTTTTAGTGTATGTACGTCACAGCATAAATGGCGGATTATTTGAATCATCCAAAAGATTTGTGAGATAAAAATATTAAAAACAATTGATCCTTCGTTATGATTTTGTCTACCACTAATATTAACATTGAGAAAACATCATATTTTCGTTAAGTTTAACACCCCATTTTGTGGCCAAAAACTGGCTGTTAGACAAGTACGACCTGGGTCCCAGAACACTTCCGAGTAACTTATCAGAGTTAAAAATGTCATAAAAAATATTGAAAACTCACTTGAAGAAGAAAATTGTACCGTTTTCCGCATTAACGGGCCATTCTTCTAGATTCGTGATCTGCAGATGCCATGCTAGCGTTTCCATATCTAAAACAGGTACATCACAAGGAAGAGGTTGTTTGATATTGGCTACGTCTATATGCTCTGGAGATAGGCCTGATAATTCTGATAGCTTTTTCTTCAATTCCTCCATAGTTAAATTATCTATAGCGACTTCTTGGAACGGTCGAAGTGTTAAAGTCGAAGGGCACCTATAATCAAATTTATCTTGATATTTATTACCATTTTGCTGGTATTCCCATGTAATTTTGTCAAAAGCAATAAAGAATTGACCATGGACATTTGTCGAAAACAGAAGTCAACAGTTATAATATATGGAATTCTTTATCGCGAGAATTCACGAATTAACGTTAATCGGGTTTACAACGATTTATAAAGTAATAGTACCAAGTTTAGAACTGATTCGTGATAAATTGCGGGATATTCCTGAAGATACCTACTTAACAATGTTTTATTGAATTGTGGATTCAAATATAAGAAGTTAGATAATCGAATGGTGATAAAGTGGTAAATAAACATTATATAACTACTTACCATTGTCTAACGAAAAACAAACACTGATCCCGACTTGTAATTTGTTCCATATCGGGAAGCTCTTGAAGGTAAACATCCATATTAGATGAAACTAGTATATCTTTATCAAACCTTTGATCGTCTAAATAAACTTTCTTAGGTTTCTTCCAATTCTTTTCTCGCAATCTACATTTATGATATGGGATATCGAGCATATTTTGTTTTTTAGCTTGAAATAGAATCTCTTTTTTCGCCGAACCAACTGTCTGTCCTTTTGCGATGATATGTTCGAATAAAAAGTTGTTTAAATCCATTGTGTCGAGTTTAAGATGGTATACGTGACATTTTATTTCATCTTTCCTCAATACTCGACCCAACTTTATCGTTATTCTAATAAAAAAAATTCATTAATTAATAAAATCTGTTCGTATGAACAGGTGTGTTGTTTTTCAACTTACCTTTCCCCGTCTTTGGCGGACCTTAACGTATCCGACAAGCAGCTCCATTCTTCATCCGAGTTAATGTACTGCTTGTAGATCTTAAAATACTCTGAAGGTACCCTTAGAACAACTTCTAGATTCTTCTTCAGCTTTTCTAACGTCATTCTTTTATCGGCTAAGATCTTACAGTTTCTGAAACAATTTTCAACGCATAAAAATTGGGAAATGGACAAAATTTTTAAATACCAAAAACGTGTTTTAAACTATAAGTAGATATTGCATGAAACAACCACTGAAACCAATTCAAGAGGCAGGAAAATTCAAATTATTCCAAACAGGTGAGAACGCACTGATATGGTTAGGTTAGGCGTCAAACCGTATGATCTTAAAACAGCCACGGGTATTCGGTGGTACCCGAAGCAGGAGCACTGAAAACTCTGTATCTTTTGGTACGCCTCATAGCTTTGTATCACCTGAACTATTTAGTTGGAAAACCATGATACGAATGTCTTCATCTACTCGTGTTTTGATTGACTAATTTGAACAAAAACAGTTATAGTTAGACGTATATTCTCGCGGACATTTTTGTGGATAATGATGGTAACGACTTTCAAGTAATATTTTACTCACCTATTAGCATTGCTATCCCAATTTTGTGTGTCATTATTATGCGTTTCACTGGTAATTTTAAAATAGTAATTTTGGGAATACTGTTCCTCTTGCTGCGTATCGACATCGTCCCAATTCATTTCTTCGCCAGAATGGCCGAGAGCGTCGTAATTATAGTTGTCTTCTCGCGGATCGCTAGGAGAAGACATATGTTGATCTGCTGGTGAGGTAGGACTACTTGGTAACATACCAATGTGTTCTCCTGAAAGTTAAATTAATATTACTTTTATTTTTTTAAGAAATACAGATGTCTACTATTGATTCGTCACTAAAAATGTTGGTAGATCCACATAGGAAAATAATGAAACTACATCCTACCGAACCAACCATAAACAAAGCATTTTTTGAAGAGTATACACAGATCATAACCTTCAAACACAAGTTCGCATTCCATGAAGATCATTTAACCACCAAACAAGTTCATCGAATAGTTAACGAAATATCAGGAAAAGAAATACTGCAACACTATTTTCCTAATTACCTCTCAAGTGTTAGAATAAGATCTGGCATCTAAGCTTGTGCTATAAACTAAATAATGTAGTGTCCAGCAACTACTTCCTAGCAAACAGGTATTTCTCATTCCATCTACTTGGCTTACTAAGACCCGAGAGTTTTGGCTCCATAGTGTGTTTGAGTCGAATCTTCCAGAGATGAAAGCAGCAGCTACAGTGTTGTTGAAAGATTATAGAATATTTAAAACCATTAAACTTGATGGGAACGACGTTGAATGGAGACAAGAAGTCAAGTATCTAGGTTTGACTCTAGACAGCAAACTCCTGTGGAACAAACACGAGAAGGAGATACATACAAAGCAAAAATGGCTCTAATGGTGTGCAGGAATCTGGCAGGGAGAAACTGGGGTTGTGACCCAAAAATCCTGAGCTGGATGTACACTGCCATAGTGAGACCAATCATCACTTATGGAGCCATTGCGTGGAGTAGTAGAACTAGCCTCTTGACGACGAGAGAAAACCTCTCCAAAATTCAAAGACTAGCCTGTATATGCATAACAGGAGCAATGAGTACATGCCCAACGGCAGCAATGGGAGTGATTCTCAACCTCACACCATTACATATGGTGGTGGAGAGTGTTGCAGAAAGAACAAGATACAGACTAAGTAGAGAGGGAATCATTAAAAAAAAACCACCTCTTCACTTCTTAGAAATCGGACAACCTGGGACATGCCACAAGATGGTATGATGAAAAAGTATAATTTTTCAAAGAAATTCGTGACGGAATTAAGCAACAAGAAGGAATGGGATCCAAATACCATTTCCAGACTTGGAAAGAATGCCATTCAATGGTACACAGACGGCTCAAAAGCAATAGAAGGAACTGGGATAGGAGTGTACGGGCCAGGAACCAAACACTCTGAAAGCTTGGGAAAAACCCCAAGTATCTTTCAAGCGGAAATTCACGCAATAAGAAAGTGTGCCCAGTTCAATATTGACAAAGGATATAGAAGGCAAAGGATTATCATAATGTCTGATAGTCAAGCAGCCATTAAAGCGCTGAGTTCTTGTGTAATCAGTTCCAAAATGGTGTGGGAATGCCTAGGCAAGCAATGAACTAGGCGAGAACAATATAGTCACCTTACTGTGGATTCCGGGACACACTGGAATAGAAGGAAACGAAATAGCAAATGAACTAGCGAAGAGGGGGACTGAAATACCCTTTTGGGGGCCGGAAACCTTTTGCGGAATCAGCTCCAATATAATATTGGAAGAAATAGGTAAAGCCGAAGAAAAGAGAAGATCTGACAATTGGAAAGATCTAGTAGGGCTTAGGCAATCAAAGATTCTTCTGAGTGACTACAACCTGTTGAGATCAAATCAATGCATAAGTCAAAGCAAAACTGCACTAAGAGTTTTAACAGGAATCCTAACGGGACATTGTCGCCTGAATGGACACCTTAAAAAGCTCAAAATAGTGGAGGAAGAAGATTGTAGATTTTGTGGAATGGAAGAAGAAACCTCCATCCACATACTTGCGAACTGCACAGTATTTCAGAATCCTAGGGCACAGTACCTGGGAGACTACTGGATAGAAGAGGGACAGTTACCTAAGTTGAGGCCTGCAGATATCCTAAAATTCCTCCGGGAAATAGGACTAAAGGAGCTACTAGTATCTGAGACTCTCCTCAGAAACTAAGTAGAAGTAAGGGGGCACAATAGATCTTTTAGATCTCAGTGAATGTTACCCCAAAATACATACATACATACATACTAAGACCCGAGAGTTTTGGCTCCATAGTGTGTTGGAGTCGAATCTTCCAGAGATGAAAGCAGCAGCTACAGTGTTGTTGGAAGATTATACAATATTTCCCGTTTTACTACTTTAGTTAGACTTTAACGTATTACAGTTTATTGCCAGAAATTCTTGAATAATTGCCATATTGGAGATAATGTAAGGGATTTGTTGAATGAGGCAAAACTCTTGGTCAGATTTTCCCCAAGTGTTTGATTCGAAAAAGAGATTGAAACCCCAAAAAACTTGTTGGGACCTGTTTGTAGAATAAGGTGAGATATCACTGGATATTTCCCTTTAATTTACTTAATACTCTGTAATGATTACATTGCGAATTCTGGCGATATATGAAACCAAACTACATAGAGTAAAGTGTATATTGTCATTGTTGGTGTAGTGATAGTGTAGCTTGTGTATTCGGTATTCTGTAATGATGTGGATTGAAAACAAAGCAATATATACACACACAAAAATTATAAATCAAGAATTGAATGCAAGTTGAATAATGAATAGACAATTAAATATTTACATACCGGGTGTTTCTCCAACTAAAGTTCGATCACTATCACTCAAACTACTATCTTCACTGTTACTTTGGTCACCAAAACCATCTCCTGGACCGGGTTGAGGAGACACCCTCAAATTCGGCGAGTTGGTACACCTGTCACCACTACCTAACTCTAATTTGTCCAAGTTTTGGTTCAAATCTAATGATGGAATTGACATGGACTCCAAAGTAGCTAAAAAGAGATACGAAATACAGTATAATGTAGTTTACGAGTGTGTGTGTGATTAACAGTTTTATACTTACCAACATCTGTGTCTGGCAAAACTACTGTCAAACTAATTATATAACCGAATAAAGATATTAATCTCTTCAATTTCGAAAATGGAAAACTTTTATCTGGATCTTCATCTAAGGCATTGGAAGCATACAGTCTATAATTGGTGCAAATTGGATCGAATTTAACTAATGCTTCGTCGTTATCCAAATACTTTGGTTCGTTGCTGTACATTTCTATTACCACTTTCACTAAAAAAAAAAATTAATACGAGTAAGTGTCTTTAATAAACATTAGTTATATGACCAAGAAGAAGCAGCCTTTACTTACCTTTAGAAGGATTAATATTCAATAAGGGACCAATTTTTTGTTTTAGGTCATTAACGGTATCATTTATGTCTACTCGTACAATTTTTGGTTCATTTATCTCTTCCGTTTCTAGGATTATGGGGTATACCTTCATGTTAATGCCACCAGGAAGATAAGTTTCCCAAGGAGTTCCTGCAATAAAACCGAACAATGAATTTTGAATCTGTATACATTTTTTTTTTGGTGTTTGGTTCACTGAGATCTAAAATCAATTCCCGAGGAAAATATCAGCGACTAGCAGTTCCTTGAAGGAATGTTTAAACTCTTTGAAGTGCCCTTTCAGGCGACTTTGCTCCTAGAGCAGTCTTAGCCTGGCTTATACTTTATATATATATATATATATAAATTTTTTTTGGAGCCGTTCTAGTACCGGGAGCACTGCAGCCTTGGCTTATTGTATTCTACTCCCACCTTTATTCCACCCACCCAGCCATTCCCGTACCCTCGAGTAGATGATATAGATCAGTTGGATGCATGCCATATGCTTCAGGCGGCACGTAGGCCTCTCCGAAGATTGTCTGTCTCTTTGAGTCCAATGCCGCACAGTCGGATAAAATGTGGGTTACGGTCTCGGTCTCCATGCCACAAAGTCTGCAGCTGAGATCCTCGTTATATAGCCCCATTTTATGCAGATGATCCTTTACCGGGGCATGACTCGTTAGATACCCTGTAATAATTCTTAGCTTGTTCCTACTAGCATTCAGTAGTTCTTCAGTCCGTTTTACACATATATATCACTTACTGTGTACCTGCTTTGGAGTGTTTCTCCACTCCACTAGTCTATGTTGGCGTTGTACCCATTTTCGTATTTGTTCTCGGACTACCTTCTTTGTGGTCCCAAGAACTGGTTCTGGTCCAACATATATCCTTGCTGAACCTCTTCTCGCGAGTTCATCAGCTTGTTCATTTCCAGAAATATCATTATGTCCCGGCACCCACACTAGTCTTACTCTACTGTGGTCTGCCAGTTCATTCAATTCTTCCTGGCATTCTTCTACCAGTCTGGATGTTACCTTGCGCCTATTTAGAGCTGCCAGGCTGTCAGCTAATATGTTTATCCTATGAGTGTCAGTCCCATGTTTGTTAATTCTGACACATTCCAAGATGGCATAAATCTCCGCCTGAAATACAGAGGCATGTACTCCTAGTGAGAAGGAACACCTTGTGTTCCTCATCTCCTGTCCCTTCCCCAGTCTTTGACCCGTCTGTATACCAGGTCTCTCATCGGGGAAACTTCAGTCTGCTTGCGTATGCTTTATATTGATCTCCCTTGGATTTTCACAACTACCTTTCATTGTCAAAAGCTGCATCGACCCTGACGATCAACGTAGTCGATTAAGTGTGGACGCCCCAATCGACAAAAATTGTCGTGTGGACGTGGTTTAAAAATATTGTTTATTACACGGTTTATTGAAAATTGAAGGTATATATAAGTTTGGCAAGTTTATCTGAAGCTACGCGTCATCGGTAAGGGGGCGAGGAAACATGGCGGATATCTGTCATAAACGTATCAATGACGTACGGTACCTATTTTTGTAAAAGTATTAAAAATAATAATTATTATTATATATAGAAACTGTTTTTTGCTTTGCTTTAAAAGTAAGGTATTTTTCAAAACACGGTGTTTGTTAAAACCAAATAATGTTAAGAATCGTACTTGAATTCAATATGGATACGAAATAGTTCAAAATCTGACACTGACAACGAATGATACTCCATATACAATACATATACAAAAACTATCGAAAATTACAAAAAAGAAATGGATGAGATGAAAAAGATAATAAACAACATGCAGAATGATAGAAGAGTAGCAGAATTAGAAATCCAACTAGTAGAAGAGAAAGAAAAGAATGTGTCGTTAAAAAAACAACTACAGGAATCTGAAAATATTGTAAGTGAAAATCAGGAACTCAAAGAACTTAGAACAAAGTTTTGGAGGATTGAAAAGGAACTGGGTAACGCGAAAATACATAAGAGAATAGTCGAAAGGGAACTAAAAGATGCCCAAGCTGAAATTAAATGTTTAACAGAAAAACTACACTTAAACGAAGAAAAAAATCGGAGAGTTACAAAAATGCAAGGCCTTTCGATAAATTTCACCAATTGAGTTAGTTCGGATGGCGTGAAAATTATGGTTTTCGCACAACGCTGCCAGAGCTTGAAGAAGCCCATAACAAATTTGGAAAAGTGTTCATCTTTTATGAAAAAATCATGTTAATAGACAAAATCCAAGGAAACAAGCACATTAAAGAGTTAACGTTTAAACATATTGTTAATAATAAAAAGTCCATTTTCTAATTATTATCACTACATACTCAGCACTTTAGTTTTTTTATAGTTAAACGTGGCAATATCGAATGTTTTCGACTGCTTTCGTTTCACGGCTTCAGATAAACTTGCCAAACTATAAATGTTTTGAAAATGAAATATACTTTGCCACATATGGTATAAAAAAATTAAAACAGACAAGAAAAAATAAGGAAGAATGCCCTCCAAGTGAAGCTGTAAGATATAATAAGTTATAATTTTTGTATATAAATCAGATGTAGTATAACATTTACGAACGAAACGTTTACTCACCCGGTTCCCTAATTTCCAACATCCATTCCGTAAATTGGTTAACACGATTTTTCAACTTATTTACAATATCACAGAATTTCAATTCGTCAGACTCAAAACTACTATCGATGCATTCGTGTTTTCTATTAAACACCACTAGACGGCAGTCTTTCAAATCCACTTGATATGATGCCAAATTCAAACGTTGGTGAGCGTCTCTGGCGGCCTCTTCTAACGTCGAATCGTTGAATACGTGAATCTTTATCTCGCTAAGGACATTTAACAACAAATGTTGAAATAAGATCTGAAATAAATAAATTAAATGAGATGGGAACACTATACTTTCGAGCTCATTTTTGGGCTGATATCGCAACATCTCATTTTAATCTGAAATAAGCCTCTGAAAAGTGGTTGTGTACAATGTAAAACTACCTGCGGAACCAGTTTAGAAAGAACTACCTGCGTAACCAGTTTAGAAAGTTGTTAAAGAGACACAGAAATAATAAATGGGAATGTAATAATTGAAAGGAAATGAAAAATCTCTTACCACTATTCGCATCATTTCACTTTCCTTTTCCCTATTAATTCTATCTTCTTCTTCTTTTCTCCGAATCTCGGTCAACAATTCCTTGATATGTGGGGGGAAGTCGGCAAAACCCATAGCCCGAGCGTTTCGGTCTTTATCTATTTGCCTGTACATCAACATGTAGGCATTTGTACTTGACGAATAGGCTCCCGAATAGTATCCTCTTTGAGGACCTCCCCCATAAGTTTTTCTTATATCATCTTCGGTAATCTATGAGGAAAATTATTACAATTAGGAGGATATAAAATTGTATACGTTTAAAAATAACTTATTGTAGAAATAATTAGAGTTAAAAGGAATTGGGAGTGATGTCGTCTTACCCCTGTGACACTTTGATCGTTGAAACAGAACCACAAATGTTTTTCGAAGTCTTTGATGTAAGCATAATAGTGGCCTCCCGAAGCGCTACCCGAGTGTATCATAATACTGAATAATTCGTAGATGTATGGACCTTTTGCTTCTTCTTCATTATTCCCCGAACTAACATCGATACCTGAAAAAGTACAAAAATACATTTGATCAAGAATTTAGCAAACAATTATTGTTACCTTCATCGCTATTAGCACAGTTATCATCTTGCCCGTTAACGGTGGAAGATACGTCTGTTCCTTGACAACTTTCATCATCTGCAGACCCCGAATCCGTCGTACTACAATCGTCGCATTTAACTACGTTCTCTCGTTCCTCCAAAGATTCGTTTTCTAAACCAGGATTTGTTATAAGTGAATTTAAATTTAATTTTTCGGAAAACATAACCCTAAAACGAAATTTATTTAATGAAAACCCGTTTTTACATCAAATTTAAATACTCACTTGTCATTGAGTTTGATCCTATGCATGGTATTATAATCGAAATCAAATCTTTTTAAATGCAACGTAAGCAAATAAGGAAATTTGGTGAATTTTAAACCTTTGTGAGCATCGCACTTTTTATTGCATTTATCGCAATGATATTGATTGTTTCCTTCTAAAATTTCCGGTTGAACAAACGCCCTTAAAGCTTCTTCTACGCTATTGTACGCTACAGCATTTCCGAAAGGTCTGACAGGAAGTGGGATATCCAAAAATGTGTCTTCTCGAGATTTATCAGTATTACATTCTAAACATTTGACGTAATCCAGCATTTTTCCTTCGTAGAGATCATTGATAAGATTCGCTTGTTTCGTATCTTTAAATTTCTGTTCCAAAGCATCAAACATAACCCTAAAATGATTTCGAAAGAGACTTATCTGTTTTTACAATATTCTAATGCGTTAATACTAGGGATGTTACGGAGATTCGGCTCCTATTTCGAAAAGTCGGAACTTCCAATTGATATTACACTTCCGATTTCGACACTTTTAAATCAGAGGTCGAGTGGCGGAGGCGACCGTGATCAACGTAGCGCGTTCAAACAAGTTTGTGCTTGTCGCGCGAGCAACCACCTCCCAGTTTGCTTTCTGTTGATTACTCTCCCTCTTGTCGTTTTGTTTTATGCGTTTTAATTAAACTTATTTCAGTTTTTGATAAGTGTTATTGTGTTTTATTTGATGCGTGACAAATTTATTTGAATTTAACAATGAAGCCAAAAACAAGCGTTATTTGGAAATACTTCAATTGCAAATGCAGCAAAGTGTAAACGAAAGGGAGGAACAGCTACTTCGTTAAAAGATCATTCAAAGTCTGTACATGCTAATGAATATGAAGAATTTAATAAGTGGCGATCTCTTTTTATGGTGGAGAGTGAATACAAAATTTCAACTTTTGAACCTGATGCCTGCTAATATATGTCATGTCCACCAGGCTCTGTAGCAAGCAAACAACTTTTTAGTGGTGCTGGCCTAATAATGTATGACCCATTGAGAAACATATTGGACGGACATAAAGCTAAGAAGCTTTTGTTCATTAAAATTGCTTTATTTGATTCGTTTTTTTTATTTGATTGATTTTGATTATTTTTATTTTCAATACCCTATTAAGTACATTAACTTTGGACCTGAAATTAAAGAGGTTAAATAAATAATGTTTGTACTTTGTATTATTTTATTAGACCTGCCCTTAACACATCTTTCTTCTGCCTCCCACCGCCTCCACCACCACTTCCGACTTTGATTTCGACTCCGATAACCCAAATTTATAAACTCCGATTTCGGTTTCGATAAAACCACCTCCGTAACGTCCCTAGTTAATACATACCTACAGAGTTCTTGGATATCATGCTGATGCCAGGCATCTCGATCCTGCCATCCGAAACTCGTTGTAAGATCAGTAGTTTCTACGGCAGACTTTGAGGAAGTCTGCAAATTTAAAAATAATTTTTGTAACTGATAGGGTATTGATCTAGCTTCATTAACTCCGTCAAATTCCCAATTGTACAAGGCGTTTCTAAATTCTGGCGTCATGTATAGGGTTTGTAGTAAACTGTTGAGGTAACATGTCATAGCTTGATTCACTAATCCTACATAATTGTTAGATTCTATGATGATAGGTTTCAAGTAAGGACGTAATACAGGATAGTCGTAATCTGTCATCAGTGCTGGAGGTGCTTCGCTTGTACTGCTTGAGACGTCTCCCGCTGTAGGACTTGCTGAAGCGCCTAAAAGATATTAAAGTATTAATATCATTATCAATAATAATTAAATTTCTGTCAATTACATATCAACACATGGTTTATTTTCGCTAGAACACTTGTGTATGCTAGAGCATTTGGTCTACTTAAATATTTTTGGTATTCTTACCTAAAAGAAGGTCATCTTCAACTTCTGGGACAAATAAAGACATTGGTTTGTTTTTTAATGTGTTGATGATGATTAACAGACGATCTAACGGAGTCCATTTGATGCCGGCTTCTTGTATAGTGTTGTTTTTGTGGTTGTTCAGAATATGCTAAAGCAAGTAACAGAGAGAATCATTAAAAAAACATGCCACAGGATGGTATGATGAAACTTTTCAAAGGAATTCTATACGGAATTCAATAAGAAGGAATGGGATCCCGACACCATTGCCAGAATTAGAAAGAATACCGTTCAATGGTATAAAGATGGCTCTAAAGCAACAGAAGGGACTGGTATAGGAGTGTATGGGCCAAGAACCAAGCACTTGAAAAGTTTGTGAAAAAAAAAGGAGCTGAAACATCCTTTTGGGGTGTCAGAACACTTTTGTGCTATCAGCCCACATGTAATGTAATATTGGAAGAAAAAGGAAACATTGTGAAAAAGAGAAGGTCTGACCATTAGAAAGTTTTAGTAAGGCTATGACAATTTAAGATACTCCAAGGATACTTAGAGTAAGACTGCACTAGAGCAATAGTGGTTTGCGAAAGCAAAAACTAGAAGTCCCTACATGAATAAGTAAAGTAACAATTTGAATAGCCCTGTATGTTTTCACACTTAAACTCGTTTAAGCATTAAACTAGTTTACGATTCTGAATTGGAATACACCATCGATTCTATGGAAGTTGAAACAGTTGAAACTTAAACGGCCAATATTGGAGGTTTAATTTTAAACTATTCTTTTTGACACTTGGGTAACTATGTCAATGTCTCATGGAGGGTTAATCAGATTTGATGAGGTGAGACTGTCAAGAAAAAGTTGTTGATACTAATTATTTAAATTGTTGCACTTCATCAATGAAATACATGTAATTCGAACTTCAAATAACAACCATCACATCCGTAATTGTAACCGAGAGCACTCAAAACTCAAATAACGTCAACATTTTTCATATAAAAAAGTCCATACCTTTTTCGACGTTGTCAAACTTCTTTCAGATTTAACTGATCAACTAAACTGGTTTAAATAGTTAAACGCCTTTAATAAATCTGAAAGAGTTTTGAGAACTTCGATAGATTTAGGGACTTTTTTGTGTGAAAAACGTTCGTTGGTGACAATGGTTGACGTTATTTGAGTTTTGAGTACTCTCGTTTACAGTTACGAACGTGACAGTTGTTATTTGAATTCCGAATTACATGTATTTCATTGATAAAACGTGTTTAAATAATTAGAATCAACAAATATCTAATCAACATTGACATAAGTTACCCAAGTGCCAAGAACAGTTTAAAGTTAAACCTCCAATATTGGGAGTTTAAGATTAAACTGGTTCAGCATCCATAGAACTCAAAATTATAAATTAGTTCATTAAACGGTGCAAGCTAAAAACCATAAAAAAGTACAGGACTTGATAGTGTTTACCTTTTTCTTTTTACCTTTTTTAGAGGTGTTTGATTTAGCAAACTTCCTACAAAAACTCATGCAATTCATTAATTCCTTTTTTAATAGCACTGAAGAATATTTTAGAACTAAAAAAAATGAATGGTACGTTTTCAAGAGATAAGATGTTTACTAGAGGATTATATCAGGATTTTATCTAGGTGTAAATCTTAACAATTTGTAAATATTTTGCAATCGTTTTTTTTTTTTCAAGAAAAGATAACATTGATGCAACACAAAGGTATCATTGAAAAGGAATATTCTGCATACTTTTTACATTACGCCGAATTGTTCACTTATGAATCATATTCACGTAAAAAGCACCCATTGATGTTGACAACAATGAAAATTATAAACAAAACTTCGCCATTTTTCGAGCGGAAGTAGAAGTAAAAGATGGCATCTGTATCGGAAGAATTTAAAATGACTGATAGCCAGAAATTTAAATTTTGTACACATTTGACAGATTACAGATCAGACCATAGGTTAACAATGTATCCCTATGATTTGTTGAAACTTTAGATCCGAGTTTAATAACTAACTAATTCAGTTAAGAACATAAAGACTGTTGCTGTAAAAAGAAACAGGACACCTCAAGAAGAACTAATGATGTAGGTAAGGTTGTATATTAAAGGGAATAATGACTATCGATTATTTAATGGTGTATTCGGATAATTAAAACAAAAACGTACCACATCTTTCTTGCCAATCTGTAATACCAGTTCAATTTCATCATGGTTATAACTGAACTCTTTGGATACTTCTTTGAAGATGCTTTCTATTGTCTTTGATGGTGTCAAGGATATATTATAAGCCTGTTTCTTTGGTGACTGTTGAATAGTATCACGAACAACAACCCTTATTGATGGGCCTTCTTCTGGTAGACATACCATTTTCTATAAACAAGTAAGTAATATTAATTTTAGAAAATATCAACATACAAAATGCATAGGTACTGTTTCACTGTATTTAATATAAAACCTCAATTTTATACATGCATTCTGCATTTAAGTTTGACTACCCAGTGTTCAAACAAAAATTAGGATTGCTAGGTGGAAGAATTTCATTGTATCATTACTTATTTAAGCTCAACATGGCAAAGTCAAACAACTGAAAATAGATACTAGTGTGATAACAGCAAAAACGTTGAGAGCTACTCAATTTGTGTAGAATTTACAATAAACCAAGTTCATTTTTCAAAAATACAAGTCAATATTATTCATGAGGTTTATTAACATTGAGATCAAGTTCAAGTAAAATTTGCTTACAGCCAAGAACAAGAGTAACTTTAAAAAGAAACAATTTTTTTAAATAGATCACACTATACATTTTTTAATTTCCGGAATTTTAAATTTAAAATTTCTTTCGAGAAATGTTCAATTTTTAAACACAAGAAGTGGACTATTATGTAATTTAAATTGTTTAGGTAATAACTCCATATCTTGAAACAAAGTTATTTAAGCAATGTCATCTTTTTTAAATATCATGATAAGATTGTAGTTTAAAATATTTTATCAATGTATGAAATGGAATTAACAATAAACAAATTAATAAAAAAAGACAACCTTGAACTCATATTTCCAAAGCAATTTTAATAAATCAAAATATACAAATATATCATGTACACTTAGGCAATATTTCAATCACAAACATCTTGAGCAAGAAAATTAAGAAGGTATAGGATATTTTAAAATTCACAATGGAATAGAAGGAAATGGAATAGCAAGTATATTTGCGAGGGGCTATGCTGAAACATCCTCTTTTACAGTCTCAGCTCCAATGTAATATTGGAAGAAATAGGCAATGCATAAGAGAAGAGAAGATCTAACGATTGGAAAGATCTAGTATAGATAAGATCAAATGCATTCCTCGGAAACTACAATCTGTTGAGATCAAATGAATACCTAAGTCAGAGTAAAACTGCACTAAGAGTTTTAACAGGGATCCTAACAGGATATTGTCACCTGAATGAGCAGCTGAAAAAGATTAAAATAGTGAAGCAGGAAGAATGTAGATTCTATGTACTGGAAGGATAAACCTCTATTTGCATTTGGTAATATGTATCTATTTAGTTAGGGGTGTCACAAAAAGAGACAAACTGAGAAATACAAAAATAAGAGAAGACCTGGAAATAGAACCAATGCTGGAATTCATTGAAAAGCGACAACTTAGCTGGTGGGGGCATCTCCAAAGAATAAATGATAAGAGGCCTGTCAAGCAAGTGTGGGAATCCAAGGTACAAAGAGCTAGGAAAAGAGGAAGACCGAGGCAAACATGGGATGGTGTATTAGGAGAAATATTGAAGAAACGAGAGATAACATGGTTAGCGGCCAAGACGCTAGCAAAGAACAAAAAAGCATGGGCAAAATTTGTGTACAGACATTAAAATATATTATTAACAATACAGACATTAACATATACCCTACACCATTTAATGGTAACAGGGATTTTGATTATATATATAATATATATATAAGAAAGTAGTTCGTTGCCGATACTAGATAGGTTTCAAATTTTGTGGGGAATGCGGCAATGTAAATGATATATAATATCTATTTATTTTAAATTATTCAAGCATTTATTATAATTTCTGTCCTGTTTTACTATGCTCTGTCTGTTAATAAATAAATAAACAAGGAACTTTTATATGGCATACCTACAAAGTTAAACCTTGTAAACATTAAAGTTCTTGTGTTGATATGGACTGAAATGTCTAGGTCAATGTTCTTTTGGTTGAAGTATAAATAATAAAGTATATTTATCTGTCTCAAATTGGCAGTGAAAAAATAAACCATGTTAAATTTCAGTTTTTATGGATACAAAAAATAAGAAATCTTATGGTACTCATTAAGAAACAAAGAAGTCAAAACATTTATATAAAATTCGTCAAATAAAGATACATTTTGAAACAAAATAAAAGCATGTAACTATGTAAGTCAATATATACACATTATTTAACCTTTTCATTGTCATAAAAGGTCAAGTTTAAAGGTATTTTTAAGACAAGGTATTTCAGAAATATAACATAAGGATGTCCCAAAAGAATATATATTTTTTTCAGTTAATTAGAATGTTAAATTATTAAAAATTACCATAAAAACAAACAACATCAAACAAGTTGTACTTTCAAAAATCAAAACAATAATAATCAGTTAATTGAATGCAAACTGAAAGTAAATGACTGTAGGTATGCAAGTCTAGCATAAGCATAATTGAAGCATTTAACAATACAAATACAATTTAATATGTTGGGACAAGAATAGTTATAGAAATTAAAAGACATGTTTTCAGTAAATATTAGACATTCTAATTAATTGTGTATATTGCCTATTACTTTATTTAAACAAAAAGTTATTAAAAATATTGTATTCATACCTATATAATATTTATAGTGATGGGCCGTGGGTATTTACCCGATGGGTAAATTCATAAATACCCGGTAAATACCGGGTATTTACCCGAAAGATATTTACCCGTGGGAATATTGGGTTTTTTCCTTAAAATAACATAAGGACTTCATAAAAAACATAATAAACAGCTATTGATGAAAAAAATCCCATCATGGCTATCTTCTTCTGCAGTGTCGCATTTGGTATGGTGGAAGGGAATATGTAGAAGTAGTCGCCTTTCAGAGGTAGCGGTGCGTATATTATCAGCTCCAGTTAGCTCTGCTGCCACTGAAAGGTCGTTTAGCACATTCAGTTGGATTCACAATAAAAGACGCAATCGCTTCACAAACTTAAGAGCAGGAAATATTACATACCTTGCACATAACTGGAAGCTGCAGCAAAAAACTAGAAATAAGAATAAGACGGAAAATGAAGTGATCATAGAGTCGGAAATATCAAGTCATTCAACTCAGACACCACAACCAGGTCCTTCTGGACTGAGCAATAATTTAAGCAGAAAATCACATCATTTAGGTGATAGCGTATCACAAATTATAAAGAAATCAAGTAATTCAAACGGTAATAAAAATAAAGTGATTAACACTGATGAAACGGACGAAGAAGAACTGGAAACCAGCGATACTGAGACTGACGATGACAATGACAGCGACAATATTCCATACATGGACACAGACGATGATATATCCGAGCCAGAAACAACATAATTTATGCAGATTATAATATTATTATACTGTTTTTTCATTTTAATATTTTTTATATATTTATTCGTTCTACTCCTATCCTATAAGTATTATCTCTGCTAGTCGTAGTCTAGAGAATCGAGATTATGTTTTTACATGTTAAAAAAATTTCACTGTTTTTCTTTTATTTTGTTTAACTCATATTAGCTTTCTAGTAATGTTAATGTTATGTTTTTATTATTTTTTATTGATGTGTTACGACTTAAAGGAATTTACTAATTTACATTTCCAATAAAATATATAAAAAACCTTAAATCTATTTATATATATCCATTAAGGGTCCGGGTAAATATCTGGGTAAATACCCGGGTATTTACCCAAAATATATTTACCGGGTATTTGCCCATCACTAAATATTTACAGATAGAATATGTGGTTAAAATTGCAATAGGCTGAAAACAAATCATTTTAAGATGCTGTAATAAAAAAACATCTCTGCTTTTCCCAAGGTTATTGAACATAATATATGTATGCTATAACAAAATTACATCATAAATTTTTTGGAAAACATTACAATCTATTATGTAGGTATACAATAAAATTACTATTAAATCAACAAATGCCTCTCTGGATTTTATATGACTATTGATTTAAATTTACTTTTCTACAACTTGCACTTTATTAGCATTGTATTTTCATTTTTTTTTTAAATTGACCCCAATCCCATAATTAGTATAATCCGTGAATTATACCTAATATTATTGCAACTTTAAATGTTAAAATCAGAACCTAATGTTTACATTCTTAGTAATTCATTAGATTCGCTTTATTTAGGTTCTGAATGTAGGTGTCAAATACTTACGTATAGACGAATAACCTATTTCAAATGCTACTTCTTGTATTCGACTCATATTAACATGAGATAAGTTGATATTTGGCCGCACTCCAAAAGATAAATTTAGTAACAAACGTAGTATGCACATACAATACAATTCGATTAAAAATAACTACACAATATAAGGGCAATTTAAGTCTACTCACCAAAATTACTATGGAATTTTATTTCTCAATCCTTTTTGCCAAAAAGTTTCAAGTCCTGTAAATTTGTAATTATAATAGTTATATTCTGACAAATACTTTAGATAACTTGGACATGAGACCGAAATGTTTAGTTGTATTTAGGAATAAATAGCTGATATTATAAAATATTGAAAGATAAATATTCCACGAAATTAAAATTCCGTGTGCAGTTTTTGTTCCGTAATGACAGCACAAAATTCGTAGTGTTATATTTTAATCTTAAAATACTGTATCTAATTATTTCAAAGGTATAACTGGCACTGTTAAAACAAATAACACACAATACAATTAACAATTAACTTGTAAAAATTATTTTGTAAGAAAAGTACTTTTCTTACCGGAGAAAATTGACATGTGCTTAAAAGTCACAAAACGCCATTTTCTACAAACTGCGCATTTTGGCATTTTACCACCTCAACCTGAAGATGAGTGTGGCAGCACTGCTCTAAGAATAGAGAAATATTTTGTCTATGGTTCTAAGTTCAAATTTCAATTATTCGCGATCAGCTACTCTAAATCGGTTCACGAGTCTTCCTCAGAGTGCAGCACACCTTTTATATTTTCATTAAAACCAGTCGATCTCGACATATTCAAGATGCTTGCTGTTCAACTTTGTGAAGTAATTTTCGAACAACTTACTGAGCTTCAGCCACGTGATTATATTTGTCGCTAAAAATCATAAATCAACGACAATCACTGTATGAAATGCACCTTCTTTCTTACTTATAAACCATGGAGAAATAATATTATAAACTATATATAAACTCAACATTATTGGTATGTTGTGGTCCTGTGACCTGTGGTCTGGTCTGTGGTCCGGTCATCCGTTATCCATTACTGTCACTCTGGTGTCACTGAACTGTCACTTTAAACATTTTAAAAGAAAACGGTTGAGTTTAATGTTAATTTGAATTGAATTTTAAATGTATGTTTATGAGATAATTTTAAAGTTATCAGCTTTTGTTATTAATATTTAAGAAACAAACTTTTGCTTAATTAATAAAAAAGTAGCTGAGGATAAGTGATGAAAAATGGAAAAACGTACCAAGCCCAGCTCCAGTAATGAAAATGACAATTCAAAAAAATATAAATTTTACAGAAAACCTTCTATTAAAAAAAAAGTACCAGAAGTAAAACATACGAAAACAAGCTTAGCGAGACTGCTTAAAGCGAATCCATTGTTGAAATTTGGAATCAGTTCTAAGCATGGACCACCAAGTAACACAGAAGTAAAATTAGGACCTGAAGCACCAAAAATGTCCATAAGTAATATATCCGGGAATGGGCCATATTCAAAGTCTAGAATAATCAATTTTGATAGACACAGGTTTTCTAGCAGCGATTTTGTTAATCCTATTTTATCTTCAACATTAATTGAATCAGATGATGTATTTAATGGACAGTCTTCTCAAGCTCCTATCAAACCTCTAACCAAAATCACAAGTAAAAAAGATGAAAATCTAAACAACAACGTACCTATTAATAAAAAAAATGAGAAAAGAAAATCTATATCTAGCCAATATTTACAAAGAAAGAAAAAAGAATTTCAAGAAATTATCGAAAAAGAGACTGTAGGCTATGGTTTTAGTAAAAACCAAGGTATGCCATTAAGAAGATCTTTATCTGCTGATAATCTTGAAGGCAGGTATTTATATTATGAATCATAGTGTCAAATATGTTAATAAAATTGTATTCACATAGTAGAAGTGTGTATTCAGCTAATTGAAGATGTATTTCCAATATCCGATTCAGTTTACAAGTAAAAAATTATTTTTTATACAAAATCATTACTTATATAAAATTTTCTCCATTATTTGAAATATTCGGAAGTGTTTCCAAAAACCTACACTGTTTCCACATAGAATTGAGATAACAAAGCTATTTAGTCTACGAGTATCTAGCTTCCCAGTATTTTATTGTAGATTTTTGATTTGTAAGTTGCATATATTGCATTGTCTGAGAAGTAAGTTCTTTAAAAATTTATCTGTCCAACTTATTTGATGAATTAGGTTCATACACACTTATTTACACTATTCAAGACAATTTAATCCCCCTTAAATATTTTTTTTATTTAAATTTCAACTGTTTAACTATCACGGCTCATGAGATACAGCCTGGTGACAGATATAGCAGAGCCTTACTAATAGGGTCTATTTTTTACCCTTTGGGTATGGAACCCTAATATAATAATAAAACTCAAAAACAATTCCAAGTATTTTTTATCATGCCAATGCCAACCATCATAATAAAATAAATTCTGTTCTTAATTAATCATTCACAGTAAAATGATTTAATTATTGTTAGTTATTGGAATAAAACCAACAATATGCTTATTAAAGTTTATTTTTTCCAGTGTGTTACAGAATTGAAGAAGAAGAAGATAATTTATTGGAATCAAAATCTACACAAAGTCTAAGTCAAGAAAAAGAATCTGATGAAATTGAAACAAGGTAATTTAATCAATCAATTATAGTTGTAGTAGTGTTTTTTATTCAGATACCAGATAAGATTTTACATATTCTGAACTGATGTAATGCATTGTGCTTCTTTTAGTCAAAAATCTATTATGTACAGAGTTACTATAGCTTCGTCACTGTTCAAACACCCTGAATTTGATATTGTGCAACTGCATTGTCATTTTTAATTAACATTTTTCATGCCTTTAATTATGAAATTTGAATTAAATTCAATTATTTGCAAAATATTGCTGTTCAAATGTTTCATTGAATATACAAAAGCTGATTATTGCTATTATTATTCTGACTCAACCACCTGACAATATAAAAACACCTTATTGTGACAGTTTTTTTCACAAATTCTCTAAGTGCATTTTTATGATGTCTTGCATAACATGATCCATCAAGACACATGTGCACATAAATTTTGTTGATAAATTAAATCCTGATATCGATTATGATTTTTCCCTAACATTATTGTTGGAGTTCCAATAATTTTTCAAGCAAATGAAAATTTGTGTAATGCAAGATGAACTAATCAATAAAAATAAAGTATATAATAGATAGAAGTAGTGAATTTTTATATATATTTTTTATTCATTCTGTGAGGTTGCATTCTGGCAATAGTCACTTCCTTTTCTTACCTCCTCCCAGTACTTTCTTACCACCAACAAATTTTCCTAAGGACTTTTTTTCTCTGACACTCATTAGTATAGAAATGTATATAGTTTTGATATTGATGACATATTACATTACATTTACAATTAGAATAAAGAAACATTTATAAAATAAATTTCAATGAGATTGTTTGGTACGGAATAAATAAAATTTATTTATAGTGATATTTTTAGAACTGTATTAAATGCTATTGCATGGGAGGACCTTAAAACTCGACTGGATAAACCTTCAGTGAAACAAATAATCATACCAAGTAAAGGAGAATTATACGATGATGAAAATAAAGAAAACATTGAAGTTTCCATTCTTGAAGCGGATAGTTATGAAGATTTGAAAATTTGCAATGGTGATGATTTAAAATAAACTTTACTTTTATGAAAAAATACAAACATCATTCGAAGGGGGACAATATGCATTCCTCTATTTTAACTAAGATTTTACATTTATTGTTTTATTTTCTTAATGTTGTACATGTAAGACTAATTGGTTTTCCTTTTAGTCACTAAGGTTTTTAAATTACATTTGTTTACTTTGTACGAGTTAGTGCCGTTTCATATGAACCGTACCGTCAGTGCCATTAGCATTAAGCCCAGTCTACATTAGTAGCAGTACTTGACTTTCTATAGTTTTTGTTGTTGATGTTTTACATTGGCAAAGAAACTGCCCAGTAATTGGGCGACCATTTATTCACAGCGGTCGAGTTTCTATGCTTTTCTTTACTGTCTACGTACCCTTGGGTACCTCACCTTACGCTCGTAGCATTTCTGCGTCGAACCGAGTCCGTTTGTTGAACGTACGTTCAGCTTGTCAAACGTAGAAAGAGACGTTAGTTTATAAAAACAGCCGCGACCGCCTAGTGCGTAATGGAAAGCAACTGAGTTCATCTGGACCTGTATCTTTGAACATTCGATCAAATGCTCCCACGCATTTCATGTGATGGGAGTGGATTTGTTATGTTCGAGCAGTGTCCTCGAAATCTCCAATGAACTTATCAGTAGTATGAGTACCACATGGGAGTATGCGAATAGAGTCTTGTGCAGAAATACAAATAAACATAACCTGTGGTTGTAACGTGTAGATCATAGCAATCATTATACTTAAGTTAGTTAATAATACTTCTGAAGCTGTTGTGTATTGAATAATTAATGATTTGCAAAATGCTGAGGAAATGGCGGAAGATACGACAAGGTTTTCTGATACAGGAGATCTTTTCATGTGGATAAAGAAACTGCTCATGAAACCATACCTTTGTTGGATGCATTACATAAAAAATGAAGTCACAAAAGACAGAGTGAAAATAAACACAAACTACATTATAATCTTCTTCCTCTCACGTGCTTTTTAAACCACAAAAAATGACACGTAAGATGTGCTAAATTGTTCGCCCTGTGTGTTTGAAAGATATTGCTATTGATCTTTCGAGTAACGTTCGATTCGGGCGAAATAATTCGTACGAACAAAATCCATTCGACGTTCTCGCGAATAGTTGAACGTTCAAAGATCCGGGTCCAGTTGTTAGAGGTGTATCGACGAATAAAGTACAGTCAGTCAAAGTGTAGTAACATATCCGCAGCGCGTACCGCCTATCTTTCTTCCGCCTAATATTTTTTAGGTTAGATGCAGTGCATAACTACAAGACACCATCGAGTGTATTGCTGTATAATTTTGGGACGTTTGATAAAATAGGTAAAGTAGACAAAAAAACTTCCTTTGTATACTCATCTTATTTAATATACTCAATTAAATTTCACAATTCTAAACGATGATATGGACGAATAAAATCATATTTTACCTAAAAAAACACCAAATTGACAATAAATCTAAATTAGCACATACCTGAAATATTGAGAATTGGTAATAAAACTGTATGCAAGTTACTTAAACTTCGAGCTACGTGATAAATCTAACACTGTGGAATATTTGAATGTACATTATATATTGCCTAATTATTATATTCCCCTTCTTCGTATTCGTCCTCATACCTTCTACTACCGTTTGTATCAAGGTGTGGTTCGTATTTTTGTTCATCTTCGTCTTCGAATTTAACTTTTGAGGAATCAAAATCAGATGGTTGGTAGTTTGGGTATTCGTAATCTAGAAGAAGAAAAACAAGAACTATAATTTAATATCGTGATTTTGAGTGAAGTGTCGAAAAAAATGGTGTTTTAAAGCAGAACCGATCAACTTAATTATAAACGTTTTGAAAAAATCGAGTCAGTTAAGCCTATTCAGCTTCTTCTTTAACTCGAAGTCACAACCTTAACAAAATCAACTTTTAATTCAATTTAGTTTGGACAAAGCTGGTCTAAAATGAAGATACTGAGAGAAGTGTTATTAGCACAACAGTATCTAAACGAACATTATAGACAAGTTAGGTTAGGAAGGAAATATTGAGTAAAACTTGATAAAATGTAAGAAGCATATACTACCTGTAAGGCAATACTCAAAGACGTCAGGCCCTTGTGCTTCAATATTTTCTTTAGCATTACAGTTCAATTCAAATTACGGCTTAATTTGAACATATGTGGATTGTAATGCAATTAAAAGGTACAAAACCATGAAACAATATACAACACTTACCATCTACCGGTTCTTCTTTAACTCTGATCATATCGCTACCATCATCGGTCTTAATGAATTCCACTCTTTCAATCTTCTCCTTTTCTCTTCTTTCTCTGCGTTCTCTCTTACGAGCGTCTCTATCTTTATCCCTAGATTTAGATCGCCTTCTCTTTCTGTCCTTATCACGATCCCTAAAATAAAATATTTGTAAGTAATTTCTGGTATTGATTGGACAAAGTATCGATACTCACCTATCTCTATCTCTTCTACTTTCATATGCATCGTCGTCAATAGTAATCTCTTCTCGGATTTTTTCCTTGCTCCTTCTTCTCTTGTCTCTTCTCGGCGATCTCGACCTACTTCTCCTTCTTCTTTCTCTTGATCTCGATCTCCTTCTTTCGAATTCTCTTTCCCTAACACGATCTCTATCCCTATTGTCGCGTTCCCTATTCACACCCCTTTCTTCCCTCTCGCGCTCTAACCTATAACGCTCTCTTTCTCTCTCGTTGTCTTCACGACCCGAGTGTTTAATATTCACGTCCGGTCCACCTCTTCTTGTGCCACCCAAGCCGCCACCTAAGAAGCAATGTTTTGAATTTAATTAAGAAGACGGGTTTATCAAACTGTTGTAAAATGTTTTTGACAGTTGACACTGTCGCTTTCGAAAAGGGGAGAAGTTTTGTTTGCAAAAATTTCACAACTTTATAGTTTAAATAAAATTTATTAAATAAACTTACCTAATCTTCTAGGTAGCCATCCCTTTACGGTCCTAGCCCTCTCAACATCAACTAAAACCCTCCTGCCGTCGATTTTCTTACCGTCAGCGTGTTTGTAAGCAGCTGGAATATTAATTTTTTACATCACATTCGATAATCCCAAATAACTATTAACTTTCAAAGTTGTTTTGATTATTACAGTACAGAAAATTAAACAAAATAATTATTTTAATGTATTGTGTAACTCTTGCACTAGACTATCAAAATCAGTCATCTAATTTCTTCGGTTCGTTTGCAGTGGGGTTTTTATTTTGCTCCACGTTATCTATATTGTGATTGTCTGGAGTAGATTCGCATCAGAGATATCTCCTGTTTGAGTTTATAAAGACAATGTCTGTAGATCATCAGATTTTGTCTGATGTATTTTGCACACCAGATATACCACCCAAGCAAACTGTTTAACAAAATTGTTTAGTTCACACATCAATTTTGGGTATTTGTTTAAATAAGTTCAACAGAAAGTATAATACAATATATATATGGAAATGTTTGAAAAAAATCTCGGTTATATCAGAAGATGCATAGTACTAGCTTTAAGAACAAATAAGCAGTAGAAAATCTAAATGATAAATATCACTTGTAGTAACAGAAAAGAAAATATGCTAGACATCAAAACCAGGTCAGAAATAAATATGGACATGTGATTTGGAATGAAGAGTCATATTCACTCCACTGTTGCTTTTAAGGATTCTTGGTAAACAATTACAAGAAGGGTTGAGCAAAATTTAAATCCCATAGTTTACGATCCCAAGAAACTGGACAACAAACAATTGTATTGAAAGAAAATGGCAAATAACGACGTTGAAAGTTTACATTAGGAAAAGTAGTTTTGACGTACCAAACAAAAAATATACAATTAACTGTACTTTCTGTGACAAGCGTATCGATAATACAGGATGTAACAAAAAAACTCCAACCACTCAAGAACTCGGAAGCAAAAGAAATTTTTCATTTTAAATACATAAGTAAAGTACTTACCTACTTTTTTAATTAATGAAAACATTCAGTTGTTTCCGGAAAAGTGATTGTCATTTGTTTTGGTACACTCTGTATATGAAATTTGTGGCCAAATAATAATGAAAGTACAGCAAAATTGTAAAATATTGCTGACTTTTCGGCTGAAAACACTAGATCAGTTTCCGAGTTACACAAGCATATTGAATAAAATTTGTACCAAACTTTTGGGGAAATATTCAATTACAATAACCAGAAACTCACAATTACAAGTTCAAAACAAAACAAACATTCACAATCTTCCATATGCAAAGGGTTCACAGATACATTGATGTTCGGATAAGAAAGTTTTCAGAAGACTAAAGATGTGTTTTCGCCACACTCGACATGCACGCCATTCAATTAATAGCATTAAATAAATACCTACACTAAATTTAAATTGTTTTGGATCACATGAATAATTTCATTTCACTAAATTTTACTTATTTTCAATATATAAATAAAGAATCTTAAAATTTTAATACATTTTTGCCAAATACTTCTCAAGTACGGGATTAATAACTGGACACTATACCCTAAGGAAGCATGAGTATACAGAGATGGGTTGAGAATGGAAGATGGGGAAACAGCCTTGAATTGTGAAGCACTGACCAGACTAGAGAGCCCAAGGGTAGGTTTCTCCAAGAAGGATAAGCATAGCTAGTCTTCATATAAATGATACAAACAAAAGCAAATAAAACCTAAAGGCTGAGTATTCGAAGCCTCTGACTAATGGTAGCATACCACAGCTTCCCAACAGTTATAAAGAATCATTGTGGAACTACATTCATAAGAGTACTATTCAAAAATATGTCAGAAATTCAAATACTTTTTGAAACTTTGATTATCTAACTTTACATGTTAAAAAAATTTTTAAATAAATAAAAAAGATGTCAAATACAACCTAATTTACTACTACATTTCAACAAAACTCCTTTTCCTAACTACATTTTGCAATATGAAATTTTACAAACTCTTGAAACTGATCTAGTGATATAGGTATAGATGAAATATACCTACCCCATTACTTACGTTATAATTCATGAAATCATCGTTATCGAAAAAGTTCAGTATTGAATATTTTATCATATTCGTCACACTGGAAGATGTAGATAATCCTTTTAATATTTTAGGTTTTACCTGGTGCGCATTTACTTACTTAGCGCATACCCAATTAAACATAAGTATTAGCTAATTAAGGCGTCGTTCAGACGAAGCGGGAAAAATCGCCAATAGAGTCATAAGACGGAAAAAAAATTTAATTTATTTGCTGCCTTTAAATAAAAATTTGATACTGTATTAATTTTTTATTGGAAAAGGTGAAGGAAGATGTTTGTTTTTGTACTATAACTATTGGCAGGACTTTAGGCAATCTGTTGCAAGTGAAATTAAATGTTTGGCAGGATTACGTAACCCAAGAAGGTTATTTATTTTACAGAGGAATTTATTTTGAAACACGTTTACTCTCTTTTCAAGAGACGTGCGAGTGTATTAGAAGTAATTATGGCAAAACTAGAGGTGATTTACAATGATTCTAAAATAATCAAGAAGCATTGCTTTTTAAATACAAGAAACTCATTTTTATATCAACTTTTGTTATGTGCAAAGTTTCCCACTCTATCTGCTAGAAACCAAAATTTCATAGTTAAAATATTCTAAATGAACTATTGATAATATTGTCAGAAAGGAAGAAAACTAATTTAAATATTGATTTGTAATTTAATAATCTACCCCGCAAATCTAATTCTTTTAAAATTATATTTGTATGCAGGGTTCTTACCACACATACAAACCTATATAGCCAGCAAAAAGCGGAAGTTTGGGGCAAATTCGGCATTACTTAGTTGCCAGCAGGACGACTGTATAAAAAAAATACAAAGAATTAATTTTAGTTTCGAGGTTTAAGGTTATCAGGTTGAACAAAGTTGCTGGCTACATAAAACTAGCTGAAGAATTCAATATACCACTTTGAATCGGCCAAATTTTTTTGAACAGCAAAAGATACAATGTGTCTAGCTACAAATATTTATCTTCATGTCCTTAACAATCCATTGATATAACTTACCACCATATTACATTTAAAATGTACCTGATTTTCCACAATGGAGCTTCTTTTTCATGTGTAAAAAATATCTAATAGCTGGCAAAAAATATAATAAAAAATAACCCATTTTTTTAAAAAATATTTTTGTTGATCTCTAGGAGTTATCTTTTGGTATAAAATAAACTAAAAATTTACCTTTTACAGCCCTTAATTACTTTGTGAAATCCACCTCTACAAAAAAAAACACAACCCTCAAGGTTTACTTACTCAAATTCAAAATAATACCTTTGTATCCCTAAATGTTTCACTAAAAAAAAATTTGCAGCTATTCACATTGAACAAAATGATATCCATGTATATAAATGAAAATATTAAGAATAAATTGTGAGTGGTATAATTGAAATCATATCATTCTAATACCAAGCATGAATACTTACAGTGCATGTCTCTTTCATGTTCATATTCAATAAAAGCATACCCCCTTGGTTTACCATTTACACTGTTGTGTATAAGCAAGATCTAAAAATAAAAAAAAATATTACGACTATTACAAGTTACACATCATTTAGTCAGAAAAATATGTGAAAAAATGAAGTTGTTAATGTATATTTATATATTGTTTTGTAAATAATGTTTGTGGGGTGAAATAGAAAATATTCAAATATATGAACATCTTCATTGGATATCCACATTTTATATTGCATCAAGTTTTAATACAGAAGTCATTTGATCTAATGTATGGTTTTTAGATGCAGCATTATTAAATAAAAGTTAAGGTTTACAATAAACTAACCTTTTTAATAGGGCCATATACTTCAAATTCTCTGCGAAGTTTGGATTCTGAAGTATCATAATTCTAAAACAATATTATTTAAAAAAAAATTAATAAATTAATAGCAATACTAAGATAAGACTTACAATTCTAGCAACAAAAAGTGTTTTGAAGGGATCTGTAGTATTATTAGGTGCAGAAGCTGGATCCCATACGGCAATTTCTTGTTCCAATTTATAAGCTACTTGTTCAGCCCTTTCTCTTCGTCGCCGTTCTAATCTTTCTTCCCTTGTTTCAACTTTAGTTGGTGGAGGAGTATCTTTAGGATCCTTGAAGCATATACACAATTAATTTAAGCAATTAAGTTTTAAAATATTTACTTACCTCAAAACTGTCTAGAAAGCGGCCCACACCCAAGTAGCCTCTATTTTTCTTTTCATGAGGCAACTTAGCCACTGGTGGCAAATACGGTATTGGATCGCGTGGTGCAAATAAAGCCAAAAGGTTCGGAGGCAAAAATTGAGTCATTTTAATAAAACTATTTATTACTTTGTAACTAATCCATATTTATTTATCTTGTTAAATAGAGACACAACACTTGAACATTCAATATTTTCATCTATTCACTAAATCGTCTAAATCACTTCTCTCCTTTTCTGTTACTTTACAAAATGGACGACCATCAGAGTAGGGATAGGTTATCTATGGTAGGGATAGGTAAAAACTATCGATATCTTTCAAGGAAATAATCGATAAATATCGGCGATATTTTTAGTTTGGTAATGATCGATAATTATTATCGAATTAAAAATTCAATATCTTCTTAATAGCTTTATTTATTATCTTTTACACTTATCATTGTAATATTTGTGATCGTTTCATTCACGTTAATACGTTTTTCAATAATAAATAAAACTAATACAGCTCCACGTTCCAATATTTTGACAATATCCTAATCGCGTCGTGAGGGGAAAATATCGATATATTTGACTGTATGTATCGATATTGTTTGAAAATATCGATAGGGTATATATCGATATAATTTTTACAATGCGTTCTTTTTGACTGAGATATCACTGATCTCAGTTCTCAGTTAATTTCAGCTTACGTGGGTAATGGGGTAGTGTACGCGATTTGTTCGATTTACTCACTTCGAAGTGAGCTGAGATCAGAGATAATATACACAAGGGTACCAGTGCAGCCAGGGACAAGCGATAGTTCAGCTCTGTTCAAAGCGTTCAAAGGAATACTCGAAAAAGAACACAGTAAACATAGAACACAGTAAATCATAGAAAAGTACAACGAGGTAAAAGCAAACTATCGATATGTTTTGATAGTCAAAACTATTGATACGTTATCGTTAATGCTATCGATAGTTCTCCACCTTTAATGCACTCATTTTGAGAGCAGTTCAAATAAATTCAAATTTTGTTCCATCTTTTATCGTAATTGTGATGAAATTATCAGTGTTGGCCCTCATACATTTTGAAGGCTCTTCAAAATAAATGCAAATTTTGTTCGTTTTCGTTACGGTCAACTAAATGGAGCAAGTAATCGGAACCGAACCACTCTAGAGAGGAAGTGCAGTTCAGGGCAATGGGGGAAGCGATAGTTCAGCTCTGTTCAAAGCGAGCACTTAAAAAGAATACGCAAAAACATTCAAATGAACAGAACTCAAATTCCGTAAAAAGAACACAGCAGTAAATCATAGAATACTAGTATAAGATAGGTCAATCAATACATATATTGTTCGATGGTGCGATCTATTAGGTAAGCAACCAATCATGCGTTGATGTCTGTTCAGTTTCATACCCCCTTGTTGCTTAGAGTTCTAATACAGAATGTCCAAATGAAATTGTACTAGGTTATACAATGATTGATTTTATTTTAGAATCATGGGAAGATTCCAGGAAGTTAGTGTTTAAACTATTAATTTGTTATAACAGTTAAATTCACAATATTTCAAGACACCAAAAAAAATCATTCAAGGAAAATAAAGAACAAAAAAACCTTCTATTTCAGATTTAGCCAAGATAGATTTTGGAAAAAATTCAATTGACAAAGTTGCAGGGTATATTCTAAGCCAAATTTACAACTACCCAAATGGACAAAACACGAAATCTAAAAAAATAAAATAAAGTATAAATCAGTATCCTACAATTTTATATTTTTGTTGAATAAATATTGTTATATTTTTGAAAGTGTCGACAAATTTTATTTATTCTATTAAACTAGTATTGAATGTATTGATTACAGATCTATTATTTTCTTGCAAATTTTTTAAAAACTATTTTTATAGAATTACCCATTTTGTATTTTAGAACGAATCTTTTCTATTTACAACTAACCAAATTAGGTACAACTAACCCTTAGAATATATCCTGCAAAATTGGAGTTGAAAATTATATTCTAATATGAGATTTATTTTTCATTAAACAAACTCGATTCGCTTAGGTCCATTGTAATTTCTACTTCTGGGTAGTTAGAATATCAATTATAATGTATACGTACTGTCAAATCTTATTGAACACAGTTCCTCCATTGTATTGTCCTAATATTTTCATATTCCAACAAAATAAACGTAAGCTTTGTGTACACGGGAGAGTAACTTGGTCAAGTACTTCCTAGAGTAACTTGGGCAAGCGTGTACATCGAAGCAAATAATTTTGCCAAATTCTTGCGGCAAGTGCTATCTCGAGAGTGGCATTTTACATTCTCTAGCAACTTCTTATTGCAGCAGCGTTTACATGAGATAGTGTAGTACTTTGAATGTTCTGGTAGAGAGAAGACTCAGTTCATGTCACGTCGAAGAAGAATAGCTGCAGCAGTCCTACTGCTGTTAATGAAAAGAAGAAAAGATAAGAAAAACAAGTCCACCAAGACGAAGAGAATATGGGTTAGAAAATGGATAGCAAGAAGACCCACTTTAGGTGCATATTCAATGTTAGAAGTTGTATACACTTCATCCGCACCTTCGCCTGCAGTTCTTCTTTTTTTTTTATTTTTTTACATTCTTGATTGAACTGAGTGTGTAGGTTATGTAGTTTTCGCTGAATTTCCCCTTCGGTAGGTGTGTATTTTTCAGATAAAATTTTTAGAGCTTTTTGCTTCCTATTTCTATCCCTGTACTCTTTTGCTTTTATATTCCAGAGTTCTGGATATTCTTGAATTGATTCAATTATATTCTAGCATATGTCTCTTCTTTTGTCCAACAGCGTTTTGCTTTTGTATCCATTTTTTATTGTCTACTTGCACAAACACTATCTGCACACTTCCAGATCGGTTCGAAATTAATACTAACTTGTTAGATCACTATCGCAACACGTTTACACTTGCAAGTCGTTACTTGCTGCAAGCACTTGACGGAAAAGCGGTGGAGCTTGCTGCAAGTGTTTACACCGACAAGTGTTGGTGAAAGCACTCTCAGCAAGTCACTTGCGATAGTTTTACTTGCTCGTGAACACGAGCCTTTTAGACTGACATGCTGTTGTTGTTTTTCTTTTGCTTTCCTGAAAACACATAAATTTTAAAATTACTATTACTAAGCGTTGCGTTTATCTGAAATAGGTACTTGAACTTATAAATAAAACTTACTGAGCTCACCAAATCAATTAGTGAGTTTCTCTCATCAGCAAAACAATCCCTGTTTGATAATACCAAAATTTCAAATGTTTTACATATGAAGAAAGCTAGATTGATAATATTTGTACCGGTATTGTGGCCTTTCTAAAAGCTTATTTTAATAGTAAATAGATATAGTTTAGCAGATTCTTTTTTTGATTTTATCTATCATGACATTAAAATGAACAATTTTCTAAGAATGATTAAACGATATGAATGATTGTTAACTGGTATGGTATAGTATATGTATATACCTATCTACCCGAAGGTGTAAGGTGTGAACTGGTGTAATAATATTATATATATACATTGTCTCTGACATTGTAGTTTTTATGGATTCATAAAAAGGTATCAACCGGTGCAAAGAATACATGTATTCTGTGACCGATGTAAAAGGTAGAAAAAAATCTATGACCACAGAGTATACCATCATAGATAGGGTACTCTGTGCTGTGAGTCTGTGCTATGACTATGATATCGATGTTTCACTATCGATTTTTGTAGAATACATCGATACAAAGTCAGTATAGCCAGCATAAGAAAACGAAAAATGTTCAGTCGTCCTAAAGGAATATGATCACTTTCTACTAGAGTAACACATTATATAATATTTATAAACTGTAAAATAAATATTAAATATTGACTCTTATTCATACTTGATTACATTAAAAATAGTTACAGCATTAAAAATAATTAAAAGTATCGATGCGAAAAATTGCCCTAACTGTCATGAACTGTACTATCATTTGTCAAATTGTTGCCAATCTCCTTACCCTTTCATTTGTTTACAATCATTTTCATCAATGTGTCTCTCTTAACCCAATGTAAAATATGTATAGTGGTCCTTGTTTTCTGCAGTTTTGAGTTTCAATTTTTTATATTGTAAACGAAAATAATATCTACGTCACGTCATCTGTCTGGGTGTCATGTCATGTGTTGTAAGCAACTTGGGTATTATGATTTTTCATGCTTTTAACAGCATTTTTGTGTAGTGTTTAGTTAAATTACAAAAGGTAATGGTAATATATATTCATTCATATATTGTTTAACGAAATAACAGAGTTTATCAATTTTATCTTTCCAGTAGTCCACCCTTGACAAGAGCACGTTTTCGAAATGAAATTTGACCTATATTTGTTTAAATACAAAAACCTTTTCGTTATTAACTTTTGTTTTAATAATTTTTTGTAAAGCTTATCAATGTGGTGAAATTGACGAAGACATTTTGAATTGACTAAAACTATTTTAATCCTTCAACCTTATGCAACATAATCACATGCTGCATCTACATTCGTTCATCTTCTTAAAGTGTAAAAGCTCATTTGAAACGTAGATATACTTCACTATAAAAAATGACTAATTTTAACCAGATGAATGGTTAAGACGAACATTTTATATTGTTCTATAATTATGACTGTTCTTAAAATAATATGGAATCCTCCAGCGTCTAATCTTGCGGTTGTTTGGATAAATGTGATTGTTAACCTTGCTTCAAATATTGTACCTATGTTTACTTTTATTAACCTTCTTACTAAAATAGTAGTCACACAAGAGATCATTACAATATTGAAAAAGTACAGATCAAAGCACAAGGACTTCCAAGTAGTTTACATAGTAAAGAGATGACTTTCCTAAATTATGAACCTCCTATGAGTGGAATCATATTTTAACCTAACATATATACTGATATTCCACTTAGACCAGAGTTTTTACAAGTTACTAATAGAGCTTTTGAACTGATTAGAAAATGTGCTCTTTTAATGTACAGTTTATCTAAAAATAGATAAGTACATGGTTCTCGATATAAAAAAATCTAAACTTGAAATAAGTACAAGAAAATTATTTAATTCAGAGTTTATTTATTTGCCTCAATATTTGTTGAAAAATGTTGAAGAAATGATACACTTTAATATTATGATCTAATTTGAAATATTCTCATACCAGATATTTGATTTGTTGTCATACCTACTTGTATTTTTTACATTAGTGGACATTGTTAAAATCACAGATAATAAAGGTGTGTCTAAATATACATATTCTTTTATCTAAATTTATCATAAATGTGATAAAATAGGAATCCCTATTGAGTAGAAAAATTCAAGAATCTTTTCTTTTCTGCCCTTTTGACAAAATACAATACACTTTGTTGTTTTCATAAAATGAGTAGATAAATTTGTAAATATTGATACAAATATTAAAATATACTTTACAATTCTTGAGTTCCTAAATAACTTTTATCTTTGCGTATATTGTATGATGCCATCACCACTTCCCTAGTAGTAACTAATCTCGATTATTTTAAGGTTTTTTTTTTATGTCTATACAATATTTATTTTTGTATGTACTTGATAACTTCAGTTATACTTTGACTAAGCTACGTTGTCATGGAAGTATATAAATCATTTTTTATAACATTATAGATAAACTTATTATGTAGATGTAAATTTAATTGGTTTCTGAAGAAGAAGAAGGGAATTATCTATAGAATAATGTTCTAAATTATCCATTTTGTGTTCTATATTATAGCCAGAAAATTTTTATAACCTTTGATTTTAACAAAACTTACAAAAAAACGGAATCAACTTTTATTAAATAGAATGGTATTCGTATTATAATCCATCTATGAACATTTGCTATTTCTGATCTTGTATAGATTAAATAATTGGGAAAATTGCAATAAGCTACAGGTTGTTGGTCTACCTAGTGATTTGCTATACAGAGATTCTCATCAAATTAATGTCAGAATATGAACTTGAACCAATCTACTTCCTTCTAATTCTATAAAGATACACCAATGGAATCTATTAATGTATATTTATATTGAAAATGATAGGCTGATTATCAAATTGTAACCTACTTTGTCCTTGGTTTATATCTTTTGATTAGATAATATTTGTTTATTCTTGAGGCTTTTTGTTTAATTTCTCCTTGTTCTTATCACAATATAACTTTTACTTTTTATGGATAGGTACTGGTAGTTGAAAGTGTTATAGAGTAGGCTGAGCCTTGCGCATTAGGGCTGGCTTAGTTTAATTGAATTAAAAGCTAGTGTATAATCTGATATACAATTATTTTTCGAATTAAAACGTTGGTTTGATTTTATTTAATGCCAAAGATATTAGCCTTTTTACAATAGTTTCAATTAACATGACATCAAGTTAATAAGATTAGTAAAGAAAGGATGGGGATTGCCTTATTCAAGTAGTGCAACTTGGGGGCTATCGGGCAAGCAACAAATCCGTCTCTACAGTTAGTCCCATCTATTTCGATAACCAGGAAATTAAATTATTTGAATTTAAACAAATTGCTAATTTTAACCTTTGTATCAATTTGAAAATGTTTATTTTCTTGTTAGAAATCGAAATTAATAGCCAATTTATGTAAACAAACTTGAATAATTTTAAAGATATTTATTTAAATTTGTAGCTGTTTTTTAGTAAAAATATTCTCATACAAATTAAATACATTATATTTTTATTTTTAGTAAAGACAAACAGCAAAATTTTTATCACAATGTATATTAAAAAAAACTTTAGCAAAAAGAAACAGATTACCTATTTCCAAATTTTGTATAAATTAGTTTGATTAAACTGAAGTTGTGTCTTGGAAGGTTAAACAAACATTACCTCAATCATGAATGATTTGTTTATTTTTTCAATGAAATTATAAACATAATAAATTACAATTAATCTGTTCCAAAGTTTCATTCATTTTAATGTGTCATGCATTTTGTAGAACATTTTTCTTTGTGGCAGAGGTGGACAACCTTTTTTAAACTGTGCCAACTGCAAATTAAAAAAATTCCTGACTCAAATTTACAGGGGTGTCATTGAAAAGCCAAAATTAGATATTAGAAATAAAATCAATCTGGTTTTGATACTATTGATGCATCTTAAAACCCCACACTAGGTACATACCTTTTGTGTCAAAAACAAGATGCTAGAATAAATTGTGGATATCCAACAAAGATATTTTCATTTATAAATATTTTTTATTTCACCCCACAAACAATTTTTCCATTATCATATATATTAAACTGTATCAAATTAATTCAAGTTGGTAGTTTAATTTAATAATTGTTCACTCTTTTATTGGTTAAAATCAAGTTATTGTCTTTAATGTTGAGTGTAAATTATCAATAAATTAAAAACATTGATATGCAATTGTAAGTTACTCAAAATATCATCTACAATCCTTTCACTTCTTACAGTAGATTGTGTTAAGTTGCGTTGGCACTACCACCGAAAGATGAGGCAATTTATTTAATTAGAAATCATTATTTTAACTTATTATGAGGATTGGAATTATTTAGACTCAATTTCCAACTTCTTAACACATTAATAACGAGATGCATTTTTAATCTAATTATTATGCATACCTATAGACGATTCCAGAACACCTGACTTTGACAGGGTCCCCCGATCAGCTGGGAGTTGCAGTTTGTCTGTTTTGGTATGTGGTGTAAGTCACTTGGTTGTCAGACAGTCTGTAGAACAATGTATTTTTTATTTAAATAATAAACACTTTACAAATAATATATGGAGCAGTCAGTAGTAAACTGTCTGAATTGAATTAATATTAAATAATATTTAAAATATCAGACGACGAAAAAAGCAAACAACAGAAGAATTATGTAATTCAAGAGCAACAGATTCAGGCACGCATAGAGATCAATTGAATAGTCACCTCGCTTGGTTAAAACAGCCGGTAATCCATACATACCTTATCTCTTGCTCCCCACACTCCACACTTATGAACACTACAAAACGATGGCAGTTTAGATAATTTCAAGAACTTTTTACTATCATCAGTTGTTTATCAGTAAACAATGAAAACTAAATAGAATATGACATGCGGACCTACAGCAATATAGCCGACCTGTCAGTGACGTCGTTCTGAAATGGTCTATTATTAACTATAACAAAATTTGAGGTTATTTTCTTAGGATTGATTCTGTTACAGAAATAAATGGCACCAGAAAGAGCTATAACTCCTCAGGACGAGAGTAGATTATCTCCAAAGATGTCTGTTCCTGCAAGCCCGATTGCAGGTACCCCAATTCGAGACGCTCAGTCTCCAATCTCGATGTTATTGGCTGTTGCACAGAGTCAAAGCAGGGCCGATGACGATCTAACTAATTTGAATTGGTTGCACGAACGAGACATTTTAAAAGGTTTGTATTTATTGATTGGATATAGTATACAGTTATAACTTCGTCCATGATCGAATAGTTGAAAACCCCATACTGAGACGAACCCAATGTATACTATTAATGTATTTTATAAATTACTATTTATAAAACCAGAAACTGTTGCTTTATATAGGTATGAACATAAATCCTTCACCTTCAAATAGTGTCAGTACAACACCGATGAAAGTGTATAAACAGGAAATTATTATTGACCATTCGACACCGACCAACTGCACTGACGAATCACTGGAATCTTCCGATAGCTACGGCTATAGCAATACTTCTAATCCCACTCAGATTACAGCGCCACCTAGAAATAAACATCCCCATAACGTACCGTACGATCCTACGATACATACGTCTAATAAACCGCCGTATTCGTTTTCTTGTTTAATATTTATGGCTATAGAGGATTCGGTGCAGAAGGCGTTACCAGTTAAGGAAATTTATGCTTGGATCCTGGAACATTTTCCTTATTTTAAGAATGCTCCTACCGGATGGAAGAATAGTGTCAGGCATAATTTGTCGCTGAATAAATGTTTTCAAAAGGTGGAAAAAGCTGCTGTAAGTATATTTTTATTCTATGAATAGATTTAATTTCAATATTTCAATTTTTATGGCGAAGAAAATAAAATCGCTTGACCAAAGTGACACTGATTGATTGATTGGTTGGTTCAGCACCACCAAACAGAGGCTTAGAGTCCTCGGCATCTCAGCTTTTTGTGCTCTTGTTTGTGCCGTTTATGTGAAGAGGCCAGTAGCCCTTATCAGGCTCAATAGTCTTTTCACTAGGTCCTTCTTGGAGAAATCCTCCCTTGGATGTTCTAGTCCTGGGAGTCTATATCTCCAATGTGATAATACTTCACAATCTAAGATAATGTGAGAGGCTGTTTCCTCCTCTTCCATGCACAACCGACAGGGTTCCTCCCTATATATGCCGATTGTATGTATGTGCTTCCATAGGGTACCGTGAGTAAACCTGTCAGTATCCTTATCTGTCCCCTGCTAAGGTTTAGTATTTCGTTAGTCAGCGTCTCCGAGGGCTTTTTGACCAGGAGTTTGCTGTGTTCCTGTTTAGGCATGGGTCTGCAGTATGACAGATGTTTAGTTTGAGTCAACAACCACGTGCAACAGTTTTAGATATCCCAAATACTGGTTCAGGACCAGTGAATGCAGTCTCAGACCCTAGCTTTGCTAGGATGTCTGCCTTTTCATTTCCTACAATGCCTCTGTGCCCCATGGACCCATTTAAGAGTAACTCTATTACAGTTAGTAATTGTAGACAGTCCCAGACCAGTCTAGATCTGATCTGAGGACACGCTAAAGATGGTGCTGCCTGACTATCAGAGAGTATAAAGATCTTTTGGCCCCTTTCGATATTCAATTGCAAACACATGTCGATAGCATAGATTTCTGCCTGGAATACAGATGCAAGATTCCCCAACGATGCGTGGATATTGCACCTGGGTCTAGCACCATAGACTCCAGACTTTTGTTGTTAAGGCGTTTCCATCTCCGATCTAAAAGAGGTCGAGGTAGATTGGATTTTAAAAGGCCACAGAAAACTTTGGTGCCAGTATTAGCCCTTGTGCAAGCATTTTAAATGGAAGTACTTGGTCAATTTCTATAAACCTTTACGAATTTTATTGAGTTTCTATCAAATCACTGCTGGATCAAATGTGAAATTAACTCGAATGTAACAACTTTCCAGACCTTGGGAAGAAAAACACAGAAATTTGTGCTCACTTGTTCCGTAGTTAATTGAGTATATCTATAATATGCAGTTTCCAAAATAATGTTTCTTTAATTTTCAGAATCTTGGTAAAGGCTCCCTTTGGACGGTAGATCCTCAGTATAAACCTAACCTTATTCAAGCACTAAACCGATCACCCTTTCACCCTATATCTACCATAGACTCTTCATACCAAGCAGAAAAATCTCAAATGAACGACAAACCCTCCGTTTATAGACTCCCCAATCCAGAATTGTTCCCGTACTTAGCTAGAAAATTAGCTTCCACTGAAATGAATAATCACATCTTCCATAATCATGTGATCCATAGCAGTGGGGCCAGGATTAAAATAGAAGATTCTTTGGACGCCGTAGATGCCGCAGCGGCTATGTTAAGTTTGAAAAATAGCCAACCGAAGAATTGTGATATGAAAGATTTATTGCAGGTTATCACAAATTCTCCCAGTCAGGATCATACGTACAGTGCTGCGGATAGTGAAGAAAGTGAAGCTGTTAACGATTATGATGATAGGTATGTAGGCGAATAAAGGTTATACTTAAATATTTTTTTGGCATCTTAAAACCACACATCGGGTAATATGCCGTTTGTGTTAAAATTTGATGCAAAATAATATAGTGAATATCCAATGAAATTATTTTTTATAAATTTTTTCTATTTCACCTCACTTACATTCGTTATATTTTATAAGGTACATTCTAGGTAGCATTGGAAACAATTTTTATTTTCTAGAATACCAAAAACCCGAACGTGTAGGAAAATAGAATTCGAGGACGACGAAGATAGAAGGATCAAAGAAGGTGCAGAAACTTTATTAAATCTCGCAGGTATAACTCTGAAAAAACGACACAATTCCAGTAGCGATACCGAAGAAAACTCTAAAAAAATGCGACCCTACCTCCGTTACGATATCAACAAAAATGAACCAGAAGAAAAAGTTGCTCACTTTAGACCACGGTTACTAAGAACCAAGAAAAAATTAACAAACAGAAATAGAGCAATAGACGAATGGGGAAATCATAGAATAGAAAACAGTCAGAACAGGTAATTGATAGTAATAAATAGAGAAATTTCAATATTATCTAGATAGACTGGACGAGATTTTTAAAAAATACATAAATAAATTCGTTAGCATTTTAAAAATATATAGAAACAAAAGATTAATATCAAAGTGTTATAGTTTATGTTCAAATCTCTCCTCACAGACCTCACTTTGTCTGAACGTTAATAACGTGGACAAATTACCGATATTTACTATTCTTAGCGAGGTTATCGCCGACACTGCACCTTCCAAGTCCTACTAAATTGGAATATGACAGAAACCTGCCATTAAGATTGAGCGCTGGTGTGGTACAGTGACGGAAGCTCGCATCTGTCTGTAAATGACCATTGAAAAAGGATGTAGAGGCCAAAAAATCCTTCTACTCTCTAACAGTCAAGTGGCACTTAAATCTTTAGCATGTCTCGAGATCAAATCCAGACTGCTTTGGGACTGCCCACAAAAACTATCAACCCTGTCCAACCACAATAAGTTAAAACTTCCAGGGCACAAGTTAAATAGTATGAAACGGATTTCACTGGTTCTGAACCAGTATTCGATATATCAAAAATTTCTTGTACGAGGGTTTAAATCTCAATTGATTAAAACAACATCACATGTACGGGAACCACGTGCATAAGCAGACTCATTGAAGATACTACAGCGCCTAAGGAAGTTTTTCTCCAAGAAGGATATAGAAAAAGACTGTTGATTCTTTTATGGACGAAAACAAACATTTGAAGGGCTAAAATCCACCGAAGACCAAAGGAAAAACCAAAATTTAACATTTTCCTCACTTAATGCGAGAGCAAATTTTAAACATTTTGATCTTCATCTGTACTTGGTAATATTTTTAAAAATCTTGTCTATACTAAAATTACCAATTAAAAGAAAAAAAATCTATATTGTATTTGTTGGGAGTAAATGTAATATATTTTATGTTTTGTTTACCTATCAGATTGTGTAAATAAGTTTAGGGATTGTTTTTTAAGCTTTAAAAGGGTTTTCGTAACTAAAACTTTATGGGTTGAATAAAATACAGTTGTAGTTGGTAATTAAAAGAAAAGTGAACGATAATACATATCATTTTCTACTATGTGTTGTATGGACATTGGTAAAAGGATGATGCACAGTACTGGTTAGAGTTTTTTTAATATTTGTTTGAGTACTTTCTATCCTTTTCTTTTACTTGTTACCCAATCTTCTCGGATAAAAAAACCCACTTTCTCATTTCTTGCCTTCTCCATCCATCTTTCTCTTCTGTTACTTTATTTCAATATTCATTCTCTACAGTAGTTCAAATGTTCCACTCGCTTATTTTTCTTGTATTCCATTTTTTTGACACTTTACAGGTTGAACATTAGCCAGCTAATTTCCAGTGGTTTGTGCATTATCCATTTGTTTATTTCGAATGTTCTAGTCAGTTCGATTAAATTTTTATAATATTGTCAATGGCACAAAAAGTGTAAAGGTTGTAATCATATTATGTCTCCTTATTTATTTATTAACCTAATTTATTTCCTTCTCTATAATCATTTTAATTTTTCATTGTTTTATTAACAAATTTCTTTACTGCGACTTTTCTATTTATACTACGCTTATTCAATACAATCAGCGACAACCTGTACTCGAGATGTCTGTTATTTATTTTTTTAAAAGATATATTTGTATATATATATATACATACCTGATGCCAAATGAAATTTAATAAAAAAGTAAAACTAAAGAAAGAGCTCAATTTTTTTAAAATTAATATCGCTTAGTTGAATTTATACCATTTTAAGATTTCTTTTTATAACTAACTAGAACTGTTACAATGTATCGTTTGCATAGAATGAGGAATTTAATTTTTCTTGACACCTCTAAAATTTATTAGCTGCAATAATAGATCAATTAAACACTTTTAAATGGTCATTACGCTTTAATAGGGTACTTAGGTCTAAGTTGCAACCCAAGGGACATTTCAGATCTAATTTGTAATTTATAAATAATTGTAATTGTATCCAAATATTGATATTTGTAAAAATAATAAGTTGTGTTGGAGCTCCTGATTTTTAAATCGACGTCAATGTAGTATAATTACACAGTACAATAGTGTAAATGTAAATGTAAGTATACTGCATTGACATTATTGACGTGAAATCAGAAGCTATAGCACAAGTTTTTACAAATAGCGATATTTGGATCCCCAACATGACAAATTAATTCTCCAATGGTAGAAAATTTTAAGTAGGTTCTTTTGGGTTGGCAACTTGAACCGGAGTCTTTCATTGGTCATTTGGAAACATTCGTTTTTTTTTATATACAATAAGGTATTTTCTTCACTTGGCACAATATTAATTTTTTCCTTTGCCTTCCATTATTTCTTCTTGGACATTAGATTAGATTAGAAATGGAGTGGCTCTTTGTCCTATCCCACTGCGACCTTTGCAGATCTATTGTGGTCCCCACTATCCTTAGAGCTCGATATCTAGCTTTATTCTTTTTGTTAGACCTATTAGCCTTTTTTTGCCCAAGAGGTAGAGTGGAAGCTAATGCCTTCCTCACAGCGGGCAGTGCAATGCTGTGGTTCGTGTGGGACGTTCACCGCACTAAACCACCCTCCTCTATTACATGGGAGTGGTGTACGCTGGTAGGACATTGAATGTCATTTCATCAGCGAAGACCTATTAGCCTGAATACCGCCTCCCCTGCGTAACTCTCTGCCCTCGGTTTTTCTTCTCCGAATAGGTGAAACCGCACCCTTACTAGGCCTTCGCACTCACAAAGTATGTGCTCCGCTGTTTCGTCTTCTTCCTGGCAAAACCTACATAGGCTGTCATCTGCTAGGCCAATTGTGTGCATATGCTTCCTCAGCCTACAATGTCCAGTCAGCATTCCCACCATCATCCTCGTCGTTTTTCGACTTTGACATAGTAGGTCGCGTGACAGTTTGGCTGAAGGGCTTTTAAGGAATAATTTAGCGTGCCTTTGTCCTGGGCTTCTCTTCTGCACAGCATTGCACGCCATTACCTCTGCCTGAAAGACAGTGGCATGTTTCCATAGGCTGTAATAATATGTGACTAACCGATCTTGCATTTCCCTGAATGAAGATATGCAGTGGCGGTAGGTTTAGTATTACCTCCAGGGCTGTAGTCGGCGTTGTTCTCATGGCCCCTGTGATACTCAAGCAAGCTTGCCTTTGGATACCTCTTAGCTGCCTCTGCGCTCCAACCTGCAGTGTCCTGGGTCACCAGACTACTGATCCAAAAGTTATCCTTGGCCTCACGACCTGTGTATATAACCATTTCGTCATGTTGGGAAATGATTAGAATATTACTTTGACTGACACTAAGATATACCACAATATTGGAAGATAATTATTTCCTGCTTTAGAAGAAATATTCTAAAATGTGTAAACTATATAATTACACTTTGAATTGTCTAATTGAATTTATCACCATCTAAAATCTACTTTTTACAAAAATTTGTTTTCCAGTTTTATGTGTAACAAACAGGGTTTTTCCTAATGACCAATAAATAACTGTTTAATTCGTGAAGATTGGAACATTTTCAAACATTATTTTAACTACCTCAATCATTGCGATTTGTTACAAATATACAGTGAGCATTTTTTACTTAATTCTGTGCAAGCTAGTGTTATTTGTATTTTGTACTCAACAGAGGTTTGAAAGAAAATTGTGATCTATCAATTTTTTTGTGGGTGTGTAGAAACCTTTAAAAATACACCAAAACGTACGAATAGGTTATTTTTTAAGTAGAGGGACTAATATTTTTTTTATATTGTGACATTTATTGCAACGTATACGGAATGTTTGCAAACCAATGCAGATTAATAATAATAATAATTAAGAGCTGGTCTCTGATTTGTAAAATATTTCGGAAACAATGCATTTATCATTAGACGTGTTTATTTATAAAAAATAACTAGGATTCTGTAAACATAACCAGAATTACCATTTACCAGGTATCTGATTAAGAGAGGTAACCCGCTGTATCTAGGAAAGTATTTATCAGAGACTAGTAGTTCCTTTAGCGCTATTTCTCTGAGGAATTTTAGGACATCTGCAGGCTTCAACTTAGGTGAATGTCCCTCTTCTATCTAATAATCTCCTAGATGCTGTGCCCTAGGATTCTGAATTGCTGTGCAATTCGCAAGTATGTGGATGGAGGTTTCTTTTTTTCCTCCACTATTTTGAGCATTTTCAGCTGCCAGTTCAGGCCGCAATGTCCTTGTTAAAACTCTTAGTGCAGTTTCACTTTGACTTATGCATTCATTTTATCTCAACGGGCTGTAGTCACCCATCAGAATCTTTGATTGTCTAAGCCCTACTAGATCTAACCAATGGTCAGAACTTCTCTTTTCGTCGGTTTTGCCTATTTCTTCCAATATTACAAGTAACAAAAACACCAAAAATAAACTGACGATACTCGAAATGCACTCCATCTTTTTCGATGTAGATATTTAATATCTGCGTGGTAGAAAGGACAGCAGCTTCTATTATTCAATCACCACCATCTAGCGACCGTTGAAATCATTGGAATGAAACGTTGATACAATAATTTGTTAGGCATTGAATTCCCTTTCAAATGATACTTTGTCAAAAACCAAAAGTTTTATTGAGTCAGCTTTTCCACTCACCCCTACCAGTTATTTTACAAGATAGAGGAAAAAATACTGAAGCAAACTTACATAATGATTACGAATATTTAAATTTTGTGGTAATATAACGGCACATTTATTAAAGAATAATCGTCTTGTTATTAATGTTAATTGTTCCTTATTATTTTAAAATGTGTATCGGTATTTGGAAACATTCTGGATACGATTGCTTGTTATTTCGTGTCTATCGATTGGTTATCATTTACCAATATAATATTTTTCTTTGGTCAAACTAATTTTTTTTAAGTTTATTTTTCGTGAAATTGGTGTTAATCGCATATTAAGACAAAGCAAGTATCAAATTTAAATTAGATTGACATTTGGAATTGAAAATGCGTTTATTTTTATATGGAACTAGGCTGTAATTTTATCAATACAAATGGTACAAAACGTTTTTAGTAAGCAGGCATTTTCAAGTATTTTTTTATGTTAAAAATGACTTAATTCGACAAGAAGAGTGCAACTTCTAAAAGCAGAATAAATTTCAATTGTGATCTCATTGTCTCTATTTTATTTTATTTTTTCTCGTCTAATATTTTGACTGAACGTCTTGCATTATAATTTTTCTTTTTAATAGTGGTTTTTTCACTAGTCTGAGCTTTTTTAAGTGCCCATTCAGACAGCAGTGTCACCTGTCAAAACTTTTAGTCCTAATAAGACTTATGCATCAATCACTTGGTCGTAGTTTCCCACTAAATACTCTATTTAATTAAATTGATTTAATACTAAAAATATTTAGTGAATATTAGGTTTGTTCGTAACGGAATCATAAACAGTTGGAAACTGTTTGTGATCGCTCTACAAACAAACCTATTATGATTGGAAAGCTGTTTATTAACTGTTAAAAAACTACATAGCGGTGAGTGTCTAAAGTAGAAAAGTAGGTATCGTGAAAAGTAATCTTAAACAGCTTAAATATTATTATGTGAAGTTCAGTCATAATTTTTTCTTTCGCTTCCTGAATTATGAAACTGGAAAACATTTTTTATTGCTTGGAATCATTAAATTAAAACCAGCATACATTTTTCATTTCACAATCAATTAATTGTACTAATTTTGTCGAATTAATACATTTTTGTCCTCATTTTTCCACGTTATATTATTGTTTTTTATTTAGTTTCCATTTGAGGTTTTTCTATGAACGTTTTGTAGCTAGTTTCTCTACGGTGATAGAACACTAAAGATAGTAGAGTGGTGCTTAGAAGAATCATGATCCCATATACTATTTGACATAGTCCCTGGGATAAAATTTTATTTCAAATATTTGAATAGTTCGTATTTTGTTAAGATGTGATATAATCTCCGCAAAAATAGAATTAAAGATGGTAGTCTACCAAGTGTAATAATGCTTATCAAAGTTTTCTACTAGTCCACTAGTCAGAAACGAGCTAAAAATAACACTTAAAACTTGGTAACCATTAGAATTCTAAAATTTTTTTAAGATGTGCACAATGTTGACAATCAAATTTTATTGTAGATGTTATAGAATTTAGTGTAAGTTTAAAAAAATATCTATGGCAATGAATAAAATTGAAATGTTCTTTTTAGAGTAAGTGTGTTCACAGAATATTCTAAAAATATCGAAATTATTCAACAGATCAAGTTTAAAAACGTGACAAGTGCTTCTAAATATTTTACTTCGACGTTTTTTAAGGTATTGATTTATTTTTACAATATAGTTCTCTTTTTATTGAAAAACTGCAGACTAAACCACAATCGATATCAAACAATGGTTTTATTATATAGTTTGCTTTATCAAAAAATTTGTTTATTTACTTCTTATTTAGCTAAAAAGTTGCGATTTCACGATATTTATGTGTAAAATGTCCTTCCACAATTTCCATCGAAATAAAACTCGATAATAGTCGACCATTCTATTAGATGCTGGCACAAATTCGGGAATACTCGACCATTATATTCGGTGTTGAAACAAACTCGGGAACACCTGATCAACCTATTCGATGTTGGAACAAACTCGGGAATAATCAACCATTGTATTCGATGTTGGAACAAACTCGGGAATAATCGACCATTTTATTCGGTGTTGGAACAAACTCGGGAACACCTTACCAACCTATTCGATGTTGGAACAAACTCGAAAATAATCGACCGTTTTATTCGGTGTTGGAACAAACTCGGGAATACCGGACCGACCTATTCGATTTTTTTTGAAACAATCTCTGGAATAATCGTCCATTCTATTCGGTGTTGAAACAAACTCGGGAACATCTGACTAACCTATTCGATGATGAAACAAACTCGGGAATAATCGACCCTTCTATCCAGTGTTGGAACAAACTCGGGAACACTTGACCAACCTATTTGATGTTGAAACAAACTCGGGAATACTCGACCATTATATTCGGTGTTGGAACAAACTCGGGAACACCTGATCAACCTATTCGATGTTGAAACAAACTCGGTAATAATCGACAATACTATTCGGTGTTGGAACAAACTCGGGAACACTTAACAAACTTATTCGATATTGGCACAAACTCGGGAATAATCGACCATTCTATTCGGTGTTGGAACAAACTCGTGAACATCTGACCAACCTATTCGATGTTGGAACAAACTCGAGAATAATTGACCATTCTATTCGGTGCTGGAACAAACTCGGGAATAGTCGACCATCCTATTCGGTGCTAGAACAAACCTAATATCACAGTTTAAGGAGGGATTTGAATAACATTTTTGCACTATTTTATACAATACGACATGATCTGTTGAAATCGCCAGTTGATTATATCACATTTTACAGTTTTAGAAAAAAAAAATAGAAAGTTTTGTGTAAAATATGTTGATACTATAGCAATACCAGTTTTGCCTGATGAAAATGAAACGATACTCTTTGCTTATTATTTTAGCTTCGTTTAAGGTTTAATCAAATTCAAAGTCTCTCATTGTATACCTTTTATTTATTATTTATTTCAAATTTGTATAGTGAATTTTATTCTATAAAACAATGAGAGATTTTGATATTATCTTGTAAGCTGATTTGTTCATTAACTTTGAAAAAAAAAATGTTCGGTTCTATAACGGCTAAGTTTCATCACTAATTTTTCAATTTAATATATTTTTATTAGATTAAAGATCTAGTCTGTTTGTAATTAATTTTTTACTGGACTGTACAGACAGTGGTCAATTAATAGTCAATACTTACCTCTATGGTTTCTTCTCGATTAATTATTGACAGATTTAAGTAACAACACAGTTGTTAAATTGAAGTACACTCGTGATTCAATGAAAAAAAGTAAGATTTACAATGTTCCGTAAACAAATTCTTCTACTACTTATTCTCCATAACATCAACTGATTATTAATTGCTAGTTTTATAAAAATATCTAGTCAAATCATTGTGAAAAGTGACATTTTTGTCAAAACGTTTCCAGTGCCAAAGCCACTTTTATTTCTTTCTTATCCTTCAAGTATGTTCCGGTAGAGTATTTTTTGCCATTATCTAAACATATATGCAATATCTGTTTACGTCTAATTTTTTTTTTTTGTAAAAGGGTTCCGGTTTCGTAAAGGGTGTTCCATCCCCAAATCTGCTATTTCGTTTTCTTTTATTCCAGTGTGTCCTGGAAAATGACCAGATGTATAATTCCAAAACTATTCACCTTTATTAAAAGCAGATTCCCTTTGGTGATGTATAATTTGAAGCTCAAGTCAATATCGGTACTTTCCTGAAGCTGGAAAAGGTAGCATATCCGTCTACTTACCTTATATACCTGTCATCTTGACATTGTTCATTTCCCATTTAAGTATAGTTTTGTTTACTTGTTTTTTTCTACAGACTTTAATAACTTCAACAAGATCATCCATGATACATATAACGCTTGATTTTTAAGAATATTCGAAAAGTAAAACTATCTATGGAAACAATGAAAAGTGGAGATATTGACATGAAACAATGTTTAGCCTAATAACAATCGATTATGAAAATATCATTTAAAATTGGTTTTAACATTGAACAATTCAGCTAACATTACTTAATGTAACATTCATGTGCCAAATAAATTGTTCAATTTAGTGAAAAAAAAAAATGCAAGTAATAGAATTACTCGCAATTTTTTTTTGGCATCTGTCTTCCAATTTTATAAACTTTTTTGATGTATTCTGACTTGAAAACATCTATTAATGTGGCAATGGTCTACATAAATCTAAAAAAAAAATCTAAACATCGCTATTGTTTTTCTTTACGTTTTGATTGATACAGCAATAAGATATTTATTAGTTTTTTCTTGTTAAAAATATATTTAGTGAAATATATTAAATATATCTTGAATATGTGTGTATTAATCCTCAATCAATCTGTTAGCGAAGTGGCCTAGCACGCTCACCTTGCCATTAAATTGATTGGGGATGGGCCTTTATTGTACCCATTTTTTTTATACAAGGATGGGATAAAGTATGGAACCATTAAATACCTTGAGGAAATAATTATGACAAAGGACCACCGAGGAGTTATGGAGACAGTCATTCAGGAATTTGTTGATATGCTTGCACAGTATTGAGTGAATGTCGAGCATTTTAAAGCTTTACAAATTATTTCGGGGTATCGAAACTCTTCTACGTCATCGCAGAATGGTGGAAAATCTCACCAGGACAGACGAAGTCATGCACAGACTCTGTCACCTAAAGAAGGAAGCTGCAGTAACACATCTAATGTCAGTTCGCTCTCAGTTTAGTCCAGTAAACGAAGGTGTCAACCTGGGCATCTGGTCCAGCGGAAATTTTTTTATTTTCATTTTCATTCATAGGTACATTGACGCCCCAAAATGTCAGGTACCTGGAATTTGTGGAAAGGTGGGAAAATGGCCCATTGAGCCCAAAAATTTGGTATTTTCGCTTATATTTCCGTAAATATCCAACATAGAGAATTTTTGTTCAGACAAAAAATGACGAGGACTTTATTATCTACAAAAATGATCCTTATCATTTTTGTAAAAAAGTTGATAGTTTTCGAGATAAACAGTCCTGAACGCAGCCCCATTTCCAGCTCCTGCCCAAGAATGACGCTCCCGTTAAAATGAATATTTTTTCATGATTCAAAGTGCAGATGAAAGAAGGAACCTGTGGCTATAATATCGTGTCTTTCCTCCCCTAATTTATTTCCCTGGATTAGTGAAAAACCCGGCCAAAGTTCGTTTTTGCCTGATTTTTCAGCCCTCCCATAAATATGTTCATATTTTTTTAATTAAGATTAATTTTCCCGAATTCTTCTGAGTAAAGCTTTGGGGGGGTGCTTAATGGATTCCAAAAAAAGTCACTCAATAATTCCTGGGTATTTTTATAAACAACGAGTTTTTCCAAGTGCCATTTTTATGGATTTTCGGAGTTCTTGCAAACGCTCCAGTTTATCGGCAATTTCTTGGTAATTAATGATGAAACCGGGTTTTAAAGTATATTATACAAAAGGTTAGATTGTCCCTTTGCCGATACCACCATTATTTTCTGTCTCAAGTTCCCGAGTTTTCCGGAAAATCGGGAAAATCTTCAGCCTACTGAAAAAAGGACATTTTTTTTGGAGGTTTTTTCTCCTCACGGTGAAATTTTTTCCGGTCAAGGATTGTACACTCTGACCTTTCCTTTGGTGTGTATATCATTTATTTTAGTGAACGCACGGAAAATAATTTATTATGTTGAAAGTTGATATAATTTACGTCTCATTTAATTCAAAGCTCATGAAAGATAATTAATTTATTGTCGATTAAGTAAAGTTAATAATTGGGTTAATATTATTTGTTCATGTAGAAAAATAGCGTCCATTTTCCATCCCGTTCGCATGTAATCATTCTCAAGATTTGGGTACACCATTAAAGTAGGCCAAGGGCTCATTTTTGGTTCTGACCCCGGGAGTTGTTGAGAAAAAGAGCATTTTTATGACTACCATTAATGGCCTTGATCATTTCGCGAGTGCGAAAAAGTATGGTGGCTCCATCTACAATTGATACTTGAAGCCATAACCATAGGAATTGGTTTATTTGCAGGCTCCTCACCCCAGATTTTTATAGGGAAAACGGTGAATTTTGAACCGCCGTTTTTGCAAAAAGTAGTGGGGTAGCGAAAAATATCATAGGACAACTTTTGTAGGTAATACATTTCTCTCCATTTTTTTTAACAAAAATTGTCTTAGGGTCATATTTCGGCAGATATCGCCGGAAAACGGATTTTCGGGAACTCCAGGGCCATTTTCCCACCCTTCCACAAATTACAGGTACCTGATATTTTGGGAATTTAATGTACCTGTGGATACCTGCAAATTGAAAAAAAAAAAATTCCCGCCGGACCAGATGCCCAGGTTGACGGGTTTTTTGGCCTTTATTTATTGGACTAGTTATCTCATCCCCGTTTCTTTCTCTTTCAGCTTGGTCTATCTCCTCGCTTTCGGCTGTTCTTTCGTTAGTGGTCAACAGGTTTGAGAAGTACATTCTCCATCTATCCATTATATCTTTTGCGTCTGTTATTTTGTGGTTATTTGTGATCTGCTTAATTTCTTGGAATACCTTCTAGCTTCTAAGATTTTTTAGAGTTTTGTAAAATAGTTTTTGATTTGACTTGTAGTCCTTTTCCATTTTTGTTCCGAATTCTTCCCAAGTTTTTCTCTTTTCTTCTTGTACGAGATCTCTTACTTTCTTTCTCTGGATTTTGTATTCTTCTTACTTATTTGCCTTTTTAGAACTTAAGTAAGCTTGCCACTTTTGTTTTTTGATCTTGACCTCATTTTTTATTTTGTTGTTCCACCAGTGTGCCTGTTTCTGTCTCTTGTTGATCTTTATCACAACACATACTTCCTTGGCAGCGTTTAAGATAATAGTTTTGAATATTTGCCATATTTCTTCTATGTTCATGATTGGTCTAATTGAAAGATTTTCTGCGTCTTTTTGTATTTTTTCACTAAATTTGTCAGCTATTTTCCGATCTTTCAGTTTGTAAGATCTAATAGACTCTATATTTTTCGTCTTTGGTGGAAAATCTCACCAGGACAGACGAAGTCATGCACAGACTCTGTCACCTAGGGGAGGAAACTGCAGGAACACATCTAATGTCAGTGCAACTGCCCGGTGAAAGTGTGGTTTCTTGTACTAAGCGATGAGAAGCCACCGACAAGAAACTACATGAAAAGTACAGTCTCAAGGATATGACAAACGGTCGGGCTGTAGAATATAATCTAGCGGTCTATTCTCAAACAGTTATATTTCTTGACGGGCAAAAGTACAATCTTTACGAATTTGAAATAACAACGTTTGTTATCGCATCGTTTATTAATAGGTATTCATCTTACAAAATCTGAGAAGTTTCTTTCAAGTTTGTGTCGTGCTTCCGATTGTTCATTTCTTCTGCTAATTCTCTTGGTTGGAAAAAAGGTTCCATCACCTTCTTGGTTGAAGATGGGTAAAGGCCACAACATCACACTGTAGCCAAACACTTGCGCTATATTCGGTATGACGCCTAAAATAAATTTTCCGTTGGATAGTGTTTTTTCCGGATAAAGGCAACATATCTTGACAATACTCACCTAAATCGTAAGTTTCCTTGCCAGACAAAAAGAACGGTGGCATAACATCTTCTATAAGCGTTTTATTTTGGACTATGAGTCCGATGTGAAACATACTGAAAATTGCAGTTATTGGTGCTAATATCAAGGCTGAAATAAAACTGCAATAAAATTAAAACTGGTGAAGTATATAACCATTAGCAATTATATAAATAACGGTAAAATAATAACTGTGAACAAGTGGAAACTTCTTAATGTTATACTCACCCAATAACTAAAGGATAATAATGAACCATCGAATGAACACTTCGAACGGTCCAAAATGTAACAAATTGGTCCAGCGCTGTACATACATAAAAGAAACACACAAAAAATGTGTACACCAGGGTAAGTATGAAACCTTTTTGGTTGGTGAAACAAATACAAGTATTTAACCATTGGCAATGGTGGTCCATTTTCAAGATACATGTGCCACATTGGGAACAGTGGTGGGCTCTATCAGGTTTAAATTGTAACTCGCTTGCACAATATCTAAAACATTAAAAAATTCAAATAAAATAACTAAAAGTTTAAATATCTACCTTATATTTCCATTTGAAGTTCTGCTTAACACTAAAAGTCCCTTTTTCTCATAAAAAAATTTAAGGATGTGTGGTTTCTTTTCAACAATACTATGCGTATAAAGTTTTATTTCCAAAGATGTCAGTCTAAATTCTTCCGGTACCACCGGTAAGGGTTGAAACATTGTGGCCAGTGTAGACCATATCATCATATAATAAAATCCGTTAAATATAAGTGAATAAAAAATCAGGTGAGGTATTGTTAGTGTATGATCTAGAAAAATAAATCCAGTGATGTAAGAATGGTACAAAAATAAATCAAATGAAAAAAGGATAAATGGTAGAATTCTTCTAGCGAAATTGAACGTCATGTTAATGCTTTCACTTTAATGAAAAACACTACGACGATCGATTTGTTTTGACTTGAGGATACGAACGACAATTATAGTGTCATATAAACGTAGCGATGACACCTTATCAAACAAAGTTATATAAGCTGGATTCAAAAAACGAGATTATTTCGCGTTAAACCAATGCCATCCGAGAGATGGAATAATGGTTGTCAAATACTCGCAAATATCAAACCACTTACTTGAATAAGTCGACTCCGTCTAATTCGATTTTATGTTCAATGTAAGTTATCCACACCGGCGAAATATCGCCAACACGCCTAGTTTCTGCGGCCCTAACTATATAAGTTGCTAACTTCTAGCACGTGAACACACAAATTAATTTTTCGCCTATACAGCAAGCAAACACTTGTTACTCTCTATTCCGCCATTACACTTCTTCTTTTTCGTAGTGAGTAAAACCCACGCCTTTTAGCCTACGGATATAGTCCGATATTGTCGGCAACTACATGAAATGGTAGATAAAGCCATTGATCTTTTATATCATGAATATTTACATTTTAATATAAGAAAACTACACTTTCAATCTTATTAAAACATCCTCCATTATTAGGTGCTGTTAATTTCAATTGACTGTTTATAGTTGCTGTGTGAAAAGTAGAAAACCCACGTAACTTGTACAAGTATCAATTTTGCATAAGTGAATGTTACTGTGTAGTGAACTGAATTTGTATTTTGATGATGAGTGTTCCCGCGGGGTTTCCATTCTACTTTTTCGTTTCATTTGAATAGTTTTCCTCTTTATTTGTAATAGAACTGTTCACATGAGCAGATTTTAAGTGGTGAACCGGTATTAACTTTGGTTGTCCTTAGGTTATTCCTTGGTTTTAGCCCTCTGCATGTAAACTATCAAATTTTAACGTAAAAAGGGAATAACTGGACCAACTTAGATATTGCTACCCACCCTTAAAACTTCGGGTATAAAAAGTGTTTATTATACTACACCCTCTAGTGGTGGATCTAAAAGTCTGTACCTAAATAGTTTTTAGGTTAGTCCTGGATTTATAAATAGGCCGCGGCCTAGGAGCGGCAGATTTAAATTCAATTCAGAGGATAAAACAAACACGTTCACTGGTTTTCTTATGGTTTTTTACCGGACCTAAGGTGGCAGGAAGCCTAAATCCGTCGCTGCTATAAACCGACTGTCCTTGTTGTCGAGACACTCGGTACCTAACAAAATCTGTTACAGTTGGAAATTTAGAGGTAGTCAACGTTAATTGCAGCACACACGAACGTTTATTATTCTCACTCGGATCACAAGGCAATGAAGAGGCAGACCAATTAGCCCAAGATGGGACACTATGTGATCCCATTGGCCCAGAACCTTTCTGTGGCATATCGAAATCGCTGCAAAAAACAAATAGCACTACACTTAGATAAGCAGTCTCGACAATGGTGGAACAAGGCAACAGAGGATTCTGGTTGGACTCCTGTCGGTGCATTGTAGACTAAAACGCACTCATGAATAACATCTGATTGGCAGCAGTGGCGTAGCTAGGGGGACAAGGGCCCTGGTGCATAGGGAAAGAATCGGGCCCTCCTCCCCTCTTTCCGCGTAGTTTGATCTTATATTGGCCTTCAAAATTATGGATAGGAATAAGAATAGGAAACAGTGAGTTGAACTTATCCCTAGTAGGCCAAATCCATACGTCGTCTCTATTAGAATCTCCATGTGTTTAAAGAAGAAAAAGGGAATAAATAAACAACGACACACATGACAATATAGAATATTTAGGGAAAAAACGTAGGTGCAGGTACACTCAAGACTTCCAAACAATCCAATCATCAACTATAGTATTTATCGTAATAATATAACGAAATAACCGAAGTATACTCACTTTGACCACTTTCTCATAAAAACTTCTATTGGCTTGAGGGTGTTCGGATTATATTCAGTGTCGGGTGTGAATTTTGTTTTAAAGAAATATTTATAATATCTATTTCTTGGTTCAGTGAGTTTAGTGAATTGTTATAGGTATAGGAAAGTGTAGGTGATCTAGTGTAGAAAAGTATCATTAATATTCCCAACACCTATTTGATTCTCGAAGTATGCTAGGGTAGTGATTCAGAGGCGGGAGTAACGGCGAGCTTTGAGGTGGGTTTGGTTGGTAGGCATTCCCATGGTGTAGTGGTTAAGTGGCGTCAGTGAATTGATATTAACATAATATTTATTTGTTCGTAGACGTTAGGGTAAGTTTTATAATATAATTACTTAGAATGGCATTTTGGACTCTTATTGTATTTATTCATTTTTTCAAAGCTGAGCCTAATGATAGCTACGCCACTGATTGGCAGACACAACCATCTTCAGGTTGAGGCCTGACTAGTTCAAAGTTTCCGACGATAGGAGAGGAAAAACCATAACCCTCCAATATATGGAGGATCTGAGGTTTGGTAGACAAGGTACTCTAGTATAACAGGAGGGCACACACAAAAGGTCGTAGTAGAGGAGGCTCTTAGAAACACAGAAGCCCCATATTAATCTAATCTTAGGGGAGAAAAAAAAACATTGTAATTTAAGTATACTGATAAATAAGTTTAATCAATATAATAATTGTTAATATAAGATATAATTTAAATATAAGATATTTATAACAAATCTTTCAACCTATTAAGTAAAGTGTATAAGTTAACATGTAAAACCATGTGTTAAAAAGTCTAAGATACGAGCAGAATAGGGGTAAAAATGGCAGTTGACAGCAAAATCCATCTAATCAGATCACACTTTAAATTTTACGATTTAGATTGACAAATTATTTTTATTAAAATAACAAACATTTACATTAGTACAGTTTTTAGTTGACTTTCTTATAATATATTTGTATAACATCAATTTTACGAGGAGTAGAAGAAAATATGTCATGTGCATGTATACACGCCAATTCCCAGATCTAGGTAAGGCACCTGAAGAAGACTTTTATATAATACTGTCGTTAAGTAACATTGTGTAGAAGTTGATTATTTACCTAGCAAAAGGTGCTTTCCATTATTAATTCAGTTTACAATCAGTCAGTCATTTCTGGTACTACCAGTATCAAGCAACTTTTTAATTGAATACGATCTAGTCGGACAAAGATCACACAAATACTAAGAAATAATTAAAAATTTAATTAAATAACTATTTAAAAATACACCCCTATTTTCCTCGGATTACATATTAGGTTTGTTCCAACTGGCATTTAGGAACCGTTTTGGAATCGTATACTTCGAATTAGGGATGAACACATCAACTTTATGCCCCTTCCAGAAGGTAGTTTTTGTACCGTCCCAAGAATGAGTTGGAACGCAAAAGAAATACAGCACGCGAACGATACTAAAACCAGTTGGAACGAACCTATAATTTTTAAATATGCCTATTCAGTCTTATTGCGTTTCATCTAAGTCAGAAGGCGGTTCTAGTGACGTTTGTACAGTGATACTAACACCTCTGTTGATGCTTACAGCAGGGTAAAATACTCCGTAAAGGTCTCTGAAGGCGATGTTGCCTTGAGGTTCTTCGTTTACATAAAATGACAGCGTGTGTTGTTCGAGATCAAGTAGAACACCAACAGTAGATCCAATCTGTATTCCCCCTTCTACTCTTTGCTCGTGCGCTCCTGCATGTTGAAACCAAGATCGTTGGTTGTCGATGTACATGGCCCAACCTTTATCATCTTTACCTAAAACATACATTTACAGTAACCGCCAATTATTTGGATGTGCTGGACAAGTGAGATAGCGATATCGATTGTTTCATATCTACGGCTAAGCATATTCTAGCAAACGAGTAAAACACTCAGTATAGCATCAGAGACGGTCAAGTACATGAGCATTATTGTTTGATTGGGAAAATAAAATAGTCCTGCTAGCTCTATTCTTGTTTACCTCATAAGTTTATGTAAGGCACTAAAGAGATGAGTATTCTCATCCGCCATTTTGGTGCCTGAATTTTATTGTTTTGTGAAGTTGACATCTGTATCTGTAGAGTAGGGAGGGTTAGTGTATAGGCTCACAGCACTTAGGCCACATGTGACCCATTGTACATCCTCCCGAGGAGTTGTCTTCCTAGGTCATTGTCCATCCTGTCCTTCTCAGGAAGGTGGACAGGTCACTAGGAGACATCTCCTTTATATCGGCAGGTGTAGGCCAAGACTCACCGAACACACACTCTCTTATTGACGATAACTCCGGACACTCGCATAAGACATGCCTGACAGTTTCATCTTCCTGTTCACACATCCTGCATAGAGGTGTGTCCACTAGCCCCATAGTATGGAGGTGTTTCCCTAGTTGACAGTGACCAGTCAGAAATCCTACTGTTAAACGTAGGTTTCTCCTGGTCATCGCCAAATATTTCTTCGGCTCCAGCTTCCCATGGTCGCCCAGGGTGATCCTGGCAAGACTGCATCCTTTGATTCCATCCCATCTCTTAAGGGATTGAGTATGGGTGTAGCGTTTGGCTAGTTCCGCAATTGTCGAAGTCGTTAGGCCGTAGGTGTCACTGGGTCCTAGAATTTTTAGTCCAGCGGCTTCCCTGGCTAAAGAATCAGCAATGCGATTTCCTTTACTCCTGTCGTGCCCTTTAACCCACCTCAGGATAATATTGTTATCTGCCGAGGCGTCAGCTAAATCTTGGTGGCACTCTAGTACTAGCCTCGATATAACACGTTGTCTGTTTAAGGCTAATAGGGCTTGTCTACTATCAGTGCAGATTATTATGTTTTTGCCAGAAATTCCTCTTCTGGTTAGTTCTTTTGTGGCAATTGAGATACCAGCCAGTTCTGTTTGAACTACGCTGGTATTGTTTCCCATTCCCCACTTCATCTTTAGGCTTAGTGCTCCTGAGTAAACTCCACATCCTGAGCCTTCTTTCATTTTTGAACCATCTGTATATATGCGTATTGCATTTGCAGCACCTGGCTCTGTGTTCTGTTTTATTTGAATTTTGTAGGGCTTGTTAAACAAAAACCTGGGTTCAATTGCATCATTGGTTGCCTGCAGCAAAGGTAGCGCAGTGAGCGCTTCCTGCCACAGGCTCAACCTCAATTGGCCCACTCCTACTTCGGGGTTTACACCAGCCGTGCGCAATCGTACCATGGCCATTAACGCAACCTCCTTGACGTACAGGTCCAGAGGTGTCAGACCAGTAATTAGTTTCATTGCTGCGGTTGGTGTTGTTCTCATGGCTCCTGTGATGTTTAAGCAAGCCATTCGCTGTATTTGATATAATTTTTGGATGGCCGTTGCTTGTAGAACCTTCGGTCCCCATGCAATTGCTCCATACGTTAACATGGGTCTTATTATTGCAGTGTAGATCCAGGTAACCACACGGGGTGACAAACCCCATGTGCGTCCCACTGTCCTCCGACACTGCTCATAAGCCACATATGCTCTTTTTGCTCTGTTGTGTAGATGAGAGTTCCATGTTAGTTTCCTGTCGAAGGTATTTCACCTCTTCCGAAAAGTTTAGTTTGCTTTTGAAGATTTCAGGAGGTTTCAAACCCGATAAACTTCTTTTCCTGGTGAAAAGGACCATCTCAGTCTTTCTGGGATTGATCGACAGTGAGTGTTCCTTGAAGTTGACATATTGTGTTGAAAAATTTTTGTTATTGAACCAACGTCAACGTACAACAAGGCACCAAAATGGTGGACGAGAATATCTATGTCTACAGCGCTCTAGTTTAGGGCATGTCACATATTTATCTTATTTTCGCAAAGTAAGCATAGATGGCATTTTTGACACAACGGTAAACCTTAGTAACCAAAGTTTGTTTGTGTTCTAAGCGGTAAAAGTGACGTGCCAAAGTCTTCATCCGTCATTGTCGTTATGATGCTTAACTTTGTTTTCTTTGTGGTGTTTTACTAAATTTAGTGTAAATTTAACAATTAACGCTCTTATTTAAAAACTTTGCAACAGTGGTTTGCTTTACAATTATTTGAGACTTTTCTTTGTGTTTTCTATCGCTATCGATAGACATTGAAGTTAAGGTCGCGGTAACATTTTTATTTTCCAATTATTTTGATACGGAATGGCTTTAGTATGACGTTGTATAGCTTGTGAAAGCAGTGAAGAGGATACAATAATAATACTGCTACAATGTGTTTTTTTAATGATAGAAATGAAAAAATAAAACAAAAATAAACGAGAGAGCTTACGCGCGGCTTTTTAAATTTTCTGAGAAGCGCGAGCGCCATCTCCACCCACTGTGTAGTCCAGTGGACCAATTCATTATTGTAGAACAAAAACTTCACATGTACTTTGCCGTTTTTGGATGTCTGGTAGCGTCAATATAATATTTGGGTAGCGTGCAACCTGTAGTCATGATGTGTGATCAACATACATATTTAATAAAATTAGTTCGTGTTAGAGATGAAATTGGGTTTATTAAAGACAACCTATTATTAATTAAATCTTGAAGCAAATCTGGAGATTATCAAATTTACCTGCAAATATTTTACCTGTTTTCCCTAGATATGCCATTATATATTTTAGTTTAGTAACAAGATATAAACACTAGCAAACTAGGTAGTTTTTAAACATTCCACTATATAGTTCATATTATTATAATAACTGTCTTACCTAGCATTTTATCCCTTGTGACATCGATTCTCGCTACACCAAAAGAAGGATCAGTATCCGTATCGTACTTTTCTATTGTAAATTCCCAATAATGAAGTCCCCTACTAAATCCAACGCTTCCTACCGCTATTCGGTGTTCCCAGCCTTCACCTGTCACTCGCGTGTTATTTTCTGTATATTGTAGTCCAGGGCCGGAGAGGACGGGATCGAATGTAAACCATGCCACTGAAAAAGAGAAAAAACATTTGAAAATTTATTATATTTTGCAATAATAACATCGTTCTTTAGTTTGTGAGAAGCACGAGGTTTTTGGTTGAGTAGGCAGTAAATCATCGAAGCCAATTTTGGGGGAGGGGGTTCGATCTAAGATTACACTGGGTCACGTTGGGGGGGGGGTGTCATAAACCATGGTACGTAATTTTTTTCAATTTTAAAATTAATAAATATCGGTGGCGTATTAACTTACATGATTGGGTTTTATTGTTTCACCATTTGATGATATTGAAAGTCCACAATTTTTTTTAAATATAATATAATAAATATGATTTTGAAGTGCTACGTAGTTTCTTAGGGGGGTGGCGGTTTGACAAAAAGGTACAGCAAGCTACATTGGGGGAAATGTGGGTGAAAATGGAGATACGTGATTTATGGACAGCAGCTAAGTTCTTATGAGTCGTTACCATCAGGTACTTGTAGGTACTAAACATTACTTATTTGTTAGGTCTAAATACGGCCAATTGAAAGAGTTCTTGTTAAAATTTTTCATTTATTATTTCTCTATTGATTATCGATAGTGTGATTTTGTTTAAATTTATCGTGTAGTGTTGAATTGTTTTGGTAAAACTGTATACCATGAAATGGAAAACAAATCATATTTACCCTACTGATTTATGGCATTCGAGAGAAAAATTCGTTGAAGCTATTATAGATCTTTTAATAGCCCCGTTTAATCACGATAATGGACCGCACAATACCTTTCAAAATGAAATATTTTAGTCATTTAGTATAACAATGATTCGTTTTACCCTTTGCCACCATTTGTGGTAGCTTCATCTTTTTTGCTGGTTTAATGAGCGGTCACAAATTTGTTAAATTAATTAAGTCTAGTTTAACAATGAATGAATATAATGGTTGATGAATGTGAGAGGTTTATATTCGTTGTAAATGTAATTGGAAAGTGGGAAAAAAGAATTTGAAAGATTATATACACTCACCGGCACGAAAACCGGAGCAGTTGAATATTTATGCTTTGTGATATTTTATTATTATAATATGTTACACGCAAATTTAAACAGATCATACGATTTACTCAAGTTGGACAAGGATAATATGAACAACACTACTAGAAAGAGAGACACAAGAATAGCTCTATTTGTGAAACTCACGATTAGATCAGTTCCCTTTGCCAAAACACAACGAATAAATAAGTAAGGAGAGCAGTGAATACACGCCCACCTGTTTTGGACTGAGCCAACAATTCTTCTCTTTCTTTCAAGTAGTGTTGTTCATATTATCCTTGTCGTACTTGTGTAAATCATATGATCTATTTAAGTTTCTCGCAATCTGTGTATATGACTTACAGGACAATATGACTTACCATCAGCAGTTTGTAGGCCAATCAGTTCACTGTATTCTCCTTCTCCTGTACTATTAAAGGCTTTAACTCTAGCGTTGTATAAACTACGGAAGTGCAATCCATCTACGGTACATATTGTCTCATTTCCGCAATAAACCTCCTGAAATATTATGAACGTTAACGAAAAGTTATTCCAAACACAACAAACATAATTTCAATAAAACCATTCGCTATTGATTTATATTGTAATAAAAGCTATTAGAAATAAAGGTTTGTTATTGAAATTTATTACAAGGTGAGTTTTATATGTTCATTTTACTATTTTGATTACAAAAAGCACCTGGGGTGTACAGAGTCATTGTTTACATACAGATATTTCATTTAATAGTGACATTTAAACATCAAAAGTATTTAAAAAGCCGACCTATAATAAAACTGAATAAATATATCCACAGACTATTAATACTTCAAGGTCTTATAGATTATAAAAATTTAATTATAAAGATACAGTTTGTTTTTATTTCTCTGCTCTATTTCAATTTATTTTCTATGTCTGTTCTATCTGTTTTGTATTTTGCAAGATGTAGCAGAAAACGCAAGGCTCTGGCAACCGCGAGAAACGTAAGACCAATGGAGGTAGGGAAGTTTAGAGGAAAATCAGCAAATTGTTCCGGGAATGCTCCACATAAAAATTAATTCACAGCAATTTCCTCTTAGTGTGACGGTATTTCCCCACTCACCCCCAAATGTTCGAAATCCGTTTTTCAATTGCGTATAGGTACCTAAAGTATTAGAGACTTTTAGCTTGTCTTAAATTTCTCACGTATCCGTAACGAACTGCGCATATGTAGACCCGTTACGTCTCAGCCGATACGATGCGTTGAACGTATTGTTACGTACCCTACTCCGTATACTTAAACGTATCCCGACCAAAGTCAGTATTCCGTGCTATTAGTGCTATTTTACAGGTCTTCTTCTTCTTTGATATTGGTTTGATTTAATTATAACCACAATTCCCAAAGAATTGTGTTAAACGAAAGCGTCTTTTTTACGGACCACAGGACGACCTTCACCTTCTGAGGGAGGTTGATGGCCAGAACCCCTTCGAAGACCCGTCTCGATGGTCTAAAATTTCTGAAAACCTAGCAAAGGCAACTGGGAATGAATTTAGTACCAGAAGTCTACGAGAAAGGGTGAACCTGCTTGTTTCCAAATATGAAGAAAAAGCAAACAAGGACCAATACAAGTAAGCTTTTTGTAATTTGCTGCAACTAAGAAATTAAGTAATAGAACTAAAAAATATCAGTTGACATGAAAATTTTGGTAACTACCAAAATTATCATCTAGCAGCAATGGATTATTTAATATCGCTCCCATTTTAAGTTTTACAAAAATATAAAAAGAAAATAAAAAACTTTGAGGTTATACAATTAAAAACAGAACGGAACGATACGTTTTCTGCTAAAAAGTTTTTCTGGACAATTTCTTTACGTCAACGTAACTCCGTGTAAAAACTTATGACAAGCTAAAAGTGTCTATTAATTAATAACATTCATACTTCCCAGTTTTTCAAATAAACAACTTCCTTTCAAACCCAGAATATTAATCGTTTGTTATTCTGTGTTTTCAATGAGAATAACAATACGAAAATCGATGTGTAAAACAATGTACAACTGATTGATAGATTGGATGTGAAGTTAGGTTCGCAACGCGAGTTGCATGTCAAAGCAAATCAGATCTTGGACATTCCCAAAACGTTCATTTAGAATTTTATTTATCTCCGATGTGCAAAAACCAGCTGTGACCAAGGGAGGATCCAGGATTTTTTCTATGGGGCGCACGGAGCGGACGGGTAAAAAAATCAACAAAAACTGTTAGAAATGAAGACAGTTTTCTTTTATGTTTCCCATTAAAGATGTGCAGCACTTCATTAGCGTCTATTTTTGCCGCAACATCTTGATGGATATGCATTAAAGCGAATCGATTCAAACTCTCTTCACTGGAAACGTGCAACGCAATTGACAAAGACTTCTAATATTTGGCAGCACCGTTGCTCTTTTGTAGGCATCTGCTGGAGATATTGGGATATTTTCTCTCAACTGTTGCCAAATTTTTAGCTTTCCCTTCAAAGCTAACATTCAACGAACAAAATTCACTATTCCAGTCAGAAATATACAAGAGTTTCATTCATGTTCTTTCTGATATTTTATTCATATATTTTAACGTCAAGAACGCCATTATCAGTGCGATACCTGCAAGTAAGTAATAATAGTTGTAATTTTATAAAATAAGAAATTATTAAAGAATTACTTACTCGTCAAGTATATATGCAAGAAACCATAAAAATCGACAACACAATCATAAAATTTTTTAAAAACTGCATTAAAATTTAAATATTCCCCTATTTGGGGTAAACTGTCGTTAACTTTCAAACATTTTCAATTATAAACTTCTAACAGCTACACGTGTTTGTAAAACGGAAATTAAATTGACAGTGAGTAGGTACATTAAGATTGCAAAACAACAAAACTAAAATGAAATAAGACAAGTGAAAGTCTAAGTAAACATAGAACTCAAGTTAACCAAAGTGAGCACAGAACTAACATTGTGACAATTAAGTATAGATGTAAATGTCGCTACACCAATATGTAAATTTCTAAAATAACAATTGTAATAAATTTGAAATTAAGGTCTAATGAGAACCAATTTTCAAACACAAAAGGATCAGAAAAAGATTAATTAAGGGTCTAATGAGAACCCATTGCTAAATCTCAATAAAAAAAAAAGAAAATTTACACATAAGTACCTAGATAGCAAACTCCTGTGGAACAAACACGAGAAGGAGATTACATACAAAGCAAAAATGGCTCTAATGGTGTGCAGGAATCTGGCAGGGAGAAACTGGGGTTGTAACCCAAAAATCCTGAGCTGGATGTACACTGCCATAGTGAGACCAATTATCACTTATGGAGCCATTGCGTGGAGTAGTAGAACTAGCCTCTTGACGACGAGAGAAAACCTCTCTAAAATTCAAAGACTAGCCTGTATATGCATAACAGGGGGAATGAGTACATGCCCAACGGCAGCAATGGAAGTGATTCTCAACTTCACACCATTACATATGGTGGTGGAGAGTGTTGCAGAAAGAACAAGATACAGACTAAGTAGAGAGGGAATCATTAAAAAGAAAACCACCTCTTCACTTCTTAGAAATCAGACAACCTGGGACATGCCACAAGATGGTATGATGAAAAAGTATAACTTTTCAAAGAAATTCGTTACGGAATTAAGCAACAAGAAGGAATGGGATCCAAATACCATTACCAGACTTGGAAAGAATGCCATTCAATGGTACACAGACGGCTCAAAAGCAATAGAAGGAACTGGGATAGGAGTGTACGGGCCCGGCACCAAACACTCTGAAAGCTTGGGAAAAACCCCAAGTATCTTTCAAGCGGAAATTCACGCAATAAGAAAGTGTGCCCAGTTCAATATTGACAAAGGATATAGAAGGCAAAGGATTATCATAATGTCTGATAGTCAAGCAGCGATTAAAGCGCTGAGTTCTTGTGTAATCAGTTCCAAAATGGTGTGGGAATGCCTAGGCAAACTTAATGAACTAGGCGAGAACAATATACGAGTAGTCACCTTACTGTGGATTCCAGGACACACTAGAATAGAAGGAAACGAAATAGCAGATGAACTAGCGAAGAGGGGGACTGAAATACCCTTCTGGGGGCCGGAGCCCTTTTGCGGAATCAGCACCAATGTAATATTGGAAGAAATAGGTAAAGCCGAAGAAAAGAGAAGATCTGACAATTGGAAAGATCTAGTAGGGCTTAGGCAATCAAAGATTCTTCTGGGTGACTACAACCTGTTGAGATCAAATGAATGCATAAGTCAAAGCAAAACTGCACTAAGAGTTTTAACAGGAATCCTAACGGGACATTGTCGCCTGAATGGGCACCTTAAAAAGCTCAAAATAGTGGAGGAAGAAGATTGTAGGTTTTGTGGAATGGAAGAAGAATCCTCCATCCACATACTTGCGAACTGCACAGCAATTCAGAATCCTAGAGCACAGCACCTGGGAGACTACTGGATAGAAGAGGGACAGTTACCTAAGTTGAAGCCTGCAGATATCCTAAAATTCCTCGGGGAAATAGGACTAAAGGAGCTACTAGTCTCCGGGACTTTCCTCAGGAACTAAGTAGAAGTAAGGGGGCACAATAGATCTTTTAGGTCTCAGTGAATGTTACCCCAAAAGACATACATACATACACATGAGTACAAAGACATTCCAAAAACAAACAAATTAAATTAAAGTTCAAATCTGTAAATTTCAAGGAGTGCAGAATTCGAAGAAATTTCAAATAAAGAATCATGTAATTTGGTAATTTATCAAAACAAACAACCAGTGGCGGTCATAGGGGGGGGGCACGGGGGTCATGCCCCCCCCCTAGCTCAACCGTAGTTGTTCAGAAATTAAAAAGAATAACATTCTCGTGTAATTATCTTCATGTGTAATTAACAATTACCTAAAAAACACTTTAAAATAAAATAAGTCGAACATACTTTTCTGATCTTATAGAGGAATTTTAAACTTTGGCACTTGGACAGAGCAGGTAGAAAACCATACATTATACAATTCACAACTTTCGCAATTAATGACGACAAACACTTATCCAGTGCTTCGTCAAGTCTTCATTTTTTTGGAAATCCATAGTATTTTATACCGTCTCTTTCGTATTGCGATTGGCATTTTTGCATGTAGCCACCGCTCAGCCCGGCATTATGGTCTTATCATTAAAGTAAAATAAAGTTAAACGTTTTAAAACAAAAAAAAACACTTAGATCAACTCTATAATAATTTTAAACACTGGCTTAGCATAAAACAATATCAATTAACGCAGAAGAATCGCAAAACCTCAGGAAAAACAAACTAAACACGTACAACTCTATCCAACAATTTCTGATTCTGATTCCAAGGTGACTTCATGCTCAGAGCGTGCACAATTTGAGTCGACCAGTCAGCATACCGTGTATTTTTACCGTGGTTCAGTCGTATCACACAATCGCCCATGGCCCACCCCTCTCAAAGTGTATATGACCGCCACTGCAAACAACATATCATCTAAACTGCGAAATAAGATTTGATTTAAAGTCTAATAAGAACCTATTACTCAAATCTCATTAAAAAAACCCCGAAAAAGATTATGGGTCTAATGAGAACCCGTTACCAAATCTAATTCAAAACAGATAAATAAATTGTTAGTAAAGAGAAACTCCAAAAACCAATAACCATTCATAGAAAGAAGTAATCTAAAGAAAAACATTTCAAACAATAAAGTTTACGACAGTTTACCCCAAATAGGGGAATATTTAAATTTTAATGTAGTTCTTAAAAATTTTTATGATTGTGTTGTCGATTTTTATGGTTTCTTGTATACGTCCCAAGCCCGATCTTGTACGGAGTCGAGCTTCGTACAATGAATTTGTACGAAGTCCAATCTGTACAAGCCATTTTGTACGAAGCCGAGATTGGCGGACTTCGGACAGAGATGATTGTACGAAGTCGACTCTGTACAACGCTGGTTGTACGGAGTCGGAGCATCGATACTATTCTACAAAAATTGACTAAAAATACGAAGGTAGTTTGGTAGGGGTAGGTTTGGTTGGGTTATTATTGAAAATTATTATAATTTATTCTACAAAAATTGACTAAAAATACGAAGGTGGTTTGGTAGGGGTAGGTTTGGTTGGGTTATTATTGAAAATTATTATAATTTGAACATTATCTGACTCGAAGGCGCGGAGGAGGGTAGAATTACGCTGCCAAAATAATAATTAGTGGGTGTTTATGGGTTTTTAATTGATATTATCGGCCCATCAGGTCTTCTTTAAAAAAAAACATATCCCCCTTCACATTTAGCGCAGACTTAGGACGAATCTGTCAATTACACAATTCAATTTTTCGATTCGGATTAGGGTAGGGTAGGGTAGGGTGGTTTAGGTTAGGAATTGACTTGCTTTCTATACACTTTTTCAAACGATATATTTAAAAAAGTGTATGGAAAGCGAGGAGATGTTCTTTTCATAGATATCCTAGCTTTCTATACACTTTTTTAAGGGATATTTTCCAAAATGTTGTAAAGTGCATTAGAAGCGAAGGAAATCCAACCCAACCTACCCTACCCTACCTTCATTACCAGCGTTGTACAGAGTCGACTTCGTACAATCATCTCTGTCCGAAGTCCGCCAATCTCGGCTTCGTACAAAATGGCTTGTACAGATCGGACTTCGTACAAATTCATTGTACGAAGCTCGACTCCGTACAAGATCGGGCTTGGGACGTAACATATAAATACTTGACGAGTAAGTAATTCTTTAATGATTTCTTATTTTATAAAATTACAACTATTATTACTTACTTACAGGTATTGCACTGATGATGGCGTAACAGCCGAAAGCGCTTTTCAATATTTTAAAATTAAAAATTTTTACACAGAATACAATGTTTTCTTGACTCTCTGGTCATGTGTACTCAGCTATAAGGAATTTCATATATTTTAACAACTGCTTATTCTAATTATGTACTGTGATGGAATCTCCACAGGACATAAACATGCCCCCCCCTTAAATCTTGAAGTAATTGTACTTTATTTCCAAAAAATTGGCCCATTTGTATACCATTTTTTCTGAAGGATCAGCTTCATTTAACAAATTTTAAATAATTTCTACGCCTCAGTAATTACCTTATCTCCCAAAAATTAATTTCCTTCCAACGGATCCAATTTATATAACGTTGTCTTATTTTCCATTATTATCTAATTATTCCTTTATAACGTTATTTTCCCAAGAAATTTGTTTCCAGGATTAATCTTTTAACAACATACTGTTAGATGCCAAATTATTTACGGTTCTTTTCCGGCGCGTTATTTATAATTGGAACATGTGACAAAAATTGGCACAATAGTTAAAAACCTCAAAATAATCTTCGGTGTATAGGTATTTTTAGATAAATATTTTTATCTATTGTCTTTTTCGTTTTATAGTAACAGCGTAGAAACTAAATAGTAAAAGAACAAAAGGTATACAACCCAAACGACGTGTTTACAGATGAAGCGTAAATAGAAACTAAGTGTTTACACTGAAATACATTCTCTTTTAACATATCCGTATAACTTTCTCAATGCTGAGATTAGGATGTATCTTTTATTATATTTTCGTCTGCTTTTCCTATACCTTTACCCTAATAATCTCTATTTCGTTCTCGAGCTCGATAGATGATATGAATCAGTTTCTATTATGTATGTATATACGGAATTACCTTCCGACTGGGATTTTTCGACTCGAGACATGTATGGATCAATGAATATCCCGTTTATCAGAGACGTACCTTGAGAGGTATAGGGGAGATTTGAAAACGTAAAAAATACAGAAAGCAAGTAGAGAAAATGTCGAGACTTAAACACTATAGAAAATAAACATCCTAGACTGTAAAATTCCGTGTGTGTTTCAGAAACATTTTGACATTGCTTTCAAAATTTGACAACGTTGGAATTAATAAATAGCTTGTGGGAGAGACGTCTAACATTTTTCATTATACTGTCACATGTCAATGAAGTTTTTTCTATTTTTATTTATACTTATTAAAGAACAAACATTTATAAAATTAACTAAATCATATTAGACTTCTTCAAATTAGAGCAATGACAGATTACCCGTGAGTCGTCCAGTGAGTATCTCACCATGAGATAGTGTATTACGGGTTGCGTGAAACGAGAGTTTTAATCTCTCATGGTTCGAACCAATAGAGAATCTCGCCTAAACCGATGAGAAGCAAACAAGCATGCGTATTGGATATCGGCTGGTGTAATTAACAATTTATTTGTATTACTTCATTTTGCATCAGAGTTCTAGTCTACTTCCATTGTTTCTTGATAAACAATATCCAACGGATGAACAAAAACTCATTTTGGTTGAATTTATGACCCAACACCCCGAATTAGCGGGGGATTTACGGAAAAGTTAACCAGGTGAGTTGCCAAAAAACTGATTAAACTCGGTGATTGGAGGGGCTAAGAAAGACTGGTTGGAGCGTAGAAGTCTGACAACAATCAGCAGATCTCACTATTTCTCTTTAAAAATAAGACAAATATGGACCTCTCATGTGTTAGGCAGCCCTGTAATACACCAATCTCAAAATGAGATTCTCGCTAGTCCCTTAAGAATACGGGACCAGTTTCCAACAGTTTATGATTGCACCACCTTAGCCTCTTGGGCTTATTGTGGATTCTCCTAATTTTCTGACTACAGCCTATTCAGCCAATCCGTTCCCTGTATTAGCTCATACAGGTTCTTTACTGGCTGGTTGTAGAAGTCTTCTGGAATCATTTGGGGTCTTCCATATAGTTTTTGCCTCCTGTGGTCCAGCATCTGGGATGCCCACAGATGGTTCGGGTCCGTTCATCAGTGTTGACGATCCTGCTCTTGCAAGTTCGTCAGCTTTTTCATTGCCAGCGATTCCTTTGTGACCTGGGACCCACTCCAGTGTTACACTGTTCCTAGTCGCCAGTCTTCTAGGTTCTTCGTCGCATTCCCATACCAGCCGAGATGTTACCTTGGAGCTCTGAAGTGTTTTAAGGGCAGCTTTACTGTCACTGTAGATCCTGATATGCCTGTTGTTGTAGGCTCTCATGTTATTTGCCCTTGCACATGCAAGTATTGCCTATGCCTATGCATGCAAGTCTTTGGATTCCCTTTTCCAGGGTTATCAGATTTATTTCAGTTTTACCAACTTAGATGAACGAATGGTTTAGGGAAATTTCTACATTACAATATTTTACACAGTACGATGAAAGGTAAGATACCACGAACATAAAACGACGATAGAAAAATATTACCGAGGACAAGTTATAGGAAATTGAAACCATTGACCTTTTCGACGATATTTTTTATCCTATCGTCGTCACTTCTGATAAGGGTCACATTTCATGGCAACTGTCGAACGATCTTTCAATGCAGACTGGTTAAGAAATAATAAAAAGCATAAAAAAGGTGGCTTAAGATTATCGAGTCTACACAATGAGGCTTGAGTGAATAGTTAAAATATCTGATTGTATAAAATTAAAATTTTAACAGACTTGATTTGCGCTACTTACTCTAAAGTCTCCTCCGTTACCATCATCCAATTCCAAAACATAACCTTCTACGTGACTCAGGTTAGGAGGTTGCCAAGCTACTGTAACAGAATTATTTTCAGCATTACATTCTTCTGGGATAATGATAGGAGCCACTGGAGCTGAAAACATGCATTCAACAATAATTTTTTTTTAATTATACCGAATGTCTCACACATAAATTAGCCTAAATTAAATTCCTTTAATTCTTCCTGTATTTTCGACTTTGCCACTTTATTTCGGAAGTCGTGTAAGATAAAGACACTTGCCATTATTTTAAAAATTGTTTTCGAGTTAAAAAGTTGAAAAATAAAACAATAATAGATACAGCAAACAAATAAGAAAACTTCTTTTTACAAATTATTTTATTTCAACGTTGGCAACACTTTGTTTTAGTTATTTGTTGGTAGCAATTATTCCACTGAGCAGGAATCTCAATAGAGTTCAGTGTGGCCAACAAAAAATGGTTTTTATGACAAGAATGACGGTTAATGTTCACTATTCAAAACATAAGATGTTGGCATGGTTTTTATCATTGCGAACATCTACATTGCTTTATTAAAACATCGAATACACCCCCGAAGCGTGAATATTAAAATTTAAAATGACGTTTTTTCTGAATATTCAAGGCATCGGTTGCAACTAATTCTAGGAACTTTTGGCCTGTCATTTCTGTCACTAGTTAGGTCAGATGTTAGTTTTATTTGTTTTTGTAGATTTTCGTTTAATCGGTTATGTTTATTTTTCATTATACTTAAGACTTTTGTAGCAGATGTAGTTAGTTGTAACATCTGACATAACTAGTGACATAATGACAAGTAAAACGGTGGCGGTTTGCCGAAAGTTTCTAGAATTATTTGCCGTCCACTCATTAAGAATTCAGCTGAAACGTTATTTTAATTTTTTTTTTACTTCCGTCACTAAAATCGCATCTAAAACTTCTGTAATTTATATTTAATATTCCGTGATCATTTTGTAGCTCTGTGTCATTTGATTTTTCAATGACACGTCAGTCATTGTCTGTCATCCTGTGCATATAATTAAAACATAACATTATTAAGATCCTGCAGGCGTAGGAAAAGTATAGTAAGCACCTAGTGTCAAAACATCTTTAGTCACTAGTTTCAGAGAACTCTTGACTAAAGTAACGTTTAGACTTGATACTTAATATACTATTATTTTGAACACCAAGTACGTGAAGGAGAATATTTCTGAAAATAATGCTACATAGACGGGTAGAAGAGTCAAAGGATGAGTGTGAGAGCTGTTTTAACTTGTTAAGGACTGAGTCTTTCATAATTGTTATAAAATAAAACTTCCTTCAAAAAAAAACAGCATGGAAAGGTGAAAAGGGTAAATTTGTTTTAGTACAGTAAGCACCAGTGGCGGATTCAACTCCTGCGGGGCCCGGGACTAAATACGAATTAATAAAAATCTAATGAATGAACTTTTTATCACAAAATTGAAAATAAATAATATCGCAAAATTTTCGAAAAATCACTTCAGTTCAGTGGAATAACGTTCTTTACTTTTTCTCTAGTTTTTCTTTACCACAACATTTTCTGTATCACGGGGCCTCCCGAAGTTTCGCGGGGCTCGGTGCTTAAGCCCCGGCTAGACCCTACGTTAATCCGCCACTGGTAAGTACTTAGTGTCAAAAACATCTTTAGTGACTGACTTAAGTAACATTTTTGACACTTGGTACTTACTACTAATTTAGGCAGGCGAACCTTAGCCAAGAAAAACTCAAGCCAAGGTTCCGACACTGAGGCCACTGTGCAATTCCTGCTACTTATGCATCCATGAAGCCGAGTCCCTCGATGAAGGACTCAATCCTATTCACTGAATGCCTGCCGAGATGCCTGCTTATGTCCCCAAGTGCCATAACAGGGACTCCGAAGATTCACCTGCGTAGCACAGCCCAATGTGGACATACGAAGAGAACATGGTCCGACGTTTCGTCAGCCATACCGCAACCCCTACATAGGAGACTTTCCTCTAAACCTAGGTTATAGAGGTGTTTCATTGGGCAGCAGTGCCCTGTTAGGAGTCCCGCTATATTTTTTTAACCTGCTCCTTGGTAGTTCTAGAGCAGCCCTAGCATGTCCATCCCCTCAATAGGAGCTTGAACTGCCTGAGACTCTGTAGAGCCCTCCAGTGAGCAAGGTGCTGGTTTCTCCACCAGTTCCTCGTCTCCTTGTGGATTGTTTGTTTTGTGAGGCCCAAGGTCGAGCCCAGACAGACATGCAGCCAGTTGCCCCCAAACCGACCACCCTTTGGAGGCGTGCCAGTTGCGACCTAGCCTTGGCCACCAGACCAGATCCGCGTATGTGAGCATCGGCAGCATGATCACTTTAAGATTTCATTAATTGTTTTAATAAAGCAATATAGATGAAAAACCTGCAAAAATTGTAAACATTATCTGTCATTCTTGTCAAAAAAACATCTTTTTGTTGGCCACAAATTGAACTCCTGTATTAGTATAATGGCTATTTTGGATTGTGTTTGGCGTCAAACTGACATCTATTGTGTGCTTGAAGTTTTTTTTTTTAATTCAAGTGAGACACACTGTATACTAACATGCACGTGCCGCATGCTGATGAAGTGTAAACCATCGAAAATACAAAATGGTGTAGGAAAAACAAAAATATATTTTGTTTGTAAAATAAAGTTTGAGTGCCGTGTGGGAATGTCAAATCAAATGTTAAGGTTTGTATAAATCAATTTAATATCTAAATATATAGTTCATTTAAAAACCAGGAGGAGTAATTTGAAAAGCCTTACTCACACCACTAAAAGTTACCAGATTAGTTACTAAAGGGTGTGTGCCGAGAAAGTAGTCAACAGTCGTGTTCCAAATCTTTTAAATATGCCTTGATGGGCCACGCCACCAACTGTTTGAGACATTTTGGATTTAACATGAATATTTTTGGTTTTTCATCCAATATTTTATATTTGTTTACACACATTTATTGTACATTGTTTTTCTGAGACTCCTAAATAACCTATATTCAGCGTTTACATTGTTTTGCCGGCCTAATAAGCGAAGAGCTGTACTCGAATGATCCATAATTGCAGATATTCAATACAATTGCTTACTGAAGGTTTTAAAGCAACAGCTTTAACGAGTGGAGTGGAGTGGAAACTAAGTAAAAATAATAAAATAACAACAGCGGATGTAATGACAAAAATAAGCATACATATTCATCTGTCAGAATTGTCAAAAATGGAAATTAATAAATTATCAGCTGATGTCAATGCTACGGAGTGTTGTGTGAAACTGACCAATCGAAGGTCTACAGAATTACCAACTTAAATTCAAATTACTCCTCCTGGTTTTTAAACGAGGTATAGTATATGATTTCACTAATTTTCTAAAACTCTTCCGTATCGCCACCCCCCGATTAAATAAGAATCGGCATGCAGATGGCGTAGTTGGTGGGTAATAAAATGTTTACCTTTAAAGATAAAGTTTTAATGGACGAAATAAAGCAGATAATTAACTTGATAAAGAATAATTGAACCAGGCGCAAAGATGTAAACCTTAAGAGTGTGGATATAAAACAAGGAGAGTTTAGCACCGTAACGTGAATTATTGATTCCAAGTACAAAACACACTCGCGTATATTTTCGACACAAAAAGTGGTTAATCACAAAGTATTTTCACGAAATATGTCATTTTTCATGTTATTCGACCTAATGGATTCATATCTCTCACGCTTAAAGCATATATAATGGAGTACTAAAAAGCGCCACTTATCGAAGGTATGTATATGCCGATTTTTATACACACACGACGCCCATTAACATTTTTTAAGAGATAACCATTTATCATTATATTTGACAGTTGTTTAAAGACCTTTTACAATTCGAGTTTAGAAAATTAGTGGGAATTTTTACCAAATTGGTAATTTTTTTGTTATATTCTTCTACTTACGTTTCGTTTGAATAAAATTCAGTTGTTTAATGGAAGTGAGAACGGGAGCGTCATCTAGCGTGAGTTCAAATTGCGGTGAAACTTGTGGAACTGACCATTCTTTTTGCCACGAATGATCCGTATCCATAACTCGGTTGATTAACATCGATCCAACCTGAAACAACAAAATATTTGATACTTTTCAGTCATTTTAATTGGATTCTTTTACCAGACAGCGATAGTGAGAAGCATTATAGGGTCTCTGGTAAATTTATACACGTGAAAATCTAAGTTGCAATACTTGTATACTATGGTATAGCTGTCAATCAAAAATTAAATCCAAGTAACGTCGACAACGAGGTACGTGATGGTCGATGAAGTGTTTAATTCAGTCTGAATGATGGCAGTGTTCCCTTTTGGTGGAATAATGACGTCCAAATCTAACCAATAAGCCGAAATTCCAATAAATGTGTACAAACTATGTGTCCTTCTACTTTTACAGTCTAGAACATCCTCTAAACCTGATACGATATTTGTTTATTTAAATTTAAATTAAAACGTCTAGAATTTGATACATTGATTGAAAAGTCCCGGGAAAAAATACCGTTCAAGCTAAGCAATGGCTTGAAAAGTGTTATGGGGACTCCGTTCCTTTAGAAACAACAATAAAACGATGGTTTGCTGACTTCAAACGTGGTCGTAGAGATACCGATGATGCGGAACGTAGTGGACGTCGAAATGATGCGGTAACATCAAAAAAACCCAGAAAATCGTTTTGAATGATCGAAGAGTGAAGTTGCGAGAGTTAGCTGACATCGTAAAGATATCAAAAGAACGTGCTGGTTTTATATTGCATGAGCAGTTGACAATGAGAAAGTGGGTGCCGCGTTTGCTCACTATTGACCAAAAACAAGAACGTGTTGATGCTTCTGAGCAGTGTTTGACCATGTTTAAACGTAACAAACCAGAATTTTTTCGTCGATTTGTGACAGTGAATTAAACATGGATCCATCACTTCACTTGAACGCCGAATTTACAAAAAAACGTCCGCATATGGCAAATAAAAAAACGTTGCTTCATCAAGACAACGCATCGGGTCACAAGTCAATCAAAACAATGGCAAAACGACACGAATTGAGCTTCGAATTGCTCCCACATCCACCGTATTCGCCAGATTTGGCTCCCAGCTGTTCGCAGACCTAAAAAAAATGCTCGCCGGTAAGAAATTTCGCTCGAATGAAGAGGTTATCGTTGACACTGAGGCCTATATTTTGTGGCAAAAGATAAATCGTTCTACAAAAGTGGTATTGAAATGTTAAAGCGGCGACGTTGATGAATAAAACTAATTTGGAACAAATAAAACCGTGTTTTCTTTGTTAGGTCCGGGACTTTTCGGCCCATGTGTTAACAAGCTGTAACTCAATATCATCTACACGCGGTTTTATAGAGCAAATATTTAAAATAAACAAACTGTTGTCATATTGAAAAATAAACACCAAACCACATTCGTAAAACATTTACTAGAAAATAAAGGATTGTTCGACTGAAGAAATGCAGCTTCGTTAATCTGATCAAAAGCTGAATTATAAACAGACATATATAACACTTACAAAAAATATAAAACAAATACGTTGTGGATAAATCTACAGTCGTGTTCACTGACGTGGAGAAAACAATTACGTTGGAGTTTTAACTTCAAACGGAAATTCTGCAATATGAGTTATTCAATTTCAAAAAGGGAATTCGGTAATACGGATCTTCCTTATTAGCACTTAAACAGCTCTCGGAATATTAAACGAGATACGGTTTTTTAGTATCTTTCGGAATTCATAACGATATTAAAGAGGTATTTTGCATTTTATATCAACTTATTTGATAGAAGTTGGTTGTGTTAAATGTAATTTAGTTTACAAAGGGTAGCTCGGGGGAGGCACTAAGTTATTGTATACACTCAAAGGAGACTTTGTCCCTAGGGAAGAAGAAAGCTCACTCTCTTAGTTATTTTATATTTCTTTTTCAATGTTAATAAAGTCCCTAAACCACTGTCTGCCTCTGTTATAATATACGCAACTAACATTACACATTATTTTATGAAGCGCAACCAACCTTACTCATTACTACATGATGCGCAACCAGCCTTACACATTACTACATAACGTGCAACTAGCCTTACACATTACTACATGACACGCAACCAGTCTCACGCTTGTGTCAACTAACGCAACCAGTCTCACGCTTGTGTCAACTAGATTACTACATAGTCTCGTAGATGGCGCGAGTTATGGCGTTACCGCCCCACAGTAACCCTTTCCTATAAGTAGTAAAGAGAAATTGCTTCAATCAGGAATAAAACAGGATCATAAATTTTCCCAAGTTTACTATAAATTATACGGAGTTGGGATAAAGTATGGAACCAAGTAAATATCTTTTAAAAGAAAAGAACGATATTTATGAAAATTTGCAGGTAAGTGCAATGGAACAAATTGCATCTGATGTACATTTTTTTGTTAATAATATACTTAAGGTTTAACCGGAAATGCCATCAACTTCTTTAATTTAAATGTGACACCCTATATATTTTTACAGATTTTGAAAGAGCTTGTTATTTTGAATTCATACATACTGAGTTTAGTGTAAAAAAATTTGTAGAAACAAGGAATAACTCACTGTTAGTTGTACAATAGGTGTACATTTCATTATTTTAGAATAATGAGAAACAAAATTACTTCAAATGTTCAAAATGCTCGCCGTCTACTTGCTGACAATATGCCATCCTATTAACAAATTCTTGAGTCACTCTTTACAAGACTTCTCCACGTATTAGTTCACATTCATCAATAATTCTTTGTCTCAATTCATGTGAGGCGTTGGTCGTCTAGCGTAAACACGTGATTTTAGATAACCCCAAAGAAAAAAATCTAACGGGCTAAGATCCGGAGAACGAACAGGCCACTCTACGTCAAATCCATCTATTTGGAAAATTCGCATCCAGAAAACCCCTAACCCGTCTATCATAGTGGGGAGGTGCTCCATCTTGTTGAAGTGCAGGAATAATTTCGTTATTTAGTAGATCCAAATACTTGTCACCATTCAAGTTTCCGTCGATAAAAAATGGGCATATAAGCCTATTTTCGACAATCCCCATCCAAACATATAACTTCTGTGGATGCTGGGTATGTTCTTCATGAATCCAATGAGGATTCTCATTTGACCAATACCTTGAGTTATGGCGATTAACTGTTCCATTTAAACAAAAAGTTGCCTCATCAAGAAAAACTATGTTAGAAGCAAAATTGTCGTCGACATTACAGATGTCCATTAGCCGTTCGCAAAATTCCAACCGTCGGTCAAAATAATCGTCTGACAATTCTTGAACCAACTGTACCTTATACGGATGATACTTTTCACTTTTTAATATCTTTCCTACAGAACGTCGACTGATACCATGGTTTAGTGCCAAAATTGTGGGGGAAGTTTGAGGTAATTCTTCTAAATCGATTGCAATATTTTGTTTAACAGTTTCGCAGTCCGCGGTCTTCCAGGTTTTAGCAAATTTTTTACCATCCCAGTTGTATTAAAACGTTGTAATGTTTTAGTAACTGTTAAGCGTGATATAGGATTTCTCTCCGGATGCAAATTTTATTAAAAATATGCCACACTTCTTCATGCGTTCTAACACGATCACCATAACCGATCATCATTAAAATTTGAATACGCTCTTTTTAACTTAATTGAGCCATTCTAAATTGTAAAATTTATTTCCGTCAATTAGAATTTGACACTTGAAGAACAACAGACGTACTAAACAGTACTCGTTTATTTTATTACTATGCATCCAAACAACAAAAATTAGTTTATCTAAGGGCGCGTTGTATCTCACACCTAAACTCGGTTTAATTATAACTGATGTTTAGACTGATGTAATTAATGATAATAAATAAATCAATACGTCACAGTCTAAACATCAGTTATAATTAAACCGAGTTTAGGTGTGAGATACAACACACCATAAATAGTTTTTAGCTCTAATTCAAAAAACTCAAAGGAGGTTGATTAAAGTGCTATATTCCTCGTTTTTACAATTTTTTTTACACTAAACTCAATATGTATGAATTCAAAATAACAAGCTCTTTCAAAATCTGAAAAAATATATAGGGTGTCCCATTTAAATTAAAGAAAAGTTATCGCAGACCAGTAGCTCAGTGTTATTAAGCACAATTTCTGGAGCAATTGTTTAAAGGGTGTTATTGCATTGTACCTTATTTGTATGCAGATGCGTTGATCCGTTTACTTTAATCCTCAGAGACGTTAATTACATTTACTCTGTACACATTTCACTGATCAATCGTAGTTTGTCATTAGCTGACGTTTACCGTTAAACATACAGGGTGTTTCTAAATTGTAATGGACCAAGTAAAAACATTTAAATTTCATTTGTCGATATGGGAAACTAAAAACAAGCAGTTACGTTATTTGATATTATGCAGACCCGTTGGTGACTGGAAGAAAAAATTTCATTTTAGAGACATCAAAATAATTGGATGTTGATTGAATTTTTATCGAGCCAATAGCGATCGAAGTACTGAAAACTTTTTTTTTAATGTTAGTTTGAAAAGTTTTCAAGTTTTTTTTTTCAAATGGATTGCCATTTTTATATTTGTATAGAAAGTGAAGGAATCCCATGTATGGGGGGACGAAACGATCGTTTATATGCAAAGGGACGAATAGGGAATGGACAAATCGAATTTAAATTCATGCAGCAGTCAGTTTCGCCAATTAAGTCAGAAAATTCTGCTCTGGGAAAATTGAATTTTGTATCGTTTGAAAATCCTGCTTGTGGATGGTATTTTCTGTAATTACTGGTATTTCCAGTTTTTCAGTAGATTTCATCAAAATCTCCGACATTTTCGCGAATTAGGTATTTTTTGAAAATTTCAAAATCCAAACCGCATGTTTGCCCATGCTTTTGATCACGGATTTTTACTAATTCGGCCCTGTAGAATCACTATAAAAAGGGTGGGAATTAAACTCACTTTAAAAAAGACTAAAATCGCCTTAAAAAGAAACGAATAAACATTAAAAAAAATCTTTAAAACATTAATTAAAGGTGATGCACATAAAATAATGTATGCCACTCTTGATAGACAAAATGCACTTTAAGAAAATAACATTAACCTATATTAAATCTGCTACAACATGAAAATAACAGACTTAACTTATTGTAATAATTTTCGACTCTAAAAAAACTTAATTCACTTTAAAATATTGTATCACGCTCTTTAAAAACGGTTTGCACACTAAAATGATAGATTGCACTTTGAAACGATAGATTGCACATTAAAATGATAGATTGCACTTGAAGCGTAAGTTTGTGCATTGAGTAATACAGTCAAGCGTGCGCGAAATACGACGTAACGACGATGTTTGCAGTTCGGGCTTTGGCATGCACGCGTAAAGCACTCGTATATGCACGTGTAATAATGAGTACCTGCAAAGAATTTATCGTCGATGACTCTGAATCGGATGAATCTGAATCTAAAAACGACAATGCAATACTTGCAAAACGTAAGCCCGCGAAAAAGAAAGTTTGGCGGCAACAAACGACCTTTAACAGGTAAGTCAAAGTGTGAATCTGCCATTTTATGTCTGCACGAAAAATTTTCTGAATTGTTTTTTTCCATTTTAGTGCAAAAGACGCTGAGGACTTTATAGAAAAAGAAAACATTTGGAAGAAAATTACATCATATACATCATTAGAAGGTTTAAAGGTCACCTTCAGATGTACAGAAGGAAAATACAGGCAGAATGAATGTCCTGCGGGAAGATATCTTTTGTATCACTCTGAGAGTATGAAAGTAACTCTTTTTGAGACAGAAGATGAGCATGCCAATCATGTAGTAGTTAACAGTAGGGGGCTTTCATCGTCCGCTAAGTTATTAGTGCGTGAGCTTTATAAAGACGGCATCAAAAAACCCAATGCCATAATTGCAGCCTTCCGTAGTCGGAGTGAACGACCACCTGCAAAATCACAATTAAAAACCTTTTTGACTTCTATACGGTCAAAAGCCCTTGGACCGTCTACCATTTCTGCCGGAGAACTGCAGAACTGGTGCATAACAAACTCAACAATTCCAAGTGATGAGGATCAGCCGTTTGTTTTAGGTAAAGTATTATTTTATTATTTATATTATTTATATAAAATACCATATTTCCATTTTCAGATTTTAAAATCGAAATTGATGACACAGACTCGCAAAACCAGGATTTGAAAATTGTTTTATCCACCAAAAGACTTCTGCAAATTTTAGCAGTTACCAAAAAAATCCAAACTGACGCCACATACAAATTGATTTGGCAGGGTTATCCTGTCCTGATAGTTGGAACATCAGATATTTGCCGAGTATTCCACCCACTTGTTATTGCAGTATGTTACAGCGAAACAGAAGTTGATTTCGCCTTTATATTTAATGCATTAAAAAAATCGTGTTCAAGTTTACATGGAACTATTTGGGAACCAAATGTGCTGCTTGCAGATGCTTCTGTTGCAATCACAAATGGATTTAAAGCAGTATTTGGAATACCATCTCGAAGAATTCAGTGTTTCTTTCATGTTTTTAAAAACATTGAGTCAAAGATCCGGAATATAATAGAAAAAAATTTAATTATTCGAGATATTCATGCCCTACAACTTAGCATAGACGATAAGACTTTTACAGCTGCTATAAGCCTATTCCTGAAAAAATGGCATGATGCGGGTGATGGTAACCAAAGTATAAAGGACTTTTTAAATTATTTCGAAAAGACGTGGCTAGGAGAAAACCAATTTTGGTACGAGGGTGCAAGTGATCAATTTCCAAGCACCAATAATGGACTAGAATCAACAAATTCCGTCATAAAAAAAGAACAGACCCTAAGAGAACGACTTCCTGTAGGTCAGTTTTTGGAAGTTTTGAGAGTTTCTCTGGTTGAAAAATGGTCGTTTTGATACTTTTCGTAAATCTCAGAAGATAGCGAAAATAACGTTGTATTCTGAAAATGATAACGTGACGTCTCGGTGCACTTGCTCAAGTTTTTTGAAACAGTACATATGCGAACATTCTCTTGGTTTGTTAGTTATTATGAAACATGCAAAGGTGCCCATCGAAGCGAAAAGTGTACCCCTCGGTCGAAAAAGGAAGAGAGGACGGCCAGCTTTAGCAAAGAAGGCTCTAATAATTCAATAGTATTTTTTCCTGATTCGTCTGTATTTGCCATACATTTTTTCTTGTTTATTTTTGCCATACTTTTGGCAGTTTTGCCATACTTTTTTTGTTCATACAATAATACATAATTATGTAACAATTTTTTACATTTTGTTGTTTATTTTCTTAATAAAAATGTATACATGTGTACTTCTCTTAAAGTTTACTAGGTGTTCCAAATTCGGACCCAATCCAAAGTGCAATTCTGTTATTTCAGAGTGGATATATTCCAATCCAAAGTGCGATTCTATCATTCTGTAGTGGGTAAGGTTAAAAGTTAAAATGTACCAAATCCAAAGTGCGTTTCTATCTTTTTAATGTGATTAAGCCTAAAGTGAAGATTTAACTAATGCAGAGTGTAAACGTGCAATTTTGTAGTTTGTATAGGCACAAAGTGAGAAGTATTTTTCAAGAGTGCAATTATATATTCCCCCTATAAAAATGCGATCAAAGCTGCATATTGGAAGTTACAGTTAAATGAATTTCGAAAAATCCTATATTTTCACACTTTTTCTTATTTTTCACTATAATTATGTGACTTCTGTTATTTTGAATTCATACATACTGAGTTTAGTGTAAGACAAATTGTAAAAACGAGGAATATAACACTTTAATCAACCTCCTTTGAGTTTTTTGCATTAGAGCAAAAAACTATTTATTATAGATAAACTAATTGATGTTGTTTGTACGCATAGTAATAAATAAACGAGTACTGTTTAGTTCGTCTTTTGTTCTCCAAGTGTCAAATTGTAATTGACGGAAATAAATTAAGTGAAAAAGCGTATTGAAATTTTAATGATGATCGTGTAGAACTCATGAAGGAGTTTGTCATATTTTTAATAATTTGCATCCGGAGAGAAATGCTATATCACGCTCAACAGTAACTAAAACATTACAACATTTTAATATAACTGGGATGGTAAAACATTTGCTAAAACCTGGCAGACCGCGGACTGCAACGAGCGAAACTGTTAAATAAAATATTGCAATCGATTTAGAAGAACCACCTCAAACCTCCACCACAAATTTGGCACTAAAGCATGGTATCAGTCGACGTTCTGTAGGAAAGATATTAAAAAGTGAAAAGTATCATCCGTATAAGGTACAGTTGGTTCAAGAATTGTCAGACGATGATTTTGACCGACGGCTGGAAATTTGCGAACGGCTAATGGACATCTGTAATGTCGACGACAATTTTGCTTCTAACATAGTTTTTTCCGATGAGGCAACTTTTTGTTTAAATGGAACAGTTAATCGCCATAATTCAAGGTATTGGTCAAATGAGAATCCTCATGGAATTCATGAAGCACATACCCAGCATCCACAGAAGTTAAATGTTTGGATGGGAGTTGTCGAAAATAGGGCCATCCCCACTATGATAGACGGGTTAGGGATTTTCTGGATGCGAATTTTCCAAATCGATGGATTGGACGTAGAGGATTCATATAGTGGCCTGCTCGTTCTCCGGATCTTAGCCCGTTAGATTTTTTTCGTTGGAGTTATCTAAAATCACGTGTTTACGTTAGACGACCCAACAAACTTAAAGGAATTTTATTGAGACAAATAATTATTGATGAATGTGAACTAATACGTGGAGAAGTCCTGGTAAGAGTGACTCAAGAATTTGTTAATAGGATAGCATATCGTCAGCAAGTAAACGGCGAGCATTTTGAACATTTGAAGTAATTTTGTTTCTCATTATTCTAAAATAATGAAATGTACACCTATTGTACAACTAACAGTGAGTTATTCCTCGTTTTTGCGATTTTTTTACACTAAACTCAGTATGTATGAATTCAAAATAACAAGCTCTTTCAAAATCTGTAAAAATATATAGGGTGTCCCATTTAAATTAAAGAAGTTTATGGCATTTCCGGTTAAACCGGAAGTATAGTATTAACAAAAAAATTTACATCAGATGCATTTTGTTCCATTGCACTTACCTGCAAATTTTCATAAATATTGTTCTTTTCGTTTAAAAGATATTTACTTGGTTCCATACTTTATCCCAATTCTGTACATTTGATCATGGAAATCTCTTAATATGACCCCGTAGATTTCGAAATTGCATATGAAAATTTTGCAAAATGAGTAGGTATTCAAAAAGTGTGTTTTTTTCGATCGAAATGTTTGGGAAAATTTCGATTTCTGGACCAGATTTTTTGTATGTTTTTATATCAAAATTTACTAATTTGAACCCGTAAATTCCAAAAATCCATATAAAAATTCCCTAAAGTACCTAATGAATAATTTAGAGAATTTTTAAATTTTTGGAATAAAATGACTTTCCAGTTTAGGATAACCCTGTATTTACAATTCCATACATACGAGTCTCCTGATTTTTTTCCATATTCTATCACTATCTGAGAGTATCCATTTCAAATTTCAACACGATATTCCAACTATTAAGGTCTCTATGGTTTTTTGAGTGTAACCGTGCACAATTTCGGACTTGGAAAAATCTCGGATATTGACATGCTTCGATTATTTAGTTTGTAACTTCACTTCGCTTTCTTCTGTTAAATTCTTTTATGTCCACTTGCTGAGCAGTGTATTTATTTCATTTTATTCATTTTTGGATTCATCAATCAATTTGCAGAATTTTAAAATTTTGGCGAACGCGCAAAAATCCCGGCACGTTCGCCAAAATTGAAGTTTTTATATCTTCAACAAATTTTTAATACATTTCGCTTTTTTTTGAGTAGATATAGCAACTACTCAAGTTGTGACATCTTTTAACATTCGCGTAAGCCTATCAAAAATAATTAGATATCGTTAAAAATCTCTAATTAAATTGACTTTATTTTGATATTTTCGAACCTGTAATCCCATACAAATTGCCATTCGATGTTCACTGATTCTGTATTCGCGGCATATTTACGAAACATATATCTAACGAATAAGCAGCTTTTACTCAACCTTATCACATCCGGTTCAAGTTGGTATCGTAGCACAGCAAGTTGTATGATCCTTTATTGGAAATGAAAAGCGTGACTCGGAGATATAAAATATATTTTTGGTTCATAAGATTTTTTAGGATTCTCTGTATTGCGCGAGACAACATACATGTTTCTTTATTTATATTTTCTTTAAAAAGGGAAAAATAGTTATTTTCTTCGATTCCAAGTAAAATTGCTAAATTTCTGAACTTTGAGAACTTTAAGGAGTATTCTGGACACTTCCTTAGAAGAAAGTCGGTCACTTTATTAGCGAATACTGGGAAGTTATGTAGCGGAGAGCGTCAACAATAAAAATGAATATAACGAAGCCAGAAGTCTCTTGCAATACTTCAAAAGTAACAGAATACTTGGTTGGTATCTGTAACAACTAACGAAAATATGGAAACAGTGGCGCTGGCGTTTGTTCAGCAGCCGAACCAATCTGCAGTGCGGCTATCGGGAGAACTTCAAAAATCCGATCGTTCTTTACGACGAATGCTGAAACGAAACCGGTCTGCAAGTGACATTATTCCTTCTAATTATAAACCAGAATGGTTGGTTCTATATTTTCATATATACAAACCCCGTTTATCTTGGAAGTGTAATAAAATTCATTGTCTGGCGGGGCATATTGCCCGAGAAGTAGATGTTGCTTCCTGGTGAACGGTCTATCCTGTGGAAAGTAATTTTCTAATTTGTAAAGCGTTTTGATAGTTTTACACTATTATTTTGACGTCTATGTACTATCGAGTTTACCGTCCGTGTCTTCTCCACGCACTTCACGAGAATGATTTCGATCGCATATTGGAATTTTGCGAGTGGTACCTCGGATGCAATCAGGATGATCCGCAGTTCCAGCGTTACATTTTGTGGTCGGATGAAGCAACCTTCAAGCTGAACGGTACGGTCAATCATCATCACTGCGTGTACTGAAATGACCAGATTCCTCACGTCTGAATTTAACCTGCCTGGGGGGTGTGTGTAGGCAGGTTCCCATGCGGGAGGTCTCGTGGGACCGTACTTTTTTGAGGGTATGTATTTTTTTTTTTGGGTAACATTCACTGAGACCTAAAAGATCTATTGTGCCCCCTTACTTCTACTTAGTTTCTGAGGAGAATCTCAGAGACTAGTAGCTCCTTTAGTCCTATTTCCCGGAGGAATTTTAGGATATCTGCAGGCCTCAACTTAGGTAACTGTCCCTCTTCTATCCAGTAGTCTCCCAGGTACCGTGCCCTATGATTCCGAATTACTGTGCAGTTCGCAAGTATGTGGATTGGGGTTTCCTCTTCCATTCCACAAAATCTACAATCTTCTTCCTCCACTATTTTGAGCTTTTAAAGGTGCCCATTCAGGCGACAATGTCCCGTTAGGATTCCTGTTAAAACTCTTAGTGCAGTTTTGCTTTGACTTATGCATTCATTTGATCTCAACAGGTTGCAGTCACCCAGAAGAATCTTTGATTGCCTAAGCCCTACTAGATCTTTCCAATTGTCAGATCTTCTCTTTTCTTCGGCTTTACCTATTTCTTCCAATATTACATTGGAGCTGATTCCGCAAAAGGGTTCGGCTCCCAAAAGGGTATTTCAGTCCCCCTCTTCGCTAGTTCATCTGCTATTTCGTTTCCTTCTATTCCAGTGTGTCCTGGAATCCACAGTAAGGTGACTATATTGTTCTCGCCTAGTTCATTAAGTTTGCCTAGGCATTCCCACACCATTTTGGAACTGATTACACAAGAACTCAGCGCTTTAATGGCTGCTTGACTATCAGACATTGTAATAATCCTTTGCCTTCTATACCCTTTGTCAGTATTGAACTGGGCACACTTTCTTATTGCGTGAATTTCCGCTTGAAAGATACTTGGGGTTTTTCCCAAGCTTTCAGAGTGTTTGGTTCCTGGCCCGTATACTCCTATCCCAGTTCCTTCTATTGCTTTTGAGCCGTCTGTGTACCATTGAATGGCATTCTTTCCAAGTCTGGTAATGGTATTTGGATCCCATTCCTCCTTGTTGCTTAATTCCGTAACGAATTTCTTTGAAAAGTTATACTTTTTCATCATACCATCTTGTGGCATGTCCCAGGTTGTCTGATTTCTAAGAAGTGAAGAGGTGGTTTTCTTTTTAATGATTCCCTCTCTACTTAATCTGTATCTTGTTCTTTCTGCAACACTCTCCACCACCATATGTAATGGTGTGAGGTTGAGAATCACTTCCATTGCTGTCGTTGGGCATGTACTCATTGCTCCTGTTATGCATTTTGTGAGGGTAACGTGACGGTCCAAAGTTATCTGAAAATGCTCGAAGATTCACGTGCGGGAGTACCTTAATGTTCATTTTGGAGAATGGATAGGCAGACAAGGAATCGTTGAGTGGCACGCACGGTCATGTGACCTGACCTATGATTTCTTTTTGTGGGGCCTTCTCATGCAAGGACCGCGTTTTGCAAGAGGAACACGCACCCTTCCCGACCTCCGAATTACAATTTAAGAATAATCTTCGCGGACAGCTTGACCTGCTTCGCCGGACATGCCTCTCCGTTGAGAAACGTTGCAGTAAATACATTGATTAGGGATAGGAAAGTCGACTCTGACTTTAGTCAAGAATCGATCTTTTAATAAAAATAATCGACTTTTTATAATCGAATTGAACCTGTCTCGAGTCGATTAAACTCGATTCTCAACTTTTTTTAAACAATACTTAACATATGAGCTGAGTTCGGATTTGTAAAAAGTGTCAACACTTTTGGCACTATTGACACTGTTGCGTTCGTTAATTGGTCAGAGAAAATATAGTGCACACTATTATTGCGTTCGGTAATACTTTGAGGTATGAATGGTGTAAACATGGTAGGACACCGTTTACTCGGTACAAAATGGTGGTGTATTAGGTGTTACACACTGATCACTCCATCCTTACACCATCAGCACGTGACTAAACTCTGCACTACACTATAGTTTAGTTATATAGTTATTGTGCTTTTAAAAAGTCGACTTGATAGTCGAAAAGTCGACTTTTAGCAATGATTATTCGACTTTGAGTCGACTTTTTTCGCGCTGTTTCCATCCCTAGCATTGATCAAGATGGGCATCAATTTGTACGCTAATACTAACCCTTTTTCGAATCCTTTTTGTAATTTCTTTGAATAAATTCATTTAGACATTGCGTGTTTTTCTCTTAATGCAAATTTGTTGCCTGTTTGAAGTTTGTAGGTAGCATTTTTTTTTAGATATTCTTGAAAAACTGACTTAACGTCATATTCAAAGGGCGCCAGCTCCCTTAAAAGAAAATTTGGTTAGATAGACGTAAAATCACGTCTAATATTTGAATGCATTAGTAATAGTCATTTACTGCTACATTTTTCAGTGTTGAATTAAAGAACATATTGTAATAGACAGTTACTATAGCCTAGTCAATGTACACATAAAACCTCACAAAAAACTTGAAAATTCAAAATTGGGTATTTAAAAGGGTTGTGTTTAACATGAGAAAAACTTTACGATGTTAAGCTTGCGATTTTCCGGAAAATCGTCGAGTGAAAATTTATATTTTTGTTTTTTCGCTCTAATTGTTTAAATAATAAATATACAGAAAAACTTCCAAATCAAAATTTGTAGCTGATGCATTTATCTACAAATTTTGTATGAAAAGTTTTTCTGTAAATTAAAACGTTTACGAGATAACATTAATTTCAGTGATATTCAATACGTGGTTACGCGCGAACGGCCCGTGAGCCAAATTTATTAACCGCTCGACTTAAAGTTAATAATTTTGGGCTTGTAACATTCTGAAAAAATAAATAAACTCATGTAAAATGTGAAGAAAGTTCTCAACTTTTAGATAGAAATACTTTCAAATTTGAAAAAGTAGATTTTCTGACTGTAATATTAGTTTATTATAATTCCTATTTAATTAATACTTATCCCAGCGAAAATTCCTTTTGGATTTAGCATTGCAAATGAGCATAAAACATTATGATTATAAAAGCAAAGCCATCAATATTTATAATTTTAAACGAATGCTTCTTAAAAATCTGTTTTTTTTTGCATGCTTAATTTTACTTGTTTTTTTTAGACTTCATTCAATTATATTTTTTTTCGAAATTAATATAATTCAATGAAACTTTACTACTAAGCACTTTGAAGCTTCTACTTTCGAAACTACTATACAGTTTTTCTATAAACATCAAATTTTTTGAATAATAGACAATTATTTAAAATAAATACTTAAATCAGAGGTCTGTCATCAAACCTTCTATAACTTTTTATACCGTTTATGATATTATCTAAAAATTTGTGAACTTTATAATGAACCTATTTAGAAGTGATCGCGATACAAAAGAACACACCTATGGCTCAGGTAAGAAAGAGAAGAGAGCACAAATAAAGATAAAAAAGCAGGTGAGAGAGCGTGGAAAATCGATGATCATACATTAAAAAATACGAAAAAAAATTTTTTTCAATGTATTTGTAGATACCTTCCCCATTTTAGAACACATTTCATATGAAACATTTTTTTCTAAATGTCATTGTTTATTTATTATCGTAAAATTAAAAACATGAAAGTTGATGATGTTCAAAAATACTACTATGGAAATTACGTATATATTTTAAAAACTAATGCAGATACAAAAAAAATGTTCAGACAAAATTTGTAGATAAATGTATTAGCTACAATTTTTGATTCGAACATTTTTCTGTGTTTTCATTATTTAAATAATTAGAGTTAAAAAACAAAAATTTTCACTCGTCGATTTTCCGGAAAATCGCATGCTTAGCATCGTAAAGTTTTTCTCATATTAATCACAACCCTTTTAAATACTCAATTTTGAATTTTCAAGTTTTTTGCGGCATTTTACGGATATTTTGTGTACTTTGACTACGCTACTACATAACCATTGAATTATTTCATGAACTTAGGTATTTCTGAACATGCTCCTGGGCAATATCCAATATACACTCCTTTTATACAGACGTTTTCACATCAGTGTCATTTTGATAGACTTTCCAATATGACATAAGATGACTAGAGATAGATATGAACAGATTGACAAGTTGATTTTTAGACAAGCAATACATTTTTCACCAAGCTTTTGCAGTTGATTTCCAATAAAGAGTTTACCTTGAAACTACGTGGTTTTGTCATACTACAATAAGTATAAACAAAAACTATGAAACTAGTGTCGTTTTGTACCAGTCTACAAATAAAATTTATGACAAGTCAAGTTAGTATTTTCGTGGAATATAAATCATGGTTTTAAATTTCATTTCAACTCTGCGTGTTATACTTTTGACAACGGGAATATTTAATTAATTTTAAAATACTTTCTGGTAAATTACACAACTTTTAGAATCCTATGAAATACGAGGGTTGTCTTTCATCAAAGAACTGTTACTGATGGTTGGTACATATCGATTTGTTTGCGATATCCACCATACCTGAGTCCTAACGACTTTTTTTGCTGGAATAAGAGCTTCCAGAATTGGTTCCAAGGGATGAAAAATGCAACTTTGAAAAAGAATAGTGTTTAAAAGCTCTGTAGCCAAGTTAATGAACCTATGTGCAGGAAATGTGAACTCTAAGATGAAACACCTACTCACATACTCTGCTTCTGCGAGAACTTACATGGACTCAGACAGAAGCACTTTGGAGAGGAAATGATACAACCATTACAACTACTGAAAATCCCTCCAGTCAAACTATTTGCCTATATAGAAGACACAAAGCTTCTGGAAGTAGACAACATGGGAAATGGCACAAAAATTCAGTTCCAATCGAATAAATGAATGAATGAAATGTAATGAAATGTACAGCAAACGCCAAACGTTATGGCGATCCCGCCCCCATGCGCACAAACTCATTTTCAATGTTACCACCCACTACAGCTCTTGCAAGACATATAAACGCTCTATACAGAGGCGTATCATTAGTTGTCCTCCAATTCTGTTGGCGCTTGGCATTGTCTGTGAAATATTTCATTAATTTCAACTAAAATTTCCATCGTGTCAAATTTATTTTAATTCGTCACAAATGCACACGCCTCTGGTCATCCAACAAGCCATTTTAATTGAAAACAAGTGCAATAAAATGCAATGCCAACTGTTTAGCCATACAAAATACCATTTAGACTATTTAATTTCAACAATTTTAATAGCATTTATGCCAGACTGAAATATTTCTCGAGCTTTGTTGAAATTTTAGCTTTAATGTATAGCCGCAACTATTTTCATTATAACGGAAATGTAAATACCCGTGACAATTCAATATATGGTTGACACAAATGAAATGAGGATAAAAACAAGAGTTGGACAATACAGTGAAAAAGTATCAGTATAGTTAACGTAAAATATATAGTGCCAGCTATCTAATCGTATATCCCTTTTAAGTTATGTTGCGGAGTTAAACTCTGAAAGGTATTTATATTATTTTTGTCTACTTATCAAACAAAATTCTGTATTGTATTTGTATTTTGACCCATCCTTTCTTAACCGTATCGTTTGTATCATACCTAGTTTCCTCCAAATAGATAATTGCTAATAAAAATATGTATACTTACTTACAAGTTCCACACAAAAACACACACACTTTCTTGATGTTAGACCACCGACTAAAGAGAACACCTGCAATCATCTCTCAAAAATAGTTATAGTTCAGTCAAACTATTAAACAGTTTCGTTTATTAATCGTCTTCATTAACAAACTAGTTTATTAAATAACTACTAACGATTATTAGTTGAAATTATTACATTAAATGAACTAAGTAAGCATTTTAAATAATTATAATATTGACTGGGCTATGACGGTATACTTTTAGTCTTAGAGTGAAACAAAAAGCCGGCAACTTTAAGTTCGCACTATACCTTTTACGTCAACTATACACTTGGATTAAAGGACCCCGCACTAATCTTATGGAAAATCAGTTTCGGTGAAAATAGCTGAAATTTCAATATGATGTAGTCCATGAGATTCTAAACAAAACTTACCATTGCGCCAACTCTCTGAATGCCGGCGTTTGGATTCTACAGGGAGTCAAAGTTTGATATTTTGACGATTTTTCAAAAAATCCGGAATTTCATTTTCATTATATCGATTTGAATTTTTATCATGGAATAGTCCACAATATGTGCATCAAAAAGTGCAAATGACAAAAGTTTCTAGAATCAAAACTGGGGGATATACAAAAGGGTTAAACTTTGTTTTTGGTAATATTTATCGAACTTTTTTCGAGAAAATATTCGTTTTCCTGCAGATCCATATGCAATTGATGAGAGGGAGATCATATTTTGCATTTCAGTCAACCATACTTTAAATATTTGGAAGGTACTGGGCGAAACAAAATAGTAGTTTGTACAACTAGTGCGCAAAGCGTTACTTTTCTCACGAGCCGTAAGGCGAGTTCCGCAAATCTAGCGAGTGGGAAAAGTGATTTGCGTACAAGTTGTACACAATATTTTTTCTACAACCACATTTATTAATGAAATAAAAACAGAAATTTATATACTTAGGTATTTTATTAAAACTTTGAATAGAAAGAACATACAAAATGAAAATTTAATATAGAAAAATCAGCTGAGTGTATGTTCAATAGTGAACAATGAATAATGAATAAATAAATGATCAAATAAATAGTTTACTTATTTTTGGTGTGAAATTTAAAATTTGTACACCCAGAAATTCACTAAGTATAATAAATACAGATTGCGTAAATTACATCCGAACCGTCCGGATTACACAAGTACGACAGAAAAACAGCTGAAAGAGAGAGAAAGAATAATTATGCGAGGTCATTAAGGCGTGTACTTTGTTTCACCTTAGGGGTGTATACTTATTTCCCGAGACTGGCCGAATGCTCATTGCCCCCCTATTTTAACCGCTGTTGCCAGAAGCGCAGATTAATTTGTACAAATGACATTTTTCTCTCGTTATCGTTGACTTTTTTTCGAGGGTGAAAATACAGCACGTTTGTGCCAGCATTACGCCAAATAATCTTAGAGATATGAGATCAAATCTTTATCACAGATTTGGTTATTGTCTGGCACAGGAAGGTGGTTTATTTGAGTACTTAATTCATTAAAATTATGTTTACCTTTAGAATGGATTTTTATTTTTTCAGGAAGTTTATATTTTATGTTTAGAATAGGTGTAGGTACCTACCTACTTATTTTATTTTTTCAATTTAATGTATTAATGGAAGGGATTTTTAGTTTATTAATTATGGTTCTCTCAAGAAATGCTGTTTTATTTTCAAGTTACAATAGCTAAAATAATATCCTATTGTAGTTAGAAATTGTCAACATGGTCTGAAATGCTCATGTTGACAAAAATGAATTTTAAGATGTACAGGTTACGTAATAACGATTGTATTTTTTTATTTCTTCAACACCCTCACTCCTTCCATGTTGGGAGCATACTGAATACCACCAACTAGTGAATTCTCTCTGTAAAGGACCATTCGGCCAGTCTCGGGAAATAAGTATACACCCCTAAGATGAAACAAAGTGATGACCGCGCACAATTATTCTTTCTCTCTCTTTCATATATCCTTGTCGTACTTGTGTAATCCGAGGCCAGGGTTCCAAAGTAATTTACGCAATCTGTATGTTGAATTGTCAAAAAAACTTGACAGGTCATGACAGCTTTGTTTGACATTTCGGTGCGGAAAAGTGCGTGCGTGTACTTTTCGCATTACTTTTCCAACATTTATCAAAAGAATTAAGAAAAGGCCTGCTTTGCGTATAAAAATTTGTGTAGAAAAGCGTGTTTTGCATAGTGGTTGTAGGAAAATATATTTTCAATTTCGCAAAAATGTGTCGCTTTTCATAATCAGCTTCCACCAAAATATTTAGCTGATTTTTTGAAACTATGTAGCTGATATAGGTACAAATGTGTCAACGTCTGTGCCCATTAATTTGAATCCTAATAAAATTGCGGCAAAATATGGAAAAAGGATGTTTCGAAATAATTTTTGATTTCTTAAATCATCCGTGAATTTTTTCTATTTTCTGACATAATGTAGATGAGTATTCCTTGATCAAAAAGTTCCACAAAGTTCCAAGTTTCAAAATTATTCCGAAACAGACGTTGTGACATATATTTCTATATTAGCTACATAGTTTCAAAAAATCAGCTAAATATATTGGTGGAAACTGATTTTAAAAAGGGATACATTTTTCTGAAATTGAAAATATATTTTTGATCGCCCAGTATCTTCCAAATATTTAAAGTTGGATGTCTTAAATGCAAAATATGATCGCCCGTCAATTATATATGGATCTGCTGGAAAACGAATATTTTCTCGAAAAAAGTTCGATAAAAATTACCAAAACCAAAGTTTAACCCTCTGTATACCCGCCAGTTTTGATTCTAGAAGCTTTTATTATTTGCACACTTTTTGATGCACGTATTCCATTATAAAAATTCAGATCGATACAATGAAAATGAAATTCCGGATTTTTTTGAAAAATCCTGAAAATATCAAACTTTGACCCCCTGTAGAATCCAAACGCCGGATTCAGAGAGTTGCCGCGATGGTAACTTTTGTTCAGGATCTCATAGGCTACATCATATTGAAATTCCAGCGATTTTCACCGAACCATAAGTTTAGTGTGGGGTTCTTTTGTTTTAAAAGAAAACAAAAACCTCACCTGCAAAAACGACGAACTGTCCGTTTCTTTCAACGCTTCTATACAAAATTGCAGTAACGCTGTAGTATGTTGCAATCGTTGTGTACAAGTGGCTGCTTGATCTTTCAAGACTCCTTTTCTCATCTCTTTCTCTTGTCGAATAAATTCAATCAAAGTGTTCCGCCTTTCGTGAATTGCTTCTATTAATACTTGACATTGTCCTGATATGATATTTTCGAAATCATCACAGTTGTGCTGAAACAATAAAAACGATTTTATTTAAAGTTAATGACGTAATAGTTCACTAATGTAACTTTCTCTAAAGTGGTTCGTTTTAATATTTATTTATACAGTGAGATTTTTATATAAGATTATTCAAGAAGGTAGTTATGATATATTGGAACCGCCTCTTTGGTTTTTACCAAAGACCCCTGTATTATATTACAATTACGTGACACCTTCTCTGTCCCACCGGTCTTCGATTTCGTTCAAATATTATTAATAATCATTACGAATTATCCCCGAACTAACTATACCAACTAATAACTCTGGTTTTTTTGCAACTAAGTATCTCTCCTAACAAGCTAGATGTGATTTTATGTCCATTTTACCAAATTTACCTTTATCAGAAAGTTTCTCCTTTGAAGATGACGTTGTCAAGTCAGTTTTTTGAGCATATCTCAAAAAAACCGCTACCTACAAACTTGGTACATTGTACCTATAACCATGCAGTGATAAATTTACTACAAAGTATAGTTGACGTAAAAGATATACTGAGAACTTAAAGTTGCGGCCTTTTGTTTGACTCTAAGACTAAGAGTATACCGTCATGGCAAAGTTAATATTATAATTATTTAAAATGCTTACTTAGTTGACGATAAATTCATTTAATGTTGTAATTTCAACTAATAATCGTTAATAGTAATTTAATAAACTAGTTTGTTAATGAAGGCGATTAATAAACGAAACTGTTTAAAGCACGAACGAGCGATAGCGATAGCTATTTTCGAGAGAGGGTTGCAGGTGTTCTATTTAGTCGGTGGTCTGACATCAAGAAAGTGTGTTTGTTTTTGTGTGGAAATTGTAAGTAAGAATACATATGTTAGGATCAAACACCGATATCGGCCAATGGTCGAAAAATACGGCCAAAGCGCGTTCTGGCCACTAGTATATTGCCAATGTCAGAAATATCGTTTTCCGGTCGTTTAGTGTAGACCAGAACTCGTTCTGGAGCCTTTGCAATTGCCAGAATGTGTATTGACTTTCCCAAGTTAGTCTGAAAGAATTTTGTTATTCGTCCACGTATAATTCTGGAGACTAAATTGCATACTTAAAACATCTACTTGTTTTTACACGAACTATTGTTATGACACTTGCTGTTACATAGTACCCTTACCCTTACCCTTACTTACAGAGGTAAAGGTAGCAAAAGCTTGTAAAAATAAGGGTAAGGGTACTATGTAACAGCAAGTGTCATAACAATAGTTCGTGTAAAAACAAGTAGATGTTTTAAGTATGTGTCGTTTGCAAGCTAAGACATGCACAAAATATGTTTTTGGACGGTTTAATTGTGTGTTAGACGCGTTTTGGCAATCGCAAAAGGTCCCGAATGCGTTCTGGTCTACATTAAGCGGCCGAAAAGCGTAATTTCGGATTTTGGCAATATGCTGAGGGCCAGAACGCGTTTTGGGCGTATTTTTCGACCATTGGCTGAAATCGGTGTTTGATCCTAACACATATATTTATTAGCAATTATCTATTTGGAGGAAACTCGGTATGATACACACGATACGGTTTTTAAAAAACAAATTTAACCTTTATTTATTAATAGAAATTGAACAAATTAAACTGTTGAAACATACAGGGTGGCCCACCATAGACGCTTGGATTTCATTTCAGTTTTAAAATAATCATACTATTAAGCATTCTCTTTTAACTTTTACGAGTACGATATTGCGCTAGGTACCTGCTATTGGTTTTGGTCTTGAATCAATCATATTCAAGTCAAAACGAAATATCTTGGAACGGAGTATACAATATATGACATTCCTCCATTCAATGACTAAATAAAAGAGAGGACCGATAACAACTGCTGCTGGCGTGTTACCACTTGACACCACGAGTATATTCCCAGTGGCGGTTCATGAGTTTGTTGAAAGGAAACTAAAAAATGAACATTGAAATAGCTTTGAGTTACAACATTACCATTTTATAATAAATCCGTGGTTTTTTTTATCAATAAATTATGGAAAATTGAAAACTTAAACAAAGTAAACTTTATTCATCACTAAAATATTAATACACAATATGTGTTGAAAACTATAGGAGTAATCAGAAGAAGGTTGTGCATTTAGTTTTGAAAAATTAATATTTCAAATATATAATAAGTGATAATAATAATAATATAGGTATAACAAATATATGGAATAAAATAAAACACAGTTATTAAAATATATATTTAAAACCATATAAAAGACTAGACAAAATATTTTTTGAAATATAAAATACCAGTACCTACTTACATAAATATGTTATTAAATAGCTAAAACATTATTATACCGTATATTTAAAAACAATAAATAAAATAATAACATAACATTATTGGTTCTTAAATAAAATTAATTTAGTTAGGTGATGCCTAACAGGGTTTGCCACTTCAGATTTTTTTTTAGTAATGAAATGAATCCTTATGTTTAAATATTTTAACATTACTGCTTCAACTAAAAAATAAATGTGATTATTGCTCACTTCAGCAATATGTTCTTTTAAACTAGAGAAGGTATTATCCTCTATACATTGGTGAATGATTTTATTTTTCATACTCTGAATGAAATTTTTTTTTGTCAACTGAATTTCATTGTTTCGTATAAAATGTTCCGTAATTTTACAAATTTTTATCACATCTTTAGATGGATATGTTAATCCACCTCGATCTTTTTTGGTAATAAGTGAATTCAAGAAATTTGCTTTGTCTCCTGATAATGCTGTGATACACTCCTCACATTTGATTGTATTTTGTAATTGTCTTGTAACAAAACCAGCAATATAAACAATAATTTGCAAAGAACACTCAGTAATTATATTTGTGTTAATGATATATTCGTGATCTTCCCATATTGTCAGCAAACTACTATTTTCTGGAATTTGTTCAATGAGATAAGGAAAGTTTTGATTAATATTTTGCTCGGGTGTTTCTAATCGGCTTGACCCTACTAATATTGGTATATCCTCTAAGGGTATACAATTTCCCATCCCTCCTTCTCTAATTTCAGCCCTGACTAGCAGTCTTTTATAAGATGCAGTGAATTGACGACAAGTGGGGTTATTGTTCCATCCACCTCTGGAACGTATTGAAGAAAAGAACATTTCTATATGGTCCTGGCTCACCTTGTAAAGTGGAAGATAAAATATTTTTTTTTCATTGATGACCATTTCATCATACATCAATAACGCACTTCTCATTGAACAAATAAATCCTACAAAACCAGTTTTACGATTGGAGTGTATCACAAGATCATTATTCAGATATTTTAAATTGGAAATATAATCTATAGCTCCAAAAATGAAATCTCTAGTACCAACAATATTTTTTTCAAAAAGTGCTTTTTTATATTTTGGAGGAACTAAAGAATGACTATTCAATATATCGAATATATTATTTATGGTGTTAATAAATTTGATAGTTCCATGACAATTCTTAAATTCACTTAAACCTAACTGTTCCTCACAATAACTCAATGCATCAGCAACAGATCTACTTAAAAGCTGCACTGCTAAACGCACCTTCATTTTCTGCTTAAAGAAATTAAGATGTGCTTTTCGAAGTTTGTTTCCTAAATGTAACCCTTCAGTCTCTTGTAATCGCTCTAATTGTTGAATATACTCCCACTTAATTAGATTACCCTCACCATCCTTTAAATATTTTTTTTCACCGAAAGTATTTCTTATAAGTTTGACCATATGACATGGGTCAAAAAATATAAATACATTTTTACCATTTAATTGAAAATATGGTTTCATATTGGAAACATCTATGTTGCAACCTAGCGTACGTGCCATTGTAACATTCGATGGGGCTCCATCAAAAGTTAATGATATTAAATGAGCCCCTGCATCTGTTATTAAATTTGCACACTGAGTTACAATAGCAGTTTTTTGGTTTCCACTTAAACCATTTGCAAAAAAATAACCAAGTGGTAGCTTCCACGCTCCATTTAAACAAACTGCCATTACAACAAAGGCTTCTCTGGCTACTTCGTTTGCATCGTTATCAAAATCAAACCCACAATTTACATAGCCATGAAATTTTGCCCCATCCCATTCAATTTGTTTCCTTATTGATATTTCGTCAATAATTAGACAAAGAATGACAGGCTTGTCAGACTGGTCAATATATTTTTTTAAAGTATTAAATGACTCTTTAGTGAAACCGGGCTCAGCATCCACATTTCTGAACCACTTTCCAATAGTGCTTATGTGAGGTAAGGACAAGTCAAAAACTTGCCTGACGTAATCGTATGCTTTTGGTGAAAAGAAACTAAGAGTGATTGCAAATTTACGCAATTCTGGTGAATATTTCACACTTTTTTTCAATGTTCGTTCCTTCAGTTCTTTGATGATATTGGGCATATTTTCCAGAAGCAATAAATTTTCTGAAGATATCAAATTTTTCTTCTTTAGCTCTTTTAAAAGTGTTTGCAATGTCGTAATTTTCTTTTTTAAACGTTTAACTTTTTGATTTAAAACTCTGATCTTTTTAGTTTTTTCTTTGGATCTCATTTTCTGCTGAAGTAATTTTTTCTTTAAGCATTTTTCATGAAGATTGTCGTCTTGGAGCTCATTATAAGAACGCTTCTTGCTATTTTTTTCTTGTGGTGGCTGACTCTTCTGCAAGGCTTGACATTCTTCCAAGGCAGTAGAGCTAGATGCTCGGGTACTATTTGAGGTCTACAAAAAAAATTCAAACTTTTATGTGCTGTATAAAACACTCAATTTGTATAAAGTAAGCAAATAAATTTTTATTCAATGCATTGGTGGCAGTAGATAAAAAAAATTACTAATTATAATTATTATTGGTTTAGTAGGTATTATCTAGTGTACTTACCTTCTCTTGTTGCATATATTTTGGAAATTCTGGAAATATTGTGGGAAATGCTCCATTCAATAGTCGGGTTTTTTCACCAGAATGATAAAAATACTCTTGTCTAAAATGTTTAGAGCAAATTCTTTCATTTTTTGTAGGGCTCCAATCTTTAATTTTCATTTTTTCCACCCAGTGACTCCTCCTTTCCGGGTCAACAGGAAACCTGAAGTATGTAAAAACGATTTGTAATATCATTTAATATAGGATGGAATAAAACAATTTAATTTTATTTAATCTTAATTATATTTCAACTTAGTTCAATATACAATTCGTGACGCGTTTCATAAATAAAGACAAATATTCAGGTAATCTTCTCAAGGACTAAATAGATATTAACAATTCTCTTTTATTATACCTTCTTACAAAGAAAGATTTAGGTATAATTGTTGTGAAAGAATTTCCAGGTAAACTCCTTCAATAGGTACTTATGGTAATTCCATATTTGGAAACTTTTTGCTTTATATTTCCATAAACAGATTATAATACTTTTGTTAATATCCTTTGTTCTGTATTAATGGACTGTATAAATCAAAAAAAATTTCATTATACCTCTACTCGTTTGGGGAAGCTACTTCCCAGCCAGCACAAACATTGAGGGGATGTTGGGAAACGTTTGTTTTAATGCCTCATTCAAACATTTCAAGATTACATTGTAACAACCGCGCTGTATCGTTTCTATTGCATTGTTTTCGAGAGACGTGCCTGATTCATTTTAAAAACATTTCTAAGAAACGTTTTTTTAAGCTACATAAAAAACTTCCCATCAACATTTCTTCATTTCATTTATGGCAACATTACAGTGAAATGTTGTTGAGATGATTATGGAACATCACTTAATATATTTATTTAGTGTGAAAACGAAATACGCAAAGTAATATTGCAGACACATGTCATGTTATACTTACGCATAATAAAACAAGAACTGATTTACGGTAATGTTGTATGAAACTCGCACTTAATGTTGCTGATAATGTAGTATTGTGATTTGTGAACAAAAAAATAATATCAATCCTAACCCTACAAAAGTGGTTTAACGTGTCTTTTTCTCCAAACTACATAACATTCTTGTGCATTCTTGTTTCTGTAATGTGTTATAGAAAATCGTGCATTGCTGAGTAGGTAAGTAGAATAGTATTATGCTATAACGATACTATACAATATGTACAAATCAATTAGAAGTATTTCTGCCCGTCATAGAAAACGCCTTAGGCAGAAAATGTTAGTGAAGGTTCCTTTTAATTCCTGAAATTTGAGATACTTTCACTATTAAATAAATGGACTTGAAACATAAAAAGGTTTTACCATCACTCTGTTTTTCAGAAGCAGATATTAAACAACTGTCAACAAAAATTGACAAACTATGTAACATGGTGACCGAATTTAAACTAGATATATAGCAGAATTCAAGGAGAATATGCCCGATCTCATTAAGAAAAAAGATATTAGTTCTGATGATGCTCAGCTGTCCAACCCTCTCCCATTGGCAGATTTGGAAAGTTTGGATAATTTTGATACTGAAATAAAAAATAGCAAGCAAGACAGAAAAAATGTTGGTAAATAATATATATATTTTAAGATTTTATCATTTTAAACAAATGATATGTAAAAATATGTTTGTTTCATAATTTTGAATGGTAAACGAATAAAAGTTTATCGATTATATTCTTATTTAATTTTCAACCTTTGCTTTTTGAAATCTATTCATAACAGATCAAACATTGAATTGAGAATTTCACTAAATTAAGTAAAATAATTCTCTAAATCGACAATTGCTTCTTGTCAATCCTGATAGAAACTTCACTTCTGAAACCATTGTTGATTTAGAGAAGTATTTTGCTTAATTTAGTGGAAATTTACAACAGGTTGTATATAAACTTTTCATGGGACATCAAGAGAACATCTATCTCTAATGTTCCAGGCATATTAAAATAAGCAGCTTTTTGATATTTATTCGAATGTTGTGGCGGACGTTTAAATTTACCTCCCCTAAATATTTATCCAAAATATTGCAGAAACGTTTAGCTGCAATATCTCTAGAATATCTCATTGGAATATCTATGCAACATTTGTAGAATAGTGCAACGCACGGACATTTCAACGTTGCAGTAACGTTGTGGCTCTATTAAAATAACATTGCTTGCGAGGTTGAAAATCGTGTTGTAATGTTTATTTACTTCCTAGAAATGTTACTGTGCTGGCTGGGTTTGATATCGAAATGCGTCAAGAATGTAGGTATATTGAAGTTAGTTCAAATAAAATGAAGATTTAAACAAATTGAAGTGTTTTATTTCATTGTTTAGTATGGATCTTCATCAAGTAAAAGCCTCATCTATTCAATCATTTAATATATGTTTTTAAATTGATCACTAAAGAATTTTTAATAAAATCGCTAGCTTTAATGAATTAATAAGTGGTAGATCATTCACCAACATCAATAAATAAAAAGAATGTCTACGCCTATGGAGTAAATGACTTCTTTAAGCATGGCCTTTACAATAATTTACAAATTTATTAATTAAAACTTTTAAAAAACATATCTAATTATCTTGATTTTTTATCATTACTACATATCACATGTTATTTTCAAATATCAAATGCTACCATTAGATTATACGGCGAAAATAAAGTAAAAAAGAGAAGCATGCATAACAATAGATCTATTTATTTACCTGTGAAATGTAATTCCTGGTTCTTTTTTTTCACTACGGCTCTTACAGTTGAAAGCTGAACAAATCACCATTTTAATAAAGTCAAAAAATCAAAGTTATTATTCACAAAATACACAAAAACCACTAAAAATTATCTTGGATCCACACTCCTTGTTTGGCACCAGAATAATGGCGTCGTGCGATTTATGGTAACACCTACTGCGCTTGAGATTATATGCGCGTTACTCGTCCTCTCTTTTATTTAGTCATTGCCTCCATTTCATTTTATTAAATTTAGATGCACAAAATATTCTTCTATCAAACGACCACGATAATGACATTAAAATACGTATATACGAGTAATATCTTTAGTATCTTGTAAACATAATTCACATGATTATAGAATCATTATCCTTTTAACAAATGCCAACATATTATAATCTTAGCTACGTCGTGTCCTCGTTAAAACGCGCATAACACATTGCAAAACAGTTGTAAAACCTTCCTAGTTCTAAAGATAAAAATACATTATCAATCTACTTTTAAACTTGAACAATAAACTGAATATTTTGCATTCAGTTTCTAGATCTAGTTTAATATATTTATAGTAAAATTACGCTGTTCTATGCAAGATAGTTAAACCATGGAACTTTAAAATGTTCTGTCATTTTATAATCCGAAATGAAATGAATCAACAGCAAAGCTGGTCTAATCTCCGCAATAATTTCGTTCGAAACAAATTATTTTGGTCGTTTACGAGTGAATTACACAATAATATTGTGAAATTTTAAATTACAAAATTCTATTTAAATAAAAAATTATCCTGGCCGAGAATAGTCCTAACAGAAGTAGAGCGATCACAAACCTATTTATATTTTTTATCTATACATATATATACAGATTCGGTAAATAATTATGTTCCTTATAGCCATTCTGTGAGTGGAAGAGAGAAAGCTATATAATAACAGGGCTCTGTAGCAGAATAGCGCTGAACAAAACAGCGCTGGACATAAATAGCGCTGGTCAAAATAGCGCTGGTCGAAAACAGCGCAGGACAAAAACAGCGCTGGACAAAAACAGCGCAGGACAAAATAGCGCTGGACAAAAACAGCGACGGACAAAAACAGCGCTTCATAAAATAGCGCCGGTTGAAATATCCTTTCAAAATCAACTATCACAGTAGGATGTGATTGAAAAATCAAGTTTCACCGCTTAGCATCAACCTTCCTTTACAACAAATAATATCAGAATATAAGGAATGGAAAACAAGTAAGAGCAACATTCAATATTTTTCATCATACTTCAGCACATATCGCTTCCCGACCAACTGACACAGATCAAAGTGTAAACAACTACTTGTCAGTGTCATATCTATTCAAAGTCTTTACAAATGCAATTTCACGTTGCTAGTCATTTCGGTAATTATATCCTTCGTGGAATAATGTATCACCTCCTTTCTGAGACTTGCCAAATTGCATTTTTTTAGACTTTAAATAAATATGACACTGACAAGTAGTTGTTTACACTTTGATTTGTGTCAGTTGGTCGGGAAGCGATATGTGTTGAAGTATGATGAAAAATATTGATTGTTGTTCTTACTTGTTTTCCGTTCCATATATTCTGATATTGTTATAGACAGTTACCAACACTTTGATCACTGTCAGCTGGTCGGGAAGCGATGTTGAATTGACGAATTGAATTAGGAAAACTATTGTTATGACTGTAATTTATGAAAAATATGTTATTCATAATTATGCTAATTCGGTACTATAGTCTATTTTTATGTATGAGATAGTAGTACAATAAAGAAGCATAATTATCTTTTGGCGGCGCTATTTTATGGAGCGCTGTTTTTATCCTGCGCTGTTTTTGTCCAGCGCTATTTTGTCCTGCGCTGTTTTTGTGCAGCGCTATTTTGACCAGCGCTATTTTGTCCAGCGCTATTTATGTCCAGCGCTATTTTGTCCTGCGCTGTTTTTGTGCAGCGCTATTTTGTCCAGCGCTATTTATGTCCAGCGCTATTTTGTCCAGCGCTTTTTTTGACCAGCGCGATTTTGACCAGCGCTATTCTGCTACAGAGCCAATAACAGAGAGACAATGTCTAGAGAAGTGAGCGTTTCGTGGAGGGGGAGTATACTGTTCTCTCTTGGACATACAATTTAATTTATAGTGATTACTGTTGCTCCTATACAGTTTCGGCAAATGTATATCTTATATATATGTAGAATCTCATAAAGGAACAACAGTGGGCACTATAAATTAAATTATATATGTCCAAGAGACAAGGGCGTACCCAGGATCAAAACTAGGAGGGGAAAACTATGGTCGTTCAGGTTGTAACATTTTATCACGGAAAAAATGAATTAAATCAACATTTTAAGAAAAATGTGTATAAATATAGCAGTGCTTTATCAACTAACACATAGACTAAAAAGTCCCGGGCCTGACACATAGATGGCGCAATTGGCTATGAGAAAGCTCTGTTCAAATTGAGCAGTGTTTGACCATGTTTAAACGTAACAAACCGGAATTTTAGCATCGATGTGACTATCTTGAAAAGAGAAATACCATCAACAGTGAATATTATATAGGGTTTAAGGAAGAAATCGCAAAGAATCCGCATATGGCACGGAAAAAAAGTTTGTTTCATCGACAACGCACCGCGTCATCGTATTTTCCATAAAGTGGACTATAAAATGAAGCAGGTTTTGAGAAACTTGAATTTTATTTTACAAAATTGGGTTTCCCAACAAGCAAAACTTTTTATCAAGAATGACATTTGTCCCAAAAACGACAAATAAAAATGTTTCTCTTCTTGGCCACCGTGGACAGACTGTATATTAAACTTATGAAATTACCTTGCACAGCTTAACATTTAAATTATAGTATGCGACGCGCTTTAGACTCAAAGCACGAGCTAATGTAAAATTTCATTTATAAGATACGTATATCTACTCAATTAGGATCCAAAGTACGGCGCTAGGAGAAAAAGATACCTTATAAGACGTCCTAGAATATTAAAATGCAATTATAAGCAGGATGGTTTAATTTATTTTCGTCGAAATAACTGTAATTTTAAAACCTAGTCAATGAGCTGTAAAATTAATAAAGTGTATGGCATCTCTTGCTTTCGTTCGTCTGGGTATACTAGTAATTAAGTTGCAAATGGTGGCTTGTGGAAATATTCTACCATACAGCAGTATTAAAACATCTTTGAACGAACTGCCGAACTGTTCGCGAACTCACATATACAACAATCTCGGACATTGTTCGAGAACAGCTCGCGAACTTCGTCTGTACCCTACTTTAAGGAAAGGAATTATTTTCAGCTTCAGCAAAAAACGTTTTCAACGACGGGTTCGTTTAGATCCGGACTGTTCGCGAACTCGCATATACAACAAGCTTGGATACTGTTCGAAAACAGCTCGCGAACTACGTCTGTAGCCTGCTTTAAGAGAAGGAATGATTGTCTGCATCAACTTTTGCAAAAAACTTTTTCAACGAAGGGTTCGCTTAGAGCCAAATTGTTCGCGAACTCGCATACCCAACAAGCTCGGATACTGTTCGAAACCAGCTCGAGAATTTCGTCTGTACCCTACTTTAAGGAAAGGAATTATTTTCAGCTTCAGCAAAAAACGTTTTCAACGACGGGTTCGTTTAGATCCGAACTGTTCGCGAACTCGCATATACAACAAGCTTGGATACTGTTCGAAAACAGCTCGCGAACTACGTTTGTAGCCTGCTTTAAGAGAAGGAATGATTGTCTGCATCAACTTTTGCAAAAAACTTTTTCAACGAAGGGTTCGTTTAGAGCCAAATTGTTCGCGAACTCGCATACACAATAAGCTCGGACACTGTTCGAAACCAGCTCGCGAATTTTGTCTGTACCCTACTTTAAGGAAATGAATTATTTTCAGCTTCAACTTTTGCAAAAAAAACTTTTTCAACGAAGGGTTCGTTTAGATCCGAACTGTTCGCTAACTCGCATATACAACAAGCTCGGACACCGTTCGAAAACAGCTCGCGAACTACGTCTGTAGCCTGCTCTAAGAGAATGAATGATTGTCTGCATCAACTTTTGCAAAAAAAAATTCAACGAAGGGTTCGTTTAGAGCCAAATTGTTCGCGAACTCGCATACACAACAAGGTCGGACGCTGTTCGAAACCAGCTCGCGAATTTCGTCTGTACCTTACTTTAAGGAAAGGAATTATCTTAAGCTTCAGCAAAAAACAGGTTTAGAGCAGAACTCTTCGAATATAAAACTATCTCGGATACTGTTCGAAAAAACAGTTCGCGAACTTAATCTGTATGAGTGTAAGCGTCAACTTTTGAAAAAAACGAGCTCATTTAGAGAGTGTTCGGTTAAGCAATTACACAGTTGCTTTAAAGCTGGAATAAAAATAAAAGAAATACAATAGCGATGCTTACCTCTATTTCTTCGTTAAGTCCTTTCAACTGTTGAATAAATTCTGTAGTTGCCCGAGCTCGCTCTGATAGCTGTTGTAAATTATGAGACAAGTCGGTCTGAAACAAAAAAATATACATTAATAAAAAGTTCTTTCAACTACAACAATAATAAGGTTTCGAAACTGTGTCAAAAAAACTAATAAAACAATAAATATTTGTGTATTAAGTGCTATAAACATCTTTTCGCTAGAATTATAACCTTGATTTTTTCTACAATCACCCGAAATTAAAAAAGTTTGTAGATTTGGTTTTTTTTTTGGAACGAGAAAGCGTCTGATCGGTCGGCTTAGTTTTTTGTTACTTCTTCACCTTGAAAAAGTGTTATGATTTTTTTGAAAAATCACATTTTTAAGTTAAAATAGGTCGTGTAATAAAATGCCTCAAAACTGTGAAAATTGAACTGAAATTTTAGGAAAGTGTTCTCAAAAGATAAAAATACAATAAGTTGCAAAATATTAGTTCCTACAGAATCTAGAATTAATAACTTTTGATATTTAGTATCTAGGGGTAGAGCACAATTTTAATGAACACTTCGTGTAATTATAACTGTAACTTAACCTCGGTTCCAGGATAATTGTTCAACTGCAATCTTCAGTCCCCTCTTTAATAGCCTCGCTGGTCACTCTGCGGGCAAGTGAGGGGGTGAAAATACATTATATAACGGAAAGTATTAGTGTTGACCTCTACATAAGTTCCGAATCAATACACCATGTTAATAAATATTCATGAGTAAACACTTACATGTGGGCACCATTATAAGCGGTGTGATTCAATCGCGGAAAATTTACGAGTTTTGGTCAATTGAAAATTTACATTTCAACTTCCCATCGGGATTTCCAATGAAAACAGTGGGTCAGTGGACGGATTTAGGCCATTCGGTGGCGGATATGATAAACAGACAGATCATCTGAAAAGTTGATTTGGTTGTTTGTGTTTTTAACGTTTTTATTAACTCGACCGTGTATGTATGCTCGTTCCAATTAAACTTTTATTTTCTCTCAGAAGTGGGAATAATTTAAAATGGTGCACACGTGTTAAGAATCGATGAAAATACAGATAGTCCGGCCTATTTAGACATAAAAATCGTGGTAAAATAACAAAAATTCCCGGAAAGCCAAATATTGGTGGAGAGCTGGGGATTACCATTACAAATAAAGTTTTAAAACTCCCCATCGATCCTACGAGTGCTACAAAAGTTATTCGGGGTCAAAAGTCAAAATTTTAGGTTTTTTGGATTTTTCCTGAAAACGATGAGTTTTATCAAAAAAAAACTTGAAACAAAATTTGTAGATCTTAAAGTTCTCTACAAAAACGGTCTTCATGATTTTTTTCCTAAGAGTTACCATTCCTGAGATATCGCGAATCTAAGAGTTACATTATACAGCATATGCATATATACCTAAGCCACGTATATACATAATCAGGCAGTTAAGACTGACTGCGCTAAAGTATTCACAGAAATTCATTCCACACCTCAAACAATAATTACGGAAGGAATTCGCTTTCTTCTTGCGGTTTATGGAGCTCCAAAAAATTACTTGCATTGATAAATACTGATACTTAACTTTTGTAAAAAAAACGCGAAACAAGAAACATGTACAACTATCATGTCTGCCTCCAACATCGGCATCTGCCATTCAACACTCGTATCAAGTGTACTATCAAGTTCAAACATGGCTAGGCAATCAACTGAACCCAGAAGACTGGGGTTTGAAATTGATAGATAATACTCTGGAACCGATTCAAACTTTACTCTCACCTGCTCCAGAAAAACTCCTCAACATTATTTTTTGCAATTGCAAAAACTGTTGTAGTGCCAAATGTGGCTGTAGAAATGTCGGGTTGCTGTGTTCTCCAGCGTGTACCAATTGCCAAGATCAGTCTTGCCCAAATGTCCAGTTGTGTATAATAGAGGAAGATTCCTGAGATTTTAATGAAGAGAACAATGACAGCCACATTTGAACAATTTATGGACATCCAGCAAGAGAAAGAGGAAGATGAAGAGGAAGAAGACACGACTGTTGAAGTTTATTTGTAATGGAATTTACCAGCTCTCCACCAATATTTTGCTTTCCGGGAATTTTTGATATTTCAAATGTCTATATTGACCGGAGTAAGACCAAAAATTTAGTTTTTTGTTTTTGTTGTGGTGGTAGAAAAATAAGTAACCAGAAAGTGTATTTACAGTGCCGCCATCTACACTTAATAATCCCATGTTTCGCTGAGGGCAAGACCTGTTAAGCAATCAATATTGATTCCTACAAATATCTATTAGTGATTCAACTCTATTGATATATTATTCTCCCTGTATTTGTTCATACTTTCTTAGTTTTATGAAATATTTAGAACAGTTATTTTTCTTTAAAGCAATTGAACTTATTTTTCTCGGATTGGAAAATTCATAGGGCAACGATCATATAATTCACATTAGTCATTCACTCGGTCATTCATCAAGCTCTGTTTCATCATGTGATCGTAGCAAGGATTACCTGGCTATTTATCCTCTTTTTATCAATCATGTGCTTGTTCTGCCTGAAACACAATAGTGTATTTCACGAATGGAAAGTAAAATCTTTCATTTCTCGGTTCAGTATATCCTGTTTAAGGATGAAGCTTTCATTCATTCATTCGATTGGGTTGTGCTCAACATCCCAGGCATTTGAACTGAATCTTTGTACCATTTCCCATGTTATCTACTTCCATTCCAGAATATTTGTGTCTTCAATGTAGGCCACTAGTTTGACTGGAGGGATTTTCAGTAGTTGTAATGGTTGTATTGTTTCTTCTCCAAAGTGCTTCCGTCTGAGTCCATGTAAGTTCTCGCAGAAGCAGAGTATGTGTTTCATCATAGAGGTAACATTTCCTGCAAATAGGTTCACTAACTTTGCCCATTTTGTGCAGATGTTTCCTCAAGGTGCAGTGTCCAGTCACCAAGTCGGTAACTTGTCTACCTTGTTCAGTAATCTCTTTGTATGGAGGTGCCCTTGTGTCGACACTATACTCTGTTTAAGGATAAAGCTATGTGTCGGCACTGACTTGGAGATGTAAATTCCTAGGACTAGGATGATTTCTTCAAAAGGGTTCTAATTAAAGGCAGATTTAGACGTATCCATTAGCTGGCGCGATAGTGGCCCCATGTAAACACTTTTTTGTGCCAGTCCAGCGCTGTCAGACAGTGCTGTCTCGAATAGAGAGCTCGTCTATTTTTGCTGCCAGTAGCCATCACCCGCGTCCCCCCGAACACCCGAGCCAGTATTGCGGAAACGTCTAAACACGTTGTGCCAGTCGTTGGCGCATTCTGTAGAGTGAACAGTGACAGCAGTAAAATGACCCGTAAACTAAACGAAATAGAAACGTTCAAGTTGGTTCAACTTTACCGAGAACTCGAATGTTTATGGGAACTGACAATGTTACTTCTAATTTTATTTTTGCCGGTAATGCCTCTCTCATCACAGTGTCTTGATGCTGAATCGAGCTTTCTATCAGAGACAGTAACTCGTCAAATTTTTCTGACGTAAGACGTAACGCCAACCAGTACTCAGAGGAATCTTCTTCTCTCAGTTATAGCAAAGACGAACCTTCCGTTATAGCCCTATCGCTGATCCGTTTTCTTATCCATATTCGTTTTCTCTTTAATATTTCGTCCTCCAACATATCAGTAAGCTCCTGTAGTAATACAAATTGACACATTTTCTTTTAAACAGCCGGCTTTGTCCCACATTCATTTTTGTAACGTACATTATCACAAACACACATTCACGATAGACTCGACTGGACTCATGTAAAAGACCTGGTGCGGAGCTGGCAGTGTCCTAGCTGGCGTGCCAGTGAGACTGGTGCCATCTACTGGATACGTCTAAATCTGCTTTACATCCAAGAGCACAAAAAACATAAAGGCTGAGGTACGGCGAATAAAGTAATTCTATGAAAGTAAAATAAGCGTAACTGTAGATAACAAAGAGAGTCAGTATCATTTTCGTGACTGCATTTGAACTTAGTTTTATTTAAAAAGAAAAACTGAACAAAACAAGTGTTAGATTTAGATGGATTTAGTATGGATGTATTGTTTCAGCGATGTAATACATAGACCGTTAATGCCGACGGAAGAGTATAGAGAGAGAATCATTTGAAATAACAGCTTTTTTTATAATGTAAGCTCGCTTTTATAAATTCAACTGCTTTCAAAAAGTATTGCTTTCAGTGAACACATATAGAAGGATTAACGACCTTTTGATGGTATTCAGTAAAGCAGTAAATGGAAAATGAAAATGTTCATATCAATAAATTGAACATACGATGCTGTGGATTTTATTCTTTAGATGTGTAGCAAATAAAATTTTTACTATCGCTATTATTTGGATTCGATATTACATATTCTTTATTTAGTATACATGTACGTCATAGCTGCCATGAACGTCAAATAAAGCTTATCTAATAATATTCTTCTTGTTATTTGGCGAAAGCTAGTTATACCTAACCACAGATAGATTTTAGCCAACATATAAAATTTTTAGCACGACTGACGTTAGTTTGAATTTGATATTTAATTATTGAACGAGATGCATTTGGTATCAAATTAAATACAAATCGTTTCTTTGGATATATATTTATATTTTTTAATAACATGCGACCTACAAATTTCAATATTTACCAAGTTCACAGTGACAAAACGTACTGATTGACAGCAGCAAACGAATGAACTGAGTCAAACGAACGGCGTGATTTCTTCACTTTTATGACGTGCAAGTATATTTATAATAATCAAAGTATATACGATTTTTTTCCAGAACGCTTTTGCAATTTTTGTATTTATTTGATTTTATATCACAAAAACGGTGTAAATTTCATATTCATCATCAAGGAAATGATAATTAATGATTATTTTTACATTTTTGTCTGGAATATTCCTCAATTCCCCCCATTTTATTTACTTGTACTATAGTTTATTTCAGAAAGGTATAGGTAATAAAACCTCATTAGGTATGCAAAGGGAGCACAGAGTGACCCAACGAATATTTAAGCCACTTTCATAGTTTGGCATTGATTTCATTGTAAAATTCTTTCTTTTTATCAAGTGCAGGTAGTACCACCCGGGTTGGGATCAATATATGGATTTAGCCTATTGTAATCCATTCACAAACACTGAAAATAGTGTGCCAAAGGCGTGCCGGTAGGATACTCATAAAAAGGAAAAAATTTTATTTTAACAGAATAAAAGTTAGGCATTATGTACATAGTATTAGGTACACTTATTTTTTATTGAACATTATACAAAAAATACATTATACAGAAATTAAATTATAAAAAAACATAATATTCTGCTTCGTCATCTGAGGAACTGTTATCTCCTCTTGACGTTATAATTAACGGGTCGACGGTCCAATCGATCAAGTAGTCAAGATCCCACATTTTCTCCTCTTCTTTAATGACATGCTAGACTGCTTTTCGCCAGTTCTCTGGTGTCACCTCCTTAATGGCTTGATGAAACAGTAGCCTAATGTCTTTCATTTTGAATGTCGTGTTGTGTCTTGCCACAAATCCTTCCACTTGCGCCCATATAAGTTCTATAGGATTTAGTTCGCAATGATATGGCGGTGTGCGCAGCACAGTTACACTATGTTTTTCTGCTATATCTTCCACGGCGTATTTCATAAAACGATGTTTGTGTAAATTTGCTATAGCTAATAGTTCTTTTTTTATCAAATTATCTTCAAATTCAATACTTTTGGTGGTTAACCAGTCAATAATTTCTTGTTTCCTCCAAAATGAAGTTGGGAGTCTTCTCGATGAGTCGAGAATGATAACTTGCGTTATCCATAACTACTACTGAATCAGCCGGAAGATATTTTATAATTTCACCAAAATAGTCTTCAAAAACATCCGAATCCATGTCCTCGTGGTAATTTCCCGTATGGCACGACTGAAAGGTTAGCAAACCTTCTTTTAAAAATCCCTCTTCGTTTCCAATATGGACGATTATTAGTCTTTTCCCTTTACCTGAAGGCACCTTAATACCCGTTGACAGGCCTTCCATGAAAGCTTGGCGAGCACTGGTTATATTTTTGTCTTTTGCCACATTTTTGGTACTGTATAACCTTCATTAATCTACGTCTCATCAAGATAAAAGATTTTCTTCTGCTCTGTTCTGTACTGCTTTATAATACGTCTTAAGTAATTTCGTCGACAGCAAACAATTTCATCGCTTTCCAGTAAAAGTACTTAACGGTTATGCTTTTCCCAGGCAAAATCCATATTTCTCAAAGTGGTCCATAAAAGTTTTTTAGTTATCAACGGAATACTGTCATCCTGGCCAAGCTCCGTTGAAATCTTATCTAGGGTACCTAGGTATTTCTTTTTTAAAATAAAAAGAGTGAACTTTTCTTCGAATTACACTTTTGGTGTTTTCATCAAGGACTTTTACTGGTCTGCCTGGACTTTTCTTGGGAGGCTCCACTTGGCCTGCTATCTTTCTCCCCCGCAATAATTTAAAAACGGTGGACTTTCCAACTCCAGTCATTCAGTCATTCGGGACACTTTCTTGTACAGTAAATTTCGGGTAATCGTATTCTAAGCAATCGTGTACATTTAAAATAATATTACAAACAATACTATTTCAAGACCTACGCCTATGGCCGACACCGAAATTGAGCCGAACTGGACGGAATTCCCCATTTTATTACCCTATACCATTCCGAAATAGACTATATCAGTTTAATGCCTTCCGGTTGGTTAAAACAAAAAGTTCAGCAATTCATTTTATTTACTAAAACTAGTTTCAATTCTTCTACAAGAACGCCGATTGCAACTTTCCTTTTATTCTACAGATTTCCTTATTTAGTTTGGCGTTCAGTAAGTAATTATAGCTTATATATTATAACTAGTTCTGAACGAGACGGGAAGATGAAGAAAATATGGTTATGGGCGTTCTAAGAACTTTTAAGTACCTGAATTGAGACCATACATTATAAAAGATCTTTGTTTGGGTGAAAGAGCCCAGGTAAATTTTTTTATATAATCTTTGTTTACAGATAATTGCTCAATAGTTGGAAGAGATTTTTTTCAATACCTCACGAAGAACACGGAGATAGAAGGTGGGTAATGTAAGTCGTGGGAAGAATGAATACGTAAAGAAAAATATTATTACAGTTACTTAGGATCAAATGAACGTAACCCTATAGGAAACACAGGGATAAGAAAGAATACAGTACAAGTTGGATATTTTTTCATATTGTTGATGGGCATCATCAAGTGTTGAATTATTTATAGAAAAACAAACTTAAATTTACAGTTTAACCAATTTAAAAACATGACAAATACCATACACACACTTAATCGATGCAAAAATACCTCTAAAAGTTTTCATAAAACGGTTACCACGTCAAAAATTAAATTACCGCAAAAAATATAGTGATAACTATGAAAATTTTACATAAAAGCTTATTTAAAACAGATAGTAATAAGTCAGAAAGAGAAGAAGAGTTGTATACAGTGAGGCATTTGACTGTCGACTGGAATAACAGTTATCTACTGTAGAAAGCGACCGGTGGAGTTCTATAGTGTCTACAGGTACTTCAAATCCAAATCCAGAAATAAAAATTTAGTCACAAAACTGTTTGGACTGTTAAAAAAAATTATTGTACCTACCTATCCAATATTTGCTATCTAATGACTATCCGGTCCGTATTGCCAGTGGATTATAAGAAAAATTGACATGGCACTATGTATTTTCATCTCAGGATGTGGAGTTTACTCAAGAGCACTAAGCCTAAAGATGAAGTGGGGAATGGGAAACAATACCAGCGTAGTTCAAACAGAACTGGCTGGTATCTCAATTGCCACAAAAGAACTAACCAGAAGAGGAATTTCTGGCAAAAACATAATAATCTGCACTGATAGTAGACAAGCCCTATTAGCCTTAAACAGACAACGTGTTATATCGAGGCTAGTACTAGAGTGCCACCATGATTTAGCTGACGCCTCGGCAGATAACAATATTATCCTGAGGTGGGTTAAAGGGCACGACAGGAGTAAAGGAAATCGCATTGCTGATTATTTAGCCAGGGAAGCCGCTGGACTAAAAATTCTAGGACCCAGTGACACCTACGGCCTAACGACTTCGACAATTGCGGAACTAGCCAAACGCTACACCCATACTCAATCCCTTAAGAGATGGGATGGAATCAAAGGATGCAGTCTTGCCAGGATCACCCTGGGCGACCCTGGGAAGCTGGAGCCGAAAAAATATTTGGCGATGACCAGGAGAAACCTACGTTTAACAGTAGGATTTCTGACTGGTCACTGTCAACTAGGGAAGCACCTCCATACTATGGGGCTAGTGGACACACCTCTATGCAGGATGTGTGAACAGGAAGATGAAACTGTCAGGCATGTCTTATGCGAGTGTCCGGAGTTATCGTCAATAAGAGAGTGTGTGTTCGGTGAGTCTTGGCCTACACCTGCCGATATAAATGTCTCCTAGTGACCTGTCCACCTTCCTGAGAAGGACAGGATGGACAATGACCTAGGAAGACAACTCCTCGGGAGGATGTACAATGGGTCACATGTAGCCTAAGTGCTGTGAGCCTACACTCACCCTCCCTACTCTACAGATACAGATACAGAGATGTATTTTCATAATAACCACACATGAGCTGATGTAAATCCAAATGATACTGTTCTAGCACGGTTTCAACACCCTTTTGCTTTCTCAACGATTGATCAGTCATACCTACATATCTTCATTTTCTATAAAATGAAAGTTACTTAGGAAGATGGAGGAAGACGTAGCACAGTATGTCCCTGTTCCTCAGCTTAACTGTCACATGCATATTGTTTTTTAATAGCATATGATTTTAACACCTCCAAAACTTGCTCCTTCTTGTATCAGGTTCAAAATAAATATCATTTTGTAATAAATATTATTGAATTTCAGTCTTTCTACATGATGAGTTTGGTGCTTTTTGTAGTAGGCGTTATACATTACAATTACACTGTGGTCGGGAATATTTTTTATAAGATGATTTTGAAATCAGTTTTCAAAAAGTTCTGCAGTTGTATCTACATGATAATCGAAGCTTGAATCCTTAATATTATTTGCAGACAGCAGCAGACAATTTGGACAAATCCGTTTTCTGATTCAGCGTCAATAATAGTTATGCGCTTTCCTTTGTTTGAAGGTGGCTTAGTCTTACAGTTTTTACTGGAATCAACCCATACTTTGGATACTTTATCCTGTGTATCAAATCATGCTTCGTACAGGTAGATTATAGATCTGTTTTCGGATCGGGACTTCTTAATGTCCTGAAGAAAATTGAATCAAGTGCACAATCTTTGCGATTCCATTACCACTTGTTTTTTTTGCCAATTTTACGATATGTGAATCCCATTTTATGGAGGGTGGGCCGGCTAATATATTTAAATTGGTGTCATCTTCTTCTAGCTTCCTTTTTAGATTGTCCAAAGTAGGAACAATCTGGCTTTCATAGAGGGAATATATTTTTCTTCCTATTATATCCTGTTGGCCATTGTCCAGACGATCAGATTGAAAATCACTACGTTTTTTTCTTCCACTTAATTTTTGACTGTTAATAATATCCTTTATAGAGGATATTGGTGTCTTTGTAAATAAGTAGGTTTCTTTTAAAGCTTCTTGTTTAATGAATCCTCTACTTACAAAGCAATCATACACCTTTTTCACAATTTGCTTTGCATCTAAACACAAGTGTTTTCTCGACGCAACATTGCGAAAAAAATTAATGATAACTTAATAATACTCGTATAGAAAGCTCTTTGAAAACGCTCGCTAAAATGGAATATTTAATACTGCCAAATGAATTCAATGCTCCATCAGACAAACCTGCCTTGTCACTCGACTTTTGTTGGGTTTCATTTCAGGTAAAATTATCTTAAGAAGGTCGTAAATGGTCATATTTAGATGATTTCCGGCAAAAGCTAAGACGACATACTTTGAGACAAACTATACCTCTCATAATTATAAGATTCATCAAAATATTTCAGATTGCTTTGGAGTCAATAGTTTAATTTATAGACATTTTCAATAAAATTACGATTAATAATAATATCTCCATAAATTTGTATAGAAGATAACCCTGTAAGTCAACACTCAGATTTACGGGAGTACATAAACTCATCTTGATGAATCGAGAGTTTCTTTGATGTCATCATAATGTTTTTAATATGTATGCGTAGATCCAAACCAGTTTCCTGCAGGTCAGACCACTACATTTCTTGTAGAAGAAATGTTTCAATATCGGAAAAGGTTCTTTGTCTTTTTCTTGAATTAAGGCTCGCAATGCAAGTCAATTATAATAAATAAAATTACAGGAATTTCAAAAATTAATATGAAAATTTAGTACATTTACGGGATTTAAGTAAATTTATAATCTGTGTTTATTGTATCAACTTTATTTCAACAACCTTCAGTTTAAAAATATTTTTTAGCTAATTCCGCTATCAAATGTGACACTTTAAGTCACTCCTTGACATTATAGCGTAGTCAAAGTACACAAAATATCCGTAAAATCCCGCGAAAAACACAAAAAACTTGAAAATTCAAAATTTAGTATTTAAAAGGGTTGTGATTAACATGAGAAAAACTTTACAATGATAGGCATGCGATTTTCCGGAAAATCGTAGAGGGAAAATTGTTGTTTTTCACTCTAATTGTTTAAATAATGAAAATAAAGAAAACTGTTCGAATCAAAAATTGTAGCTAATACATTCATCTACAAAATGTGTCTGGACATTTTTTTTGTATCTACATTAGTTTTTAAAATCTATACGAAATTTCCATAGTAGTATTTTTTGAACATCATCAATTTTCGTGTTTTTAATTTTACGATAGTAAATAAACAATGACATTTAGAAAAAAAAATCATATGAAATATGTTCTAAAATGGGGAAGGTACCTACAAATACATTGAAAAAAAAATTTTTTTGTATTTATTAATGTATGATCATCGATTTTCCACGCTCTCTCACCTGCTTTTTCACCTTTATTTGTGCTTCGTTCTCTTTCTTACCTGTGCCATAGGTGTGTTCTTTTATATCGCGATCACTTCTAAATAGGTTCATTATAAAGTTCACAAATTTTTAGATAATATCATAAACGGTATAAAAAGTTATAGAAGGTTTGCTGACAGACCTCTGATTTAAGTATTTATTTTAAATAATTGTCTATTTAAAAAATTTGATGTTTATAGAAAAACTGTATAGTAGTTTCGAGAGTAGATGCTTCAAAGTGTTTAGTAGGAAAGTTTCATTGAATTATATTAATTTCGAAAAAAGATATAATTGAATGAAGTCTAAAAGAAACAAGTAAAATTAAGCATGCAAAAAAAACAGATTTTTAAGAAGCATTCGTTTAAAATTCTAAATATTGATGGCTTTGCTTTTATAATAATAATGTTTTATGCTCATTGCAATGCTAAATCCAAAAGGAATTATCGCTGAGATAAGTATTAATTAAATAGGAATTATAATAAACTAATATTACAGTCAGAAAATCTACTTTTTCAAATTTGAAAATATTTCTATCTAAAAGTTGAGATCTTTCTTTACATTTTACATGAGTTTATTTATTTTCTCAGAATCTTATAAGCCCAAAATTATTAACTTTTAAGTCGAGCGGTTAATAAATTTCGCTCACGGGCCGTTTGCGCGTAACCACGAATTGAATACCACTGAAATTAGTTTTATCTCGTAAACTTTTTAATTTACAGAAAAACTTTTTAGACAAAATTTGTAGATAAATGCATCAGCTACAAATTTTGATTTGGAAGTTTTTCTGTATTTTTATTATTTAAACAATTAGAGCGAAAAAACAAAAACAAAAATTTTCACTCAACGATTTTCCGGAAAATTGCATGCCTAACTTAGTAAATTTTTTCTCATGTTAAACACCACCCTTTTAAATACCCAATTTTCAATTTTTTTGTATTTTTTGTGAGGTTTTATGTGTACTTTGATTAGGCTATTAGGAAATGTCACATTTTTTATAACCTTCATATATCAGTTATGAAAAGTGGTTCTATAAAAACTTTAGTTTCAAAGAATAATTTATTAATTACTGTAAAAACTGACAATTATTTCATCATTTAAACTGACAATTAACTCATTATTTTAATTCAATAGTATTTTAAGATTTATAAACATTGAAAACAATATTATTAAAGACACAGTTATTTAAAGAAAGTCCATTTTCTGGGTGAATATTCTTTTGAACCTCTTGTCTAATGCTAATTTTATTCATTTCAATTAAAAATCATCCAAATCAAATGAGTAAAGTTCGTTTCAAAGGAGTTAATAGCACAGAGCGCCTATAATACACAGAAAACGGAGCTCGGGTGTCTCGAAATTTTTTATCTCTTATTTATGTTTTACAATGTATCTAGACTAAGAAGAAAGAAATTGTGACCAGGCCACCCGGTAATCGGTCAAATAGCAATAGGTAATAAAATGCAAATAAAGCTTACGCAGTGAACCAAACGGTTCATAGTCGTAGAACAGGGTTATTTATGATTTTTGCTTAACGTTTATTATAATTAATATTATAATGAAAATACAAAGTAATTGTGCACTAAGATTTATATACACACGTATTCTTGTAAAAAATAAAAAAAATATAACAAATTATTGCAAGTGAACATAACTTTAACTATAAAATATAGATATATTAACTAAATTATTCATCAGAAAAATCTGAAGAATCGTCATGTCCTAAGTTAATAATTAACGGTTCGATCTCTGTACTTTCTTCGATTAAGTCGTCAAGATCCGCCAATAATAATTGTACTATTTATCGTACAGTCAAGAGAAACAAATCAGTATTACAAACTGGCGTACGAGAAATTGTTGGAAACTATTTCCTAATCATCATTTTTCTATCATACACGTACCGTTATAGTACCACAAATTTGAAACATTCGTAATCATTAGATCATTTTACCCAAGTTTTCTCCAGTACTTTTTCCTCTATTTTGTAAAATAACTGTTAGGGGTGAGTGGAAAGCTGTTATAACTTTTGTTTTACTTTATGGATTTTGTCAAACTTCGTATCATTTGAAAGGGAACGCAATGCCTAATAATATATTAAGTAATCGTTTCATTCCAGTGGTTTTAACGGTCGCTAAATCTCTAAATCACACACCCGGTACGTCGGCAACTACACAAAGCGTATCCGCCTTTTAAAAATAACCACAAAACTGTTGATGTATCCCGTAAAAGAAAACAGAGCTGGTGATATAGTACTTCATAGTTCTTTGCAAAATAAACCCAAGAAATTCGAACAACTTTTATTTAATTTGACAAGAAACACGTTTGATTTCCTCAACATATTCCAAGACTTCTTTGATGATCGCAGCAAAATATATCGATGTTTAAAATACAAACAGGATTTAGAAGTTCCTTGAAAGCCGTTTTCGAAACGAAAGTTATTTTTAAATGGATGAATAATTTAGGTTTCGTTTCCGTGTTTACAGCTCATAAAGATTTTACGAGATCAGGTGTACGTTTTCCCAGTGCCAGAGAATGTTTTGAAACGAGGTTACAAAAAAAAAATCCGCGTTGTCAACGGTAGGTGAATTTTGCACTTTAAATTGTGCCCATAGTACAAGAAAATTGATAACAACATCTAACATCAGTTCGACAGACATAAAATCCATCAGCATCTTAAAGGATTGGGTTTCTCCAACCCATAGTATCTCGAGATGGTTGGAGTGTTATAGTGTTTCTAATGTGAATGTAACGACAATAAAATAAAGCAATGTAGTCAAATTTATTTTCTAAAATTGTCAGGATCACTATACAAATGTTCCTGGTAAGGGACTGGCATGTTAATGATGATCCGTCATTGTCGGATCACAGTTACATTTGTTTCAGTTACAGGGTTGCTGTTGAAGAACAATCAATCAAGTATAGGGACCCCAAGACTACCAACTGGGAACGGTATAAACTGGATCTCGGAAGGAGACTTGGTGGTTTCCCTAGGAACTTGAGCAATAATGATGAGATCGATTGGGCCATAGCGGAGCTGGGCTCGATTATTGTCTCGTCTTATGAAGAAAATTGCGCCGAAAAAACGAGGAAGGAAAGTAAGGGCCACAAATGGTGGAACAAGTCTCTAGACTCGCTACGGGAACATACCCGGCGCCTATTTAATAGGAAGACGAAGTCGGATCTGGATTGGGAGCAATACCGCCGGAAACGGAATGAGTACAAGAGTGCTGTTAGGTTGGCTCGGAGAGATGCCTGGCGGGCCTTCTGCGAGGATATCGTATCGGTACCTCAAATGTCAAGGCTGCGCCGGATCTTAACGAAATCACCGGACAGCGCTATAGGCTGCATGGAAGTCGAACCGGGTGTTTTCACCGAAACCCCGGTGGATACCTTGCGGCATCTACTAGAGACACACTTCCCCGGTTGTGAGGGAATCGAGCGGGTGTGTCCTGACATGGGATATGTGAACATACAGCGACCATGTAAAGAGGACTATCTTCTAGCAAAAGAAATAGTCACATACGAGCGGTGTACTTGGGCGATACGGTCATTCAGACCGTACAAGTCTCCAGGAAAAGACCAAATCTTCCCGGCTCTGCTTCAACAGGGCTGGGATGCAATTGGCACAATCTTGGTACATATCTTTCGGGCCTGTCTGGCACGCAGGTATGTCCCTGAACAGTGGAGGCAGGTGAGAGTAGTCTTCATACCCAAACCGGGTCGTACCACATATACGGTGGCTAAATCCTTTAGACCCATTAGCCTAACATCCTTTGTGTTGAAAACATTGGAGAGGGTGGCTGATCGGTACATAAAGGAAAAAGTTGGGCTAAGGTATCCCTTGCACAACAATCAACATGCGTTCAGGTGTGGCAACTCAACTGAAAGTGCCTTACACCAACTGGTAACCCAGGTGGAGAAGGCGCTGGAAAATGGCATGATCGCCCTGGGAGCTTTTTTGGATATACAGGGGGCGTTTGACAGTACCTCTGTAGAATCTATTTGTAGGGCTTCGACAAATCATGGAATAGAGCCAATGATCACTCACTGGCTTGGGGCCATGTTGTGCAATCGTACAGTAGAGGCCACATGGAAAGACCATGTGGCAAAAGTGATCGTCGCTAGAGGATGTCCGCAAGGGGGTGTTCTCTCGCCCACATTGTGGAACCTAGTCATTGACGAGCTAATAACTCTTTTAAACGGTGAAGGCTTTCTAACGATAGGGTATGCCGATGATATCGTTGTCCTTGTTGTTGGAAGGCATATTACCGTTCTCAGGGACCTCATGCAAAGGGCTCTGAATAGGGTACATGGGTGGTGTAACGAACACGGACTTGCAGTAAATCCTGCCAAGGCTGAGATAGTTGCTTTCACCAAAAAAAGAGGTATAAGACCCGAGGGTCTAAATCTTGATGGAGTACCACTCCCTGTGGTTGATCAGGTGAAGTATCTGGGAGTGATCCTTGATAAATCACTGACATGGAAGGCTCATCTTGACAGTCGCCTAAGCAAGGTGACAAACACGTATTGGGCCTGTAGGAGAGCCATTGGTCCGAAGTGGGGACTGACCCCCAAAACGATCATATGGTTCTATAGAGTGATCATGCTGCCTATGCTCACATATGCGGCTCTGGTTTGGTGGCCGAGGGTAACCTTGGTCACGGCTAGATCGCAGCTGACACGCCTTCAAAGGGTGGTCAGCTTGGGGGCAACTGGCTGCATGAGAACTACACCAACTGCTGCGATGGAAGTGATCCTTGGTCTTCGGCCTCTTCACCATGTGATCGAGGCTGAGGCGGGGAGGGCTTTTCTGCGCTTAAAACAGCTGGGATATGTGCGAAGAGGGGAAGAGTGCAGGCACGTCAAGAAGCTCCGGCTACTGGAAGATATTCCAGTTCTGGCTCGAGCACCTGATGAATGCCTGCGAAAGTACTACTTCGCAACTCCGTACAGGGCCATGATCCGGGATAGAGAATCCTGGGAAAAAGAGAGGAATACACAGCCTAATGGGACTGTCTGGTACACAGATGGCTCATGCTCCGGTGATGGAGCAGGGGCTGGAATTTACTCTAGGAACCCAAGAACACAAGTTAGTGTACCATTGGGTGATGGTGTATCTGCATATCAGGCCGAGATATATGCTATCTTGGAATGTGCGCAGATAAACCTAGACAGAGAATATGTGGATCGACGCATAACCATATACTCCGACAGTCAGGCAGCAATTAAAGCCCTGAGTGGGTGCACCAGCAACTCAGGACTTGCTAATGAATGTCGAGAACGACTTGCTAATCTTGCAAGGCACAACGTGGTGCGGCTAGAATGGATTCCAGCCCACTCTGGTTTTGAAGGCAACGAGATGGCGGATGCACTGGCTGCGGAAGGGGCGGCAGCTCCCTTCTGCGGCCCGGGCCCGACCTTGGGCCTAACAAAGCAAAGAATACGCAAGGAGACGAAGAAGTGGCTGAAGAATCAGCACCTCGCTCATTGGAATGCTATGCAGGGTCCTAGGCAATCCAAACTTTTACTGAAGGGATGGACTGATGGACACACTAGAGCAGCTACTGAACTACCAAGAAGTAGGCTAAGGAAGATAGCAGGACTCCTAACGGGGCACTGCTGTATGATGAAACACCTCCACAACTTAGGAGTAGAGGGAAGTTCCCTATGCAGGGGTTGTGGCATGACTGACGAAACGTCAGTCCATGTTCTCCTAGAGTGTCCACACTGGGCTGTACTACGCAGGCGAATCTTCGGAGTCCCTGTTTTGGCCCCTGGAGACACAAGCAGGCATCCATTGAAAAAGGTTGTGGCCTTTATTGAAGGGCTCGGCTTTATGGATGTCTAGGTAGCAGGAATGGCACAATGGGCCCGCCAGTGGCCTCAGTGCCGGAACCTTGGCTTGAGTTTGTCCAGGACAAGGTTCGCCTGCAAACTTAGTAGTAGTAGTAGTCCTCTTACTTCAGTAAACCGTTAGTTCGTGATGCTAGTTTGGAAATATTAAAAAAAATACCTAATATGAATTTATTAGTAAGCATTAAAGTAAGCCGCTTGAAATTGATGGAAAAAACATTAATTTAAACCACTTTATGTATGCTACTATGTTTAAGAAAATTTTGAATAGCTGGCAACGTAGCAGCAGGTGGATTGGAAATCATAGTCCAACTCCAGTAATTGGCATAATATAACGAAGTAACTGGTCAGTTATTAACGCGGTCCACTGTTTCATAAAAAATTTTAACGACCTAAAGAAGTTGGGGTTACTTAACATTAATTTCATCCAGGGGCGTGTGCGAATTGTGTTGTAGAGAAATATTATTAATATAATATCTATTTGTTGGTTGAATGAGTTTAGTTATATTATATTACAAATTTTATGAGTTTTATATGCAGGTAAATTTTAATCTACTATATTAAATTCAACGAAAAACATTATTTCAAAAATTTATATGCACGCCATAGGGCGGCATTTCTCATCAATGGGAATACAAATATGGGCCATTACATTAACATTAGAAACTATAACTGAAATTTAAGAATTATGAAAAAGTAATGTGCCCTTGTAACCTACCTTTTATAACTGTTTTATTGGGTGTTGGTAATTTGTTTCCCGGTAGGTAGTAGAGTAGATATTAATTCAAGATGCCTGTTAATAATATGTGATTGATTGAAGATTATCCGTAAAAGCTGATACGATATACTTTGAGACAAATTATACTTCCTTTGTGACGTTCAGTTGTGTTTTGAATTGTGCTTCCTCAGTGACATTCACTTTTATTTAAAGTTGTGTTTAATTCTCGTCATGAATCCCGAAATAATTTTGTGTGGACGAGGAAAACAGTTATTAATTTTGAATAACTCTTTCCGTGCGTTATTGAGCTATATTAATGTACACAAACTAGGTCATTAATGATAATCCCTATTAATGACCGATTTTCCATCAATAACCGATTGTGGTATAGGCAACCAAACATACAATAATATTAACAAAAAAAGGTATAAAACTGGCTTCTAGTATAGTATTCCGGTGTTTCGGAATTCGGTCCGGGTACCTAGCAAAAGGGCTACCTGCTCACAGGGACATTGTCCAAATCCGAAAGGGTGATTTCGTAATTCGGTCCGCTGTCGAAGCAGGTAGATTTCATGTGGGTATTAAAAGATTATTTTTAGCAATTGTTCTTCTGAAGTGCAGAGTGTAAGACGTGTTTATTTGTGTCCGTTATTGTGATTTTGTTTGTTTGTTTGACATGGAAAATATTAATTTCACCTCTATGGCGAGTGAAAAGGGTAAGTGTTTATTAATAATAGATGGGTTTAAATTTTGTTTTCAAAAATCATTATCTCAAAAATACGAAGGTGGTTTGGTAGGGGTAGGTTTGGTTGGGTTATTATTGAAAATTATTAGAATTTATTCTTCAAAAATTGACTAGAAATACGAAGGTGATTTGGTAGGGGTAGGTTTGGTTGGGTTATTATTGAAAATTATTATAATTCATTCTACAAAAAAATTGACTAAAAATACGAAGGTGGTTTGGTAGGGGTAGGTTTGGTTGGGTTATTATTCCACGTACTGTTTTTATTTTTGACGATACGCATTTAGCGTAAATTTTTAAACATGCCAGTACAACAACAATAAGTGTGTACTGTTGGTCCTAAGCCCAAAAAAATGTGAAAGAAAATAAAAGTCAACCTTGATATAATAAATTTACAAGTTTCATTACAACATATTTAATTTGAGGAGAAGGGCAAACAAAAAAATTAAAATCGCATTTTTGTACAAAATTTTTTTGTTTCCAACTATTATTTTGGGTTTTTCTTTTTAGCTCCTACCATTTTTTCAAAATTTGGAAAAAATACTTCTACAATTATTGGATGTAAGTAAAATCCCTGAACTTTTAAAAAAAATTTCTTGGACCATTAAAATAAATAGTAAACTAATACAGAGTGGATGAGAATTCTATGTATGTATGTATGTATGTATGTATTTTGGGGTAACATTCACTGAGACCTAAAAGATCTATTGTGCCCCCTTACTTCTACTTAGTTTCTGAGGAGAGTCTCAGATACTAGTAGCTCCTTTAGTCCTATTTCCCGGAGGAATTTTAGGATATCTGCAGGCCTCAACTTAGGTAACTGTCCCTCTTCTATCCAGTAGTCTCCCAGGAACTGTGCCCTAGGATTCTGAATTGCTGTGCAGTTGGCAAGTACATGGATGGAGGTTTCTTCTTCCATTCCACAAAATCTACAATCTTCTTCCTCCACTATTTTGAGCTTTTTAAGGTGTCCATTCAGGCGACAATGTCCCGTTAGGATTCCTGTTAAAACTCTTAGTGCAGTTTTGCTTTGACTTATGCATTCATTTGATCTCAACAGGTTGTAGTCACCCAGAAGAATCTTTGATTGCCTAAGCCCTACTAGATCTTTCCAATTGTCAGATCTTCTCTTTTCTTCGGCTTTACCTATTTCTTCCAATATTATATTGGAGCTGATTCCGCAAAAGGGTTCCGGCCCCCAAAAGGGTATTTCAGTCCCCCTCTTCGCTAGTTCATCTGCTATTTCGTTTCCTTCTATTCCAGTGTGTCCTGGAATCCACAGTAAGGTGACTATATTGTTCTCGCCTAGTTCATTAAGTTTGCCTAGGCATTCCCAAGAATTCTAAAAACGGTCCTGTAATTTAAAAATTGCTCTATTAGCTAAATTGGTCGAATTCGATGTTTTATAATCCCATTTGCCAAAATTTAAATTAAAACCCATTCATTAGTCACGACCTCCAAACAACGAACCCATTAAAACAGTAACGACACAAACTGCCTGGAGCCAACATTAATATTTAGATTAATATATTTTTACCCCCCCCCAAATGTCATGTAGAATTAAGTAATATTCATCCAATGCTCTTAATTTTGTGTATATGTAGTTCTTCAATATTTATTATATTAGATAATATTTAAAAGCTATTAAAACGTTTTTGAAAAATACCTTTAAAAAAGCAAACCGTTTACTAAGAAACAACAACTACTTCTCTGGCTATATGCCAGGACAGGCATTAAGTTACAAGTCTAATATTTTTCATGTAGAACAAAATGTCTTGTTTACTTCTTCTTAATGTACCCTCAAGTTCTTTTTTATGTTTAATAAGCCCATTTTTATTAATTTAACTTTTTATTGAGATATTTTTTTATCCCTTTCAAGTTTCAAGTTAATATATAACTCTCTAGGGATACCTACTGTACTTAGACTACATCTCGTTGAAAAAGGCCTAAGGGTCTTAAGGGCTTGAGTAAAGTATTTGAGTAGATGTTCAAAAGCTTTTTCACTAATTAGAAAGTCGCTACTTGGTTGTCGGTTGCCAATAGCAACGCAAACATGTTAGGGTAGCAAAGATTAGGGATACGTTAGAAATAAAGCTGATGTTGAATATGTGTTATGTTGATTTTATTATACTATATATGGGGATGTTTTAAGAATTATTGGTCAATAAAGAATGGAAAGGTTGGGGGAGTTCGTATAAATACATTTTCAAATATACAGGATGGGGTATCGAAAACGAAACTGATTGAATATCTTCGATTTGTATCGTTTTTTTTTTGGTTAAGCGTTGAAAAAATTGGAAGAGATATTTTTTTCAACTCTACTTTTATAATATTTTATGACATAACATTTCCTACAATTTTTGTGTGAGACCGAAACTGAAAGAGATAATCAGCGAAAAGTCTCCAATTTCGAGTTCTCTATATAGTTTGTGCTTGCAAGCTGCGTCGTAAGCTCCAGCGGAATTTATTCGAGAGTTTATTAAGGGTCGATATGTTTTCATCTCGGAATAGTAATTGGCTTATTAAAGTACAAGTCTAGATGTTTGAAATTTCTAGACGAATACATTAATGACAGTTCACGGTCGTGTATCATACAATGTTCTTTTTTCATACTGTGTTGTATTAAAAATGAAATTTTTGTATGTAGGTGTTAGCGTGGTGTCCTTTTCGTGTTTTATCACATAGCTTTTGATTTAGTTGCTTGGTGATGCAAAAACGTGATGTAAAAACAAAAATGACGAATTTTTTGACAGTTTGTCATCCCGTGCGTATTTTGTGATAATTTTTGTAAAAAATAGAAGAAATCGAGCTAAAATGTGCTGAAACTACCAGTAAATTGGTGCCTACGAAGTCTTCTGCTCGGTATGAGAAGGAATACCAGCTCTTCAGCGAGTGGAGAAAAACCTATAAGGTGGAAAACGGCATGAATGAGAATATCCTTTTGGCGTACTTTTTGGATATCTCCAAAAAGATGAATCCTGCGACAATGTGGACAAAATATTCGATGCTCAAGTCTGTGCGAATGGTAAAAGACGGAGCTGATATTTCAAAATATCCAAAACTGACCGCTTTCATCAAAAGGCTACCCTTTACTTTAGATAAAGTGACGGAAGGGGGCAAAAGTAGTGTCATTCGAAAGGGCTTGACGAGCTGAGTCGCATGACACCGGTCCCCACCTGCGGAAACGTCAGGGGCAAAAGTTACGAAGGGGAAGGAAAAGGGGAACGCATTGCTTCTATTTATACCAAGCCCTTTCGAATGACACCACTTTTGCCCCCTTCCGTCACTTTATCTAAAGTAAAGGGGCGCCCGTAAAAAGGCAAGGGCTCCGGTGAACTATAGGGAAACAGGATTCTTTGACTGATTTTGCGAAAAATCGATAGTACTCACCTATTTTGAAGATTATCCGTTGAAAAATTTGCGGGTTACACACAATTTACAGGGAAGAATCCAAAAAAAGATTTTTTTTTTCGCCACTTCAACCATCACTTTTGGATTAAATATTTTATAGAAACAACAGTTTAAACGTATCACACTGTAGAGGAAAGTGATCAACAACATGTATTCTCGCTAATCATAACAACATTTCAATTAGTTTCTTCATAATATTGTTTAAATTACCACTTCTATAAAATACATATTTGAAATGTAACCAATTTGTTTGTAAATAATTTTAATGACAGAATTGACAGATATCTTTTCGTGAAACGTAATGCATAACCAAAACCATAAATCTAGAAGGGGAAGGATGAATCCAATTATTATATTCCCTTCCCCTTCTAGAATGACTTAATACTTTGCACTCAAGCAGTGCGACCAACACTTCTTGTCCGAAATCAAACTTTAAAAAAAATAAGAAATAAATATATTTACTACAAATTTGGTGTATATCTGTGGTTATCGCTGATGATTTTTTACGTGCGTTACACACTACTGCTTACGCTAGAGCTTCTATGTCATTTGTCATTTGATTTAATTATTTTCATGCAAATTTGCAGCCTGTCAAATATATATTCATAAAAGTGGAAATTTGAAGAATAATATGAAGAAGCTAATTGAAATGTTGTTACAATTAGCGAGAATACATGTTGTTCATCACTTCCCTGTACAGTGTGATACGTTTAAACTGTTGTTTCTATAAAATATTTAATCCAAAAGTGATGGTTCAAGTGGCGAAAATAAATCTTTTTTGGATTTTTCTCTGTAAATTATGAATAACCCGCAAATTCTTCGACGGGTAATCTTCAAATTAGGTGAGTACTATGGATTTTTCGCAAAATCACTAAAAAATTCGTGTTTCCCTATAGTTCACCGGACCCGCAAGCAAGGCAAGCAGTTGATCAAAAGTTCTGACAAGAGAAGAAGTTGATAGATTCATGAAGGAAGCTCCAGAAGATTATCTTTTGATTAAGGTAAACAAGTTTAACCGTTTCCTTTGTTTGGAATTAAACAATGTGCATTTTTTTAAAGAAGTCCGGGAAGTAAACATTTCCCGGACTCAGTACTGTAATGAGTGATTTCCCGGACTTAGATGAGTTCGGGAAATAGTTTATTACAGCACAGTATGAAAAAAAATAGTTGTTTGTGTCCTTATTTCCCAGGACTTTTAATTCGTCGTAAATTATCTACGCATGAAACAACGACGGGATTGAATAGAAACATAAGCAACTACCTAAGTACGTAAAATAACTGTAAAAGGAAATTTCCTGTTATATAATTCTCTAAAGCTCAACGGAAACCTTAAAAATTCTGTGCACTCGCCCGAAAATTCAGCATCACCGAGATATGATACAGAAAAAGCGAAAATAATATCTGAAGTTTAGCCACGTTTTGGGATTTCATTTCGGCATACAAAAAGATTTTATCAGAGAAGATTTCCCTTTACCCCTCCACAATAACATAACATTAGAATTCTTAAAATCCTTTTCCCGTGTCTCTCTTTATCCGTTTGAAGTTTTTTAAAGCGTAGTATATTAATATCCCCTCTTGTAAAATTTCCTTTGAGATTCCAGTGAAGTAGGTATGTATAGTTGTGAGTTAAATTAATTTACACCGTTTCACCATTTGTCGGCGAGAAGCAGTACCGGTTTCAGACAAATTTTTCATTTTTGCAGGATCCCGACGCACTAGTGATTTCTGTACTCTCTTTTACCGATGAATAGCAGTTGTTTTATCGATAACTGGCATATACAGATTGCGTAAATGACATCCGAACCGTCCGGATTACACAAGTACGACAGAAAAACAGCTGAAAGAGAGAGAAAGAATAATTATGCGCGGTCATTAAGGCGTGTACTTTGTTTCACCTTAGGGGTGTATACTTATTTCCCGAGACTGGCCGAATGCTCATTGCCCCCCTATTTTAGCCGCTGTTGCCAGAAGCGCAGATTAATTTGTGCAAATGATATTTTTGTCTCGTTATCGTTGACTTTTTTTCGAGGGTGAAAATACAGCACGTTTGTGCCAGCATTACGCCAAATAATCTTAGAGATATGAGATCAAATCTTTATCACAGATTTGGTTATTGTCTGGCACAGGAAGGTGGTTTATTTGAGCACTTAATACATTAAAATTATGTTTACCTTCAGAATGGATTTTTATTTTTTCAGGAAGTTTATATTTTATGTTTAGAATAGGTGTAGGTACCTACTTATTTTATTTTTTCAATTTAATTTATTAATGGAAGGGATTTTTAGTTTATTAATTATGGTTCTCTCAAGAAATGCTGTTTTATTTTCAAGTTACAATGGCTAAAATAATATCCTATTGTAGTTAGAAATTATCAACTTGGTCTGAAATGATCATGTTGACAAACATTAATTTTAAGATGTACAGTTTACGTAATAACGATTGTATTTTTTTATTTCTTTAGCACCCTCACTCCTTCCATGTTGGGAGCATACTGAATACCACCAACTAGTGAATTCTCTCTGTAAAGGACCATTCGGCCAGTCTCGGGAAATAAGTATACACCCCTAAGATGAAACAAAGTGATGACCGCGTACAATTATTCTTTCTCTCTCTTTCATATATCCTTGTCGTACTTGTGTAATCCGAGGCCAGGGTTCCAAAGTAATTTACGCAATCTGTAGAATAATACGTTTGTTTATTCTTTTAGTATATTCATTGTTCGGAGCCTATAACAATATCTTCCCTTCGAATGGTCACCAAAAAGAATAAAATTTTAATTTTTACCAACAAAATAGGTTTAGTTAATAAAACAAAATCTCAATCACAACATCTAAGAGCACAATATCTCGTAAATAACAGAAATTAACTAAACTCATCCTGTAACGTTAACAGTCCATGTGGACTAACAATTCAAGTAAATTTTTTATAGACCAATCTGAAGCTACATTGCACCAATAAGAATTAATTGTTAGCTTGTGGGTAGGTCAAGACTAGAAATGATTTATGGCTTTTTTTATCTTTTCGACTTTTTAATCCTCAAAGAGACCTTGCCGCATACTGTTATTTTCTTGTGAAACAGTGCAAACTAATTTTACTCACTACTATACTAAGGGCATAACTAAGTTTGCTGTTTTTGTCGGTTTACTAGCAATAAAAGTATCCGATTCATGCAATGTCCGTTTTAATATAATAATAATAAATGATAGAGTACAGGCGAATAAAAATGAACTGTCACATTTACTGCTCCAGCTTACTTCATAAACTTTTGTTTTGCAACGTCATCATTTTTTATCGTAAATAAACCATATAATACGGAAGCTAGAATAGTCAATGTGACAGTTCTTCTTTTTTATTCACCTGTACCTCGTAATGCATAAACTGAAGGTTTTTATTTGTAAATAAATGGCTTGTATAATATTCTCAGATTTATTTAATATAAGTATATATTTATGCTCAATGCTACAGTGGGAACCAGGTGGAAGGAGAAGGTAAGGAAGACTAAGTGGCTGAAGGATATGGAGGAGGACTTGAGAAGGATAGGAATCGTTAGATGGAAGGAAAAAACGAGGGATGGGATACTATGGAAAAGAATTAGCGAGAAAATTATGAAATGATGGGGGTTGATCCACCCCAGAAAGCGGATCTAGAAAGCATTTATGCGACGCAACCCCACAAGGGGTGTCTAGCCTCTTTATATATTATTATATATATATTTTTGTGAAAAGTGTGAATAAATTTAAAAAAAACTGTAATCAATCAAGAGCGGGTGGACAAGTGAAAATTACATCTGCCATTTGTTTCGAATCTTTTCTACTGATCATCCTGTATTATCTGCAAGAACGGACTCGCATTGACAACCTTTTTAAAAATCATCTGTCTTAGTACCTATCACCTGAAGGTCTCAGTAGTTTCTTCCATAAACCCATATTTGGTTTGTTACAGCTTTTATCATGCAACAAGCACTCCCATATAAATTTAATGAGATTTTACGTTTTCGTATTAAATTTAATTAAGAAAAAAAAAACGTTTTTATTGCTTGCTCGCTTTAATTCTTTGATGCAAATCGCCGCTTTATGGTGTAGATAAAAGGTGGTGTTTGTTTGACGGAGGTGTTTATTGATTGATTGGTTCGAGACCTCAACACCACAGCCTCTAGGCTTTTTGTGCTCTTGATTGTGCCGTTCATGTGAAGAGACCAGTAGCCCTTATCAGTCTTTTCACTAGATCATTGGTGAAATCCTCCCTTTGGTACTCTATTCCTAGGTGTCTATATCTCCAACGAGACCGTGCTTCACATCAAAAGGTAATGTGTGAGGCTGTGCTTCCTGACTATCTTAGAGTGTAAGGATCTGTTCGTCTCTGTACCTCCTTTCGATATTCATTTGTCGATAGCGTAGATTTCCCGCTGGAATACGGATGCATGATTCCTTCTTCTTTAGTCCTTATGTATTATCTATTGACCCTTTGGCAGCCATTTCCTCTTTATTGGTTTTCTCCAGGGTAGTTTATCATCCAGAGTTATACCCAGATACTTAACCTCCTGGCTTAGACACAGCTGCACGTTGGCAGTGATAAGACTTCTCCCTGTGAGCATTCTCTCATTATCGAGATCTCCTGGAAATGTCCAAATAGGGTTGTAGTTGCTATTATGTTTGATGTTTTTCATCTACCGATATGTGGTGTCGTTTGTTCCACGCATTGGAACAGCATCTATCATGGAGTCGAAGGATGTGTGGTCGAACGCTTCTTCTATATCGAGAAATACTCCGATATATATTTCTAGATTTCCTAGGGCAGCCTCAATTTTCGACACCAGTTGAAGTAAGGATGTTTTACGATTTTCCTGATTGATAGGTTTGTTTTTTATAATGTAGTGGCTTATCCATGAGAAAGTTTTCCCTAACATACCTTTCATCCATTATGTTCAACGTGAAAGAAGACAGGCTTTACCAGGAAATAATCATTTCAAGGGCTGGGAATAAAGACAAATTGGGCTCTTTCCCAAACAGTTGGAGTGTATCCCAGACGGCAACTTTTACGATTTCCAAAATTGTAATGTTGGTACAAGCATGTGGGGTATTTTATAAGGATTTAAAGGAACCTTTACGAATATTTTCCTTGTGTAATCTGAAAATATTTTTTTTCACTAAGATTAAGTATAAGACTCTCAAATTTTGTATTTTGTTTTTTTAGAATACCAACCTAATACTACGTTACGTGGAATGGACCGAACGACGAAATCAATGCGATTTGAAAACTTTAAGGAAACAAATGTTTGAATGAACCTCAATTAATTTGAACCCATTTTTGAAAAGGGATACAAAAGGCTTCAAATGAAAAGGTATTGTTGGAGGATTCGATGAATTGAAAACGGTTTAAAACTTCGACCGAAAGTTTGAAAAGATGTTCTATTTCAATAGCAAAATTTTCATTTTAAATATTCTTTTAATAAGTAGGATATTTATAACGGGATGAATGGAATTTGTGATTAATTATCAAATGGATTAATAAAGGCACACTTTTTATCTTGTAAAATTTGTAAGTGGAAGTAGACAAAGGAGTCGAACAATAAAACTGGTTAAGAAAGAAGCCGAATTTATGAATAAAATAAATAAAAGGGGGGTTTTTAACGATTCACAAAGGTTCACAAAAATTTCCTGAGTATACATGTGTAATCGTGGGTAATAATACAGACTGATCTTTTTAAATATAGTCCCGAGGGTTGTTTTTTATATTTTGCATATAGAGATAAAAAAAAACCAGTAGATCCTACTTTGACTGCATTTTTTGGGGAATGAAACCTTTGACCACGTAATTTTTGAGTTTCCTGCGTTAAGCCGGCTTAGTTTTTTGACATAAATTGACTTTAATTGCTTTCCGTTCAGATGTGTGGTATCCAAAGAGGAACAAATTTTGTCAAGTAAAATTTTTTGAATCGAGGTCTTTGAAATGCCAGATGATGTTCCAACCATACCAACGAGAAATTGCGAAAACAGAAACTTACTCAGCAAGAATTCTTGTGGAAAAACTGTCTTTGTCTATTGTGAGAATATGTTCTTGCTTTAATTCCATTTTTTGACTGACTCATCAACTATCGACTATGTTATATGCGACACTCAAAATAATATCAGGGGCTGAAAATCGAGTGTGGTAATGGAGGCATATTTTGTTGCTAATTTGTTCCTCTAAGGTGGCTTTACCAAAAAAATTCAAAAACCCTACATGTCAAACTCACCCTCGCGCAGTATTAAATTACGGTGCCCAACTGCTATATCTCGGAAGCCAGACGAGCTAGCGACACGAACCAGACGGCATATTTTGTTGCTTTAAGGTGGCTTTACCGAAAAATTCCAAAAACCGCCCACACATGTCAAACTCACCTTCGCGCAGTATTAAATTACGGTGCCCAACTGCTATATCTCGGAAGCCAGACGAGCTAGCGACACGAACCAGACGGCATATTTTGTTGCTTTAAGGTGGCTTTACCGAAAAATTCCAAAAACCACCCACACATGTCAAACTCACCTTCGCGCAGTATTAAATTACGGTGCCCAACTGCTATATCTCGGAAGCCAGACGAGCTAGCGACACGAACCAGGCGGCATATTTTGTTGCTAATTTGTTGCTTTAAGGTGGCTTTACCAAAAAAATTCAAAAACCCTACATGTCAAACTCACTCTCGCGCAGTAATAAATTACGGTGCCCAACTGCTATATCTCGGAAGCCAGACGAGCTAGCGACACGAACCAGACGGCATATTTTGTTGCTTTAAGGTGGCTTTACCGAAAAATTCCAAAAACCGCCCACACATGTCAAACTCACCTTCGCGCAGTATTAAATTACGGTGCCCAACTGCTATATCTCGGAAGCCAGACGAGCTAGCGACACGAACCAGGCGGCATATTTTGTTGCTAATTTGTTGCTTTAATGTGGCTTTACCGAAAAATTCCAAAAACCACCCACACATGTCAAACTCACCTTCGCGCAGTATTAAGTTATGGTGGCCAACTGCGATATCTTGAGAGCCAGACGAGCTAGCGACACGAACCAGGCGGCATATTTTGTTGCTAATTTGTTGCTTTACAGGAAAATTCCTAAAACCACCCTTACATGTCAAACTCACCCTCGCGCAGTATTAAGTTACGGTGGCCAACTGCGATATCTCGGGAGTCAGACGTGCTAGCGACACGAACCAGGCGGCATATTGTGTTGCTTTAAGGTGGCTTTACCGAAAAATTCCAAAACCCATCCCTACATGTCAAACTCACCTCCGTGACTACCTGCACTGCCCTCCCCATAGGAGATGTAAGACCTTGTCGCGGTTGGGGGGCTCCCGGCTGGAGGGCCTTCGGGGAGAGCGAATGCAAACCCTGAGGACCCTCCAATCGGGTCTAAGAAACATCTCGAACAACCCAATCCAAGGTGTTGCGCGACCCGTGCCGACGGATGCATGGCGGTAGGGAGTACCGTCACAAACGGGGCCTTTGGGAAACCAGGCGTCATCCCAAAGTAACCAGCCTTAGCTCTGTGCAGGGGGCTCCGCAGAGCTGGACCACCACTTCCCCCTTACTCGTGGGACCACATATGGAAAACTTAGAGAAAAAAAAACCAACAGAAAACGACGAAGAGATGGTGGTAGAGGACTGTCCTGACAAAACCTCAACCAAATCATCCTCGGAGTCAACGGAACCCCAGGCCAATACCAACCTGGAGGAAGCAGGGGAATCAACAACTGGGAGAAGTGTAGCCCAGCATGATATACCCGTGAGAAACCTTGGGTCTAACCTTAACAGGCTGCACCTAGACAAGGAGAAACTCTCTGGTGCACAGAAGCGCAAGAGAGCGATAGAACGGGCCAAGGCCAAAGGGGAACCTATTATACCTCGTAAACAACGAGCAAATAGGAAACCCCGGACGGCCAAAAGTCCTGAACCAAGCACGTCTGGAGTAGGCAAAGCTGAAGCAACACAAACTTCAGCAACAACCTCTACAGACCTGCAGCACAAGGGGACGAAAAGAATGCGTTCGACGGGATCAACACCGTCACCATCCCAGAACCCCCAAAAAATTGCCAAATGCGATTCTGCTGTAGCAAAACCCAGAAAACCAACTGGGGCTAGCTACAGCAGGGTGGCAGCAGCAACTAAGATGTCTATCTTAGCAGGGCCTCAACCCGACACTAAGATGACATCAGAACAATGTTCCCTAGTACAGGAAGCCATCATCCAGGAAATCTGGAAATGCCAACCTGGAAAAGGACCAAAGTTCAACCACAGCCATGCTGAACATGGCATGGTCCACCTTCACTGTGCGGACAACGAGGCAGTGGAATGGTTGAAGGAGGTAACTCCACGACTGAACCCCTGGGAGGGAGCGAATCTGAGGGCATTACTGTCCAAAGACGTTGCTCCTAGAGTCAGGGCAACAGTATGGATACCCAAAGAACATCTTGATGTTGAAGACCCGACAAGAACCCTTCGGCGTCTGAAGACCCAAAATGAGGGAATAGACGCTGACGATTGGAAGGTCTTTAACATCAAGAATGATCCAAAGGGCGCCATTCTAATAGTGGGAATGGACGAGAACTCCCTGAAGGAGCTGGCCAAAAAAGAGCATAAACTCTACCTTGGCCTCACCACAGTAACCTTCAGGGTCCTCGAACCAAAACCCAAAAATGCTGCGGGTACTTCAAATAAACCTGCAGCATAAGAAGGCTGCAACTGCTGCTCTCTGCAAAACCATCGAAGCAGAGAGAATTGACGTGGCACTGATCCAAGAACCCTGGATATCAGGGAACAGAGTCATGGGATTAGGTCATATCAGAGGTAAGTTAATATATAACTCAAACTCAGATAATGTAAGAAGTTGCATTATTGTCAGGGACTGCATCAACGCAATAAAACTGACAAATCTATGTTTCAGGGACCTAACAGCAGTAAAGCTTGAATACCAAGAGGCAGGCACTACAAAGGAGCTCATTTTAACTTCTGTATACCTGCCCTATGATTCTCCTAACCCACCTCCGTCTGAAGAGCTGGAGAGGCTAGTGACTTACTGTGGGAAGAATAACCTACAGATCATCATTGGAGCGGATGCTAATGCCCATCACACCGCTTGGAATAGTAGCAACATTAACCAACGCGGTGAGTATCTACTTGATTATATTATTTCTAATAACCTAGAGATTCTAAATCGGGGAACTGAACCTACTTTTCTAACAAAAAATAGGCAAGAACGCATTGATATAACTTTGGCGACACTCGAAATAAGCTCCCAAGTACGTAATTGGAGGGTTTCCGATGAGCCGAGTCTCTCGGATCACAGATATATTCAAATGGAAGTCAAACACATTGACAAACCAGAGCGAATATATCGTAACCCTCGGAATACTGACTGGGAGAAATATCGAGAAGTCCTGCAACTAAACCTTAGAAATATCAAAACTGTAATTAGAACAAAAGCTGATATAGAGGAAGTATCTCTGCAACTGCAGGAAGCCATACAAAACTCTTATCACCAAAACTGTGCAGAGTCGAGGCAAACCACCAATAAACAAAAGTGGTGGAATACAAACCTCGAAACGCTCAGAAAAAATACCCGCAAACTATTCAACAAAGCGAAGAAAACCGGGAACTGGGCAGCATACCAGCAAACCCTGACCGAATACAATAAAGAAATCCGGAAAGCAAAACTAGAATCATGGAGGAAGTTCTGCAGCGAAGTTGAAAACACTTCCGAGAGAGCTCGAATCCATAAAATACTAGCCAAAAGCCCGGTTCAACCAACGGGGACCATTGAAAGACCCGATGGGAAATTCACTGGAAATGGGGAAGAAACTCTAAGTTTGCTTCATGTCGCTAGCTCTTCATGCTCCCGAGCTACTGCAGGTAGTCACGGAGGTGAGTTTGACATGTGGGGATGGGTTTTGGAATTTTTTGGTAAAGCCACCTTAAAGCAACAAATTAGCAACAAAATATGTCACCAGGCTCGTATCGCTACGTTACCAAGATATTGCACTTGGCCACCCTAAGTTAATATTACGGTAGGGGACCACGCGTTTCTCGGCAACGGTTGGAGCAACAAAATCAATTATTTAGTAACAAATTGGCAACAAAATAACAACAAATTATGAGCCGGGTGCGGAACGTGCCCTCCAAAAAGGCCCCCGTAACTTAATATACGTAACTAATTTGACTGAAGGGATTTTCAGTAGTTGTAATGGTTGTATTATTTTCTCTCCAAAGTTCTTTCGTCTGAGTCCATGTAAGTTTTCGCAGAAGCAGAGTATGTGAAAAGATGTTTCATCATAGAGTTCACATTTCCTGCACATAGGTTCACTAAATTTGCCCATTTTGTGCAGATGTTTCCTCAGTGCCATGGTTTGTTTTGGAACCATCAGTGAACCAGATGATATCTCCAGAATTACCTGGATGCATCACCTGTTACCTAGATGGGATGATTATGTTCACTCGTTCAGTGAATATATGCTCCGGTGTCATGCTATCAAAACTCTTGTGAACTATGGGTTCATCTAGTATTGTCCCAGTTGTATCAGTGTGTCCTTCTCGAACATTGCTCGGTGACCATAAGTCTCGCGATTTCAGATCAAAGCAATATATAAATATTCCTACAAATCAATTTTCAACATCTAATACAGTTACACAAAACAAAAAATGAGAATATAAAAAAAGATAGTTACATTTTAATAAGTCGTAAAAAAACATTGTGTATGACTCGGTGGATTGTCCATATCCACTATTGTTGTACAAACTACTATTTTCAAATGGATAATTTTAAAAAATGACATACATTTTTTCAGTTATTTAAAATATTTGTAGAATTTTTCAATTATTTTCAACTCATTTCGATTTTTATAGAGTATTAATTTGATCCAAATAACAGAATATAAATCTTTCACTCAAACCTTTCAACAAAATATATTTTATATTGGATTTACACAGTTTTATTTACGATCTAACATTACTTTATTATAAACAACTAATTTTACGTCGTCTAATAAATCTGTCGGTTATTCTTGTAGAACTACATCTGATATAAGGAAGAGACGGAAAATAATAAATTCGCTAATTTGTTTAAGAATTAGGAAAGGAAATAGTGCCGGCAGTTTCAGTTTAATTAATCTCAATTCATTTTACGAGGCATTAACACCAGTGTTGTTTATAACTATCCGTATCCCAACAATTTTAACTAAAAATAATCAGCAAAATACTTAAAAGCTTGTCAATGCGAATGAGGCAGGCTGAGGCCGCACCGAACGTTTCGGACTGATATTAGTAGACACTTAGGCAATATACACTTGTTTTGTGCGTTAGTTTTTATTTTTTTGTCGTTTGTCGTGTATTTTAAGTAAAAACTGTGTACAGATCAGCTTTTTTTCACAAATTGTTCGCCTTATATATTAAAAACACGTCATAGGATTCCGTTGAAAATTTTGTACGATATGAAAGAAAGTATTTCGAGTTCTCCCATAAAAAAATATCGCTACCTTTTCGGACTTCCTTATGAGATATAGGGTTATGAAAAAAATCAAGGTTTTTAATTAATAAAGTATACATAATTCTTCAAATTGACATCATTCGACTCTGTATACGTTGAAACAAATCATTTAACATCCTTCACGAGAATTTTGTCATTTTCGGTGGGTTTATTACTACAAGGTGTCCGAAAAACCAAAATTCGTTATTTTTCAATATTCGTGAATCACCTTGTATGAATTGTATCAACTGTGATGAACGATGAAATGAATTTATAATATTATATGATAATTCAACCTTTTTTCGCATTTTCTCTTTATAAAACAACAAAATTATAAAAGTCTCAAAATAGCATTATTATCAAGTGAAATCACCCTGTAATACGAAAAGATTTGGAAATGAATTTACCATGAATTTGTCATACAAGGATGTGATGATAATACCACCAAAAATAAATCAGAACTAAATCTTAACTTGGGAGATACGGAGTCATGAAAAGTGAATATTTCTCATATTTAACACCCTGTATCTCGAAAACTAGTCATAGGATCGTGTTGCGCCCATTGAAACATTTCCCCAGAATGATCAATTCTACAATATATCAAAAATTCAAGAAATTTGACGGAGAGCCATTTTCCCATATAAGGATAAGGTGTGCGGTATCCTTTGCCGCTGCTTTTTCAAATTAGTTTCCGCTAGGTGGCATTAAAATTCAGGTTCAGAGCTTAATATTGAAGAGGTATCTAGCCGTACTTTTTTCTATGGTACTTTTTTACAAATTGGATAAATTTAAGTGCACTTAACCAAACAATATAAAAGATAGATCTAATCCCATTTAATCTTAGTTGGGTACATTAACGCCTAATAAAATCAGAAATGACTTAATTTAATGTCATTTAAGCCGATGAAATGATGAAAGAATACCTAATAGAAGTTGATTGATTCCATCAAGTGATACTAAAAGAGTACAGTTTGCTTTTTAATTAAACAAGATGCTTTGCAAGAAACTTAATGAATTAAATCGGAGTTAAATTAGAACAGATGGGATTATTATGTAGAATAATATGGATGGTTCATTAGGATAAACGTACCAAAACGTGTAAGAATTTTTCTCAAAATTCACACACACAGTATTGAAAACGTATCCTCTGGTTGTTTTTTACTGCTATAGTCTATACTTAGAAGCTGGGTAATACAATGTAAAACAGGGTGGTCAATATTTTTATTCCCCAAAACTCAATCTCGAAAAAAAAGGTACCTTTTCTTTATTTAATATAAATGTGACGAAATCACGCTGTTCGTTTGACTCAATTCGTTTGCATGCTGTCAATCAGTGCGTTTTGTCACTGTAAACTTGGAATTTGCAGTACAAGGTAGATATTATCCGTCCAGAAGCTCTGAGAGTATAATCCTGGACTGAAGGCAACGCTGAAATCACATTAGGGGAATGATAAGAATGCGATAATAGCGACATCTCAACAACTAACCACAAACTAAAATTCTATATTGACAAAAAACCATCTCGGTTTTGTAGTTATTTACTTAAATACAGTTTCCTGTAACAATTGTCATATTTAAGTAAAACGTGTTATCAATAGACGTCTAGATGATATTGTAAGCCCTCTCAAATATTTATTTTATTCTGTTTTTAGTATTTGTTGTTATAGCGGCAATAGAAATACATCATCAGAGAAAATTTCAACTGTCTATCTATCACGGTTCGTAAGATACAGCCTGGTGACACGGGCGAACAGCGGAGTCTTGGTAATGGGGTCCGTTTTTTACCCTTTGGTACGGAACCGTAAGAAGTATGACATTTTTAATAACTTATTATATACATAAATCTGCCCATCAAGCTCTAATAATTATGTACCCCAATTAAACGGATGCCTCCCCATCAGCAACTTTGAACCTTTGAACGGATAATCTTCCTGATTATATCTTCGATTTCTGGGTACCTGGACACGAATACGTCGACTATCAGAAAACCGTTCATATCTCGACTCATTTAGGAATAATGATCTTCCAATTCACATGTTCATTAGTAGTACGTAGTGATTTTCAATCTCATCGTCTGGACAATGGCCAACAGGATATAATAATAAGAAAAATATATTCCCTCTATGAAAGTCAGATTGTTCCTACTTTGGACAATCTAAAAAGGAAGCTAGAAGATGACACCAATACAAATATTAGCCGGGCCACCCTTCATAGATTTATTGGTAAAATGGGATTCACATATCGTAAAATTGACAAAAAAACAAGTGGAAATGGAATCGCAAAGATTGCGCACTTGGAGATTCAATTTTCTTCAGTGCATTAAGAAGTATAGATCGGAAAACAGATCTATAATCTATCTGGACGAAACAGATTGGGACAACTATAACACCTGTCTGAAAGGAACTCTAGCACATATCCAGAGGAAAGGAAGGAACCATCTCGACCTGGAAAATGAGCTTGAGGATCGGAACAGGGCAATAATCGATGCATTTGAATCGAGCTGCCCTCTTCAAGAACAACGAAGCAGCAAAGATGCACCCTGGTGGAACAAACATCTGTCAGAATTAAGATCTCAAACCCGGGACCTCTTTAATAGAGCAAAATTCACCGGGGACTGGCAGAGATACACCGAGGTGAGAAACACCTACTACAAGGAAATTAGAAAAGCTAAAAGAAATAGCTTCAGGAAATTCTGTGAAGATATAAACACAACACCTGCTGCGGCAAGACTTTACAAAGTCATGGCGAAAAGTAGGGTCAACACAGATATGGCTTTGAGGAAGCCAGACGGCAAATATACCGAAAATGAGGAGGAAAGAGTGCGACTCTTACTAGAAACTCATTTTCCTGGAAGCACCCCAAACAGAGGAGTTAATCCTCTCGAAGGTCATAACAGATCTTCGAGAGAAAGTACTACAATGGCCAAGCACATTTGTAGTAACGATAGGTTGAAATGGGCTATGAACACCTTTTCACCTTTCAAAGCACCTGGAGCAGATGGGATTTTCCCAGCATTGCTCCAGCAAGGACAAGACGAAATTCTTCCACATCTGGTTAGAATTAGTCGAAGTAGTTTGGAACTGGGTTATATACCAGAAGCATGAAGAAGGGCAATAGTAACCTTCATCCCAAAAGCTGGAAAAAGGGACACAACAAACCCCAAATCCTTTAGACCAATTAGCCTAACATCGTTTGTGCTTAAAACGATGGAAAAAGCTATTGACAACTATATTAGAACGGAAATCCTAGAGAGACTACCTCTTCACCCGTATCAGCACGCCTACCGGGCAGGCAGATCTACGGAGACTGCACTGGTACAACTGACGGAGGATATCCGAGGTGCCTTAGACAACCAAGAAACTGTAGTATGTGCATTTTTGGACATAGAAGGAGCTTTTGACAACACTCCACATGAGGCTGTCAAGAGAGCATTAAATAGAAGAGGTGTAGACAGCACAACATCCAAATGGATGTCGGAACTGCTCACAGAGTAGCAGAGACGGGAACGAGCAAAGGCATTGTCTCCATCTGCACAACCAGAGGATGCCCACAGGGAGGAGTAGCATCCCCATTAATGTGGAGTCTGACGGTTGACGAACTCCTGTGTGGTTTGACGGACCTCGGAATATCCTGCCAAGGATATGCCGATGATATTGTCATAACAGCCAGGGGAAAATTTGAAAACACCCTTTGTGACATCGTACAAAAGGGTCTGAACTATACAAATAGCTGGTGTAGGCAAGTGGGACTCAGCATCAACCCCACCAAAACCATCTTGATAGCCTTCACTAAGAAAAGAAAACTCAACCTCAAAACCATTAAACTTGATGGGAACGACGTTAAATGGAGACAAGAAGTCAAGTATCTAGGTTTGACTCTAGACAGCAAACTCCTGTGGAACAAACACGAGAAGGAGATTACATACAAAGCAAAAATGGCTCTAATGGTGTGCAGGAATCTGGCAGGGAGAAACTGGGGTTGTAACCCAAAAATCCTGAGCTGGATGTACACTGCCATAGTGAGACCAATTATCACTTATGGAGCCATTGCGTGGAGTAGTAGAACTAGCCTCTTGACGACGAGAGAAAACCTCTCTAAAATTCAAAGACTAGCCTGTATATGCATAACAGGAGGAATGAGTACATGCCCAACGGCAGCAATGGAAGTGATTCTCAACCTCACACCATTACATATGGTGGTGGAGAGTGTTGCAGAAAGAACAAGATACAGACTAAGTAGAGAGGGAATCATTAAAAAGAAAACCACCTATTCACTTCTTAGAAATCAGACAACCTGGGACATGCCACAAGATGGTATGATGAAAAAGTATAACTTTTCAAAGAAATTCGTTACGGAATTAAGCAACAAGAAGGAATGGGATCCAAATACCATTACCAGACTTGGAAAGAATGCCATTCAATGGTACACAGACGGCTCAAAAGCAAAAGAAGGAACTGGGATAGGAGTGTACGGGCCAGGAACCAAACACTCTGAAAGCTTGGGAAAAACCCCAAGTATCTTTCAAGCGGAAATTCACGCAATAAGAAAGTGTGCCCAGTTCAATATTGACAAAGGATATAGAAGGCAAAGGATTATCATAATGTCTGATAGTCAAGCAGCCATTAAAGCGCTGAGTTCTTGTGTAATCAGTTACAAAATGGTGTGGGAATGCCTAGGCAAACTTAATGAACTAGGCGAGAACAATATAGTCACCTTACTGTGGATTCCAGAACACACTGGAATAGAAGGAAACGAAATAGCAGATGAACTAGCAAAGAGGGGGAGTGAAATACCCTTTTGGGGGCCGGAACCTTTTTGCGGAATCAGCTCCAATGTAATATTGGAAGAAATAGGTAAAGCCGAAGAAAAGAGAAGATCTGACAATTGGAAAGATCTAGTAGGGCCTAGGCAATCAAAGATTCTTCTGGGTGACTACAACCTGTTGAGATCAAATGAATGCATAAGTCAAAGCAAAACTGCACTAAGAGTTTTAACAGGAATCCTAACGGGACATTGTCGCCTGAATGGACACCTTAAGAAGCTCAAAATAGTGGAGGAAGAAGATTGTAGATTTTGTGGAATGGAAGAAGAAACCTCCATCCACATTCTCGCGAACTGCACAGTATTTCAGAATCCTAGGGCACAGTACCTGGGAGACTACTGGATAGAAGAGGGACAATTACCTAAGTTGAGGCCTGCAGATATCCTAAAATTCCTTCGGGAAATAGGACTAAAGGAGCTACTAGTATCTGAGACTCTCCTCAGAAACTAAGTAGAAGTAAGGGGGCACAATAGATCTTCTAGGTCTCAGTGAATGTTACCCCAAAATACATACATACATACATATCTGGACGAAACATGGTTTGATACACAGGATACAGTATCCAAAGGATGGGTTGATTCCAGTAAAAACTGTAAGACTAATGCCCGGTTGCAAGAACGCTTATTAAAAATGATGAATGATTAACGGCTAATCAATGAAATAATAACTAGTTAATTCTTCAAATCAACCATCATTTACATAATCAAAATGCAACGGATAGGTACCTGCAATGATGAACAATTAATCGACCATTATTTTTTTCGTGAAATCTGGTTCCCATTGATGGTTCATAATTTTTTAATCAACCATCATATGATGAGAGATTTGATTAGCGTTCTTGCAACCGGGCATAAGGCACCTTCAAACAAAGGAAATCGCATAAATATTATTCACGCTGGATCAAAAAACGGATTTGTTCCAAATTGTCTGCTGCTGTCTGCAGAAAATATTAAGGATTCAAGCTTGGATTATCATGAAGATACAACTGCAGAACTTTTTGAAACCTGGTTTCAAAATCATTTTATGAAAAATATTCCCGACCACAGTGTACAATTACACTACCACAGACGCCTACTAAAAAAAAGCACCAAACTCATTAAGTAGAAAGACAGAAATTCAAGAATATTTGTTAGAAAATAATATTTATTTTGAACCTGATTACAAGAAGGAACAACTTTTGGAGGTGTTAAAATCATATGCTATTAAAAAACAATATGCGTGTGACAGTTTAGCTGAGGAACAGGGACATACTGTGCTATGTCTTCCTCCATACCATTGTATATTCAACCCCATAGAGCATTTGTGGCATCAAGTAAAATCAAAGTTGAGAGCAGAAAATGTTACTCCTACTTTGGGTCCCAGTGTTATAGATTTAATTTAAAAAAATGTAGTTAATAATATACCGATTCAAAGCTGGAAAAATTCTGTACAGCACGTTATAAAAATTGAAGATTCATACATTCATATTCAAAAGAATATAGAGCCTATTGTAATTTATTTTGAATAAGTCTGGCAGTGAAACAGAACTAGATTTGGAATAAAATTACACCATACCAATAAAGTTGGATATTGTTTTTTTTTTTACCTGGTTATAGTTTATTTAACTTAATAGTTTTTAATAATCTCTCACTTAGGAGGAAAAAGAAAAAAGTTTAGAGAAATGGTCTTCACATATTAAATAAAAAACAAAAAATGTATGATAAAAATACAAAAAGATAGATATTTGTGAATTTGATTCTTTTTAAAATAATTTTAAATAGTCCGCCACTGGCTTTTAACAGCAGCTATTGGCCATATGATTTATTGCAATTGGCCCATTAATTTTATGATTGCCGACAAAAGCCAAGACGATATACTTTGAGACAAACTATACTCAGAGGTTATCTACGGTTATAAACAGTCAGATAACGATTTTGTGCGGGGGGTGGTAACCCTTAATCGTCCTCTTGTAGGTCTTTATCTCACGTTTCTCGAGCAATGTTCCAAACAATGCCATCGACCTTCGTAATTTGCATAATATCTGGCAAGATTGATTACACTATTTTGAAGCTCAAATTAAATTAATATCAAAATTTTACACCTGACAATTAAAATGCCCTTTCGCTAGACACATTAGCGTTGATTGAATAGAAAACAGTTTAGCAAGCAATCAAAAGTGCATCTGGCGCTTAAAACCAGCTGCTCCAGGGTATTATACAGGGCATTATGCAATACAATCTAAATCTTTCCGAGCATACAATATATGACAGATGTCTCGTGGCTGAAAACAAACAAGCAACAAAAAATAACAATTTTCGTTAAAGGTTTTTTTTATGTTTTCATAGTATTATTTACACTTCTGGTAATTACAAAGATTAACAACTAACAGATGGTAGAAGATGTAGAAATTCCAACATTTATAAATCTCCGAGTAAATCTCCACTTGACGATTTGATTGTTTGGATTGCAATTAATCAACTTTAAGTTTATAGTACTTCAAAAAAGTACAAGTTAATTTACAAGTGATGAAATTAGACCTACATGTTAAGAAAATATACAACAGTGTGGCTAATAATCCGCCGGCGAAAGTTTATATGACATATCTAGAAATCCGCCGAAAATGTCATAATTTACGCAAGCGCGACGGAGTTACTCACTAATAATATCTTTTCGGCGCCCAACGTCGTACAACTCATGTTTAATGATTAAATTCCTTTCAACAGCGGATTAAAGATTATTTTTGTAATAATTCCGTCCGAAAATTGGTTTAGTATTATTTTATTTTATTTTAAGGGGAAGGGTGAATGTGATGATTATATTTCCTTCCCCTTCTTCAAATCCACAATGTAAGGATATCGTCATATATAAATATGTTTATAATTCCATTTATTTTCTTGGGTTTGTAAGTCTGACAGCAAATGGAACTTAGGAATCGGACGGAAACAAGAAAATAATGGATCAAAGCATGGAGCTGCTGAAAGAATACATAATTGACAACAGTTTCAAAAAGAACCATTATTACAGTTATCGGTAAAACAATTGCTATTCATCGGAAATAGAGAGTACAGAAATGGCTAGTTCGTCGGGATCCAGTAATAATGAAAAATGTGTCTGAATCCGGTTCTGCTTCTGCTTACAGATTTTTTTATCTCGCCGACAAATTGTGAAATATTATTATTTTTAGCTGACAAGCCATCGCTCGCTTTTCCAAATTCCCCTATTCAAATAACAGAAACAGATATCCCTAATTAAAACGCATTAATTAAAATCCATCCAATTTTACCTCCTATTTGCTCGATTTATTTAATAACCATATTTTATTTAACATACGACTGCTTCCCTTTGTTAATATTAAATTTCCATTGGCAACTTTAATTGGATTTCAAAATGATATTATTCCCTTTATACCCGGCTTTATCCCTTCTTAAAACCCTCAGGAACTTAATTTCCAACGTTGCGATATCATTCGAATGCATAATAAGCCGCCCATTCGCTTGATTCCAATAAACTGGTAGGAGTTATTCGAGGAGTTATTATTATATTTTAGTAAATAACTATCTTGTTCACTGTTACCTACTTATCTAGACAGTATTCGACAACTAACTTGATGTCCTAAATGCTTTTTAGGGAGCTATTGACGCCGCCCATCCAATAACTGTAAACAGTGCCGTGCAAGGTCTGAGGATACGCTTTCTGTTACAAATTAACACAACTTGTACAATTAATAAAGTAAAGTCCGTCCGGAAATATAAGATCCTAACTTAATAAATAATATTAAATTCTTTGTTATAATTATTGGTATATTGATTTTAATAGAAACGGATCTGCTTTATACCTGAATTCTGAGTAAATAAAATAAGCTGTGCTAACTTGCTTGTGATGGCTTGCTAGCTAGCTGCTTACTTGTTGCCTAGGATGTTTTAATTTTCACGTTTATTAAGGTATCTTCACCACTTTTTAATGTCTTAAAATAATTAAACACTCTATATATCACTTGACGAGTTTGTCCTTCAGTACATTTACGATTTTCTATATTAACGGCTGACATTTTTACAAACACTTTATTGTACAAAGCAGAAACAATAACTGTGTGACGCTACGCTACTGAAAATCTTAACACCCGATGAGGTTCGATGCAATTGACGTTTGTCAACATTTTACCACCAATAGCAACCGAGTAGGCAGGGAACTATTACTCTGTCTCTCTTAGTTGGTAATTTCTGGGACACCCAGTTAGTTGGCGGATACTGTACTTCAAGCATAATCAATTTTCTAGATATTTTCAGCCATCCTCTTTATTTAAACCCCCGGTATATTTGTTTATGAAAGTGTAAATTTGATCATTAAAATCGAACTGTTTTGAACACATAACAGCTGTGAACTGCAAATAATTACATACACAGCCTACCCTGTGATTTGGATAATTACAAAATTGATACCTAAATCGACGTATTATCCTGTTATATACCAGTACGATTGGGTGGAAATTTATTTCAGGAAGTAATTAAAATTTAAAATATGTATGCTACCAAACCAGCTGCAATATTTGGTTAAATTTCTGCCTTAAGCCTGGTACACACTTCAATCCCGGCAACCGGACGTTATATTAAGCTGAGTTTCGTTTTCAGAGGTAAAAGAAGGCAGTAAAAGTGTAGCTGCTGATACCATCAGTCAGTCAGTACAGTCAGAGGCTTAGCAGCCTTAAGGCTTTTTGTGCTCTTGGTTGTGCCCTTTATGTGAAGAGACCAGTGACCCTAATCAGGCTCAACATTCTTTTCATTACGTCCTTCTTGGAGAAATCATCACTCGGATGTTCTAGTCCTAGGAGTCTATTATCTCCAATAAGATAATGCTTCACAATCGAAGATACTGTGAGAGGCTGTTTCCTCCTCTTCCATGCACAACCGACAGATAGGTTCCTCCCTATATATGCCGATTGTATGCATGTGCTTTCTTAGGGTACAGTGACCGGTGAGTAAACCCGTCACTATCCTTATCTGGGCCCTTGCTAAGGTTTAGTATTTCATTAGTCAGCGTCTCCGAGGGTTTTTTAACCAGGAGTTTGCTGTGTTCCTGTTTTGGCACGTGTCTCCAGTACGATTGATGTTTAGTTTGAGTCCACTGAGATGTACAACCACGTGCAGCAGTTTTAGATATCCCAAATACTGGTTCAGGACCAGTGAATGCAGTCTCCAATCCTAGCTTTGCTAGGATGTCTGCCTTTTCATTTCCTTCAATGCCCTTGTGCCCAGGGGACCCACTAACACCAGCTTTAAACTTCGTAAAAATATTCCTATACCTCATCCACCGAAAAAACGGAGTGGTCAAGAACATGTTAATACGTTTCTGTTTATATTTACTATTTTAATGTTGAGCTTACGTTGTACAATTTCAACAAATCCAATTGAATTCCATTCGCTAATAAATAAAAATATTTTTAAATGTTATTTAGTTGGAACCCTCTTCGAATTATTTTTATATAAGATCTTATTTCCCTACTTGACGTCACTGGCCGTTGCTTCCGTTGTTATAATGCCAAAAATAACAACAGATCTGTCAAACGTGAATATATAATGTAAAAAAAACACGATGGTTTGTCAAGTCTCGTTAAGAAATATCTTTTTATAGTAAGTAGGTATGTCTAAATAGGCTCCTATGTGTCCACAGGTAAATTAAGTTCAAAATTATACTGAAATTGTTTACATTTTCTGCATAATGTGATTTAAATAATAGTTGCATGTTTTCAATGCCTGCTCATATAAATTTTTATGTCATACATATTTCTTGAATGTTTTTCTAAAATCACGTTTATATACACACGACTATCGAGTCAAATCACGAAGTCAATTTAGAATCGTTACTTATCCTAAATCATATCGTGCAGAGATTCTGAAATATTGAGGACGGGGAGAAACCTTGTAGGGTAAAATAAGTTACATCGGGAATCAGGAGTCAAAAATATGAACAAAAGTAGGATTTTTTTAGTCAGAATCATATTTTTGTAAATTCTTTAAGCAAATAAGTGTAATGAGTGAAAATTTTCTTCAATACATTATAGAAATAACATAGGTACTTAATGTCAGTAGGTATATATGTTTTATAATCATGAAACGTTTTTAAAAAGTAGAAACATTGTTTTCTGTCCCGATTGCAATAGACCGAATTAAAGAAGGAGCAATAACACCCAATTCTACTCTACACTGTCGCAAATAAATATTATTACCATGGATTTAAAAAAAAATTTGAAAACTATTACCTTTTGTATTTTACAGACGACAGTTGCGGGTTGTACATCGTGGGACATGTGCCTGGAGTCCAATAAACAAATAGCACAAACACAAATCTTACACACGGAACAAAACATATTAAGAGTTTCATCGATATGTTCAGGACAATTTCCCGTTTTACCTTTTGTGGAACTGTTCAAACCTTTCTTAGGATCTGATAAAACGTGTTTAGCTAGAGGTCCCCTAAAAGGATGGCAGGATTCTCGACAAGAAGTGCAATACCTTACTTCGCACTGTTCACACATAACAGTAGCATCATTAGCTGGTTCTATTTCACACATTTGACATTTTAAAGCTAAGTTTTTCAGTTCGCTGTATTTTTCAACAATATTATGCATAATTCTGTATTTAGGAAGGTTATGGACACCATTTTCATCAAAATAAACGAGTTTATGGCACACTGGACAAGCGACACTAAGTGTACTTGATACAGTTAAATTATTTTCGATAAAACTGTTAGGCCTAGATGCACATATTACCCCACTGTCTGTTTCGCTTAAAATCGAGAGTTTGTCACTTTCTTGATAGTCCCCGGAACTTCCAGAAGTAACACTTTCAGCATTTTCTGGTACGGAATTTAAGGTCGATGTGGTGTTGTGATTGTTAGCCGGTTGTTGCAGATGTATAGCACAAAGTAAACATAAAGAATGATGGCATGGTAGTAGGACTGGGTTACTATAAAATTGTTTACAAGCGGGACAACATAGTTCTTCTTCCATCGTATTTCAAGTTCATACACACTTCACAAACTACGATATACTTTAGCTAACTACACACGATGCTACTCATCGACTTACAACTGTCGAACTGTCACAGGCATTGGCTCTTAAGCTTTTCGAGTCACGAGATCGAGAGACTTGAATGCTTGGCAGTGTTGCCACGAAAATAAAAATAATATCCCATAGATTTAAGATGGAATGAAAAACAGTAATTTCTTTATTTCAAGATGCTTCATTATTTTATATTACTATTTTTGTTTTTGAAGTGAAAACTTAATCGTCATTCGCGTACAATAAAATTTTTAAAAAGGAATAAATTATACGAAAAAATTTCCATATACCATAGACATATACCTAGTACGATAAACTGCTTCCAGTGTTCTCTTTATTATAAATAAGCACGCTCTTGGTCAACTTTTTTCACTGGTTCAGCTTACTTGATCGGTCGGTAGTGTAAGAACGATAGTAAACTAGACTTACTAATTTTTTTAAGGAAATCGAGCACACGCCTTCCTAGCCCTTTTTGATCAAAACTTTATTGTATAAACAAAACCGTTATTTCAGCATGGCGGCTACGCTTGCGCTCGTAACATGATGAGCTTATTTCGTGGCTTATGGTATTTTTCCTTTTTAAATAATTATTTCCGTCGACTGTGCGTTTTTCAGTTTAATGTAAACAAAATCATTCATTAATAACCTCTGTTAATGAACGATTTTATATTATTAAACGATTATGTTATAGGCAACCAAACATACAATAAGATTCAAGAAAAGGTCGTAAAACTGACTTCTAGTATAGAATACTCTAGTGTTTTACTTACCTATCGTTTTTATTATATTACTCTGCAGAACTATAATAATAATTGTTGTTAAAACTTCAAAAAAAGATATCGAATAATAGTTTTATAATATCAATCCCTTACAAAGTTTTGAAAATATTTTCAAAAACGTGACCGTTAACTTAAAAGAAATAACTACTTCCCGTGCTATATGCCCCGACAGACATAGAATTACACTTTTACGTTAAACGGGGTCGGTAGATCTACAAGATTTAACCAACCATTCTGGTTTGCAAACCTAAATAAATGTGTATGAAATTAGTAAATTTATTATCTATGGCAACGTCGTAGGCGAGCGCTTTAGTCCAAAAATATCAAAACACACTGCACCGATCGAAGAACGATTATGCACGATTACGTGCGAACGGAGCATCTTTTGTTGCAGTTATTCCGGTGAGGTGAGGGTTGAGGTCGTTGGCATGCTGCATGCTTTTTTCGGTCGATTTGAATACGGCCTATGACGTGAACGCATTGAAACTTGTTTACCTTTACCTGAAAGTCCTATATTTCATCAATCTTACATAGATAAGATTTTGTTTCTTTAAATATCATTGAGTTATAAATAATGAAAGCATTTATCATTTTGGAAAAATTTAAATAAATGAGATTAAAAAGTAAATTCTACATAAATCATTTTTAAGAAATAGAAACCCATGAATTTAAAAATAACCTTTATAATTATTAACTACATATTGGTCGCGTTCATCCCAACGTAGCGCTACCGGAGCGGTCATCAATTTACAACTGAACACGAGTTTTCTTTGATGTTTAGTTATTAAATGGTTTTTGCAGTTAGATCAAGTTTGGGAAACTCAATGAAGTAATTAAGCGAGAACATGGTCACTCTACTGTGGATTCAAGGACATAGTGGAATAGGAAGGAAATTAAATAGGAGAAGTGGTGTAATATTCATCGACTATCTTTAAAAGGGAAATACCATCAACAGTGAATATTATATAGCGTTTGAAGGCCGAAATTGCAAAGAAACGACCGCATATATGACAAAGAAAATAAAATTTTGTTTCATAAAGACTAGAGAACCGCCGTGTCACAAGTCAATCAAAACAAAGGCAAAGCTACATGAATTGAACTTCGAATTGCTCCCACATCCACCGTATTCGCCAGATTTGGCTCCCAGCGACTACTGGTTGTTCGCAGACCTAAAAAAATGCTCGCTGGCTAGAAATTTCGCTCGAATGAAGAGGTTATCACTGACACTGAGGCCTATTTTGAGGCGAAAGATAAATCGTCCTACAAAAGTGGTATTGAAATGTTAGAGCGGCGCTGGAATGATTGCGTTGTTCTTGATGGAAATTACATTGAAGAATAAAAAACGCGTTTTCTTTGTTAGAACCGGGATTTTTCAACCCATTGTGTTAATATCTCAAAAAATTTCCCAATTATCTGCGTCAACAATAATAATCTAGTATCCTCTAACTAAAGTCAGTGTGATGACCATAAAATAAAACAATGTTGTCAGATATATTTTCTAAAATTGTTAGGCTCGCTACACAAATGTTCCTCTTACTTCAGTAAACTGTTAGTTCGTGATGTTATAAGAAAGCTAGTTTGGAAATATTTAAAAAAAAATACATTATGTACATTTATTAGTAAACATTAAAATAAGTCGCTTGAAATTACTGAAAAATGAAAAATTAATTAAAACCACTTTTTATATGTTACTAGAAAATTTTGAAGAGTTGGCAACGTAGTAGCACGTGCAGTCAAGACTTCGAAACAACCAATCATCAACTGCAGTATTCATCGCAATATAACGAAATAACCGAAGTATACTCCGTTTGACGTTTTTGGCAGAACAAATTCTACGGTCTTGAGGGTGTTATGGGGTGTTGTGTTGTGGTTCGGCTTATAATCCATTAGTATCATTCAGTGTCGGGTGTGAATTTTGTTTTAAAGAAATATTTAATATAATATCTATTTCTTGGTTGAGTGAGTTTAGTGAATTGTTATAGGTATTTATAGGAAAGTGTAGGTGATCTAGTGTAGAAAGGTATCATTAATATAATACCTTTTTGATGGTGTAGTGGTTAGGTCGCGTCAGTGAATTGATATTAATATAATATTCATTTGTTCGTAGACGTTAGGGTAAGTTTTATAATATAATTAATTGGAATGGCATTTTGGAGACCATTTGAAGCAACAGTCCAAGATGATGCGCGGGATTATTGAATTGTGGATTTAAATATAAGAAGTTAGATAATCGAATGGTAATAATGGAATCTCGGCGTATCGCTGAACTTAGACAGGAGTATTTGCGCAAAATGAAAGGGTGCCGTGATTCAAATAGAACTATAATTTATTTAGACGAAACTTGGTCTGATACACATGATGTTGTCAAGTGTTTATTCATTTATTTGTTATTCAAACAATCCTTACGGTTTTATTACATGAATAAATATATAAAATAAAATACATTTTAACTTAATTTGTAAGAAAATAGTAGTAATGGTAATTATATTATAATTAAAACTGTATGAGGATATACACCCACCTTTAAAATATGGTTGGGTTGACGATACAAAAAACTGTTCTTTAGATACTCCGTGTTCTAGAGGAAAGCGCTTTATTATTGTATTACAAATTTTATGAATTTCGTATGCAGGTTAATTTTTTTCATTCAAATTTATATAGTAGATTAATATTATTTCACAATATTCGAATTTATAAAAAAATGTATATGCACGCCATTGGGCGGCTTTTTCCTTCAAAGGGATTAAAAATATGGGTCATCACATTGACTTTGGAAGAACTTTACCTATATCAAATAAAAAGTCACCAACACTAGTAATCAGATTTATTCAAACATCATATAATCTTGCGAAACAGCGAAACGCTAAACAGTTACAGTTTATTTTTTGATTACCGATTATTTTTAGTTTTATGACGGCATTTTCATTCCATTCCACGATGAGACACTATGCGGGAGTCAGTAGATACCGCAAGCTCTATAACTGAAAACTGAATTATATTTACATTGTTAATGCAGTCATACCAATATATCAATTTATAAGAAATTAACTGTGAAACCTGTTCAGAGTGTTCTATTTGACTATTTGTGGAAATTTGTGTTTGCAAGTTATTTTATAAAATGATTGTATCGGTGAAAGGATAAAACTTTTTTAGTACGTAGGTAGGTACTTTATTTATAAGAATCGTGAATTTTGTAAGATATACTAGTAGTAGTAGTTATTATATAGTAAATAAAAGCCCTATTGAAGGTAGATCAAAAGTTATTTGGATCGTTGTAGATGTACCAAGGATTTATAATACTATAATGTATAATTAATTTATCAGAATTAACAAGGACGAATATTATGCATAAAATTGTAAGCGATGCTGCTAGTGTAATTTTACTATAAGAGAAAGAGAAAGTATATTTCTAAAGAATATTTCAGTAATAAAATAATCTTAAGTTTAATCAAGGGTATTAAAAACAATATAATATATTTTTTTATTGGATAGGGGCACATTACTTTTGACTTTGCCACCAGGTATAATTAGGACGGGACTTTGGGAAATTTTTTTAGCTTTATGTGAAGGGTTTCCTTTGTTTAATGACAATTGGGGGTCGATCTTGTCTCTATAAGAATAGAATAGTCTACAGCTGTACTTGGGTAAAACCTGACGTCTTTTATGCAGTACTTACATTATTTGTCATACAATTTTGCGCTGTTGCAATACTTTAATGATCTATCTGAAAAACATTTTCCCCGAGTTCCCCGAGTGATAAAGAAGACCTTAATGGTCGGCAACTCTTTTAGCAGAAGCTGGAGCAAGTATAACTATGCGCCATGGTGGATGTAAGAGTACCACAGTTGCTGAAAGGTATTTAGAGGGCAACATATCCTCAAAAAATGAGGATTCAACGATGTTGGCATTTCCTTACAGATACTACAGACCCAGACAATGAATTATGAGTCAACCATTGCTGCAAGAAATTTAGCTATCAGCGGAACCTTCCAGAATTGCCAATAAATAAGTTAAAAGAAAACTGTTTTTTTGCGGCTTAGATGATATCGAAGGTATAAAAACACAATAATGTACTGGTATGCCATAAAAAATATTTTCTGGCAATAGAGACCTGAACAGGCACCTGAAAAAGCTTAAAATAGTAGAGGAAGAAGAATGTAGATTCAGTGGCATGGAAGAAGAATCCACGTACTTGCGAATCCTAGGGCACAGAACCTAGGAGATTTTTGGATAGAAGAGGGACATTTACCTAAGTTGAAACCTGCTAAAATTCCTCAGTGAAATAGGACTAAAGGAGCTACTAGTCTCTGAGATGTTCCTTAGGAACTAAGTAGAAGTAAGGGGGCACAATAGATCTTTTAGGTCTCAGTGAATGTCATCCCATCATCCATACATACAAGATGGATGAAATGGATCCGGTTATTTATATAGAGGACCCACACACTACCGAGTGAGTACAGTGAAATGTTACACGATTTGAACGCTCTCGGCACCAAGTTTTGTTCTAGGAGTATTTTGTGATAAATATTGAATTTTTTGGAACCTGTAATTGTACATTTTATTACATCAGCCTTACAGAAGAAACGAATCTAATCTAGTACAACTCTGCATATATGTTTTGTAAATATTTAGAATGTTGAAAGAGGTTTTAATTAGTTTCGTTGAAACATATTTTTTTTCACAAGTCGGAATTAGCAGTGATCGGAGGTTGTGGTTTTTATACATTCTCTATTTAACCATGCCCATTTAGTCCAGTAAATAAATACCGAGAAACCCCCCAACCTGTTCATCTCATTATTGTCGGACTTTTTTTTGCAACTTGTAGGTATTCACGGGTAGATTACTCTCTGAAAATATGTCCTCTGCGAAATTTGCGGAAGGGGCTGAAAAATGGCCAATAATCCCAAAAATTGAGCTTTCCGCCGATATCTCCGGAAATATGACACTTAGAGAAGTGGGGTTTTGCTAGGAATGGAGAGCAGTTTATTATCTACAAAAATGATCCTTATCATTTTTGTCAAAAGTTTAACCGTTTTCAAAATAAACGGGCCCAAGCGTACCTTGGATTTCGAGCTGCTGCGCGGCGTCTCCGGGAGCACGCTCTGTGAATGTAGGCATGGGAGGGCGGGCAAATTGGCCCATAACTTGAGTAAAAATGAATCTTTTTTCATGATTCTAAGTGCACATGAAAGGGGGGACATGTACCTATAACATCGTGTAACTTTTTCGTTTTTTTATTTTCCAGGAATATTGAAAAAACTGTCCAAACTTTATTTTTCCTGAATATTTGACCGCCCTTATCAATCCGTTCATATTTTTTAAATTAAGCGTAGTTTTACCGAAACCTTTTGGATAATGGGCTTTGATAGGTGGTGAATGTATTCCGAAAGAATGAATAAATAATTTTTGTGTATATTTATAAACAACATGTTTTTCTTGGGACGTTTTTTTTGATTTCTAGAGTTTTCTGAAAATTCTCGGGTCTACCGCAAATTGATAAACAATGATTGGCAATATCGGTCTTTAATGCACACCATTGTAAAGCTGAAAATGTCCTTTTGTCGATGGTTTTTAAAATTTCTGGCTGTTTTTTAGTTTTCCGGAAAATTTTTGCAAGAAATATTGATCCAGGAACAAAAATGATGGGGACCATTTTTGTAGGTAATGAGCTGTACTTCATTTCTAGCAAAACCCCCACTTCTCTAAGTAGCATATTTCGGGAGATATCGGCCAAAAACTGAATTTTCGGGATCATGGGCCATTTTCCAGCCCCTTCCGCAAATTTCGCAGAGGACATATTTTCAGAGAGTAATCTATCCGTGAATACCTACAAGTTGCAAAAAAAAAAGTCCGACAATAATGAGATGAACAGGTTGGGGGATTATTGGCCATTGGGACTAATTTAAAATTTGTGTTAAACGTTTAAAATATTACAGTTTTAACTTTTCTTAGAAATGGTGTAAAAACTGTAAGCGATTCATATATTTATTTTAATTGCAACTATTTTCATAAGTGTAATTATACAAAAGTTATGTCAAAATTAATTACATTTAATTTATTCTCATATCTAATACAGACATTTATAAATAACTTTGAAGATGAATATCATTTCATGGTTTTTTATTAAGCATACAGTGTATTCCAACGAAAATTTCCATATAAAAATTAAAAACTAAAATTCAACCCCCTGTATTACGTCGTATCTTCCAACTTCAATGAAATTATTATTATTGATTCGACTACCTTGGAGCTAATACTGAATCCAACGTAAAAAAAATGAGAACCTTGGCTTTCTTTCAGTCAGTTTAAAAAGGCACGACACTGCTGGTGGTAGCTTTGTGATTTTTAATAATTACTATTATACATATAGGTAGAGTCCGTTTCAATAAGGAAGAAGCCACCTGAAGTTGGCGTACCGACCTGCGCATAAGTCAAAATCTGTCGAGCGATCGTTCCATGCCATTGGCGTTACAAGCGATGTTTCATGCCGACAGAAATTAAATTGTTGACATTTGAGGTTGTGTTTGAAACAATCCAAGATTCGCCTGACTAAATTAGTAGTGCATACTTCTTTTGCCACGTTGTGTGGTTGTTGGTGTAGGAAAATTCATGGGCTGGTAACCGACTAACCGTTACCATAATATATCAATCCAATTTTAAATTCGACGAGTACAAGGTACATAATAGGGCGTCGGTCCAGCTCTGTAGTGGAACGCCTCTGATGCGATAATTACAGTGAAGCAGTGTCGAGCGCGGTTAGTACCTGGATGGGTGACCATACTAGGGAAGACCGTCGTGTAAATAGCCCATACAGCTTGCAGCGGAGTAGCATATCACAGCTCGCAGGCATTATACCAATGAGCACGAGGTATAATGTAGGTATGTCGTCTTTCGGAGGAGACGTAAAACCGAGGTCCCGAGTGGGTTCGGCAAAATTTCCGGTTAGGGGTAGTTCTATTTCCCTGAGGAATCTCAGGATATCTGCAGGCTTCAACTTAGGTAAATGTCCCTCTTCTATCCAGTAGTCTCTCAGGTACTGTGCCCTAGGATTCTGAATTGCTGTGCAGTTCGCAAGTATGTGGATGGAGGTTTCCCTTCCATTCCACAAAATCTACAATCTTCTTCCTCCACTATTTTGAGCTTTTTAAGGTGCCTGTTCAGGCGGCAAATGCCCCGTTAGGATCCCTGTTAAAACTCTTAGTGCAGCTTTACTTTGACTTATGTATTCATTTAATCTCAACGGGTTGTAGTCACCCATCAGAATCTTTGTCTAAGCCGTACTAGATCTTTCCAATGGTCAGATCTTCTCTTTTCTTCGGCTTTGCCTATTTTTTCCAATATTACATTGAGGCTGATACCACAAAAGGGTTCCGGCCCCCAAAAGGGCTAGTCCATCTGCTATTTCATTTCCTTCTATTCCAGTGTATCCTGGAATCCACAGTAAGGTTACTATATTGTTCTCGCCTAGTTCATTGAGTATGCCTAGGCATTCCCACGCCATTTTGGAACTGATTACACAAGAGATTTAATGGCTGCTTGACTATCCGACATTATAATCCGTATCATGTATTCCTGATGAATTATTTCCACAAAATATGACTGTTATGTTAAAATACAAAAATGCCTATATTAATGATACTATAATATCGCTTTCTAAAACGTTGTGACTGACTATATAAATTTTTGGCACAAGATTTACAATTTCAACCTTGAACTACAGACTTTACTTGCTAAAATTGTGTGTTAAATACCTATTGTGAAGGTTAGTTGGCATCTCCGCAAATAGAACTGTATAATAATGCAGATGTTTTAAAAAGCATCAAATTTTATGAATGGGTAGGTATTACTGTTGAATAAACTAAAATTCTTGTCAATCAGCTCTGTAGTAGTATCAAATAAACAAACGTTATAGAAAAAATTATCAAAATTTCACAAAGATTTATAGCTTGAGTTTAATTTTAGGAATATAATTGAAAACTGGCTGTTTTCTATTTTTCTTTATTAAAGAACGAAGTCACAATATACATTTTCATCTTTGCATTCAGAACGGAGCGCTTAATAAGTGTCAGAAGCAGAAGGTTCATACAAAAATTAAAATGAAAGCGATCTATTCAAGGCATTTCGAGATTTCTTACTTTCGAAAGAATTATAAAGGAACGAATGAACGAGCGAATATTTTTATTTATTTGAAAGTTGTTGGGTACGAAGTAAATAATGAATAGGAAATTTTATATTTATAGAATTTGCAGTTAAAGTTTTAGGCAAAAATTGATTTTACAAAATTAAATCGGATCAGACGATTATAAAGAAAAAACATCTCTGAACTGAAGGAGCCTTTGCATTAAGAAAATGGGATGAACAAAAATAAAAACAAAACAAAAGTGATGCACATATTTAGAAACAGCAGGTAGCGAAATAAGATTTCAATAGATGGAACCAATATTGAGCAGGTAGAAAGCTTCAAATACTTTTTCAAATTCAAGAAAACGGAAAACTAGATATTGAAATTAATAATAGGATACAAAACACTTTGAAATTATACTACGCAATGAACAAAAAAGAAATATCAAAGAAAACGAAAAACAATGTTTATAAAACCATATTTAGACCAATCCTTACATATGGATGTGAATCATGGATGCTCACACAGCGGCAAAAATGTCAAATTCGGGCCGTAGAAATGAAGTATCTTAGAAGAGTCAGGGGTGTCACAAATTGAGAAGTACAAAAATAAGAGAAGACCTGGAAATAGAAACAATGCTGTAATTCATTGAAAAACGACAACTTAGCAGGTGAGGGCATCTCCAAAGAATGAATGATAAGAGGCCTGTCAAGCGCAAGTGTGGGAATCGAAGGTACAAAGATCTAGAAAAAGAGGAAGACCGAGGCAAACATGGGATGGAGTATTAGGAGAAATAATGAAGAAACGAAAGACAACATGGTTAGCGGCCAAGGCGCTAGCGAATAACAAAAAAGCATGGGCAAAATTCGTGTACAGACATTAAAATATATTGTTAACAATACAGACATTAACATATACCTTCCCAATAAACAATTTTCGTAGTAACTGATATATTTATAGAGTATTTATAAAGGTAACACACTTACATAAGGTTATGCTTTGTAGTTGTATTGCAACACTTATAGTAATTTAGGTTTATTAGGGTTTTATGCAATTACTGTAAGTTCTAGATTTATAATGGAGTTTTGTAACTATTTATATCACTGTGTTATAATACTTGAAGTTATCGTTACCTCAATTTATATAAGGTTTGCCGTTACTTCCGTAATAAAACTAATGGTTTCTGAGTTTTATAATAGCATCGTTGTTTACCTTTTTAAAACTTCAGATAATCAAGTTCTTTTATAAATACGTTATGAAACTTTGGGTAACTGATGTTTTCTCTGTGTTTTCAGTAAAAAGTTTACCTAAAATAGGAGTAATTATTAACTGTTTAAGATAATTGTGAATAAAACTATGATTAATAGCTAGAAAAAAATCAAGTATATCAGTACATTTTGCCGAAAAGTTTCTAGGCGTTTTACCAGAATAACACAAGTAGTGCCAGCATCTTTTATTAAATTAAAAAGCACCACTTTCGTTAATCGACAGGTATCTTCCAGTTCCACTTTATCAACAAATGTCGTCATTTTTTTTCTTCTTTACCGTTGAATATTAACACCAATAGTTCTCTAACCATCAGTTGTGGTGTGCTGTGACACTCAACTAATACTTAATAATTTATAGTAGACTTAAAGTTTTATAGAATCACCATTTATGGATATATAGTGTTACTTTAAGTTTTATAGTGTTACCGACAGTAATTTTGTGGTAACTAATTTTGATAAGGGTGTAGGCTCTATCCGCCATAATAATTTTCTAAAACGCAGATATAAACAGGAATAGAAAATTAAATATTTAACAAAATTTTGGAAAACTGAATTTAGATTGGTCTCTTATTTTACATTATATTATAAGAACATATGATAGATTCTGTTTTATGAACAAATTTAAAATAATTATTTTTTAAATTTTAATAACAATGTTTTTAATAATACATATTTCAAAGGCCAATGAATTTTTTAGAAGTGCTTTGCTAACATTTACAGTAAAAAATGATCGGCAATATAATTTTGGTCTAACCTTATGTGTGGAAATGATGTGACAAGAATTAAAGTGCACATAATATATCACTTCATCCATCTTAATATATAAAAATGGAGGGAAACATGAATTACTGTACTGCCTGATGTTTAAAATTGTGGAATTAATAAAAATAAACAATATAATAACCAATGTATAAAAGCAACCATGTCAGTAATAAAACTAAATATCATTAAATCCTCTTCCTAGAAGTTTTATAAAGGTATCGGAGATATTTCCGTTACTTTTAGTTATAGACTTATGGGTTTTATAACATTACTAAATAAAGGTGTTCGCTACTCTTATAAACTGCTCCATTTAAGTGTTGTAACGGGTTTATAAGAGTTACAGAAATATTACTATGCTTAGCTTATATAAATTGCAGTTTTATAAAATAGTGATGGTAACTTTACGGTTACTATTATATAAACGAAAATGTTTATTGGGTTACACCATTTAATGGTAACAGGGATTTTGTTTATACATAATATATGTGTATAAATCGCATTTTTGTCTTTTCCAAATAAATATATTTTTTTTGTAGATTCATCAAAATAATGTAAATATATCCAAAAAATGTTTGATAAATTTTTATGAAGATTATAAATAGTTACAAATAAAAATGGATTTTCTTACGGGATTCAAAGAAGAAATGACAGGCGATAACTACAAAATTAGATATGGAACGAAGATTCAAAGAACTGGAAAAATATTTTCATACACCTTTTGGAGAACTGAATGCGAGGGAGAAGTATTTTGGAGTGTCCAGGGAAATAATAGTGATGGGTCAACTTTCATACTAACGCAGGTAAAGGTTATAAATTTAACTTTTTCCATAGTTTTTAAAATAATCACTCCTTTGATTCCTATTAAAGTCCAGTAATCTTATTCATTGCAGTATTTTGGACCAGAAGAAGAAGCCAAAAGGTATCAACAGGAAATTATCCTGCACCATCCAGAAGAGAAGAAGATAAAAATGATCTATTATGCATCTTGTGTGAAAGGAATGAATTGTGTAAACGTGTCTAGAACGATAGTGCATCATTTCAAAGACACACAAAACGTGCTTCACTTTGAATTTCGAATAGTGAAATTAAAGAGGAGGCCGTATCCTCAAAGAATGTTGTAATTACCTATTGTTAATAAAAATTTTTTATTTTACAAAAATGTTTATTTTAATGGGAGACCCTGTAATAACCGTTTTATCGTTCTGAGGCGTTACATAATGGGAATATTTTTCATCAGCATAAAGAAGAATTAAAAAAATAAAAATTTACAACAGACAACTTGGTTTCGATTTTGAAAATTTTATTTAATAGTCGAAAGTACCTGCTTCTAGTAAAAAAATCATAGAGCCTCTAATAATGGGAATTTTGAGCTGAAATTTCAGATACACACTCTTAAATAATGAACAAATATGGAAAAAAATCAGCAGCATCGTAACTGTCATATTTTGTATACAAGAGTATCCGAAAGTGAGAGGTACGGGAACACGAAAAAAAAAAATTCAACTATGTACTCTAGAAACTTTTTATGTGCATTTTCGTAATCTACTGGGTCGATTTAGTGAATTTCCATATATAAATGTGTCTGAGACAACTTGGTTACGATTTTGAAAATTAAAAAATTCGAAAGTGGGCTTATTTAATAGTAAATCGTACATGCTTTCAGTCAAAAAATCATAGAGCACCTAATAATGGGAATTTTGAGCTGAAATTTCAGATACACACTCTTAAATAATGAACAAATATGGAAAAAAATCAGCAGCATCGTAACTGTCATATTTTGTATACAAGAGTATCCGAAAGTGAGAGGTACGGGAACACGAAAAAAAAAAAATTCAACTATGGACTCTAGAAACTTTTTATGTGCATTTTCGTAATCTACTGGGTCGATTTAGTGAATTTCCATATATAAATGTGTCTGAGACAACTTGGTTACGATTTTGAAAATTAAAAAATTCGAAAGTGGGCTTATTTAATAGTAAATAGTACATGCTTTCAGTCAAAAAATCATAGAGCACCTAATAATGGGAATTTTGAGCTGAAATTTCAGATACACACTCTCAAATAATGAATAAATATGGAAAAAAATCAGCAGCATCGTAACTATCATCTTTTGTATACAAGAGTATCCGAAAGCGAGAAGTACGAGAATACGAAAAAAAAAAAATTTCAACTATGGACTCTAGAAATTTTTTATGGGCATTTTCGTAAACTACGGGAACGATTTGGAAAGTGTCTTGAAAAACTTCGTTCCGATTTTGTGTCCCAAATTAGAAACATTGAGAGTTACACCTAGAAGGTTAAAAGAAGAGTTTTTTATAGCTCCTCTTGTGCTCGATCTTCCGATACCGATGTTTCAATGAAAATGCTTAATTTTAGAAGATCTGGTGTTAAAATGTCGTTCATTTATAATTTGTAACATATTTGTACAGTATTTGCTCTGAGTAAAGTAGCCCCAACAAAGCTTAAAATATTATATATCTCCATTACATCCACGGAAGAAGTAAAATTATTATTTAATCCAGCAACCGCCCTCGGTCTGCGCCGCCAATGTCCGTTTCTAAATTAAATATTGCATTAGTAAAAAAACCCATACCGCGTTCTTACCTCGGTTTCTTATCGATAATGTTTTCAAAATATGATATTAAAACTGAACGATTTCACAGCATACATTAAATCTAGTTCTACATAAGTGTATTAAGTATTTATAGGAAATTAAAAAGTGATAATGTCTAAAATTTTCAGTGAATTTATTACATTAAAATCATGGGAACATACTGCGAAGAAAGTTTTTATTACCCGAACTCTTTCATCTAGTACAAATTTAGACAGGTTAGGTATAATTTTATGATTATTATTATTATTAAAAAAAGTATCCGAGACGTCCATATTTATGTTTGCAAAGTGTAGTATATAGAGGTTATCTTCAATGTCGAGAGAGAAATTGTGCCAGCCATTTAAATCACCGTTGCCAGATTTCAAATTAAAATTTCTTGGCAGTCGATAATCATGCTAACTTTATAAATATTTTTTTCAATGGCGTATCTTATCAGATTTTGAAATCGTTAGGCAAAGAATACAATGAGAAACATTTTTTACATATGTTCTTGTTTAGGAATAATTCCTTAATAGTTTTCTCGCCATCTTACCGGAAAACTAATCATATGAATACCAGAAATAGGGCGGAAAATTCATAACTCCACGATTTTTTAAGTTTTTCACCATCTGTCACTTGATTACGTTGACGTTTCACGAGAATTTTTAATTAAACGTCAGTATATGTCAACGTTTTTTGTTATATCTTCCCAGTTTTTGGTTTATTCGGTAGGCGAAAAACAGTTGTGTGTCACACATGCAGGAAACGCTTTAGCAGCCCTTAACTATCAGCTACGCTCGTTCGTACTTCTAATAGTCTTGTGCTGCTAAAGCTCATTATCTGCCTTTGTGACACAATATACTATTAGTTCATCATCTTGTACATTTTCCAAATGTCTGAAAAACCTGAAAAAACTCAACTACCTACACATTTTTTAATTCACTGTATTTTCTAAAATATAATTTGTTAATGTATACAACCACTTACAGTACTTTTGTATACTCCATCCCAAAATATTTTGTTTTAACTTAATACCAGCATGATTTATTCAAGAGAAAAACCAATAGTCAACGAAATATTGTGAAATTCACTTTACCAGTTAAGTATTATCTACTGGCCAATTTTAAAAATCATAGGAAATAAAGAATTTATTCTAGGCATACTTTTATTACCCACAATATAATTGATAATCGTAAATTACTATCAACTATTTCAAGAAATTTATAGAATGTTTAAGATAAGTATATTTTATCGGCAACATAGCATTACGTAACTTTGTGCAACTTACCTACCACACGACCAGTGGCGTAACGTTAATAAATCCTTTGGAAACTCGATCTCCGTGATAAACACCAAGTTTTTTACAATTTTAAACTGGCATACAAAAATCAGTTGTTAGATGTATAACGCCGAGTGAAGATAGCACTACTACACTACTCTCTCTACCACTTTCTTTTTGTTTCTTATTTATTTATTAATTATAAAAATTAATATTAGTTGAATTATAAACAAAATTAATGAATTATGTTTTTTAAAACAGCAATATTTTAAATGATAAATTATCTGGACTATTTTCAAAATTCGTATTATATTTTACTTTACTTTACATATAGTTGATGTTAATTTTAGTGCCACCAAAAATTATGACGTCGTTGTTGTTGGAGGTGGAATTGTGGGAGTTGCTACAGCACGAGAAATGGTTAACAAACATTTAAATTTACGTATGGCAATATTGGAGAAAGAAACTCACTTGGCCAACCATCAAACTGGGCACAATAGTGGAGTTGTTCACGCTGGGATATATTACCAACCAGGTACATTAAATATATTTTGTCCTAGTAATCTCATATCCCTAAGTGGCTGGTGTAGGGAGGAAGAACTGGCAGTGAACCCCCACAAAACTACAAACGCAAATAAACGGAGTGGAAGTTCCATTTGCGAAAGAAGTTAAATATCTAGGGGTAATCTTACCTTAAGCTTACATGGATTTCTCACATTGAAGAAACCACACACAAGGCCAGAATCTCTCTGGGAAGGTGCAGGCAAATGTGTGTAAAGAATTGGGTATTAAATCCCAACATGAGCAAATAGTTATATACACAGGCCGTGAGGCCAAGGATAACCTATGTATCAGTAGTCTGGTGGTCCAGCACTGCTTGTACTAAACAGTTCTCGATACGATTCCAGAACAAACCTAGTGTTTCATTATGTTTCAACTGAAATTATTTTTTATTTTTAGGTTCCCTAAAAGCAAAACTTTGCGTAGAAGGTCTACAATTATCGTACAAATACTTTGATAGTAAAAAAATTCCTTACAAAAAATGTGGGAAACTAATTGTAGCCACGTGTCCGGAAGAAATAAAGAAGTTAAAAGATCTGCAGACGAGAGGAATTCAAAATAAAGTACCTGATCTAGAATATATTGAAGGAGAGAAGGCGATCAAAGCAATTGAACCACTATGTACCGGACTAGCAGCCTTGTGGTCGCCACATACTGGAATAGTCGATTGGGAATTGGTTACAAATCATTACGCTGAAGATTTTGTCAAGCAAAAAGGAGAAGTTTTCCTCGGTTTTTCGGTAAGTACAGAGTAAGCCTTCGATCATTGGCTTAAGATGTGATAATAAACATTTTAGGTGAACGGATTCCATGAATCAGGAAATCCGGATTATCCTATAAGAATCTCTTCGACCACCAACAATTCAGTTAACGCTAAATATATTCTAACATGCGGAGGATTACAATCTGACCGGTTGGCGGTTATGTCTGGTTGTTCCAAAAATCCAAAAATCATACCATTTCGAGGAGAATACCTGGTGTTAGCACCCGAAAAAGCGCGACAGATCAAAACAAATGTTTATCCCGTGCCAGATCCCAGGTTTCCGTTTTTAGGTGTACATGTAACTCCAAGAATGGATGGAAGTGTTTGGTTGGGACCGAATGCTGTATTAGCTTTCCGAAGAGAAGGTTATAGGTTAGTACGATTATATCCTTAAGGTATATTTGCTGGTTCATGTCGTAATAAATGTCATCATTGCTTACAATCCTCTGTCTAATTGAACTAGTTTACTATCACTATAATTGGACTATTTCAGATGGTCAGATATCGATATTGGCGAACTTCTAGAAACCATTACATATCCAGGATTTCTTAAACTAGGTTTAAAATATCTAATACCTGGAACTATGGAGATGATAAAGTCTCGTATTGTCAGCATGCAGCTCAAAGGTGTACAAAAGTTTCTTCCGTCCGTGACCAAAGAAGATATACTCACACAAGCTGGACCCGCGGGAGTGAGAGCTCAAGCTTTAGATGTAAAAGGTATAAAATAAAGCTCACATTTTCTGATTTTTGTGTTTACATGCGCACTAAAATATCGTAAACAAAGCAAATAAATTTTTGTCGTAGGTAATTTAGTAGATGATTTCGTGTTCGATAGAAATGCTGCTGGTGGTCCAATTGCTAGCAGAATCCTCCACTGTCGAAACGCGCCAAGTCCAGGAGCTACTAGTTCATTGGCGATTGCAAAAATGATTGCGGAAAGATGTGAAAAAGAATTCAATTTAACGGAACTACTGCAAAAATAATATTACATTTACATCAGTATTCTACTCGTGCCACCTAGTCTGGTGTCTGTGAATTGAATGAATTTATTTATATATAAATATATTTATCTTTCTATATTTACCATAATTATGATTTCTTGTTTTATTTGGAGCGCTCTAGTTCTAGGAGACTTATCTGCAATGAGAGAGTGCTTCACATTCGAAGATAATGTGAGAGTGTTTCCTCTTCTTCCATGCACAACCGACAGATAGGTAGATAGGGGTAGAATAAGTACCCTTAATATTTGAAAAAGTGAATTCAATCCGAAGCAAACAAGAAGCCAAGTTGAAATTTAAACATAAAATAGATATATTGACAAGAACACTGTGTACAAAACGAAAATCGCTTCGGTTCTGTCGAAGGAGTAGAAGTACTACTCTTAATATTTAGAAAATTGAATTTAACCCGAAGGAAACGACAAGCCAGGTTCAATTTATCCGACACAGCTCTTCTTCATTTTGTGAGTCAGGGAAACAAATTAAAGTAAAATATCCCCTCGAACACATAAATCAATATTACAATAAAATATTTCTCCTGTATAAGCCAAGTAAATTATCCCCTGTTAAAGAAAAATAAGAAGTTAACAGATATTCCGTAGTCTCTTCTTCTTTCCGTGAATCACACAAACATATGAAGGTAAAATATCCCTTCTTTTACGAGGTGGTTATTTTTTCAAAAGACATAGGTAAGCCCTATAGGATGAAGATCCAGAATAAAGAATTCTGGGAAAAACAGGGAACCTCACAGCCTCATGGGATCGTCTGGTACACAGATGGTTCATGCTCCAGCGATGGGGCGGGGGCTGGAATTTACTCCAGGAACCCAAGGACACAAGTCTGTGTTCCATTGGGCATTGGGTAAGGGTGTGTCTGCATATCAGGCTGAGGTATACGCTATCTTGGAATGTGCGCAGATAAACCTTGACAGAGGTTATACGGATCGACGCATAACCATATACACCGACAGTCAGGCGGCAATTAAGGCACTGAGTGGATATACCATCAACTCAGGGCTTGCTGCTGAATGTCGTGAACGCCTTGCTGACCTAGCTATGCGGAACACAGTGTGGCTAGAATGGATTCCGGCTCACTCTAGTTTTGAAGGCAACGAAGGGGTGGCTACTCCCTTTAACGGCCCGGGCCCTACCTTGGGCCTCACAAAACAAACAATCCGTAAGGAGACGAGGAACTGGTTGAGAAACCAGCACCTTGCTCACTGGATGGCTCTACAGGGTCTCAGGCAGTCCAAGCTCCTATTGATGGGATGGACTGATGGACATGCTAGAGCTGCTTTAGAAATACCAAGGAGTAGGTTAAAGAAGATAGCAGGACTCCTAACAGGGCACTGCTGTCTGAGGAAACACCTCTGTAACCTAGGTTTAGAGGAAAGCCCCCTATGCAGGGGTTGCGGCATGGCTGACGAAACGTCGGACCATGTTCTCCTCGTATGTCCACATTGGGCTGTGCTACGCAGGCGAATCTTCGGAGTCCATGTTATGGCCTCTGGGGACATAAGCAGACATCCACTGAAGAGGATTGAGTCCTTCATCGAGGGGCTCGGCTTCATGGATGTATAAGTGGCAGGAATGGCACAATGGGCCCGCCAGTGGCCTCAGTTCCGGAACCTTGGCTTGAGTTTTTCTTGGTTCGGTGACTAAGTAGTAGTAGTTATACATCCTTCGAAAGAATATCGCTAAACAAGTATTAGACTATAGTTGACGTGATTACTGTCGATACCCTGTTGCGAGTAGCAGTGGAGGGACCTCTCACCTCCTAACCTAACTTATGAATTTTTATTATTACTAAAATAAAAATGATCAATTTTGATATATAATTGAATTTAATTAATTGTTACAAAATAACAGATTTGTATATGTTAATTCAATGAATTGGTATTCTTCTGTAGCTTCAACGCAACTGTTGCTCCTTCTGTATAATTCCATGAATTTGTAGTCTGATATGGATCACAGGAAGCTCCAATAGCTGGAAATATTTAATTTGATTTATTGCTTATTGATAGATTATTCGAAAATGGGAACAGAGAAAGCAAAGGTTGGAGGTAGACCATTCCAGAGCACGAGACATTGACAGGTCGGCCATATTATGCTAGATAGCAACCGAATCGATTAGTTGGAGTTGAACCTTCTGTGTTTTCACATTTGCTGTAAAGTATTTTAGAAAAATATAGCTTGTAGTGGAGTCAGTTGGTTGACAGACAGGCTTTGTAGAACCTCGTTTCGTTAAAACAGCCGGAAATCGTAAAAAAACGCATTCCATACTTAAAAATACTACAGAACGATGGCATTTTAGATATCTTTAAGAAATCATTGTTAATTGAAGTGTATCATCCTTGTTTACCAGTAAAAAATGAAAACTAAATAGAATATGTGCCCTCCAGCACAATATGTCAGTGACGTCATTCTGGAATGATCTATTGGAGCATTTGGAGTGAAGAATATTAAAGTGTCCTACAGAAGGATTTATAAACTTTTCTTGATATCCAAGTCAGTAGTATACTTACCTTGAGATATTAAAATATTGTTTTGATCGATCTTTTGATACACCCAACAACGATATTGATATATTGGATCAAATTCATCGTAAGTTAATAAATAGGATTTTCTATTTTCATCCCAATTTGCTATACATTTGAATGTATAGTCCGGTTTCTCTAAAAAAACACAACAAACAGGCAGGAAATTTATATAAAATTTAATTATATGATCATCATGATTCTTAAGACGGACACAAAGCAGATTTCAGTTCAATCACGATCGAGGCTGAGGGCTGATTTTCGCCGAAAATAGCAATCGCGCCCGCAACTCCCACTACACAAACAACAACGACCAACACGTGACACCTGAAGAGTTGGCAACCCTATTAACGTACCCGTGAAGTTCCAGGTTCCGCTCATGGATGTCGCTGTACGAATAGATTACCTCTTTCCAGCCGCATCGTAGCTCACCGGTATAAGGAATTCACCGAGGACCGAAAACGGTAACAAGTGTTGTGTTGTTAATATTGCATACAGTACTAAGTATTAATAAAGATTTCTTTAAACAAATAATTTGTCTACATCGTTAAATATGTACAAGAGGGAAATATTCAATTTAATTCTAAAAATCTACTTACTTATGTAATCACCGGTTGTTGGTTGTAAACAGTAACTTATATTTACCATAATCTCGTGTCTGTTAGTTTCGGAAACCAAAATTTCTGATTTGTCTTTGCAATTTGGATTAAGACGAGGATTTTGAGTAACACCTTCAACATATCTAAAAAGTATAGTCATATCGTGCCAAAATTTCAGATATTTTCGATATATCTTATCTACCTAGTTTCTAAAAGTACATCTCCTTTCTGTGTAAAGCTGTACATTCCCACAAACGGACAAGGTATAGGATTCGGACTTTTCTTAAAATAATAGTCATATTTTGCACTGTTGTCGTTAGTAAAAAATGGATAGGAACAAGCTCTTTCAAACTGATAGTGAAATGTTGATTTTCCTTTTCTGTAGCGAATAAAATTTTTATCTTTACGTATAAAATCGAAACATATGTATTCACTTTGGCTAAAAAAAAAAATCGAATGTTTGAAACATTATTGACTTCAAAATGCATTTGACTAAGTGAATATCGAAACATTCAACTCACCATCCATGTGTAGTTAATTTAGTTAACATAATCGTATTCAATCGTAATTCTTTGCAAACGTATACATTTTTTGTTAATTTCCCTCCAATAAAATCTGTTTCTATAATGTGAGTTTCGTTAATAATAATGTTAGCATCAACGTTAGCACTATCGACCCATTCTCCAACGAAATTCTTAGATAAGTGACACACTGGTTTCATAGGATTAGATTTAGCTAAAATGATAACATTATTAAAATAAAATAGATAAAAAACAAAGGGGGTTTAAGGGAATATATAGTATGAAGAAACATATTTTTAAGCATACCGGGAGTGATGTATAAAGTTTCTGGACTATCTTTTGGACTTTTTAGGGTGTTGCATTCTGCAGTTCGAGATTTTCCGATTATAGAATCGTCTTCATCATTTTTTATAAAACATTTATATTTTTCTTCGTTCCTCGATTCTCTGGTATTGTAAACAACAAAATAATGATTTTTTCCTACGTACCAATCTCCTAAGCAACCATATTCGATAACTAATAAAAATAAAATACATTTAGAAACATCCACTTGTACAAAACCAAAATGATTTTTTTTAAATATTGCCAAAAATTAGTTTTTTTTGTTGTTCATTAATTGTTCATTCTTCGATCAAATTTCATTGCGGTATCTTCAGTGTTCACTATTTTATTCATATCTCTCTCCATGAACATAAAAAAAACGACAAACACCTTAAAATTTTTAGGATATGAATTTTTTGACAACAAATCGACTGGTCTTCAGAATGTTTCTAAAATTAAGTTTTTTCCACCAAATAATGTAATGAAATTTTCGAAAAATTAACTTAAAAACCCGTGTAAATACGACAAAACTTGAAAGATTCGCTTAGTACTCTCAAAACACTAATCGACTAGGAAACATTTTTACAGTACCGTACCTTTAATTTTACTTACCTCCAGAATGGGTACCGGTAATATTTTCACACTTTTTATATGTCATTTCAAACTTTTCATTGACACTTAGTGATACTACATCTGGTTTTTTGCATGACTTGATTCTCGATTCAGAGTTGTTACATATTCCGGAAAATTCTTTGGTCCTTTCGTACGCAAAATGCCAAACACCTGCCAGAGTTTTTTGGCAATTTACATGGCCACGATGCTGGTGCTGGTCATAAAATAATGTAACTAACTTTTCGTTGCCCCAAAGATTTTTACACACTGAATCAATAGAAACTTCTGATTGGGAAATATTGGCACAAGGACCTAAGATGTAAATAAGAAACAAAAATGAGTAAATTGGTTTATTCCGTCCAAGCCACTTAAGTGCGAATACGATGACTTTGATTTTAGTAAGTCTATCGTCATATATAGAGCAAATTGAACCAGCAAAAAAGTCTACTATGGGCAGTGGATATTTATAATTTGTAATAATGTAAAGCTTTATTCAATTCAATTAAGGATCAAATTTTATTGTAAATACTTTTAAAATATGTTAGTATGTCAGTAGTAGTCAGTATGTCAGAAAAAGTTGGCAACCTAACATATGGGAAACTTTTTTTATTTGTAATCTTACGAAAAAAAGTTATTCTTCATAAAAAGTTATGCATGGCCCATAAAGTAAAACGCATCAAATGTCTGATGTCAAACGTCAAACTTTATGTGTATGAACAAGAAAAATCCGTTTTAACTTTTTCATCACTGCAGATGCATCTCAACTTGTCCACCGTTTCTTTCTAAGCATTTAATTGTTCTTTTAGTAAATGCTTTTATTACATTTCTAATAACGGCAGGAGTAATATCGTCACATGCTTCCTGAATTCTGAGTTCTTTCCAAACGATCAATATTATCTAATGGTCTTTCAAGATACACTTTTTGCTTTAGGTGATCAAAATAATCCTATTAATCTTTTGCAATTTGTGGACACCCTGTACATCTAATGTCAAATGTGAATACTTGAATGTTATTATTTTCGAAAGCAAAGATTTTCATAAAGAATAACTTTTTTTCGTAAAACTTACAATAAAAAAGTTTCCCATATTTCCCATTTTTCAGACATACTGGTCTAAGATTGAATAGTATAAGTGGAAAACGGAAGCTTTGTTTTTAAGTTAACGGATAAGTAAAAAAGAAATTATTTCTATAATACTACTTACTTTCTACTTTCTCAATAACGTTAATTGTCCTAACAAATACTTTCATGCAAGTATAACATGATTGATTTTTCAAAATAATTTTGTAATCTACGTGGCGCTCTTTCCTTATATCCACGCAACTGACTTTCCCTTTTTTTGCTCTAACCATCTCAGTTTCAGTAAAATCTGTTAGAGTATCTTCTCTATTTTCTATGGAAAACCATAGCCCTCTAAAAATTTTCGGAAATTTACAATCCGCTTGTACGTTGGATTCTAAAAAAAATCAAATAGGTATACAGATGATGTTTAAATCCCATATATTTACTTAAAAATTGTTGACAACATTCTTTTAAGTGAAAACTAACAAAAATGTTAACTCACCTATTGCTATTAACAAGAAAATAACTAAGAAAACACACTTGGCCATTTTGTTGGAAACAATAACTACGTTGATTTCTTGTATTTCCGACTTTTTGTTATGGTTCTTTACTGCCGGTACCAATAGTACTCTGTAAATATTTATGACCTTTGATTGAATTGTACATCAACCCTGAAATTCTTAAGTGGTTGACCCCACTATATCAAACATTCATAGGCGTAACAGCAATTATTTTAAGTACAATGAAAATGATAGACAGTGAAATAGACAAAAATACATGTTCCCTCTAAAGGATAGACAGGAGCTGATCATATTTTAATCTGACCAGTAATCATTTGGAAACGACAAGGATAACCAAAAGTGAAAGTAATTAAATATAACTAGAGAAAGATAAAGAGAAAACAAACACAAAGGGATAGAATTGAAACTCAAAATATAGTATGGCATGTATGTATACTTGGGTGACATTCACTGATGCCTAAAAGATTTATTGCGTCCCCTTTCATTTGCTATTAGTTCTCAAGGAAAGTCTCAGAGACTGGTAGCTCCTTTAGACCTACTTCATGGAGCAATTTTAGGATATCCGCGTGCTTCAGTTTATTTAGGTAAGTGCTCTTCTCCAGTAATCTTTAATCTCCCTAGAACTCTGTATCGCTAAGAGTGTTAATAGCTTTTGTCATTTAACATTTAAATACTACAAAAGCTGCTGAAATTTTATTTTTAAAATGAGTAGGTCTAAATATAATGTAAATAGATGAGATACTGGAAACATATTACAGACAGTATAAAAGTGTAGAAGAGTCAACTCCACTAAACATGCATTGTTCCAAAGTTCATTTTATTTAAAATAAGATTATTTTCTTCTTATACCACCATTACGGCTGATTCAGTAGTCTATTGAATGAAACAAATTTAACAATCGAAAATGTAATTGTTTTGTCATTCACTAATACAATAATAACAGTTGCTATCAGAAGGGACAAAACGTTATGCAGTGGTGGAGAAACGTAAGTATATTTAAATAAAATCCATGACTGAGAATCTTTGACTCATATTTGTTGCCTAATTTTTATTAATATTTAAAATCAGACAACTGTTAAACAATCCTAAAAAGGATCTTTTCTTATATTTGAACAAGGAAAGCTTTAAGGCAACATGATAAATCACTGCCTGTAGTACTTTGTTTTCGCCTAATACTATGTTAAAATCCGTCTAGGCTACAGAACGTGTCAAAGAAAGGGACCAAAAAACATAACCCAGCCAAAGCACACAATCCATTTTATTCCAAATTTAATTACACTTTGCTGAAACGTTGGCTACACATTTCTTGGCATTAAAGCACCTTCTTTATTTTTTGTTTTTTACTATTGGGTTCTTTTGATATTTTGTTCGCTGAATATAATGGTCTATTTCCCAAGCATGATTTATAGAACTCCCTATCTTTAATATACTTTTTATGTTCATTTATTCTGATTTTTAATGGTCTAGATGTTTCACCTAAACAAATGAGTCCCATTCAAATGAATGATAGCAAATACACCTGACTTATAAACACCATATCTTTAGAGACAGGCAGTCTCCAATTTCTTTATTTTTGGTTAAAAATTCTATATTTTTCGACTTTTAATTCTCTTTTGGATGAAACTAACAACAAAAAAGCAAAAACGACAATTTTATTTTTTAAGTATTTTAAATGGTCTAGATATTTCACCAAATGTGCCATATTCAAAGTATATTTCATATATGCAGTTTTTGGAAGAGTGTTCTGTTCTTCATATTTTAATTTAGTTTTCATTAGGATAAATCTTAAACTTTTAAGTAATAAAATTCATGTTACAAAATTCGTATATTCGCCTATTACCTTTAACAATGTAATGGATACCATCAGTTGATTTTCCTGAGCTGCTATTGGTCCCAATTAATCAACACCGAAAATAGCAATAAACTGAATAGTTTTCCGAAAAGATGGTATGTAAATTATATTTCACAATATTTCGTCGATTTGGTATCTGGTCTTAAAGATTTAATAATAATTAAAGTTTTTAATCCCTCATTGAGCAGTAATCTGTAGTTGGAAAAATTTAGATATTATTTTACCAGCCAAACATTTCATTTGTAAAATAATAATACTATTAGGCACTATCATTTCGGATGATACGATACTGAGCTATTGTTATCGGAATAACGACTACCTGCAGTGGGTTTTAAGTTAAAACAAAATATCTCTGAATGGAGTATACAAATAAAACAAAAACAATTTTATCTCTTGTTTATTTAAAAATGTATCAACAACCAATTCTAATTTGACAATAATATTAAATATGATAATAAACATCCTTTAAATCTAATTAATCTCTTAAAATATTAAACTTTATAATAAAACAGTATTTGACGTTTGAATAATTTTCAAATTAAAATACATTACGTCAAAGTTCAACTTAATTTATGTCAAGTTGCCAATTTACGTCAAGTTGCCAAGTTATTAGCAGAATTAAAGACACCTGTAGTGACATATGTTGTTTTCAACATAAATCTACCCAAGCCTGTCAAAATTGAAGCTTTAAATGACATAATTAATATTTTTAACGATGATTTAGAACAAATACTGTTTTAAAAACCATTGTATTAGTTATTTTAAAATTTGTTTGTTATTGAATATAGAAATTAAATGCCATTGAAATTGAAAATGGACGGCAACAAAATAAGTCTTATTTATTAATCTTATAAGTAGTATTGGACAATATAATAACGCGCCATACTTTTATAGTATAAATATATAAAAAGTACAAATAAAATATTAAAAAATTTATCAAAATTTGTCACAACATTTACATAGATTCAGTTTAGAGTAAGATTGTATAAAAACAACAAAAAAAATATATCATAAACATAATGTTTGATGATAGTAGAGAGAAAAGCCAAATACAAGTTATTTTCAAAATATACAGGGGTTAGGCATAAGTCAGGCAACGATCTCGAAAAATCGTCGAGTAGAAGCGTTTTCAGAATGAATAACCGATACAAGTTCACGCTTCAAGAAAGAGTTTTTTGCATTTTCGTACGAACGTGTATTACGAAACTATGTTTACCAAATTTCAACAACAATTTCCGAACTCGCCCCTACAAAATCTTTCAACAGTGTGGAAGATGTACCAGAAATTCTTAAAAACGCGCTCTGTTGCCCACGCGCCGCTTTCTGGACGACCGGTATCTCTAACAGGATGATCCGCAGTTCCAGCGCTCCATTTTGTGGTCAGATGAAGCAATCTTCAAGCTGAACGGTCTCACGGTCCTCACGTCTTCATTGAAGATTTAAACCTGCCTGGGGTGTGTGTGTGTGTGTGTGTGTGGGCATCAATTTAAACACTTACAATAACCTTTTTTCGAATCCCTTTCGTAATTTCTTTGAATAAATGTAAATTTGTTGCCTGACTTATGCCGACCCCTGTATCAATCTTTGAAAAAAAAAAAACGGATTTAGTTAAAAGTGAGTAGTTATGAGTAAAAACAAACTACTTAACAGTCAATACACTATTTGCTAGTATTGAAGGCACTTTTTTTAATATCTAATCAATTTTAAAATAATTTCTTCATATAAGACACTAGGAAAAATATCATTCAGCCAATATTTCTACATCTACCATGGTCCAGGAGAAAATTAGCTGCATGGTCGCTTTCGAGACATGTATTAAAAATGTTTTATAACTAGACAGATGCAAACAGATAGGAAAAGTGCAAATGTATTAATTTTTAATATATTCGAGCTGCTTCGAAAATATCCAAAATTAAAAATTTGAATTTCGGTTTCGGTATGCAACCAAGGATTTGAACCGTCGTCAAAATACATGGGACACTGGTCACCTAAAAACAAAAATTTTATCATAAAAACAAATAATAAACCAAATATAAACGCAATTTAAATTAATGTAACGGCATAACTTTGAGTAGTATCATTTATACTTACGTTCTCTTTCATATTCCTGCATTTCGATGGCTACTGAAGCGCCTTGGGTATAATTCCAAGAATAAACGTCTTGATTTAAATCGCAAAAAGGTCCAATAGCTGAAAGTATTGAACAATTAAACAAAATCTTGATTATAACTCTTTTTCAATATAAATTTTGTTATTATTATATCTTCACCTTGAGACATTAAAATCCTGTTCAAATCTGCTCTTTGGTACACCCAACAACGGTATTTAGAAAATGGATCCAGTTCATCATAGGTAATCAAATAAGATTTCAAATTTTCCTTCCAAAAACCAATGCATTTCATCGTGTAGTCAGGATCACCTAAAATGCATTTCAATTTGCAAATATTTCATTCATGTATTATTTTGATTTTAGATTATTCAATATTTTCAGTTAAATGTAAGATGGGGTACGGTGGACTATATGGAGATACGAGTTTTTGACTGATTCTGCAAAAAATCTATAGTACTCACCTATTTTGAAGATTAGCCGTCAAAAAATTTGCGGGTTATTCGGAATTTTCAGAGAAATATATAAAAAAAAAATATTTTTCCAATATTTCAATGGCAACTATTTCGTTCGATATTTTCAATAAAATACAGTTGAAATGTGTCACACTACACAGGAATATTCAGTCATATTTTCTTTATTTTCTCTCAATATTTATCATTGCGTACAGGTATTTTTTTTTTTATAGTGACACATTTAGGTATATGTAAAAGGAAATATTCTAAAATTTCATATCTATACAGTGTATAAAGTAAAATGATAAAAAATGTATGGGAAATATCGTCATGACTGACAAGTTACGTAAATCAACCTGTTGTTAACACACTTTTTAAATAGAAAAAAATATATATACATGAAAACTTACTGTAAATATCAACTGGTCTACCCAAGTGGTCAACAGATAAGCAATAGTTTTCGTCAATAGCTACTTCTTTTTGTTCTGTATCGCACACAGAAAAATCTGATATATTTTGTTTGCAATAGATATTTGGACGAGGACTCAAGGTTACTCCACCCAATATTCTAAAAACGGAAAATAAAATTAACATTAGTATTTACGTTACCTAACCTAACCACATATAGAAAACATTAGTTTTTCAACACAACAAGAAAAGTGACACTATGATGAAGATGATTTTCAATACTAACCTTGTTTCAAATGGCACATCTCCTTTTTGAGTGAAATTGAATTTACCAGCTACCGGACATTTAATTGGTACAGGATTTTTCTTTAAATATAAGTCATACTTCCATCTAGCTTTATTCTGGAATTGTACCCAAGAGCACACTGTACTGAAATCGTCTTTGATTACTGCTATTCCTCTTCTGTAACGAATTATGTTATGGTGTTGGGGTACAAAGTCGAAACAAATGAAATCCTTTTGGCTGAAATTTTAAGCAATAAATACTCACAGTAAAAAAAATTTAAAATAAAATGGAGATGTGTCTAGGAATTATAAAATACTTCAGACATATTGATGATTTTCACTTACCATCCATCAACTGTCAGCCGAGCCATCATAACTCTGGTATCTCTTTGTTCTCTGCAGACATAAATTGTTCTTCTGTATCTTCCTTCGTCAGGGTACCAAGTTTCAATAATGTGTGTTTCATTAATGAAGATATCAGCATCAATATTTGCTGTATTTATCCAATCTCCCGTAAAATTTTGAGGTAGCCTACATCCTGGTACTACTATTTCAGATTTTACTAAAATAATACAAAAGATCACTTTGTTGTAACTGATACAAATAATAGGAGCTTCGAAACAGTAAAAAATTAACATTAGTATAAACAACACTGGAAAGGACAAATTTAAAATAGAAAAGTTTAGATATTAAATACCTGGTTTAATGTGTAATCTTTCAGGGCTTTTTTCAACAGTTTTTAAAGTATTACATTCAGCAGTAATGGAAACACCAATGTACAAGTCATCATCTCTATTTTTAAGGAAACACCTGTACTTTTCATCCTTTCTTGATTCCTTAGTATTTACAACTGCAAAAAAGTGATTTTTCCCAACAAACCAGTCTCCCAGACATCCATATTCAACAACTAAAAAAATACGTAGTTCATTTTTACACAAATTAGTATATATACATCAACTATACCACCAGTTGCATGCATTTAAATTGGTAAACTGAACAAAAATAATTATCAGCTTACCTCCATCAAATGTTCCAGTCATTCCTTCACATTTTCTATAGGTAATATTAAATTTTTGATTAGTGATTAAGAATTGAGAGCCTGGAGTTTGACAGGATCTTATATGTGCTTCTGGGTTGTTGCATTCACCAGTAAATTTAAAACGATTCTGATAAGCAAAATTCCATACACCTTCTAGTGAAGAACGACAATTTATGGCAATGGGATTTTCCGAAAATAAAGTTATCAGTTGTTGATTAAGATCAAGATTTTTGCAGACTCTTTCAACTGTAGCTTCATGATCAGGAAGGTTGATACAAGATGCTGAAAATGATAAAGTTCTTGATTATATGTCCAAATCTTTAAATGCAGCTAGCTAACAAATTTAAAAAATTATCTTACTCTCAATTTTTTCCAAAACATTTACTGTTCGAACAAGAAACTTAACACAAGTAAAACAGGATTCTTTTCGAAAAACTAAGGTGTAGTTTACATGAAATTCACTTCTAATATCCACACATGTTCCTTTATTTGTCATAGATGTGGCATCTAATTCTGTTAGAGTGTTTCTTCCTAACTCCCATGAAAACCAAGCACCCCTTAAAATTGAAGGAATAGAGCAGTTGTATCCGGTGCATGTAGAAATAGCTGAAAGGGCCAAAAGCTTAATTAAAAAAAAATTAGTTCAGCAAAATTAAACCTACCCAATAATAAAAATAGGATGGAAATATAACGCTTATGCATGTTTCCTGTTTTTAAATCATTTAAAACGTTATTGTATGTAGAATTATTTTGGGTGTAAACAAAATATTACTCATGTATCTGAAATCTTTCTAAACTGTTTGTCATCTACTTGTCACTATGACCAGACTGACTCATAGACATAGAGAAATAATATGGACTGACTACTGACTATTCCACACCCAGTAAATACCTAGACATGACCCCAAAGACTGCATGCAACACAACATACTTCCACACTACAAACAACCATAGCACAGAAAAATTGCCTAAAACTTAAACTCTCTATGTTCATGTTCGTGCTTATAGGCTGCAAGCTTGCAAGTGATACTAAAATCGGATTTGACTGTGATTGACACTATTGACATAAGAGTATAAGACTTTTAGATTTTCTTGCCAACGAAATGGATTTTTTAACAATTTGTTAATTCTATTTATATAGAAGTTTTCTGTTTTCTATTGTCGTAAATTGTTTGAGTGATATATAGAAGTTTATTATAAACTGGTGTAAACTAAAATATGCAATAAAACTATAGAGTTCAAATTCAGAAATTGGTGTATGTTCCTCTTGATGAACCAACTTTTATATGAATGTAAGTACCCTTATATATTATTTAATAAATATTGTATAAACGCATTAAAATTCTTAGTTTTAATTGCCCTACGAGTACTTAATTTATTGATTACATAGCAAATTTCAATTTAAATTATACACGTCATTGTATAATAACTCAGCACTCGGCACATTCTATGTGCAACTGTAAACCTAATTTATAATAAAAATGCGATAACAGTAGTTATAAACATAATTACACATATTTTCCAGAGCTGCAACAATGCAAATGATTTATTTGACCCATTTTTTCAACAATGTTTGTTTCATTGATTTAAAATTATTGACATTTTTATATAATGGTTATTTTATAAAATTCTAATAACTGTAATATTCTTATTTGCTGTACATTCTCTTTTGATTTCCAAAATATATACTGTGCATTCATACTTATTATAGGTGTATTGTCCTGTGTAATTATTATTTAAAATCGTGTTATTATACATTATTGTTTTTATACTCATTAATAATGTTAGGTACAAAACATCCTTCAGTTTCTGCTCTGCTGTAAAATGATAATATACTTTAGCCAAACTAACTTTACAAAGTATTTAATCTGCATAAATAAGTAGGTATGTAATACTAGCAAAACAACTTCTACATCCCACGGTATACATTTTCTATCAAAATATTGTTTATTAAACTTAGATATTAATAACTCTTACTTAATTTGGAGACAAATTCATAAAAATTTTGATAACAAATAAGTAAATGATACATTTTTGTGGAATTAAAAAGCTTAATCATTTATTTGGCAAAAATTATCTGATAAGATATTGTTAGGGTTGATCTATTGAAGATTAATCTGGCGTAGATTTATGTAATTGTAGATATAGTCATAAAATAGAATAGCAACATAAATTCATATCAATTTTGTTTATACCAAAAATGAGTATTTTATATCCTATTTCCCATACTTGATTATTATATAGACTTGGACATATTTTTATAAGCATTGTTAAAGCTGCCAATATTAGATGACTTTTTACCAAGGAAGGAAGTAAATACTATTTTTAAATTTAGTACCACTAATATTAAGAGGTTTACTAGGATTCTTTGGAAGTACCTAGTCTATTAATTAATCTTCTATTTCTATATTAAAATGTTAATGTCAGTAATTTGTTGTTTCAGTAATAGCCTAAGTCTTGAACAGCAAAGTATTTTATAAATTAAATACAAAGAGGAAATATCCAACAAAAAAAATGTCAACTTCGGGAGATTTTGGAAATCCGCTTCGGAAATTCAAATTAGTCTTTCTAGGTGAACAGAGTGTCGGTAAAACCTCTCTTATAACAAGATTCATGTACGACAGCTTTGATAACACCTACCAAGCAACAATAGGTATAGATTTTCTTTCAAAGACAATGTATCTAGAAGACCGAACTGTAAGGCTGCAACTATGGGACACTGCTGGACAAGAAAGGTTCAGATCATTGATTCCTTCTTACATAAGAGACTCGACTGTAGCTGTAGTTGTCTACGACATTACTAATGGCAACTCATTCCATCAAACTTCAAAATGGATTGATGATGTCAGAACAGAGAGAGGTAGTGATGTGATTATAATGCTCGTTGGTAATAAGACAGATTTATCTGATAAAAGACAAGTTAATAGCGAAGAAGGTGAACGCAAAGCGAAAGAATTAAATGTAATGTTCATAGAAACTAGTGCAAAAGCAGGGTACAATGTTAAACAACTTTTTAGAAGGGTTGCTGCTGCTTTACCAGGTTTGTATTATTTCTGATTTAGTAACACTCATACTTATGGTACTGATGTTTGTAAACATAAATTGAAAAAATTACCTTTTGAGACAGTTGTGTATTAATCAATGACTAATTTTTATATTTTAGGTATGGATTCTACAGAAAATAAACCACCAGAGGATATGCAAGAAGTGGTATTGAAGGATACTCCAAGTGAACTCAAAGATCCCGATGGTGGATGTGCGTGTTGAACTTTATATATATATATCAAAATCAAATTATCCACTTTTGTGCTTGATTGCGTAGGTACTGACACTGACATTCAAATAACATCTTCAAGCAATGATAACATACTATAGCTCTTGATGTGGCTTGACTCATTTCACAGGATTTGTTGAACTCTTTCATTTATTTTTATCACCAAAAATATCTGATGCTGAGTTTCTAATATATTGGTTTGGAGATAAATGGTGTATTTTAATTATTTTCAAATGATAATAATTTAAAATACTGGTTTTGATACTAGAACACCATTCAGCACTTTCAAGGTGAGGTCTTTTAAAAAGTTAAATAATCTATTTATAATAGTTATTAGAAGGTTTTAATTTAGTTTCATTCTTAAAAGTAAGTTGTAAATTTCAATTCAATATTTAAAGTGCCATACTTTTGGGAGTTTTTATCAATCAATTTAAAAATGTTATTGTGAAGTGTATGTTCACAAAATATATATATATAGGTTTTGCGTTTCTTCATAAAAGGTGAACTTAGTAGATTATTGTCAATGAATATTGAGATTTTAATCAGGTATTTTTGGTGCGTACTGCAAAAGTATTACAATATCTCATTTGACTGCAATTTAAACAGTATTTGAAAAAAATTTTGATTATGGATGAATCTTTTTAAACCTCACAAATTTCCTGAAGTGAATCAAGCAATTTTGTTCTTTTGGCCGCTTATCATATTTTAGTTTAATCACAAAGGTCGATTTAAAGCGTTTATGAGGTTTGGAATAAAAATTCTGTTTTTTGTGACAATAACATTTGTTTCTTTTGTATTGCATAGATCGATGTTAAATGTTTTAAATTTAAGATTGAAGACGATTCTGGTCTCAGAAATTCAGAATTTTCACAACTTGAGGTTCGTTAAAACCAGAGCCGTCAGAAAAAAGTATCCTTAGATACTTTTTAAAATGATCTGTATCTTGTAACTTAAAAAAGTATCTTAGATACCGAAAAATAACTAAGTTACCACGAGAAAAGTTCCTTTAGACAGGATATGACCTGCTTGAAACGGCGATCGCGATTTATTTATACTTCGCCACCCGCTCTGTTAGAAGGGTATGTGTGTTAATTTCCCTAAACTAAATTGATAAAAATAAGGGAAACTTTGAGTAACCTAATAATATGTTATGAAACTTAATACGAGTCTAACAAGTTGAAGAGCGAGGTACAGAAGTACCAAGTTCTGTACCTTTCCTTAACTTGTTAGGCTTTATATACGAATAATCTACAAAGTAACTCAAGATAAGTATCTAAGTTTATTTTTCAAGAGTAATTAGATACCCAAAGTAACTTCAGATACTTTTTCAAAAACTAACTTATCTAGTATCTAGATACTTTTCCAAAGTATTTTTGACAGCTCTGGTTAAAACTAACACAAGGTACTGATTTCGCAAGTTACCGCAACAAAAGATAGATATAAAAGTATATTAAAATTTTGTTTTTGTACAAAACAAGTTGTTTTATAAAATACTTTATTAATAAATAATCGACAACGGTTTTGGTCAAATTTAATCTCCAAAGCTCTTTAATATTTGATGTTTTTATATGAACTATTTGGAAAATTCCAATAATATGTGTAGGTAAAAATAAACAAAATAATAAATACCACTATAGAACTATCCTAATTGTAATTAAAGTATATGTTTAAACACCAACTCTGATTACAAATTTTCTTTCCTTCAAACATTGTTGTCGGTCGAATCCTGGCGAGATTAAACTATTTTTTCTACTCCTATACTATAAGTTGTTAATTAAATCCCAATTTTCAGTTTCATAATGATACTCATTAAAAAACTGAAAAATTGACCAATACAAATCTAGATTTTTAAATAACCAATTAGGCAGACCCAATATTTTCTGTAGAATGTTTCACAGTTTCTAAGAGATTCGTGTGTTTTATGACAGTTTAAATCATTTGCGTTAGTTTTTAAAAGAAATGTCGAGCTCCAGACCAAAAATACTTATTTACATATTTAAACTTATTAATTTTTGTTTACAATAATTTATTACTAATTTTGTATAACAGTAACATACCTATATATGTTTTATGCTATTAGAGACCCGGTTAGTGCATTTTTTTTTATATTTTTTTCAAATCAAATTTTTTGTTTGTAGAAAAAATAGTGTATGCACCTCTCATGTTAATGGTTATTACTACACTCGCATTAACCATATGAAACTCGCCTTTGGATCGTTTCGTATCCCGGTTAATGCTTGTTTATTAATAACCATCATTACATGATCATATACTATTGTTGTAAGTCTTTGACATCTTCCAGACAAAAAGTTGAGTCCCTAGGACTCATTTTGTTTGGCCTGTAAGGTTTATATTGTTTGGTAAGAACACCTTTAGGTTATTCCAGTGAGAATTTTATCTTCCACGGTGGTAATGGCTTACAATTAACTTGTTACATTTTTCCTTAAATAAAATTAAATTAAAAATTTTATTGGTTCATATAAATACATCTGGGAAAATTTTTTAATTAAGAGAATAGGTACCAAATTTTTTCGCATTTATTATATTTAAATTGCTAACTTAATTACCGCTTTACATTGTGTTACTTTTGTTTCTATCGTTTAAACAATCGTAATAAATAGTAATAGTATCCGCAATTGCTTGAATTTTTTGTTGGTTAATGTTCAAGTAAGGCTTGTGAATTTTAAACGTTGTAGATTGACACATTATTTTTAAATATTCTCTTAATAAGCGTCAAAATGTGAAAAAATATGTTTCTAACTTTTCAATGCTACATTTTTCGTGTAGAACTCATTTAAATTTGGATAGTAGTTCATTTGTCCTACTAAATTGGCTGGTGTTTGAGGTTATTAAATGTTATAGTTTGTCAAAATGGAATAAGTCTATGACATCTATGAAGTGTATCTTCATCACTTGTCCAAAAATGCTTCTCCCTGTGCGGCAAAAGCCGGGAACAGCGTACTTTGTAGAATTTAAACTTTTCCTTTTCCTCATACCAATGTTTTTCATGGTTTTCCATTTCCATAGAAACTTGCTTAACATTTAAAAAAAATGTCTCATTGTACAACTAGCGTTGGTTTAAAAACATTTTACCAAACTTACTACTAATACTATGTATTCGTGCAAGTCGAGTTGAAATAATAAGATACACTAATGTATGGGTATATTTTACTCTTAAGTAATAAACACTTGCTTTGTTGTTGAATAAAGTAATCTAAGTTGTGAATGCACTAAAAATAAAAAGGAAATACTTTTGATAAATTGTATTTACAGGTTTATTAAATAATAATTAACATTTAAGTTTCTAGTGGTTGTCAATTAATGTCTGAAACGCTTTTTACCAAATAACCAAATTATATTTTTTGAAAGAGAAACTGGGAAATAAAAACTGTAGAGATGTTTAAATTTTTTATTCTGATGTTGAAATTTCTTCTTTTATAACTAGCAAATATTAACCACACCATTAAGGCTTCGCTTTTCCATTACATCTTTCTTTTAAAATATACTTGAGCTTGGTTATATTTGATAGTTACGATTAATCGATAACCACTAACTTGAATATTATTGTCACTTCAGAAACCCTAATTTGCTCATAAATATTTTTCAAGTCAGTGTTTTTCTTATGTTGGACAAACGTAAAATTGGAATAGTTTAAATCTTTTCACTTCTCTCAGTACAATATACATATATTTATAAAACAAAAAACATTTAATGTCGGTGATAAAATTTGTGACTTATCTTTTTTTTGTAATTTTTTATTACTACAAAAGGGTGACAACCTTGGAATAAAAAGATTTAAATTTATTTTGATTGTTATAATTACGCTAAGTTTTGAAAATAGCAGATGTTTTGGCAGCTTAACACCAAAAAAAAAATAAAGAGCTGTGCCAAATTCTACATTTTTCATGGTACCTCAATTATATCTATTAAAAACAATAATTTAGTAACAAGTTTATAAACACCAGGTATATACTTCAGAAGTTCCAAAGGCCGAATGTGATGTTATAAAGCATCCCCCGTATACAAAATTTTGGTGAGCTTTTCTCTACTATTTTCGAAGCTACCTGTAAGCAATTTGTTAATATCTTAATTTATTGAGTTATAAATATTATTTAAAGTAGTTATAAAGTTTTATATTACTCATAGCAATTTAATATTGTATTAATAAGAATTTATAACTGTACATCTTTTTTTTTATTTTTAGTTAATACCTTGGGCGTAAAATATTACCAATGTGTGCTTACATTTATCAATTTTTTTTTTGCAATTGCTTAAAATGAAAAGTAAAAAGATGGTAGTGTGCTTCATTAATAGTCCATGCATGGTTTTGATAGTCGTGTCTCATCCGTATGTAGATCAGTCGACAGAGATATTGGAAAATATATAAATTATAAATGAATTTGATTTTGAGCATATTCCTTAGAAAATAAAGGAGTTGGTTGTGTATTTTACATGGTTGTAAAAAAAAGGTGGCCCAGTAAGGTAGAAATGTTGACAAATTTCGATAACGGGAAATTGAAACAGTGGCCAACCTGTAAGTTTATTGGGATGTTTACATATTAAACATTGCTTTATACCTATTTACGATGTTTTCCAAATATTCTGTTCAAAAAGTTTATTTTCAAAACTGCGTCCTCACCGAGTCGACACTGTCGACCTGTTGTGTACGTTGCAATCGACATGAACAAGACAAAGTCATAGCTTTTATTGAGGCATACAAATTAAAATCAAATCTATGGGATTCCAAAACTAATAAGTATAAAGACAGAAACATGAGGCACGATGCCCTTATGGAAATTGCTAATGAATCTTCGTCAGACATGTTGATTAGTCTGATCGACATCATTTCTGCCAACTCTGGTGTGGACGGATGCAGTTTTGTCGACTTGTTGCGGTGAGGACGCAGCTTTAGACTTTTAAAATCTCTAAAGACTGATCTGTCACATTCCTTTGTTTTTATGCGTATTTTCCATCACACTGTTTAGTTTTGGTCTTGAATCTGAAGTTTGAAAAACCAGTGATATCAGATAGATAGCGAAACAACATGCAAATTGAATCGTTAGCAAAACTTTTATAATACTTTATAGAAAAAGCACGATTCTGAAGAAATATTTGGTTTGTTGCAAAATTAATTTTATAAAGATCGTACAACAGTATTGGTCGTTTTATGTGGTATTAAGTGGGAATTTGTGTAATAACTGTATGCAGGTCCTATAACTCTGGTGGGTTGTTCGAATTGCACTCGAAACATCATACCCACCATTTCGGTACAAACTACTTCATCATATTTTAGATATCTTTATTTCTTTTTCGTTTAGAATTCCTTACTAGTCTTTGAGACATGCGTTCCACGACTACCTATATGGACAACAAGAAAGTACCCAAAAAATAAAATGACTTTTCTTTCGTGTTCAAGACCGTAACTATACAGTCTGAGTACTTTCATGCACTAACCGGATAATGTAATAAAATGTTATGAGAATAAAGATGTACCTTACAGAAGAATTTTTTTATTTAATAATATTAAAGTATTTATAGAATTATACTCTTGTTGAATAAATATTTACGTGCTTCACCAGATTGGAATATCAAGAACATATCTCTATTTTTTCTACTACTTTGAAAAATCTATTGATGACGTCATCATCAGACTGATGATTTGTCATGCAGTTGGGTACCCCTACTATATATGCAACCTTGATAGAAAGTCGCTTCTCACTTGTCAAAATATTTGACGTTACGGTTATTGGGGTTATTGTGTGTGTCACAAATAAGTAAAATTTTTCAATTATGATTTTTTTTCAGTTAAATAAAGATTTTTTGTTGTAAAATACATAGAATAAAGTGTGTACTCCAATTTAATAGTAAACAAAGTAAGTGTGGTTAGTTTGAAAAGTGGTCTTTATTTTTAAAATAAGTGGGTGTCTGGCAGGATATGATTTATATTTATTGTTTTTTAATATTATTATTTGAATGCAATGTTACAAGTGCTGCAGAAGTATTGCTTTGTTTTCAATTTAAAATTAATGGGACGCGACCCTGAAACTTGAAAATATATTTTTCTTCTATTTCCATATTTAGGATTTTGACCTACTGATTAAAAGTTAATACTCCATTTATCCCGTTTAAAATTGTCAGCGATTGTTTAAATGCTTATCTTTAAGCTCTAGTCAATTTGATCCATATCAATTTCATTTATTAATACTGCCATAAATGATAAATTTAAGGGTATGGCAAAAAAGAGATTTCAAGGTAAATTATATTTGATGAATATTGTCAGTATAATGCTAAATAAGCATTTTTTGTTTTTTTAAATACGTGAAATATGCGAGTTTTCCAATTCAAAATAGGTCAATTGGAAAAATTAGTATTAGAAGTAGTTTTCTATTCAAAATTCATAATAGGTATTACAACACACAATGAGAATTATGTATATAGGTAATATAATATTGAGAAACTTTTCTATTATCTTATATTTCCTTTTAGGTACTTGTGGTTTATGAAGATTAATCATATTATTTGTTCAAGGAAACTAGCAACCAATCTGGTTTTGGATGCTGTACATATGTATGCCCGATTCCAATTTAATTTACAGTGGTGTTTATGGTAGTTATCAAGTTGAAGGTGCTGGAAAATATTTATGACGCTATTAAGTTAAACTAGTTTCAGAGTATAGAATCCAAGGTTAGTACATTTTCTTAATTAGATTTTTAACAATTATTTGTACAAGATAATTAACTGTTGAAGAATCAGTTTTTATAATATTCAATAACAGTAATCAAGTAATATAACATATGCAAGCATCTGTTATATGTTTAGTTTAAAATGGATATAACAAAATATATTGTACTTAGTTTTAAAAATATTTATTTTTCTACTAAGTACTAGTATTTGAGGATATTCTCTATTAGTAGGAACTAATTTTTCATTATCTCATAGTAGGGTAGAAAAATGATAACAAAAGATAACAGTGGTATGACCAAAAACCAATATTTGTTTAAAATAAAATAAAAGGAAGTATTTATGTTGCAAGCCACAGGTGAGTGACATAAGCACCTAAGTGAATATTAACCATTATAATGTGAGTAGAATAATATATTTTGTCCACCTCTATTAATTACCTATTTATAAATGAATTAATTTTTTTCACTTTTCTCCAATTAAGGAAAGGATTATAGGCTTTCATGTAGGTACCTACAATTTTTTCACTTTACTGGCAATAAATTTAGGTGGGGTAACATTCATTTCAGTGTCTGATTTGCTTTGCATATTATAATTTCTAGTAATTTCAATTTCAGTTGTACCCACATTGTGTTTAAGATTTTAATCTCTATTAAGAAAATATCTTACACATTAATATTTTCAACTTTTTCAATCTCCCTCTAGTTATTATATAAACTCCTTTTTCATTTAAAAACTTGCTGTCTTGGAATGTATGTATATTGGGGTGAAATCTAAATTATAAATTCTAATCCAGAAATAATTTTTAAACTGACTCACTATTACCATGTTTTTTAAAATTCTCACTTCTTCAGTTTTGTAAACTAAAATAGAATTGGGTTCTTGCTATGTGGTAAGTAACCAAAATTAAATCAAATAGGTGTAAAATTTACCCCTTAGAGAGTTTATTTTCACTTCTTCAAGGTGATGGTTTGTTATGAAGTCATATCCAAATCAGTGCTTTTTGAGACTTCATTCGTATTGAATATCTAAACAAAGTTTATGGTAATCTAACCTTCATCTACATATTAAAAATTGTTTTTGTAGTTTCGTATATAAATCATTTTGGACAGACAGGTAATTATTTATTTTAATGTTATATACTTATTCAGTATTTTGTCCTTTGGAAGTGACTAAAATTATAAAAATAACTATTTTTATAAGCAATATTCTTAAAATTATTATTAACTATTTTAATATCTTCTGTAGTGTCATTCATTACTTGTGTTGTTTTTAATGGGAATTAAATCACAATGTTCTTTGAATCTCATTGGTATTTAAGACTGCAAAAAATTTGTTGACAATCTTAAAGTCCATTCACAGTAGATGAAGTGTATCTTTGTAAAAAATTATTGTGAATTTAGCAACATCACGTAATACCATTCTAATAGTATTTTAGAATTTCCTATTCCTACATCAACCCCTAAGTCCATTATTATTAAAGTTGTTGCATATATTTCTTATTTTTGCCTAGCCTTAACATACATCTGTTCTTAACAAACATTATTTATTTTGATTTTAAATTATTCAATATTTTTAGTTGTATGTCCTAGCCAGAACTCTTATAAAATTGTCTAGATAGGTAGTTTTTTTCATATATTGAATTATAATGCTACAACAAAAGAATTACATTACATAGACATTAGATATATCTATAGACTATATCTGGTAGACTTCGCGACCCTTGGAATTTCATGTTAATTTCAAATTTGTTTTATAGCCTACCTTAAATAAGGCAGATTAGGGATAATTCCGTCATTACTTTAAAAATCACGAATTTGGTTCAGAAAATGATACTTTTTCAACACTATTTAATGCTATTTTATGATTAATACTTTCACATTAACTGTAAAGGTTATTATCTTAAACTGAATGTAAGTCTGTTTCACAAACAAAAACCGAAAGAAAATACTTAAATTTTGCAAATTTTTAGAAATATTTTCAAACAATTATTTTCACTTGACACTTATAGGATATAAAATTACACACTAAAATCTTATGTCTAGGGAGCCTAGGTTCCTTTGATACTGTTGGTTGTATGATCAGGTGATAGTTTTAGTGAATGTTCTCAAATCGTGTTTATTGTTTTCTTTTAGTTGAATTAATTTTACATTGTAATAGACTACATAAACATCATTAGCATGTAATGTTTATCTTAGATTTGTTTAAGGGATTAAAACAAACTTCCTGCTGGACCACAGAGTTTTATTCTTTTATCACGAATTTTTGTTCAAAATGACATAGGTTATTTTTTCAAAACTAACAAATGCAATTATATACATATTTTCTCCCATTATATACTTTAGAGGAATAAATTTAATGATATTTTGAATAAAGAGCAGCAATAAACTATTTGAAATATTCGAAAAAATATTAAATAATTCCACATGAAGTTTTCCAAAAAGGGAATCCATCATATTATGACTTTATCTTCTTTTTTAAATAATTGAAAGAAAACTTCATTATCTATTTTATTTAATGGATCAATTGTATACAGGTATTTATTTTTTTTATAGTGACCCATTTATATATAAAATAAAATATCTATATGTATAATAACTATATTATTTTTGTTGTTATATCGACCTAGATATTATGACCGCTTAATAATAATTTAGCAAATTCATTCACCAGACGTGTCAATATCACGACAGTATTAATCCTTGGGTTCACTGACACTATAAATTTAATATTCCTACTCCACGTCTACACTCTGCACATATTTAAATAATCCATCGAATGCAAAAATTAATCAAAAAGTTTGAATTTAAATGACAAAAAATAATATCAAGGCATTCCATAACAAATAAATCAAAGAGGTAAGTTTAGGCGGCAACAAACAAACGTAGGTAAGATCAGATACATCACAGGAATGAAGAATGAATTGTGAAAAACATACATTGAATAATATAGAAGTCGAAGACCCGGTAACGTCCCGAAAAAATTATTATAGTATGGTTAGTTTTTTGATTTACTGTTTTTTACCTTAGTTAAAGACACTGGGATCCGTTGTATTTACCTGTGCGCATCCTATTTGTACCTATTAAAATAAATTGAAGATTTTACAATTAATTCAAATAATTTTTTATTTGGTTTTTGTATCTCATAACCATATGTTATAAGAACCCCATCGAACTACCCTTTACTAGTTTTTTTAGCTACTGCTTTTGGTCTATTTATTTTGGGACAATCTGTATCGGTAATTGATTGTTGAAATTTTTTTCATTTTTAGATTATTGGCAATAATGCCTGCGCCACCTCCTCCTCCCCCGATGGCTTCGGGAGCGCCACCACCACCTCCCATTTCTAAAATACCGAAATCCAATAAAAGTAGTGCCAACGATAGAAATGCTTTATTAAAATCTATACAACAAGGAGCTAGACTTAAGAAGACGGTGACAAATGATAGGAGTGCGCCGCTAGTGGGAGGTAAGAAATAAAAAACTAAAAGGTCTTCCAAAATAGATTTAAAATTCACAGAACTAAAAATAAACCCTATAGGACTGTGGGTAATTAAGACATATACAAAATTAAAGTTTTTGAAAGGAAATATATTTTAATTTTGCTTTTTTAGACAATTTTATTAAATACCAAAAAGGCACGCCATAATTTTCACTGGTGTAGTTTTTATCAATAAGTATTTATGTTTTTAAATATAATTAAATTTAAATTTTTGTAGGCTCTTCAAACAAACCCTCAAATGGAGGAGGAATAGGTGGTATGCGTTTGCCCATCATTCCGATGGGAGGTTTGGGAGGAGTACTCAAAAATGGTAACGCAGGTGGCGGTATGCCAGTTAGTCCATCAGGTGGTATGAAAAATTTCGGTAGCATACAAATGGAACTTAAAAAACAATTAGCGAACGACAACAGGAATCGAGGTCCACCTCCTCCGACGCCGACAAGAAATGTTAGTAGTTATATTGTATAACCGTAACGATTGACAATTAATTTAAAACATATTTTCAGTTACCAGTAGACTCTGGCAGTCGACAACTACAACGAGAAAATATAACCAATGGGTTCCACATGAGTCAGTTATCATTAAATTCAAACTCCAATATTCACATTAACCAGAGTACTTTACATAGAAAAGCGAAAAGTAATGCAAACTTGAGTTCTTTAGAATCTTCAGAGAACACAAACAATATTCGACCCAACAAACCTGTGGTCAATCATGGAAAGCCAAATCTTGCTCCAAAACCACCAGTTTTAAACGGTAAGTTATAATACTGGTTGGTATTTTTATTAGAGTTTCCAAGGATTATTGTGTATGTAGTGCTGAAAGTACTCGAGTTTTTTTTTAAATCTGACTAACATTTTTTGGCAAATTATATTATTAAAAATAGCAGTTATAAATATTTTGAAAGATTGTGTTTTATAGGAAAACCCAACACCCTTCAACTTAAAATCAACAAACCAATAAGTCGTACACACAGCCTAAAGTCTCCCCGGTCGCCTTCCCCACAAAGTCCAGATGCAAATTCCGTAAATAAATTCGGAACTGTAAGGCATATGTCTTCCCTTATTGGTCAATCTTTGGCCAATTCTTCAGCGCAGAATTCGAGATCGAGGCCTGCGCTTAGTACCAGACCTACAGCTCCACCTCCTTCGGTAAGTAATTAAAGTTATTAAAGTAGACAAAAGCAAATAAAGAAAATATGGGAACTTACAGAACGATCAACGCACCCAGCCAATGTTAATTGATTAATATTAACATAATCGAAATAATATGAATGATTTTATCAATAATTTTAGGGGCTGAATCAGTATTGTCAATATGAGGATAATTATCTGATTTTCAGACAATTTCCCTAACCGGATAATTTTTAGAGTGTTTTGTAGAAAGGATATATAAAACGGCTATTGTATTGGGCGATTTTTAATATTGACTAAGGACTAAGGTCGAAGACTAGACAACACGTTGTCCTTTTGATAATTTTAATTGCTTACAAGTTCGGATTATTTTTATTTTTTAATCGGCAACACTCAACTGCATTTTATTAAATGTCAGCTGTCATTCAATATCCTTGATTTGATATTTTTATACATTATTTGTTTCATAAATTACAGCACAATCTGTCTTTATCAAGACTCATTTGATTATTAACTAACATGCTACAAAAGAAGTTTTGCTGTTCAAAGAACAGAGACCATTCACTAAGAGGCAGCAACTACTTCTCGGGCTATATGCCCCGACTGACATTGAATTACACTTCTAAGTTTAATGGGGTTGGAATACCTGCACAATATAGCCAACCATTCTGGTTTGTAATTAGAAGGGACAAATATCTAGCAACTTTGACTTTATTGAGTTGACTTACGGTATCGATTCAAAATATCGATAGTTACTATGAAAATACAACTGCAGCGACGTGGTCACGCCCTCCCAGGGCTGACTAATTATATTATGTTAATTTTAGATACCAGTGCATGCGATACCCAGCAACTATTCGAGCTCTTCTAGTCATACATCGACCCCACCTAAATTGAATATGGTGAAACCAAACCACGCTCCACCTCCGCCGCCTCCTGTAGTAGTGCCTCAGGCACCTAGTCATGCTCCGCCTCCACCACCACCTCCACACAAATCGCAAATGAACAAAACTCCCGTTCCTACAACGGTAAGTAGTTATTTTATCCATTAAAAATAAAGGGGATTCTTGGATTGAGTTGACTTTATGTTTTTTGTTGCCTTTTTTATTTATCTCTCGGTATAGGGTAAAATAGACACTGTGTAATAAAGCATCATTGAGTTGTAGACACTTCGCCAGTAAGTATCTATGAAAATAGCACGAATCCGCTAAAAAATATTCATTTACTGTCATGATAATTTTGTTTTAGGGTTCAAATCCTCCCTCGCCTCCACCACGACATTCGTCGATGAGAGACAACAACAACGTATCCAAGAAAGCAAGCACTTTAGAAGAAAAATTCAAACACCTATTTCAAAATTCAAACATGTTTCCCTCTCCTCCACCCTATAAAAATACTATTAAGTTATACAATTCCGTTTCTGTCAAACCAGCGCCTGTTAAACCTGTTCCAGTTGCTTAAGATTAACTTTAATATTACCAAAAATTGTTTTGATATTCGTTATTATTATTAATAAATTAATAGATTTAAAATTATGAAATTTTGTTTCAAATTCCCCTCTAAAACGGAACGAGATGTGGTGGAAGATTTGCCTTGCTTTGGCCGGTCAACTGAACATCGTTAAAATGAAAGAAATTGTAAAGTCTAACTAAAGTCAGTGTGATGACCATAAAATAAGGCAATGTTGTCAGATATATTTTCTAAAATTGTTGGGCTCACTATACAAATGTTTCCCATTACTTCAGTAAACTGTTAGCTCGTGATGTTCTCAGAAAGCTAGTTTGGAAATATTTAAAAAAAATACATAATATAAATTTATTAGAAGGCATTAAAAAAAGTCGCTCGAAATTGCTGTAAAAAGAGAAATTAATTAAAACAACTTTTTGTATGCCTACTATATTCAAGAAAATTTTGTATATCTGGCAACGCATTGCAGGTGTTCAGCGTTATACAATCATCAAGTACATTATTGTTTATATTATAATGGAGTAACGGGTCACTTACTAAGGCGGACTAACTATAACTAAAAAAAAATTAAACTTCGAGGGTGGCCTGCGATATTAGAGAGATATTAGTATTGTGTGTCGATTCAGGGGCGTGTGTGAATTTTGTTTTAAAGTAATATTTAAAATAGTAGTAAATATCTAGTATCTATTTCTTGGTCGAGTGAGTTTAGTGAATTGATATCATTATAATATTTATTTGTTCGTTGACTTGAGTGAATTGATATCAATATAATATTTATTATTTGTTCGTGAAGTTGAGTAAATTGATATCAATATAATATTTATTTGTTCGTAGACGTTAGGGTGAGTTTTATGATTATAATTTATTTGTAATTAATTAGAATAGCATTTTGGAGAAACGACAGTCCAAGATGATGCGCGGGAATCTAATAATTTGGAGCCACAAACAAGTTCAAATGACTTAGCAATAAATGATACCGATGATAGGGCCGAATTTAAGAAAAAAGATTTACATGTTTAGTGTCAACGCGTTGTTTTAAATATGTACCCGTGTTTGAAAAAAGAAAATTCTGATAATGCGGTTATCGCGAGAATTCACGAATTAACGTTAATCGGGTTTACAACGATTTATAAAGTAATAGTACCAAGTTTAGAACTGATTCGTGATAAATTGCGGGATATTCCTGAATATACCTACTTAACAATGTTTTATTGAATTGTGGATTCAAATATAAGAAGTTAGATAATCGAATGGTGATAATGGAATCTCGGCGTATCGTTGAACTAAGACAGGAGTATTTGCGCAAAATAAAAGGGTATCGTGATTCAAATAGAACTAGGTATAATTTATTTAGACGAAACTTGGTTTGATACGCATGATGTTGTCAAGTATGGTTGGATTGACGATACAAAAAACTGTTCTTTAGATACTCCACGTGTTCTAGAGGAAAACGCGTTATTATTGTATTACAAATATTCTGAATTTTGTATGCGGGCTGATTTTTTTCATTCAAATTTATATAGTAGATTAACATTATTTCACAATATTTGAATTTATAAAAAATTTATATGCACGCCATTGGGCGGCTTTTTCCTTCAAGGGAATTAAAAATATGGTTCATCACACTGACTTTCGTTAGACTTTAACTAATATCGTCGTGAAAAACTGTAACTGGTGAAAAAACAAGGGTTTATTTACGAGTTTCATAAATGCAAATCAGTTTCAGGATGGCGCCGTCCAGCAAAATCGAAACTGATAAAAGCATGTTGAAGTCGATCAAAAGTAGAGGTTATGTTGACAACCGTTTTTTCTATTGTCGCATCAAGAATATTTTCTGAGCGTTACGTGAAAAAATGGGTCCAGTCCCTCGCACACTATAGTAATTTATTATGTTTTCAACAATTATGTCTTTAAGGTTAGAGACACGTTGAATTAAAAAGGAACATTTCATTTTATTGTTCAGATTTATAGAAAATGTGCAGCATCAAATAATAAAAGTACAATATTTCTTATACAAGTGCGCTGTCGGAAAAAGGCATGGTGACTGTTGCAGCTAACAACGGTTGGACTTGCTCTTTATTATCATTAATAATGAATATTCTGATTACGCATACTTCTCCCATTTTACAAGCGTGCATTTGATCTTCATGGATAACTTCTTGAATTCCTATTTTAACTTTATAAGATGACACTGGTAATAAAAGAGGAATCTAAAAAAATACTCGATAAGGTAATACAGTAAAAAATCTCTCAACTTTTATATTATTCCTTAAGTTGCCGAAAATTTTTTTAAAAAAATGTCACCGACATACTTTGGATTATATACACTGTGTTATTTATAAGATGCGACATAGGGATTCCTGTACAAAACTTTTTTACCAAATAGCGTTCATAAAAAATAATAACAGATTTGGAAAGGTCGTTGGAAAATAAGTTCAAATGTACTTTTCATTTTCCTAAATTCGCTATGGTTTAATAAAAAAATGGATAGTTATGTTTAAAAAAGTCGAACTCCATTTTCATACTTTCAACCGCCAGACGGGTAGAAGCACGGAAAATTTAAAGTTAAACCAGAAGTATGGCGGCTCGATTCGCCGCTGTGTTGAAATTTTTTTCTTTTTGTTTTTAGTTCTTTTTTTCACAATTTTTGTCTAAAAAACATTAAATTCAAAATAAAGCAAAGTTATTTGTTGTTTTTAAACATAACTATCCTTTTTTTATTAAACCAGAGCGAATTTAAGAAAATGAAAAGTTTATAGTACATTTGAACTTATTTTTCAACGACCTTTCCAAATCTGTTATTATTTTTTATGAACGCTATTTGGTAAAAAAGTTAGCTCGCGTTTGACAGTTTTGTACAGGAATCCCTATGTCGCATCTTATAAATAACAAAGTGTATACAAGAGTTACCCTGTAGATCCAGATACCAGTATGGAAGAGGGTTTGTTTGTGTGATCCAAGTACGTCTCGTATTTTGACACAATTTCTTCTTTAGTAAAACGAAAAGATACTAATCCTATAATTAATAATATAGAAATCATATTACCAGCACTGTGTTTCTTGAACAGACATAATTTTCTGGTTTTACATGTAAAACCATGGTTACTCCATTTAAAGGTTTTGTAGCATCTAAATTTTCAAGTGTAAAAATAACAGTCAACTTCGTTCCAATGCCCAAGACCTACAAACTCAATAGTATATTGTGTGGCAAGGGATAAAATAAGACGATTTCAGACGCAAAGCGAGGTCTGGTATCTTACGAAGTCTGAAATCGTGTTTCACTACATTTTTCATATAATCTGTATTGAAGCTGTTAGGACCATAAAAAACCCACTCACATAAAATGGACACCTTTGTTATTATTAGAAACAGCCTTCAATATTTATTTAATTGTTTATGGTCGCTACGTGAAAAGTAGAAAACCCACGCCACTTTCCAAACGTATCAATTTTGCATAAGTGAATGTGAATTGTAATTGCCATTTTGGTGATAATCTCTAAAGTGTTACCACATGGTTTTCACTCTAATATTTCCATTTGTGTAGTTTTCCTGTTTAATCGCAACAGAACTCTTTACATAGTTTTTAAGTTTAGTTATTTAAACCACTCAACTTTTTTCGCAGTGTAAATTATTTTTTTCGGTGCGTGATAGGTGCTGATACTGTCATCAATAATCAAAACCTCTAGCAACAGTGCATTTCTAATGGAAAGGTCTCTTTTGTGAATAGGTTCTTCTGATTCTATAGTAACTTAAATACTGACGTTTCAATTGACAGGTTGGACATAGCATGACGTTAAATTAACATAAAAAATTTCTTAAATTAACGGATACATTTATAATAAATTCGTCCAAAATTAGTTATATATTGTGATAAAAATATCTGCAGGAAATATATAAAATTTTTTATAAATTATGTTAAATTCAAAATGCAGAATATCTAGAATTCTGCGACGATATTAGCTCTTGAGAGTAATAAGTGTAAGGAAATAAATAAAATTATTGTAGAATCAAAAATAACATGGTTCAAAAATGTTTGGAAATTGCATATACTACAATAATTATTTATTATTAAACAATATTACATTAATTTGTTATTACCTGTGCCGATAATTTTAACTGTCCTTTAAAATTAGCAATTTCATTTTCATTGGATTTATACTGAAGTAAAGTCTTCGCCACATCTAATCGTAATTTTAATAAATCTTTTTGAAAACTTTGGTGAATATCTGTAATACAATTTTAATATCGAGTTATACATTTTTTTACAACGAAATGTTCCACATATTATTGAATAAAAAAAACATAACCTCATAAATAATTAGAAACTGTCCAATACATTTTTCAACTTCATATGTTCATAATTACTTACCTATTGCTGATTCTCGTTCTCTCATGCTATGTTCCAAAAATAATTTGCTCCTTTTAGGTAATGGTAAAGGTTTAGTTTGAAATTGCGGTACGTTTTCTGTATTATTCACTGAAAAATCAGCTGTTCGTTTTAGTATTCTAAATATTACAGTACCAGCTGAAAATTATAAAATATTACAAAGTACATTAATATTCCGTTCAACATAGTTAGTTAAAGTTAAAGACGATTCAATAAAGAGCTTAGAAAAACTTGGATTTTACCAAAATAGTTTTACCTAGTCAAAGCAGTGATTCCCTTACGTACGCGATTTACTTACCAAAGATGAAACGCAACTGAAGTAAACTGAAATCTTAAAACAAAAACAATATTTTTAAAGAATTACTTGGAATATTTCACTCATACACGTTGTATCAATGCAACGAATACTAAATTATTAAATGGAAATTCAAAAATTAGTGGAAATTCCACGTGGCCAACCATTGTCAGACAACGTTGAAATAATAAACGAAGGGCTTAATGTGAAACAACGACAAGCTACACATGAGTTCAAAGAGTTAGTGCTGTGCTCGGTTACAGCAATAGTATAACAAGCCAATAAAAAAATTATTTTGGCCCTTCGTTAATAGATGGCGCGATAAACCTGTGGTCACACTATTGAATGGGTCTAGTTTGTAGTAGTTAGTATTTACTCGACATAATGACAAACCACATCAAAATGGCGGACGTGGGTGGAAGCGATTCGGATAATTCTGTGAGTTCTGACGATTCTAGCAAGAAAAATAGTGAAGTTGAGTTTTATGGTTCCAGCTAGTGAAGGAACAAAAGTGTAAGTCTTTTACACACCATTTTTTAGTCAGCGGACACACTCACCTTCCCTCTAACAGGGATTTTGCTCTCATCGAAAAATGGCATAGAAAATATGCTCCGCTTGTGTACTTTCCTGAGGAGTGGCACAAAGTTATAAGAGAATCTAATAAAAAGAAGCCTTTCAGTGTAACTGTTATGAAACAGGAAGATTTTCTCAATGTACAACCAACATTAAAAAGAGTACTCACAGTGATAACCAGCAATCTTTGGATTTTTCCAATGTTTTTTTATTTTTATTCAAGAGTGATAACAAAAAAGCATTTTACATTAAGCATTCTGTGAATAGTACCTACAACTCCGTTACTGTTGGCAAGAAGGGACGTCCAAATGTTCTTTCTGTATCTGCTTTATTGAGCCAATTGGATTGCAAAAAAGAAACTCGAAAATGTGAGATCATTATCACCCTACATACCTTCAGTGTATCATCCCTTCTACAACAGTTTACGTGAAGATGTCAGCCATGATGTTGCTGATGAGGTCACCGAACTGGTTGATTAAATAAAATTTTGGATATTTATTATAAATGGAATAATGTAACAAGCCACATTTTTTTAAATAAAGGCCGTTTTTTTCTCAAGTTTCGAGTAGTTTTATCAATTTTGTTGTCAACTATAGTCCCATCGGGCATGATTGTATCGACATATCTAAATTAAAACAATACAAGTTGTTACTGGATTTTATATATTATTTTTAAAATTGAAAGTCGAATATCTCACTTTCAACTTTTTGAAGCTTGTCATTGTTTCACATTAAGCACTTGAAACGTGAAACGTCAAAGAAGAATTTCTTAGAGGTCTTGAATCGATTCCGAGATATAACAGAACGGGAAATTGACAAAAATGTCATTAAAAGTGTACCCAAAAACACGGAAAAGAGTAAGTATCCGAGCCTTCGTTTATTTTGAAACATTGCACCTTTAATATGAGGAAGCAAAATGGTAATGAATATAAAGAACATACAGTAAAAGTTCTTTGGAATGTTACTGCAAAATTACTAATAGAAAAGTATTTTCAAGAAATAAAGTAATTTGTATTTTTATTCTCCCTAAATACCGCTTGTGCTTAAAAATTAACCGAACTCGTGGTATTACCCCCGAAAATACACTATAACACGTATCTATTTTTTGCTTTATTATTTTTCTAAATAGAAAATAAAAATGTACAGATTCACAGTTATAATTTCAACGAAAATAATACTACTTAACCTGATACAGGAAATTAAATCATACATGCAATATATCGCACCTTTGGAGAAACAGTGACACAATTGCAAATATTTCCATAAATGATAATGTCAAGTTATTCCTAAAGCTCAACTCTATCCGGTACTATGAAGACATAAAATTGTAACTCGTCCCATATGCGCTAAATGGCGGATATATCTTATGGTATGTTTGCTAACAGCTGATACCGTCACAAAACTAGTTATAATGGCGAATGGTTGTCTGTAAAGATAACATTTGGCCGCTCATTCAATACGAAATAAACCCAACAACTGAAACAAACGTATACTTCCAAATTTCCTATTTCTGGGAGAAAAAAATAGAATTAATTAAGTAACCCTAATATTTTCCCAAAATTTTATGAACCCTTTTATAATACTTTGTTTTAAAATTTTGGATCATTATGAATTTGTCTTTAGTTGATTTTCCATGAAGTACAAATTCAACCATAAATTTTTCTTTTATCGTAATTCAGAAAAATGTTAGAGAACAATTACACATTTGTAACTTTAAAGATTATTTTGCAAGAAAAACAGAAATATCAATTTTTCTCATAATATTCGCGGACATTTTCCGATAGTGGGCGCTGCAGTATATGTCAAAGTTGTCAGTGGAATGGGAAAAACAATAAACACATCCATTTCTGTTTGTCTCTGAACATTTGATTCAATTTCGAACTTTGAGCGATAAAGGTATTTTGTGTGATTTGGTGCTTGTTAAAATTATTTGGTAGACATTTTTTTAATACATTGGCGACAGAAATCGGCCGATGGTGGAAGGCGAACAGGTATTCAAAGCATTAAATAACACTATAGATTTCCCAATTTTTAAGATGTTTTCAAAAAAAAACAACTAATTTTCCGGTTTTTCCTGATTTTCTCGGTTCCTAATCATCCGATTGACTCGCTCGACTCCCCATTTTGGTCGTATTTCAATTATCTACAATTTATTTATATATACCATTGAGCAACTTCAGTACGGTTTACGCTACATGAAAAAAACTAAAAAAAGGTTTTTTTCGTTACAAATGTTTACAACAAATTATTGAACAACAATTGCGTGTCCAAAACATATCAAAATGATACTCCATAATGTCTTTTATACGATGGCATCCGTTTTCTACTAGGATTTTTTGAAAAATATTTACCTATTTTTTGGCCAAATTTATGTCAAAAACCAAAATTAATTAAAAAAACTGCGTTTGCTGATGGATTTGCATTTGCATGTGTGTCAGTGTTTCTCCAAAGGTGCGATAATATAATATATCAAAAAAATCTAACAAATACAAATTCGAGCTTTGTTTACTACAACTACATCAAAATATTCTTATCACTTTTAATCAAACACTCAAATTCGTATTTTATTTTAATCGAGCAATTTTCAACTTTTATATTTTCAGACAGCAGCAATAAAATATAGACAAAACTTAACATACAGGCGCACTTTGTCTACATACAGATAAATTATAGGCGAAAATCACATGACAGATAAAAAATGTGTTTTACCATAGACGTATAAGAATAAAAAGAGACCCAATCATAACGCTTTTAATATTGACTGTGGGCGGGACTTACTGACATTACATGGAACATATAGCAAATGTTGTTGCGCAATTGTTAAAGACTGTTAATTCGCAATTGCGGCTGAAAAGAGAAGCAAGGAGTATTGTAAATCGTTCTCTATTTACCGAGTCAACGTATATCACTCCCACTTTCTCTATGTCTGTGTGTTTCATTGCAAAAATTTCCACACACGCTCGATGATTGGCCCATTATATGTCAAATTGATGAGAAATGAAATAAGATTTATCCAAAGTAAGGTAGATACCAGAATAGATATATGTAAGAGTAGTTTTTTTTCAATCAAAATAATAAAAAACACAAAACTTACCGAAAAAATATTTGACAGTTGCTTTATCGACGCCTCAACGCGGAATTGGTACAATTACTTACCCTGAGTGCCTCAATTAACTATTTAAACCATATCGCAGAGCAGAACAGACAGTGGCGTAGCTAGGAGGACAAGGTACTCAAGACTTCCAAACAATCCAATCATTAACTACAGTATTTATCGTAATATACGAAATAACCGAAGTATACTCACTTTGACCACTTTCTCATAAAAAACTTTTATTGTCTTGAGGGTGTTCGGATTATAATCCAGTAAGTGAGTTTAGTGAATTGTTATAGGTATAGGAAATGTTATTTTTTTTTGTACTGCACCACCTGGCCCTATGATAGCTACGTCACTGAGAACAGAAAAGTTGACAGCTTTATTATAAGGATTACGTGCCGTTGCGAACCTTTCCGTTTTACTTATTTCAATGCGCATCTGTCAAATGCAAATGTCAAAGATGTCATTTTTTAACCACACCCCGACCATAAACTTGAGTTTTTTGGCATATAAATATATATATTCTTGTGATTTTCGCCTTTACAACACCAACGTAAACTAAATACCAGAGAGCAATTTTTTATATATCAGATCTTTTAATAATAAATTGTATCTTTAACAATCCTAATTCGAGAAACATCACTACTTTGTATTTTGATTTGTTGACAGACACTTTGTTATTGTTTAAATCAGGTATAGGCGGATAACTACATCATTATATTAAAATTAAAATTTGTTTTTTTCTTCACTGAATAAAAAAAAGCGGATTAAGTTTATACACTGCTTTGATTTGAAAGGGACTCACTCTTAATATTTAAAAAATGCGACGTATTAGAAATAAATGCCGAAACACGTCAGTTTTTAGCGCTAATGTCATAAACGTCAAATTCACCCCCTTTCTACTGGAGATAGAGTTTGTTTAACCATCCTTTGCCGTTACGTCATAATCGGTGATGTATTCTGCTGTTTTACGTTTGTCTTATATTAGGTGAATGTTAATTTACACTTAACCTCAAAATTATAATCAATAGCATATGTTAAGAATTGTTTTCAATGATGCATGTTAAGGTGTGTTTGTTTGAATAAATTAGTAATGCCAAAAATTGTATTTTGCTTTATGCGTTGCGTACTTTTTTACATAATTTAGTTTTGTTTTAACTTGAAATCTCCGTTTTTTTAACTGATTTGATTCAAATTTCTAGCTTGAGGATGTTTAACGCCCCTGAGCATGATTTTTTACTGAATTTTAAAAATTACGGGTTACCGAATCGAGATTAAATGGCGAATTATATAAAAAAAAACATTTATGGGAGAAAACAGGCAATAAATAACATATATGTAATGAAAAAATATGCAAAGTCTAAGCTTCATCACCGAGAAAATCATCTTCATCATTAATGTGGAAGTCCGATTCATTCAGATCTATGAAAACAGGACTGCATTTAACGGTAAAAACGGCATTCCAGCATCTCTTTCTCTTAAAAGTAATTAATCAACTTCAAAATTAAACTTTGCTCTTTCTCATTGTACCGGGAAGGCATTTTGACAATGAAAAATTAATTGAAAAAAGCGAAAATGACCAAAAATACTGAACAAATCAAAATATGACAACTGAACTGTCAAAAGTAACAAATAAAATTTACGTCGTCATAATTCCGTCTCATCTATTTCATGTATGAGAGATAAAGCCGGACAAAGTATGACGTAGCGGCAAAGGATGGTTAAACAAACTCTACCTCTTTAAATTTTTCAAATGGCGTTAGATATCAAGTAATATCTTATTTAAAAGGTCTGGTAAATCTATATTGAATCATTTTGCTTTGCCTTTGATACCTGCCGTCCATTGTTATTTAAAATTGGCTCTCTTTCAACTTTTCGTATGCCTCTTTTTGACAATTCAAAAAATCAGTAACAGTGACAAAAAGATTAACGACATTTAAAAAAGTAGTAATGATAATCACAATAACAGGATTCAGTTTTGTGGTCTTTATTAGTAACTTGTCGTTGAAAAAGAACCAATTTTGACTTGGTACCTAACGCCATTTGGAAAAATTTAAGGTGTATCTGAAAGGGGTGAATTTGACGTTTATGACAATAGCACTAAAAAATGTCCCCTCCAAGCTAAAAGTTGACATATTTCGGCAAATCTTTCTAATGTGTCCCATTTCAGAAATGAGATACAATGAGATTACAGAAAATTTGGCAAATGCAACATGCTTTTGAATAGTTAGATCTTCCCAATCCAAGTCAAAAAACTTGATGCTGATTCATTATAAATCCCGTCCCAAGTAAAAAATAAGCCGTTCGCTTGTATTACGTCAATCAGCGGCTTTTAAGAGATAATATTTAAAAGTCGGAAGAACAAAGTCAATTGTTGCTATTTTTTTTAGAAAAACATAATTTAGGACAGAGAAAGTATTGAGGAAAATGACAGATGCTATATTGAGGAAAAAAATTGATGAGGATTTTTCTAAGAAGAATGCTTATAGACACAGACGTAGACGCTTCCAGATCTCTTGGGACGTACTCTCCTGGACCATATTTAAATCTAATCAAAAGCTCATTAGATTTCAGAATAATTGATACTACGAATAAATTATTATTATCACTTTTAACCTTTTAAATTTAAAATATAAACTTTTACTCACATTTAATTAATCAAAATCCACAGTTAGATATTTAATAAGAAATTTCAAGAGCCTATTGCTCTTTAACGTTGTTCCCGCCATTATTACCACGCCCTTCCCCATTAAATTCACCGTCATCGTCTTCTTCTTTTTCGAGACCTTGTGCTAGTAAAAAATCGATAATTCTATAATCCTTTCCCGTTTCGGTATTAGCAATCCAAAGAGGTAACCATTTATTAGCCAATAACCATTGTACGGATACTTTGCTGATCCTTCCCGTATTGTCTTTGGTACCATAAAGGTTTTCAATAGCGTTATGGTTATTGTTAATTGAACAACAAGAAGAAGATAGATGGCGTTCGATGCGGCCTATACCATGACCGATTATATCGATACGCCCGTAAGCGTTTCCAATTCGACCGTAAGTACTACTGCAACTAGGTTGTTCGGCATTAGAATCGTATGGTAGTTCGGCAAATAGAGCTTCTTTAGCTGTTTGAAGGTCTTCGATGGTTTCATAAATATTTTCGTTTCGATTCGAGGTTAGGTTGGTGCTGGTGTTGGGATCGTTGTGGTCATTAAAAATCGTTTCGTAGATGTTTTCTTGAAATATAGATGCCAATTGTTGGGTTTCGTAACCTACGGCGCCTTCGGCGTTACTATTTTCGTCAATATACTTTTCACCTAAGAATAAGAAATAGTATATTGTGTCACAAGAGCAGAAAATGGGTTTTAGCAGACCAAGACTATTATTAAGGGCTGCTAAAGCGTTTCCTGCTTGTGTGACATGCAACTATTTTTCGCCTACCGACTAAACATTCACTGACGTTTAATTAAAAAATTCACGTGAAACGTCAAAGTAATCAAGTGACAGATGGTGATAAACTCGCCACCATATTTTTGGTTTTTCGATAAGGTAGGCGAAAAATACATTTTCAACACATTATTTTCGATATTTTAGAATTTCTTACCCAAGTCTCCACTGCTGCCAGCACAAGGCAACCTTCATATCGGCTTATCGATTATCGCTACGCCCGCATAGCTTCGTCCAATACTCATACAGCTTGACAACATCGTCCAACTGTCAGTCTTTGGGTTATATACTTCAACAGATGCTAAATTGCTAGAGCCATCATCACCCCCTACTACGTATAAGACACCATTCATGGCAACAACACCTGCGTTACGTCTACACAAACCCATGTCAGTTACTGGAGTCCAAGTGCTCTTTGCTGGGTCGTATGCTTCTACGGATTTTCGGACTAGGGGCCCGTCATGACCACCTACTGCATAGAGAATGCCTTCAAGAACGCCTAAAATTACAGAAATATCATTTCATTCCAAATAAATAATAAACTCTATAAATAATGGGAGTTAATTTGAATTATAATGCAAGTTATAACAAGATTGTTATAAATAGTTAGATTTAAAAAAATACTGTTGTTTAGGGTACATAAGAATTGAGAGGGTCTACATATAGTATAGTATAAAAACAATTTAATAGTTTAAATTTTTTTTATTTTTTATTTCCATGTTTAAGATGCCTTAGCCGAAACCAGTGGCGTAGCGATACATTATGCCCCCCCCACGAAAATTTAGTTACGACCTCCTTGCCTATTTTAAGAATATAACATATAAAGTTTGTATTACCAAACAAAATTAGGTAATACTGTTTATTATTTAACCCACTCACCTAATATAAAATTTAAATTAAATGCTTATAAAAACAGTCAATAAAATACAATGCACAATATGTGAAGATAAACAATATGTTAAAATAAACAACTATTGAACAAGGAACAAGAAAATAAAAAATATTCTTTAAAACTAAAGGGGACGAAAACTAAATATTTCTTTAGGTAGCTGAGGTAGCGATACTAAATGCTTGAAAGCAATAGTGAGATGAATACAAAAATATTTTAAATTAAGCGATTAAAACTTGAATATTTCAATACTTTTTGCATATCCTAATTATGCTGTAAAATTATTTTGGTACAATTATTATAGCGATCATCTCATTATTGCTTTAAGGTGGTAAATTGTTTTTTTCTAGTTTTTGCCTCCACAAAATTTTTTATTAAATAGTTATTATCCATTTTGGCCTCATAACTTTCGGGCCCCCCCGCAACTGCGGGGGTTCACGGTAGGAGCGCTACGCCACTGGCCGAAACTCCTCTCAGGTTGTGGTTCAAAACTATCCTTTCATTTAGATTAAATTGTCCAGACTTAATTCTTTTTAAACTGAATTATTTTGTAACAATGAGGAATAGTAAAATCTTTATACGATAGGGCCAATATTAAACTTTGCTGAAAAATGTTTTAAATGCCAATAATTACCCGGCAGAATTTGTGAATAAAGAATATAGAGAAGGGCTCATTGTTAATACCCCATAACAATAACAATAATATTAATAATTCAGCTAACATAATTTTTAAAAACTTGACAATACGGGTTTATCAGAAAGAATTAAGAAAATTGGTAATCAATTCAATATTCGAACTAGCTTCAAATCTAACAATACGTTGAGATCTATTCTAACAAAAACGAAGCCAAAAAATGAAGAACAATCTTCAAAAAACTGCATATATCAGATATCTTGTGAATGCGACAAATTCTATTTAGGTGAAACATCTAGACCATTGAAAGTCCGAATAAATGAACATAAAAAGTATAACAAAGATAGGGAGTTCTTTAAGTCAGGTATTTGCAAACATGCTTGGGAAGAGGGGCATAAAATTCAATGGGATTCGACAAAAATAATATCGACAGAGCCCAATAATAAAAGACGAAAAATCAAAGAAAGTGCTTTAATACAACTAAATTCAGATAAATGTGTAGCTAGTATTTCAGCCGAATGTAGTCAAATTTGGTTACCAATGTTAGAAAGAGAAATTTCCAATAATCAATTACCGGCGTTATCAGGATAGCATCATAAGTTTTTATCCAGGTTTTCTTATGATTTATCTTTGGAATGGTTGTTAATCGATACACACTTCAATACACAAAATCACCAAACTGAGTTATACATATTTTGAAAACAAAATAATCATACACAAAAAAGTAACAACAAACGCGTTTATATTAACAAAATTTCCAAAATAAGCAAGGAAAAAAGCGCTATCCGAATAAAAACCGTTCCTGGAACGTGCACTTCACTGGATTCCATTTCTAGTGGACTACATATCGTTAGAATGTCATGAAATAAAATATTTTATTTCTCATTTTACCAGAGGTGTGATCTACTATGAATGGAATTTGACAACAAAGTTTTGTAGTCTTAATAATATTATTGAAAAAAAAATAAAAAAAAAACATTATTGTGGTTTGATTCCCAAGAAAATAGGAAAAAATGAGAAATTACATAACATGATTTTTAACTTTTTATATAGAAGATATCTAGTCAAATTTAGTATGAAGAATTATTATTGTTTTATAATAATTATTATTTTATTATATCCACCCCAACCGTTTTATTTCAAATTCAAAACAAAATATATTTTTTTAATTGTCCAAAATATTATTAAATTTCTGTCAATGTATAATTCCACCCCTTGAATAAATTTAAATTTACTTATTAATACGTTTTCTTAAAATATTGCATGAATAATTATTATTGTTACATTAAAATGGAATTCGTCAAAGAAAAAATATTAATTATGTATCTTAATGGAATTGGAATAGGCTTTTGTCAATATATTTTTAACGATCAACAATGGTTATTTGTTTTACTAGGCATAAAAGCACAAGATTTAATGCCGCGGCTGGTGTTTCAGAGCCGAGCGTAGCGAGGCTATGAAACCAGCCAAGGCATTAAATCTGCTTTTCTGCCGTGTGAAACATATAATTTTTTCTTCAAATTTGTTCCAATTCCACGCAAAATCGACTTTTTCATATTTAAATTTCGTTTCATTATCAATATCAGCATAATTTTAAGTTTTCTTAATGTCATTGTCAATTTTAATAACCAGTTTGATTTAAATTATTACTTGGAAGGTTGCCTAGCAACGAACTTTTTCTGCCTAGGCAGTAAAAGTGGACTTTTTCTGCCTAGGCATTAAAAGTACAACTTCTAAGCCTGCCAAGTGTCATTAAAAGGCCGCTTTTAATGTCATTTGGAGAAAAAATTATTTTCTAGTTTCTAAATAATGCAAAAAAGTGAAATACAAAGACAGGTGTTGCGATGTCGCTTTATTTAAAAGTAGGTAATAATAACCCAATTGCTTAAATTTTTTGTGGTTCCTAAATACTTATATATATTATAAAATTGAGATAATGGATAAGGGAATGGAAAAATCCTCAAGTTTGAAAAGCCCTTTGAGTTCCAGATTAATAGAAGAAGAATAAATACAGAACAATTAAAGGCTGAGTATTTCAGTTACATAGTGAACAACAAAATGTAATCGATATTTAAAAAACGTATCAACATAAACAAGAGAATACTAAATGACTTACCAACTCCTGCTCCACTTCTTCTGCATCCCATATCTGGTACTGCGGTCCAAGTATCAGTGTCTGGAGTATAGCATTCTACGGAGCTTAAACATTGTCTAGAAGCGCCATCGTATCCACCTACAGCATATAGTTGTCCATAAAGAACACCAACGCCGACGCTACTACGTCTCGTGGACATTGATGCTATTATTCGCCATTTTCCTAAGAGGTAAAAATAGATATTAAAATATTCATTTAAATAAAGATAATAACTGATAATATTGATCTTGAGATATATTGATAAGAGAAAATAATAAAAACTAGTGACATTTAGTAGATAACATTTTTTTATTAGTTATGCCATTGTTAAAAATCATATTTCTGTCAATTTTATTAGTGTATAATGTGTAGTTATCAGTGTTGTTAGTAGAATGTATTTAAATGAGTTATCAATTTCAATTTAGCAAAAATTACTAGCGTTGGTAAGTAATAATGGAAGCAGTAGACTTCATTTAGTTATATTAGTGATGTGATGCAAAAGTATCAACTGCAGTGTCATAAGTGTTTTGTAATTTGACAACAGAAAATGACAGTTATTGTCACATCCATTCTCGCACCGTTTGTTTCCGGACGAAACGTACTTGACGTCAAAAATAGACAAATGTCATTTTTTGTAAATGCCCACAAAAAAAATTATTATTTTGTTTTAACACTGATAGTTGTAGGTATTTTCTTTGGGACAAATCAGGAAGGGATAACTTTTATAACACAGAAATTCTTCAGCTAAATGGTTACAGATTGAAAATGGACCAAATCATATTAAATTGTGTAAAAAACAGGTAACTTATCAACAATCAAGTATTTTACTAACTTTACCAACCAAGAGCATTGATTAATAATTATCCTTAATAGAAAAACTATCTAGTATAGTTGACGTAAAAGGTATAGTGCGAACTTAAAGTTGTCGGCTTTTTGTTTGACTCTTAAGCTGCGTCCTCACCCGAGTCGACACTGTCGGTTGACATGGTCGATCAACAAGTCGACAAAACTGCATCCGTCCACAAAAGAGTTGACAGAAATGTTGTCGATCAGTCAGTAACTATTTTTGAGAAAGGGTTTGCAGGTGTTCTCTTTAGTCGGTGGTCTGACATCAAGAAAGTTTGTGTGTTTTTGTGTGGAAATTGTAAGTAAGTATACATATATTTATTAGCAATTATCTATTTGGACGAAACTCGGTATGATACACACGATACGGTTAAAAAAGGATGGACTGATGGGTCAAAATACAATATAGAATAATTATGTTTGGTAAGTAGATGAAAATAATATAAGTACTCTTTAGTGTTTAGCTCCGCAACATAACTTAAAGGGGATATACGATTAGAAAGCTGGCACTATATCTTTTACGTCAACTATACTTATATATACAAATAAATGTAAATAAAAGTAAAAATGTACCTGTTTGTGGATCAAACATCTCAGCGCTATTCAATCCAGTCGATCCATCAAATCCTCCAACAGCATATATACAATTATTTAGTACAGCAACTCCCAACGTAGATCTTCTAGCCTCCATGCTTTCACAAGCAGTCCAAACGTCCATCGCGGGATCGTAATAATCAACAGTCTTAACTCTCAGCGAACCGTTGAAACCTCCAACGGCATACACCTTACTTCCAAGAACAGCCAAACCAGCCCTGCATCGACGTGTTGGCATTTCGGCTACTTGATTCCATCTTTCTTCTTTGAAGTCGTAACTTTCGACACTGCGGATAGCCTTTGGAGCCTGGCCGCCGACTACCAGTAGCACTTTTGGTAAACCTAATTTTAATTAAATAAAAAATTAATTGCAGAAATCAAATAGATTTCTCTATTATAGCTAAAAGTAGTTCAAGTAGAGTGTAAAAGGTTGCAAAACTATTGTTTGGAAAATAAATTATTAATTGTCCGAACAATTTTTTGACAGATGGCGCAATAAAGTATTGCTGTCTGAATGGGAACCTCGAAAAGCTCAAACTAGTGGAGAGGGGAAGATTTTATGGAATGGTAGAAGAAACCTACATGATACTACAGAATCCTGGGGTGCAACAGCTGGAAGGGAGTACCTATTCACTTCAAAAACAAGCAATACTATAAATAGCTATTAACTTATTATTAATATTTTTTTAATGAATCTTCACAGAAAATGGGAAGGTAAACTCTATGAATTGTCAGTAAACTACTCCATTCAGTTTTTAAAATTGGACGGTTTTGCATTAGTATTTCAGGACCAATGGTGACCATGTAAGTGGTTCTTTTCACTTCTGTGTCTATGGTGGTAGACAGTATTGCTTTTATTTGTAGACCACTGCTGGTATCACAAAAAGGAATATTAAAATTAATTCACAAGGACCGGTGATGCCTGAACAAGACAAGTTAGTTTATACTCAATGTCTAATTTTGAAAAAGTATAATTTAGGATCATCCCCAATTAACATGCTGATAGTCTTTAACAACTATTTTCTTGGTATTCAAAGGATGAAAACTTACAAAAATAAAGTGAAATGAAACCGCTTGACTGTTTAATAATGGCTTGCTGTTGTAAAGAAATTAGCAATTCTTTATTCATTATAGCATATTTTAGTGAAAGTTCAAATAAAGTAATCAAAAAAATATTACATCTATTATATCACGCAATTTAAAAATCTTCCAAACGAGGCTTCATATTAAAAATTTTTAGAAATAACGGGAGTCACGTATAACAAAAATATAACAACATGCTTTTAATTGTTTCAGGTCAGTATAGGTGCGTTCTTTTTGTCTGAGATCTCAGCTCACTTCAGTTAATGTGATCTGAGATAAAGTGAAGTGTGTAAGCACCAAAAAGAACGACACACTCAATCCAATTAAAAAAAAAGATTTAAAATATAAGACAGCATTTAATAAGTAATTCTTTCCATAATCCCATAGATAACATTCACTCAAAACCAAACAAAACTATATTATATTGTTTTAAACTCAAATAAATCAAATATTTTTTCATCCACTCCACTTTATTTCTGACTTAAGTATAACTGATACCCCTTCATAGATATGCAGCATCGCTGAAGGGGTAGGAAAAATCTCAGTTCACTTCGAAGTAGGTTAATCAAAAAGAACACGCACATTACCGATGTGAGCTTAGATTAACTGAGATCTCAGTCAAAAATAATGCACCTTATATCATTCAAACCAGAAGGCATAGGGAAGCACTTGTTTCGGAAGTACTGAATATTTCAAAAACATACAAAGACAAAAGTATCCAAGATCAACAAAAATATATTTGGAAGGCAAACAGGACAAGAAAAAATGTATTTTTGAGATGAACACTTTTCAAAATTCAATTAGAAAGTGGTATTAAAAGTATGATACTATTTCTATAATAACATTGAGGTACAAATATTATAAAGAGACAGGAATATTTTCAACATGCATATTTTTAGTGTAAATATGTTGATTGCTACCTTTGGAGTTGAACCTGGGATTTACACCTTAATTAATTTACTCAACATCTTCCTTATATACAATATTTATTTTTAATTAATTTCCGAACTCAATAAAACAATTACGTTGATTCAAATTATCATTATTTCTAACAAGATCATATATTTCCTCACCATCAAGACTTTTCTTTCCTAAATTGATGTGTTTTCACTACCAAGTTCTCAAACATTTATATTTTAAAACAATCATGAAAGGAATATCTTTGGGAATGCAAGCAAATCAGACAGACAGATCAAAGAATAAAGATGGACTAGCGGCACAATTTCTTACTGCAGAAAATAATAGAGCGAATTTCAAAAACAATGTAAACTGTATGCTATACAATAGTAGTGCTGCTTATGTGCAGGGCTATAGTAAAACCAATAATCACTTATAGAGCCATTGTGTGGAAAAGTAGGACTAGCCTATTTTCGACAAGAGACAACCTCTCCTGACTAGCCTGTATATGCATTACAAAGCAATGAAAATGTGATCAATGGCGGAAGTGGTGCAAAAAAACAAGAAACAAACACAATAACTAGTTTATGTTGCTTTGTCTATTTATATGAATTGCAGAGTTCAGTTTCTTTACCATAAAAATGGAAAGGATAGTACTGTATTTTCTCAATCTTTCTTGCAGAATAAGAAATACAAATTGTTTTATGATTAATTATGTTTGTGTGTTCCATGAAAATATTCGATTTTAATTGTTGAATATGGTTTCCACTGGTATGTTCCAATTTTCAATGGGTTTATCGACTTTCATGTGCCATTTTTCTAACAAAGTTTTATTAACCTATAGATTACAAGGGAAAAAGTATGTTCAATAATAAAATATATTTATAATGTTTAATTTAATGTAACACCACGTGCAACAGTGACACAGTAAAACTAAAACTAATAAAGAATAAATGTCATTGTTTTCAGAAAGTATCAGTCTTGTTCTAAATTAATTTCCAATACACAGATAAACTAAAGCTAATAATTGAAATTGTAGATGTATTCTGTACAAAAGACCTGGTCCACTAAAAAAATTCTCAAACACTTGTGGTATTTTGGTTGATATTAAAATATTTTATTTATGACTATGCCCTATGCAACTCCACAAGCAGTGGACACAGTCATGTTTGAATATATAATAAGCCGAGTTTTGCAATGCAATTTGGACCGATCTGCATACTGGACAGATTCTTAGCTTTGCAGTTTTTTATTTTATCATTGAGTAATATTATTTAATCATAATTATCAGCAATTTGCTTTATTTGGTCATTACTTTTATCTAAATTTTGTCCCTTGATCTCAGTGCAATAATATCCTTATTTACATTCCAAGATAAGGTTGTTAGTTGTACATATTTGTTAATAATAATTATCAAATAATTGCTATTCATTTAATTTTGTTGAAAATAGTGCTACAGAAATTGGCAAACATGCAGTGAAAGAAATGAATTGTATAATAGAGATCAAAGTCTCTGAAGGTTATTTTCAATAAATAAATTAAATCGCTATAAATATGATAAAGGTTGAATTAACTTTGTTGATACAAAAGTTTAAGATTTAAAGGTTAAATCCCACTTCTAATCACTCAATTATTTTTTCCTGTCTGCTGAAAGTAACGTACAAGGTCCTCTATAGACCAGGTCTTTTGTAAGTTACTTGACTGTCTATAAACAATATAAAAATCACTTTTCATGATTGTTGTTTCTAAAATTGTTTGTTGCAGTCAAACTGCAAACATTTAGAAGTAAATTAAATAAAAAAATCAGAAAAGCTCAACAAAATCACACTTAAAAACTTCCAACATAACATACCAACTGGTTGTCTAGGCTTCGTCCTTGGTGTTCTAAATGAAGTCTTGTTATCACCTTTTAACAAATGGTACTTTAAAGCTTCTATTATATAATCTTTACACTGCAAATCTGTCTTTAATAAAGGCTCTTGCTCTACCCTTTGTACTAAATATTCTTGGGACATTAGGGGTAATCTAACATACTCCATCAGAGAAGAAAGGTGCTGTTTCCTACTTTCCAAGTCATTTTGTACCCAAGCCACTACACATTCAAATACTTTTTCTTCTGTAGGAACTGTCAATCTATCACTACTTATTAGTTTTGACACTTGGAGATGAGAGAGTGTTAAAAATTCTTCACATTCAACAACCTGATGAGATTAAAATTTTACAATTAATAGTATTTAAAACAGGAAAAGATATTTGTGTTTTTTGACAACATAAATTCAACTCCCTTCCAAAGTGTTTAAGAACTAAGAGTGTAGATAATATTTTAATGCTGCTTACCTCTGAGAAATGAAGCTCTATATAATATTCAGCATGAGATAGTAACTCTAAACAGCCATGTAAATCAGCAAATGCCCGAATACCTAAGCAGTTTGTTGGGTGTAACTGTGCTTGTAAAAAATCACAACAAGCATCCCTAACATCAGTAAGTTGTAGTAAATTAGCTGCTGGAAGTAATACTTGTACATTGTCCTCAGTTACACTTACTTCTGAAGTATAGACATATTCAATTAAGAGCATTAATGCTTGCTGATCAACTTCTTGTAACACTATTCTATCTTGCCTGCTCTCTTCAAAGCTAGAAGTAATTATTACATGTTAATATTGTAAAGAACTATTTAGATTTTTCATGTGATTTTAAAATACTCTTTTTATTAAAATAATTTCAGAAATTAATATGAAAATGAATTATGTTCACTTTAATATTTTCAAGGTAATAGTTTGCATGTAAACAACATATTTTATAAATAGTTATTATTAGAAAAATGAGTAATTACCTAGAAAACATTGCATAGAAATAAGGAGAGCAGGCAGCTAGTACCATCTTATGTGCAGAAATTTCAGCGTCGCCAGCTACCAGTACTACGTCGCAAAGCAATGTTTGTTTCCTCATAACATTCATAACATCAAATGCTTTCTGCGTGTGCAGGTGATTCCTGTATGGTGGTCTTTCCTTTGTATGGGGATGAATTTGTGAGATATGTTTCTGCGAACTTTCATCCAACGAATTTTGACTAGCGGATCGAAGTAGCAAACAACTTCCTTGTCGTTCCATAATATTTATATTTGGCTCCATTTTGACGATTTCTACACACACTTACACAACAAAACAAATGGTTTGTTGTGTCACAACAGTCGTTGCAACCAAAGTCATCGACACAGGACAGCGGACAGCTGTCAGTCAGCTGACTGCTATATCTTGAATAGAGTTGGGCTATCTTTACTTTATCTGGAGCTAATAACTGCTACTTATCATTAGTCAAGATTATTTTTGGACATAAAGTAAATACAGTTAACATGTTATGTTTACAGACCAGAAGAATTAAGAGGGAAGATGGGCGTATGGTAATATATATAATTCCGACTAAATCATATAAACTAATACTGGTTTATTGCTGTCACAACGGAGGCCAAAAAATCCAACTAAGAAGACTAGAAAACTAGCGGGAAATAATTAGTATTCATAAATTTTATGAACATTGGTTTTTGGAAAGTTAAATCTCCATTTCTCGATCATTTTTAGGCAAATTTAAGATACCTTAAAACTTTCGCATTCAAAAATCATTAATTTTTCAATCTTAAATAAATTCTACAAAGACGAAGCTCTTTATTGAATCTCTAATTTAAACTTGTTAGGTACCTTTAGTGACAATCGCAAGAACGTGATCTTCTTGGCCAAGGGGCCCAAATAAGATCACAGATGGAGCGTCAGGAACAGTACTTTGATCAACGATGTTTCTTCCTTGATAAAACTGTATCAAACCGCTTTCTAGTCCTACTCCAAACAAATTAACTCTAATATGATCAATTTGTACCAAGCATAGGCAAGTGATAATTTGGGACATTTTAAGAGTCCAAATGCGTTGTCCCTATAAACGTATAATGGAATAATACAAAATTGTGCCAACTACTATACTTACCCGTTTAGTAAAACAATTGATCATTTTATCTGTAGTTGCGACCACAATAAAATTATCTTCGGGTAGTATAACAAAATCGACTATATTGGAATTCATTTGAATGATATTTTTTCCCTCTAACCAATTTCTTCTTAAAACGCAAATATTGCCCTGTCTACAAGCAACCACGATTCTAAAATCCACATTGAATATTCCCGTCGTTTTTATACTGAATGGAACTACTTTAATTCTGTCGGCATTTGCCTACAAAAAGTGGAATCATTTATAGATATTACAGAACTATTGTTTTTTATTCTTTAAGCAGTTCATAATTAATTTAGTAAACTCTGCGGTTGCTTTAGGGATTTATCAAATTTAATTTCTAGTCTATGTATGTATGTATTTTAGGGTAACATTCACTGAGACCTAAAAGATCTATCGTGCCCCCTCTTACTTCCACTTAGTTTCTGAGGAGAGTCTCAGATACTAGTAGCTCCTTTAGTCCTATTTCCCGGAGGAATTTTAGCATATCTACAGGCTTCAACTTAGGTAACTGTCCATCTTCTATCCAGTAGTCTCCCAGGTACTGTGCCCTAGGATTCTGAATTGCTGTGCAGTTGGCAAGTACATGGATGGAGGTTTCTTCTTCCATTCCACAAAATCTACAATCTTCTTCCTCCACTATTTTGAGCTTTTTAAGGTGCCCATTCAGGCGACAATGTCCCGTTAGGATTCCTGTTAAAACTCTTAGTGCAGTTTTGCTTTGACTTATGCATTCATTTGATCTCAACAGGTTGTAGTCACCCAGAAGAATCATATATTGGCAAAACCCTACTAGATCTTGTCTTTTCTTCTGCTTTACCTATTTCTTCCAATATTACATTGGAGCTGATTCCGCAAAAGGATTCCGGCCCCCAAAAGGGTATTTCAGTCCCCTTCATCGCTAGTTCATCTGCTATTTCGTTTCCTTCTATTCCAGTGTGTCCTGGAATCCACAGTGTGACTATATTGTTCTCGCCTTGTTCATTAAGTTTGCCAAGGCATTCTGGAACTGATTACACAAGAACTCAGCGCTTTAATGGCTGCTTGACTATCAGACATTATGATAATCCTTTGCCTTCTATATCCTTTGTCAATATTGAACTGGGCACACTTTCTTATTTCGAGAATTTCCGCTTGAAAGATACTTGGGATTTTTCCCAAGCTTTCAGAGTGTTTGGTTCCTGAACCGTACACTCCTATCCCAGTTCCTTCTATTGCTTTTGAGCCGTCTGTGTACCATTGAATGGCATTCTTTCCAAGTCTGGTAATTTCTAGTCTAAGACTAGTATCTTCCAATTTAATATATTTTGTTTTTCTTAATATCTTAGGTGTCCTAGCACCTCTTACCATACTGTGTTCTATCTCCAACTGCTTATACGTAAAGAATTATGGGAAAAATGGAAATAAACAAGCTCTAATGTGATAAATTTACCTGATGTAAGATAGTAAATGTCTGAGGATCCAGAATGTATATATTGCCAGCCTCAGTAGCTATTACTGGACAAGACACATCATACTTATCGCTCGAATTTCGTTGTAATGTACTCATACAAGTAATAGGAAATTCCTTGGCAATATCGTTTATGTTTAATTGTTTAACAATGTCTGGAATTCTAGATTTGCTAGTAGTTAAAATTTCTTGAGACCTAAAACGAATCTAGTTTTTAAATTCATTTCGAGATCTAATGCCGTATCCAGATCTGTGTTTCAATGGTTATAATTCTACAGACATACAAATGGCTGTTATTTATCTGTTATATTCGAATTAGTTAAACCTACTTGTTCGCTAACGATTGGAAAGATAACGCCGAAAGATCTTTTATCAATTCATCAATTATTTTGTCCGAAATATCGGCTTTAACGTCAACCACTTTTTTCCAAGCTTCGATTTCATCAGGTAATCCCTGACATTTCGGTAGTTGAAATTTATAAAAAGGTTTGTTATTTTTATGAATATATAAACTGCAACCACAAGCTACGGCAACGGCTGAAAATAAAGCAAAAAGAATAATTAATGCTTATGTACCAGAAGTTAGGCAATTGTTTATACATGGAAGGTGTACGGTAAATAATCTATTTTCAATCAAACTACAACAAAGAAAAAATGAATGCAATTCCGATTTAAAATTACTTGCCTGGAATTCTAGGTTCCAGTTCATCCGTATAAAATGAAATAACTGAATTGGGGACGTCGGGTAATGGAATATCAGATGATGATGTTCCTTTATATATTCTCATTCTACTTCTGTTTTTATCAAATTTGATATCGGTTATAACCAAATTGTAGTTCCCATCTCCATTGGCGTCCGCCAGAACTGCATTTCCTGGTAGAGTTGTCAAATCGGCGTTTTGCTCGTAAAAGGCTTCTAACCATCTTGAAAGTTTAAGATCGCTGAGGGAAATAAGGTAATGAAAATGAATATTACATTTGCATTAAAATTTTAAGTAAATAATGTCATCTAACAAAGGAAGACTTATCTATACTTTTAGTAAGTTTGCACAGATGGCAGCACAAGAGTGTAGAAGCAAATTTAAAAACAATTAAATAGAAATAAAGTAAAATCAACTACATGTTGAATAAGTAACATTCATCCGTATAATTATGAAAAGAAACGGGTATTAATTCAATTCAAGTCTACTAACTTACCCTCTGCTCATTTTAATTTCTCTAAATTAGAAAAATGTAAGCTGATAACAACTATATAACACCTAGGATAGTTGTATTTCTGAAGTTGCTAGGCAACCACATTGATTTACACTCATTCTTGTTAAAATACACTTGGAATCAATATATATATATATATATATATAAAAGGCAAGTAGTATATTTTATAAGCAGAAAGAAAAGTATTTCATTTGTCAAGGATGAACGTCTATTATAGTATTTCCAATATCAGTTTAATAAAATAAAAAATGAAGCTGCTTATTAATGCGGTTCATAAATGGCGTTTTGTTTGACAGTCTGTCAAACGCCAAAAGTACCGCCGACAAACGGTCTTATTGAATTTTTTTTCGGTTGTCCAATTGAAATCGTATAAACTATACCAGTGGTTTAGTTAGCGATAACAGACACAGATAAAGTTCTTCCAAAGTTAATGTGATGACCCATATTTTTAATCCCTTTGAAGGAAAAAGCCGCCCAATGGCGTGCATATAAATTTTTTATAAATTCGAATATTGTGAAATAATGTTAATCTACTATATCAATTTGAATGAAAAAAATTAACCTGCATACAAAATTCATAAAATTTGTAATACAATAATAAAGCGCTTTCCTCTAGAACAGGAGTATCTAAAGAACAGTTTTTTGTATCGTCAACCCATCCATATTTTAAAGGTGGGTGTATATCCTCATACAGTTTTAATTATAATATATAAGGATTGTTTGAATAACAAATAAATGAATAAACACTTGACAACATCATGTGTATCAAACCAAGTTTCGTCTAAATAAATTATAGCTCTATTTGAATCACGGTACCCTTTTGTTTTGCGCAAATACTCCTGTCTAAGTTCAGCTAGACTCCATTATTACCATTCGATTATCTAACTTCTTATATTTAAATCCACAATTCAATAATCCCGCGCATCATCTTGGACTGTTGTTTCAAATGATCTCCAAAATACCATTCTAATTAATTATATTATAAAACTTACCCTAACGTCTACGAACAAATGAATATTATATTAATATCAATTCACTGACGCACCTAACCACTACTCCATCAAAAAGGTATTACATAATACATAATGATACCTTTCTACACTAGATCACCTACACTTTCCTATAAATACCTATAACAATTCACTAAAATCACTCAACCAAGAAATAGATATTATATTAAATATTTCTTTAAAACAAAATTCACACCCGACACTGAATGATACTAATGGATTATAAGCCGAACCACAACACAACCCCCCCGAACACCCTCAAGACCGTAGAATTTTTTCTGCCAAAACGTCAAATGGAGTATACTTCGGCACGTGCAATACGTTGCCAACTCTTCAAAATTTTCTTAAATATAGTAACATATAAAAAGTGGTTTTAATTAATTTGTCTTTTTTCAGTAATTTCTAGCGACTTATGTTTACTAATAAATTTACATTATGTATTTTTTTAAAAATATTTCCAAACTAGCTTTCTTATAACATCACGAACTAACAGTTTACTGAAGTAAGAGGAACATTTGTGTAGCGAGCCAAACAATTTTAGAAAATATATCTGACAACATTGCTTTATTTTATGGTCATCACACTGACTTTAGTTAGAGTATAACATATTTATAACAGCGACATTCTTAGTATTTCCTTTACTGGGGTTAATGTATTGATGTGATTTCAGCATTGTCTCTAGTCCAGGATTATGCTCTCAGAGCTTCTAGACGGATGATATCTACCTTGAACTGATGAGGCGCAAATTTGCCGAAACCGGTCTACAAAGTGATGTCCCTTCTAATTACAAACCAGAATGATTGGTTATATCGTGAAGATTCATTGTATTTTTGGTTGCCATAGTATTTAGCACCCGTTCAAATGATATTTTTGTACAGGGTGGCCAGATAAGAATGCAAAGTGCTGTATCTCGGAAACTATTCGTCGTACAGACTTGCAGTAAAAAATTTGATGACTAAAATGGCCAAAAAAAAATCCTGGAAATTATTTTCAGGTTCCCAAGATGGCCGCCAGAGGGCGTAATCGTCATCTTAAACTTTTGAAGTGATTTTTCACTGAAATCTACCCTGTGAATGTACCGAAAAAGTATATGCTCTTCAAAGTTGAGCATTATTCGAGTAATTTTTGTCCGAAACTTTTTGACGTATCTATTAAAATAAAGTGGTGAGGGGCGATTCAATGTTTTTTTAAATAAACAGCTGTAACTCCTAAACGACTGAACGGATTTCAAAAAACTTGGTCTTGTTGGAAAAAGCATTCATTGCACCATGAAATTCATACTACCTATGATATATGTAATTCTCAGTGATGCCGCTAGAGCGCGTTTTTTGATATAATAACATAATATTACAAAATTCTCTAAAAAATTAAATGCAATAATATGACTTTCTTTCCATAAAAATGTAGTGAAATGATACTTAAATAGACTAGTGAAAACCGTATCTCGATATCTAATTCCTGACCTGAAATATCGAAGAAAGAAAATTACTTATCATACAATTTCAAAAAGACTTCGGTATTTATTCTTATTTATTGGTCTTTGAATTAATGATGAAATTCCATGATTTTAGAATAATCTTTCATTAAATAATAAAAGTATTATTAGTTTGAAAATTTAACATATACGTGTAGGGGCATAATAATCAATGCATATAAAATGCAAGTGCAAGGTAGGCAGAACATGAAGTGTAGGCCCTGGAGGAAAAACAAATGCCTAAAATCAACTTGTCAACAAATATTGAAGTTATACTTATAGATACAGTGTAATTTGTGTTTGTTGCACACACAAGTGAGGCCTCAAAACCATTAAAATGCCTTTTACAAATGATGAAGCTGTTGATATGATTGCGGTATATTTTGAATGTCTTCAAAATGCGGCATTGGCTCAAAGAGTATACAGAGCACGATATCCAAATCGGCGTTTACGCGATGCGAGAATTTTTCCACGTTTAGTACGAAATTTGCGTAATACTGGCAGCTTTCGACCTAAGTTGCGAAGACACTCGGCTAGAACAAGAGAAAACAGTATAGTTAATGTCTTAGCATACGTGGAAATGAATCCTCACGTTAGTACGACAGCAATGTCTCGCGAGTTGGGTATATCACGTACCACTGTTCTAAATATTTTAAAGGATCATGGGTAAGTTCATATGTCACTAAACACATAAACTCACATGTTTCACAATATGTTTGTTATTTCAAATTTTTAGACTGCACCCATATCATATGGTTTTACATCAAGCCTTGAATGATGAAGACTTCGACCGACGTATAGATTATTGTCATTGGATGTTGGGCATGATTAGGGAAAATAGAGATTTTTTATCCGAAATTCTTTGGACGGATGAGGCCACTTTTAGAAGTGATGGAAACGTTAATTTGCATAATATGCATTATTGGTCTGACAAGAATCCTCACTGGTTGCGCGAGGTACAACATCAAGGCCATTGGAGTCTCAATGTATGGTGTGCCATCCTTGGCGGAATGATTATAGGTCCCTATTTCTTTGATCAACCACTGAACGGTGCCGTGTTTCTTGATTTTCTGATAAACCAATTGCCTATTTTATTAGAAAATGTGTCTTTGCAATTACGGCAAAATATGTTTTTGCAACTAGACGGTTGCCCAGCACATTTTTCAATAAATGTGCGAGAACATTTAGATCTAATATATCACCAGAGGTGGATTGGACGAGGTAGTTTATTTCCTTGGCCACCCCGATCCCCAGACTTAACCTGTTTGGACTTCTATCTATGGGGTCGATTAAAAGATATTGTTTACCGAATTCCACCAACAACGAGAGATGACATGAAAATACGAATACAAGAGGCCATTCTTAGCCTGTCAACAGAAGAAGTTGAAGCTGCTGTAATGTCCACGCATGAGCGGCTCCAACAATGCATTGAGTGTGATGGAAGACAGTTCGAGCATTTAAGGAGATATTAGTTTCATTTCAAAATCGGTCCTTGTTGCTTGTTATGCCCCTACACGTTCTTTACTTTATTGAGCTAAGAATACTTTTATCATTTGAAAATTATAAAATTATGAATTTTCATCACTGATTCTTAAAGAAGACAAATAAATAAGAATAAATACATGTGTAATAGCGTCATTTTAAAATTTTATGACAACTACTTTTTCTTTCTTCGATATTTCAGGTCAGGAACTAGATATCGAGATACGGTTTTCACTAGTCTATTTAAGTATCATTTCACTACATTTTTATGGAAAGAAAGTCATACTATTGCATTTAATTTTTTAGAGAATTTTGTAATATTCTGTTATTATATCAAAAAACGCGCTCTAGCGGCATCACTGAGAATTACATATATCATAGGTAGTATGAATTTCATGGTGCAATGAATGCTTTTTCCAACAAGACCAAGTTTTTTGAAATCCGTTCAGTCGTTTAGGAGTTACAGCTGTTTATTTAAAAAAACATTGAATCGCCCCCCACCACTTTATTTTAATAGATACGTCAAAAAGTTTCGGACAAAAATTACTCGAATAAAGCTCAACTTTGAAGAGAATATACTTTTTCGGTACATTCACAAGGTAGATTTCAGTGAAAAATCACTTCAAAAGTTTAAGATGACGGTTACGCCCTCTGGCGGCCATCTTGGGAACCTGAAAATAATTTCCAGCATTTTCTTTTGGCCATTTTAGTCATCAAATTTTTTACTGCAAGTCTGTACGACGAATAGTTTCCGAGATACAGCACTTTGCATTCTTATCTGGCCACCCTGTACAAAGGTATACCATAAAAATTTGAATCGATTACAACTGCTTTTGGTTATATGTGGAATATCATTTATATATACATAATTTCATTATCTGCTAAATACACAGTTATATGAAGAAGTTCCGGTTTTTGATTTTAATTCACTATTTCAAGTAAAGAAAAATATAATTTTGAAAAAAACTTTAATATCTTACGTATTGTACTTAAATTCGATACCCTAAATCACAAACTAACGTAAAAAACTACGTGTCAGTCTTTTGTAAATTTTCAGTTCTTTCACTGTCACCTTCGGACTTGGCATTAAAATGATCTTTCACGGTTACCTGCTGTCGTTTCTTTTCTTTCAATCTGCCACTTTTAGATAACGAAAATTTTCTTTTAAACACCCCATCTGGTATTGATTCGCTATTAGTTTGATTGGGAAATTCTTCTTTTTCATAATATCTAATAGTTTCACTTATATCGGATTTAGGCTTTTTATTTTTACTACCTCCAAAGAGATTTGCCAAAAAATTTGACATTTTAAAATTTGTTTCAGTTTATATAAGTACTCCGTGATATATATATATTGACGTTCAAAACAAGATAATAATAAGCCGAATGTCTTAATACTGATAAAGTGCAAATCTGATATCTGCATGTATTCAAGATAAGAAAAACGTTTTGATAAGCATCATCTCCATATTATACTTTAAGCGAAATTTTATTTGTTCTAAACAATAAACTTCAAGAGGTTCGTGCAGTAAGGTACTTGTTATTTTTTATAATCCAGGGACATTCTGAATATTGATTTTTTCTTCTGCAGAAGATAACTCATAATTTCACTCCTAGGAAAGAAATACCCTCTTTTTTAGTGTATGTTGTGACTGTATAATTTTTAGAACATCTTGTGTATCCTGTATATTGGTAAACATTAAACATGAAAGGTTTTATTTGGACATATCACCCTGTACATTTTTAAATAATATAGAAGCTAGGTAATAAGATTCAACGTGAACTTCTGTCAATCTGACGATATGATAATATCGAAATTATTATCAATAGGCGCCTTTAAAAATAATAAAAAGTGAAAAAAAAAATAATAGTCAGATGAAACCCATCGGAAAAGGAGGAGAATATTATAAAAATGAAAGTAAAAATAATTTACGGGCAATCTGAGGTCGAGAAGGGGAAGGGGGTGAGTTTTTAAGGGTAGAAAACGGTTTATCTCGATTTCCGGAAAAACTACAAGTCCTATGAGAAAAAGTCGAATAGCAAAGTTGTAGGTAATAAAAAGATCTACAACTTTTGTATTTAAAATTTTTTCACATAACCTCAAAATTTATGTGGAAAATTCAAAAAACAAAGTTTTTGGTTTTTCATTTTTATCTTTTACAAACTTTTTTTTCGCGAAATTTGGTGAAAGCTTACCTTTTTATGTTCCAAATACACTGTCATTTATTTGATTTGAAATATTTATTTTTTCACCTTATTTTGACTTAATATCGAAAAAAACATCCTAATTTTCAATCGAAGATTCACCCGTCAAAATATCAGCTTTTTTCAAAAAGTTGGTGTGCTTTCTGTTCGTTGAAATCTCTACTTTCCGATGGTGTAAAAAAAAAAATATATATTACTATAGTAGATCTTCTCAGAAAATGCAAAAAATATTGTAATGAATAACATAATCAGAATAAAGTTTCTAAATTCAATAGCACGATTTAAGTACATTTATTTTTATATATTATGATATTTTCTATGACATAAATGTAATTAGAATTTAATAAATAAAATTCTTAATTGAAAAAAATTGCAGCAGTCACATTTTTTAGATGAAATTGTATTAAAATGGCATTAAAAAAATTCGTTTTTTTTCGATTTTTTGCATTTTCTGAGAAGATTTACTATAGTAATTTATATTTTTGTTACACCATCGGAAAGAAGAGAATTCAACGAACAGAAAGCACACCAACTTTTTAAAAAAAGCTGATATTTTGACGGGTGAATTTTCGATTGAAAATCAGGGTGCTTTTTCGATATTAAATGAAAATAAATATTTCAAATCAAATAAATGATAGTGTATTTGGGACATACAAAAGGTTAGTTTTCACCAAATTTCGTGAAAAAAATTTTTTTTGGAAAAGATAAAAATAAAAAACCAAGAACTTGGTTTCTTAAATTTTCCACATACATTTTGAGGTTGCGTGAAAAAATAGTAAATACAAAAGCTGTAGACGTTTTTATTACCTACAACTTTGCTATTTAACTTTTTTCCATAGGACTTGTAGTTTTGCCGGAAATCGAGATAAACCGTTTTTTTCCTTAAAAACACACCCCCTTCCCCTTCCCGACCTCAGATCGCCCGTAAGTTATTTTTCCTTCCATTTTTATAATGTTCTCCTTCTTTTCCAATGGGGTTCATCCTAATGTTATTTTTTTTTTGGTTTTAAAAATTATCGACCCTGGTCTACAATATACTATATATATCTTACAGATTTTAATATGTGCAGATTCCGCAAAGTAAGGGTCCAAACATTAAATTTAAGTGAACATCCCTGTATACATAATAAATCAAGCACTTTATTCTAACTGTATCTTAAATGTATGCATAATTTTCAATATTTTTATTTGAAACAAATATCTTTAACTGTAAAATTGATAAGTATTATGATGCGTTTCAATGTCACACAATTATTGATAGATATCATATTTCGGTTTAAAAACAATAAAAGTGATAAAATAAATAATAAGATTAGTCTATTTTCTTACTTAAGATATACGTACATTCATTCTATTGAAGATCAAAGGCAATCTAGGATTTCAAATCGTCACGTGTTCTATTGAATAACACCCCAATTTCTTTGTTCCTTCTCTAATTACACTTAATAAAATGTGTAAAACAAAAAGCTACTAGAATAATTGAGCACTTAGGCCCGGTTGTACATTTGAAGCTTAAAATTGAGCTCAACTGAGCTGGGCTTAAAATATAAGCTTAGCTCAACCCTAAAACTGTTGTACAAACATGGTTCGGTAGCAGCTCTACTAAACCTATATTTGCAAGTGTTGGTAGACCTTATTTCGAACTAACGCATGCGTATGAAGTAAATTGGTCAAAATATGTTTGTCAAATGAAGATGTCACCTAACTAATTTGGCATTTGGGGAGATTGTTCGTAACTATTAGCATTGAATAAGTAGATCTACTTAAACAATGCTATTAGTTTTGCAAGAAATTTCCTCTGATATAGCATCTGTCACAAAGCGAACAGTTTCTTTAGAAAGACGAAATCTTTGAATAAACTCATGATATCTCCAACATTCAAAGTGATTTATACGCTCTCTATACATCCAAGGTTAGGTTAGGTTAAAAAGAAAACCACCTCTTCACTTCTTAGAAATCAGACAACCTAGGACATGCCACAAGATGGTATGATGAAAAAGTATAAGTTTTCAAAGAAATTCGTTACGGAATTAAGCAACAAGAAGGAATGGGAAGGAATTCAATAGGAGTGTACGGGCTCGGCACCAAACACTCGAAAGCTTGGGAAAAACCCCAAGTATCTTTCAAGCGGAAATTCACGCAATAAGAAAGTGTGCCCAGTTCAATATTGACAAAGGATATAGAAGGCAAAGGATTATCATAATGTCTGATAGTCAAGCAGTCATTAAAGCGCTGAGTTCTTGTGTAATCAGTTCCAAAATGGTGTGGGAATGCCCAGGCAAACTTAATGAACTAGGCGAGAACAATATAGTCACCTCACTGTGGATTCCAGGACACACTGGAATAGAAGGAAACGAAATAGCAGATGAACTAGTGAAGAGGGGGACTGAAATACCCTTTTGGGGGCCGGAACCTTTTTGCGGAATCAGCTCCAATGTAATATTGGAAGAAATAGGTAAAGCCGAAGAAAAGAGAAGATCTGACAATTGGAAAGATCTAGTAGGGCTTAGAAAATCAAATATTCTTCTGGGTGACTACAACCTGTTGAGATCAAATGAATGCATAAGTCAAAGCAAAACTGCACTAAGAGTTTTAACAGGAATCCTAACGGGACATTGTCGCCTAAATGGGCACCTTAAAAAGCTCAAAATAGTGGAGGAAGAAGATTGTAGGTTTTGTGGAATGGAAGAAGAATCCTCCATCCATACACTTGCGAACTGCACAGCAATTCAGAATCCTAGGGCACAGCACCTGGGAGACTACTGGATAGAAGAGGGACAGTTACCTAAGTTGAAGCCTGCAGATATCCTAAAATTCCTCGGGGAAATAGGACTAAAGGAGCTACTAGTCTCTGAGACTTTCCTCAGGAACTAAGTAGAAGTAAGGGGGCACAATAGATCTTTTAGGTCTGAGTGAATGTTACCCCAAAATACATACATACATCCAAGGTCTTCTCGGGTGTTGTACGATTTCAATAAGTTCCAAAAAATCCTCATCATGGGTTAAAATATCCATATTTAACTTTGATAAACTTTTAATTTGAAAATAAATTTAGGTTATGTTTGCATACAATTTATTTACATTTAAGCCACGGAACATGATAACAATTTATGTTCCATGCTCAAGCTTACATTTAACCTACCCTCTTGTTGGCTTTACTAAGCTTAAGGTTTAAATCAAGCTCAACCGTAAGCTTACTTTGTACAACAGCAATCTGACGCTGAACCCGAGTTCACACTTGAGCCTTCACTAAGCTATAATTGTACAACCGGGCCTTAGTAAATTAATATTAATTGACATTAAAACTTGAAATGTCAGAATAATTAGGAACTGTTTCATACATTATAAATCTGAGTAATGTTTCTAAATATATTTTTCAAATTTGAACGCAACTTCCATGGACCCGGGACCTCGGTTTTACGTCTCCTCCGAAAGACGGCATAACTACATTATACCTCGTGCTCATTGGTGTGATGCGAGCTGCTACTCCGCTGTAGGCTGTTCGGGCTATTTAGACCTAGTATGTTATCTGTGATTTAGACGACGGTCTTTCCCAGTGGGTCAACCATCCAAGTACTAACCGCGCTCGACACTGCTTCACTGTAGTTATCGCATCAGAGGCGTTCCACTATACTGCTGAAACGAATTAAAGATGTTCATACGGAAAGCCAACGTCTTCTTCGAAAAATACATCGATCTTTCGAAAAGTTTTAAAATGTCAGCAACCGAACTAACTGCAGATGCGTTGGGGATATTTCTCTTACTAAACTTGCAAAAACAAGGTGTTCAATTTGCCCCCAGCGATGCACCTAAAAGTCTGTAAATAATTTCCATGTACATGTAGGTACTACAGATCTATTCGAAGATATGAAAATATTGTAAGGCTACTGAAAGGTTTTCGAAAATGGGAATCGAGTACCATTTATGTGAAGTAGTACTTACAATGCTCTTTCTGATTTTTAGATTATTAAAGTATCTTTAAATATACTGTTTAATTCTGATTTATTACTTGATAATGTTACTTGTATCGAAGATTAGATACGTGTAAGATTTCGTAATTTTAAAAATGTTTTTAAATTATATTATATTTTATTGAATTAGGTATAAAAAAAATTCACAAAAGTGGTTCAATTATTGATAACTTTGTTATTTCAAAGTATTTTCTAGAAAACACAAATTTAAAACCAATACCCACTTAATTTTTCTAACCGGACATGTGGATATGTAAGAAATTTATTTATTTATTTACAGGTAACACCCAGTATTTTATAAAAACAAGGATAAAATAGGCCAAACGTGTAAAATAAAATTTAAGCTTAATATAAATAACAACAATTATGACAAGGAACTCAGTAAACAGTAACAACAAAAATTACTAATCACAATACAATATTAAAATACCATTTTAAAATAATGCAATCCCAATCCTATACTAAGATTTCATCTCTCGTAGGAATTGCCTAAGAGAGTACCCAGATATGTTGAAAAAATCCAGATCCAACCTGTTTGCACTGGATAAAATTCTACTTATAGCAGAAAACCTCCCATAATTACATCTACGTAATGGAGCTGCAAAAGTCTGATTAATTCTTGTTGACCTATAAGGGACATGGAAACCAATGCGGGATAGTAATTGCGGGCAGTCTATATTATAACAGAGTAAGTTATGGAGAAATTTTATATCAGCTTGAGATCTACGAATTGAAAGTTTATCTAGACTGAGACAGTCTCTTATCTCTTGATATGTATTGGTTGAAACAGGCATTCCAATTTTAAACGACATGTACTTAATGAATTTATTCACATGAATCTGGTAAGATGGTGACCAGACTGGTGAACAGTATTCCATCAATGACCTAACTAATGTAAAATACATTAACTTGAGTGCCAAAACGTTCTTAAAGTCCTTAGCAGTTCGCAATACAAATCCCCACATTTTCATAGACTTATTAATGATGTGATCATAGTGAAGGTGGAAATCAAGTTTATGATCTAATATTACACCAAGATCCCGAACAGAAAGAACGTTATTTAAATCATTATCATATATGTGAATGATACATTCTCAATTTTCCTAGAAAAGCAAATGGTACTGCATTTACTAATATTAATTTCCATTGAATTTAAGTTGCAGAAAGCATTGACAACTCCTTGCAGCTTCTCACAATCCGTTATTGATTGTATCGATTTAGCTAAGGCATTTGATACAGTTGACCATGGTTTACTTATAAGCACTTTGGAAGATCTAAGCATACGTGGTATACCCCTCCAACTCTTACGAAGTCCTTACGCAGTTTATTCTTGAAAGCTGCCAGTGACAGCGAAAACCTTGGCACATTCAGAAGAGCACCAGAGGAGGCAATTTGATAGGAAAAGGAAGACTTAAATAATTTTTTTTTATGACGATGACGATAGTGATTTTATTTTTTGATCTTAGAACATCTGTACTAAATTTTACTTTCTTACATAAATATGACGGGCTATTGGATTTCAAAATTTTGTAAGAGACAGTAGGCATGCAACTTCCGTCGATTAAACATACTAAGCCAACTTTATGCCTAATACCACTCACAGCCACAGCTGGGGGACTATTTCCATGGCTGAATGCTGATGGCTCTGACATATTTTATATAAACATCAACTCTTTAATCTATACGGGATGTCTCTAAGACTACTTATTGAGAAAATGAATAAACGAAATCTTCCATTCAGTCGCAAATTTGTTACATTTCCTTAAACATTTCTTAGATTATTTAATAATATTTAATAATATTTTCATAATATGCAAATAATTATTTTTATTATTATTAACGATACCACAGGGAAACACTCGATATTGGCTTTGACCAAATGGTTTTCCAATTTGGTTAAAAAAGCCACTACAGCTATTTGAAATTTTTTGGGTTGCCGTCGGCAAAATTGTAGTCAAGGTTAACTCTCACAGTTCAGTAAACAAAAAAATATTTTAAATTTCTAATAACTAATAATCATTGGGTTCTTAAAAATCATTTTAGTTTGTGAATTAGTAGTTTGTTAATATTTGCTTTGGTTACTCTGAAAACCGTTAAGTTTGAGGTTAATTTATAGATAGATAGATATGAAAAAAACGGAAGGATAGTAACGGGGTACTATAACTGAAATTACAATATACAGTTACATGCAATGTTACACGGAACATAGGGATTTAATGTATTATCCGATCTAAACAACTTAAAATGCTAAAACTAGAAAATTATTGAATTAAAGGTTCAAATATAGTCCTCCTTGTTGACCCAATCAAAAACCGAATTTATTGAACAAAGATAATCTTGTATCTCTGAGCTGATTCGGTGTAATGTTTGCACAATACTGGACAATTTGCGCGCTTAGTTCTATCAAATTTTGAGCTTGGGTTCAAACATAACATTTCAAAATATATCCACATGGATTTGTTTAAAATTATTTAAACTGTCTACTTTACATTAAAAAATCATTTTACTTAATGGATGAATCAAGATTAAAAATTAAAACGTTAAAATCATTACTACACTACTAGGAAATAATTCTCTACCTCGACGAGACATTGTGTGACAACCACAATATTCAAACGAAGGGTTTTGTGGAATCATCCAGAAAATGGAAAAAGGCTCCATCGAATATAGGACAAAGATTAACAATAATACATACTGGATAAGAATCAGGTTGGGCTCCAAACACTTTATTGTTGTCAGCAAATAATGGGTCGCGTCCATCTCAACGTAGCGCTACCGGAGCGATAATCAATTTCCTGCTGAACGCGTGTTTTGTCAACTGATTGATGTGAGCGCTGTGGTAGCAGTCGCCATTTTTCCCATCAGAATTGAAATACGCTACGCTACAGATCAGTGACGCATTTATGACAAATATGTGAATAGGGTTGCGTTCCGAATGAAGGTCCTTTTAAAATTTAGGCCGTAAGATTGGCTAAAGTTGGTCGAAATTGCATTGTTGTATCAAGATTAGAACATTCAGCAGAATTAAGAAATGATGGATTACTCTGAAAATTGCTACCTTATCAACTTTGTTGGGATGAACGCGACCATCGTCGCATTCATCCCAACGTAGCGATCAGCAGCTTTCTGCTGAACGCGTGTTTTGTCAGCTGTGGTAGTAGTCACCATTTTTTTCATCAGAATTTAAATACGATACGCTACCGATAAATGATGCATTAAGTGTCATTTATGCCAAATCTTAGCCGTCAATTGAATAAAGTACCTACCAAATAACAGCAATAGTAAACGGGAAATTGTGAAACGTTCTTTTACCGGGTGTTTTATTAAGAGAGCGACTGTATCTCAGAAGTTAGTTACCGTACAACATTGAAAAATATTTATGGATATGCGGTTTTCAATCATTTTGCAGAATTTCAGTTTCTATTTTGTGTCTTTTTTATTGAAATTTTTGAAGAAAAATGGTTCAGATTCAGATTTCTATACAGTCAGTTTCAACCACAGAGTACACCATCTAACAAGAGGCGAAAGAATGTAGATTTCATGATCGCAAATTTGTGTGCACATGCGTGAATTAATTAGTTTATCTGTCAATGTCAAGTCGTCACTTCCGACAGAGTACACCATCTAACTGACGGAATTCAATAAACATCATTCCTATACATTATTTTAAACGATTTTCATATATTTTGATCATTTCTATATACCTATTGTCCAAGGACATTTTCTAGAGTTCATTTTTGATATTCATTTCATAAAATGAATAAGTTTCTAGGTAAATTCTTTAAAAAAATCAAGAATTTCATTATTAACCTAGGTGAATAATGATTATTTACCTAGGTTAAAAATGAGCTACTTCTCATTTTCAGATAAGAGATGAATAATAAGGTGTTTTCATGTTAGTAGTTAAAAAAATATTCTATAGTCCTAACTGTGAGGGATGCTCATCAACACTATACTATTTTTCTTAGTGTAGGTATGGTTTTACTTCGAATCAGTACTCGCGTTACTTTTCTCAGTGAATCAGGTAGTTTATATTTCAATGCCTCGACGTATTTCCGCTCAATATCGTGTAAGTCCGACTTCAAAGGAACCGACAAAGCTTTCGTCTCTTGTTAGATGGTGTACTCTGTGGTTTCAACACCATATTACCACATGAGTTAGTTCTTAACAACAGGAGCGCTAGTTCTCTCTTGAGAGAGGAACTTTTTGATATTGGGTTAGACAAGGCCGTATGACATTATGTAGTTTTCGATATCGTTTGCTGTGCAGTTGTCAATGTCGACAAAAACTGTACAGTTGTCTGTACAGGAAACTTTACGTCCATTATATTGTGTAAGACACTTATGTAGTTTTCGATATTGAGATTTTCAAAAACAACGCCTCTGATTGGTGATATAGAGCTGCCAAAAGTCCTTGTCAATTGACATAACGACTTAATTTCATCCTGATTTCATTGTAATATTATATAGAGACGTTATTTTCCATTGAGTATTTTTTGTTAATCTTTTTAATTGATTCCGTTTCCATTTTTAAACAAAAAGTCCATAACAGGAAACCGAAAAAAATTATTTCAATTAAACAAGGAAAGTTATTATCTAGGTTAGGCTAAACATATACACATATCTGTATCTGACACCGACAGGATATTTGACCTATTCCGCAGAAACTGTACAAAAATAATGATGGGGAATGGTATTTCTGTACAGTATTCGATGTCGAAAACTACATGCTTATAAGACACTATACAGTTGTTGTCAACATTGAAAACTATACAGAAAACGATATCGAAAACCACATAATGTCAAACGGCCTTTACAAAAATCGACAAAAAGTATGAGAATGTACAGCATTTCAAGTATCAGAATAAACTCGTAGAATAACTTGACGATGCTGATTATTTTTGTAAGTACTAAAAAATGTTAAGGTCATTATCAATGACATGTAGATATATTAAATTGCAACAAATTATTACTGTCTCAACTTTCCATACAGAAGCTATAAATTTGCTCAATCGGAACTTGACCATGACATTATTCATCAGTGAAACATGTTATAATCGACATAATTTGCTTTTTATTATACATACAATACCAATTAAAGCTAATACGGATTACTGCTTCTTTCGAGTGAATCCTGTATGGTAAAACACACATCATAGAAGTTTTAGAAACATTAAAAAAACTTTGTGTTAATCATCAAATCCATTACTAAGGAGTATCTGTGAAAAAAAAAATTTGTTGGTACTGGAACCAGGAGGTAGAAAGTATTCAATATGGGAACGAGTAAGCGGACACGTCCGGTAGTTAGAAAGTAAAAAATATTAATTCGTTAAGGCTGTCCTTCTATGTAGTTACTCAAATGTCAGAAAGTGTCCTTAATCTATCCAGTAGTATCCTAGATGTTGACCACTAGGATTCTTCATTCATTTCAGTTCCTTGTCTACCTTGTTCAGTAAACTCTTTGAATGGAGGTACCGATTTCCCCTCTTATGCAATCTTTTGTGATTCGACAAAACGGCTCCGGACCTATGAAGTCTCCTTTAGAGCCTTCTTTAGCTAACTGGTCAGCCATTTAATTACCTGCAATGCCCTCATGTGCCGGCACCCATATTAGAGACACTTTGCCAGCCTGTTGAGGGATTCTTTACAGCTTTTTACCAGTCTAGACTTAGTTGTTGGGTTAGGTACTGATGTTCACTCACTCAGTGAATATATTCTCCTGTGTTACGCTATCAAAACTCATGTGAAATATGGGTTCATCTAGTATTGTCCCAGTTGTATCAGTGTGTCCTTCTCGAACATTGTTCGGTGACCTTAAGTCTCCCGATTTCAGTCTAAGAATTGCCAATATTGCCTCTGTAAAAAGTTCCAAAGGAAGAAGGGCTTCCATTGATGCCGTCCCCGTGCTGTTCATTGCACCGGTAATACCAATAAGGGCTTGTCTTTGGATTGCAGGTTCCTTTTTCCTGGTGAAAGTCTTAAAGACTAGTAATTCCTTTATACCTATTTCCTAAAGGAATTCATAAGCTTCAGAAACACTCAACTCTACCTCTAAAAAGGTGTTCTTTTTTTATTAACTTGACACATACAGTGTGGAAACCACTTATGGAATAAAATTCTTTATGTCATTATTTTAGAAAATTATAAAAAATGCCGAGACACGTCAACTTTTGAATTGAGTTGTGCGTTATTCAAACATAAATTTAAATGTACAGGGTGATTCACGCAAGTATGCCATAATCGGTGTTGTTTTTTTCAATGAAACACCCTGTATATTTGCATATTTTTGAAATCCCCTTAATAAACCGATTTCAACAAACTAAATAATGTATGGTCAATTATGAATTATACAGGGTGAAATATTTATTTTTACAGTTATTGAACACATACATAAAATACCTGATGTATTTGATTTTAATACATTAAAATAAATGCTCAAAATTTTCTCCGCCTAGTTGTTGGCAATAGCACAGTCTCCTATAGAACTCCTCCTTAACTTTGTTTAAAGTTTGAGGTGAAATATTCCGTATTTCTGTAGTTATCCTGTCTTTGAGGTCTACAATGCTAGTTGGTTGTGTTGCATATACTTTGTTCTTGAGATAACCTCACAGAAAAAAATCTAACAGCGTAAGGTGTGGCGATCTAGCTGGCCACTCAATAGTACCTCTTCGTCCAATCCATTTATTGGATTTCATCTAAATAAGTTCTTACCATTAAAGCATAATGGGGTGTTGCCCCGTCTTGCTGGAACCAAACATTTTCATTCGGTAAGCTAGGATCTATTGCGTTGGGATATAAGTTTGCCAACGCAGGAATAACTTAATTTCTAAGCATAATTAAATAATTTTTAAGCTGTCAAATTTACATCTATAAATATAGGACGAATAATATGGTCGCCTATGATACCGGCCCAAACGTTCACCTTTTGAGGGTACTGAGTATGTGTCTCACGTATCCAATTAGGATTCTACGCTGACCAATATCTACAGTTCTGTCAGTTTACCTCTCCATTCAATGTGAATGTTGATTCGTCAGTAAAAATAATGGTACCAAGAGCTATCTCATTTCTGTTCAGCTTATTCATCAATCTTTCGCAGTAATCCATTCTACGATCTGGATCGTCTTCTGTTAACTCCTGCACAAAAGTTAATTTGTAGGGATGAAGTTTTTCTTTATGAAGACATCTTAGAACAGTTGTATGACTAGCATTATTTTCACGGGCAATTTGACGTGTACTTGAAGCTGGATTCTCTTCGACACTCAACAAAATATCCACTTTCACATCATCTTCAACGAAGTGTGGTTTTCTTTTCAATGGTTTGACATGTCCAAGTTCTCTGAATTGTGCATGAATTTTAGACACAGTACTTTGTGAAATATTAGGCAAATCGGGATACCTGTGATTAAATAAGTTTGCCACTTCAACTTGACTTCTGCAGTTATCCCCGTACCCGATCATCATTAAAATCTCAATTCGGTGAGTCTCAGTTAAATATTTCATTGTTATGTCGACAAGGAAAGAGTGTTTAACAAAGATTTTACTTTTTCAGTATAAACTGTCAACACATCAACAACTGACAGAATAGAAAAGAATCCACATTATTTACCGATTTTGTCTAATTATTGGCGTTTTTAGGCAATTTTTAGGTATTTATGATAAAATTCATGGGCGTAGCAGGTTTTGTTTAATATACAAATACGTCTAATAATTAGTTAGTTTAGATTTTTGATAAATCCATATTTAGCTAATTTAAAAAAGTACCAATATTTCAAGTGTAATAAATTATTAATTTTAAAATTTCACCCTGTATAATTCATAATTGACCATACATTATTCAGTTTGTTGGAATCGGTTTATCAAGAGGATTTCAAAAATATGCAAATTAAAAAAAAACGACTATGGCATACTTGCGTGAATCACCCTGTACATTTATGTTTACATAACGCACAACTCAATTCAAAAGTTGACGTGTCTCGGCATTTTTTATAATTTTCTAAAATAATGACAAAGAATTTTATTCCATAAGTGGTTTCCACACTGTATATTTGAAAAACCAAAGTAGGTATACAACAACTTATGTATTTACCTACTTGTTTTTATTTGACGAACTATACACAGCGTCAAAACATACGCAAATTATACATAAACAAATACATCCGATACTGATAATTCCGAATAAAGTTTCAAATATTTTTTATTAATAGTTTACCGCAAATGACAAGCTCCCTTCTGTTTGTCGTTTCCTTATCCGTAAAGTAGTTTTAATTTCAAAAACCGTGATTCATACCGCAAGAAAAATAGTTTTTGCCGTTATATTAGTTGTGTGATTTAATTAATAATATTAAGATTGACGAGGGATCCCCGAGAGACATTCTTACGCTTTTGGTTTTTTATTCCGAAGATCATAAAAGGAGCAGGTCCAAGCAAATTCTAGTTCAGTCGATGTTTGTATTTGTAACAGTTTACGATTCGAATATGTGTAATTTTATAGCAAAAACAGGTATTTTGTTTTTAATAGTGTTGTTTCAATTTACAAGTAGTTTACCTTTTGAGAGTAAAAAAGCGTCAGATGCAGATAATGAACTTGGCGGTTTTGAAGGTTAGTTATAAACTTGTAGAAAGTTTTTTAAATTTTATTTTGTAAATAAATATTTGTTTTTCAATATTTTTATACACTGTGTCCGTAAAGTATGGAACAAATTCATTTTTAACTAAACAGACCATTTTAAGAAATAATCCTGAAACACGTCGATTTTTTATTTTAATTTACTGTATTTTAAAATAATAATCTAATATTCAGGGTGAATTACTTTCGAGTAATGATGTCACCGTCATTTTTTTTAAATGGAACACCCCCATTTTGTCTCAATTTTCGGATTACTCTAGCTGAGCTGATTCCAAAAATGTTACATGTTGATTCCAATTGGTACAGGGTGGACAAAAATACAACAGGTGGATTGGTAGACGTGGACCTATTGAATGGCCAGCGAGGTCACCAGATTTCAATCCTTTGGATTATTTTATGTGGGGCCATCTGAAGAATGTTGTGTATCAAACGAAACCAGCAAATATTCAAGAATTAAAAGAGAGAATTCGGACAGCAATAAACAATATTTCTCAAGACACAATAAACAAGGTTCAACAAGAATTTGTACACCGTTTGGGTTACTGTCAAATACAGCAAGGGCTGCAGTTCGAACATTTATAAAGTTATGTATTTCATCATATTCTGACCGCTAGACAATAAGTATTTTTGATAATATTGTTAATTTAATAACTAATAAAGAATGTTACGCGTTACTTTATTAGCACACACAAAACTACTGTATTTTTGTCCATCCTGTACCAATTGGAATCAACATGTGATACATTTTTGGAATCAGCTCAGCTAGAGTAATCCGAAAATTGAGACAAAATGGGGGTGTTCCATTTAAAAAAAATGACGGTGACGTCATTACTCGAAAGTAATTCACCCTGTATAATAGAATATTATTTTAAATTGCAGTAAATTAAAATCAAAAATCGACGTGTTTCAGGATTATTTCTTAAAATGGCCTGTTTAGCTAAAAATGACACAGCTCAGGTGGCCCAAACTAAATCTATGGTTTTACCACAGTCCACTGTTAAAAATGTTGTTAATTTAAGAATTTTAGAAGTGCCGATCGGTATTATGGAAATATAGCAATAACCTTCGATCACTAAACACACTAGATAAATAACCCACTATTTACTGACCAACGCACTTTGTTTGAAACCACATCTAAATCAATTTTTTCATTCCAATTCAATGATAGTAATATCAACAGCAAAGGTAACAGATTAAGTGCCGTGCTCTGGGAAGATTAAAACTTATTGAAAATATTCATCTAAGATATACCTATTTATTTAGTTGCCGCCGATATTGAATTATAAACATTGTTTATTTTCAATTGTAACTTCAGAACTGTAAAACTGTTCAGGACTTGCTGCTTACCTGTGAAAGGATGTATTGTAAACATTACTTATACTCAGTGATGGTTTTAGACCTAGGCCCGTGAGGTGAAAATTGGTTCAGATTAGTTTTTATGAAAAAAAATTTCTATAGAATAAATTATTCATAATTCACTGCCCGTTCTTTAAATTTAGTAAAATAACGTGCAGTTGAATCTGTAACAGAAGCAGTCGACTATTTTCTACTTTGCAAGTACTAATTTCTTCTCACATCGTTGGGCGAGTTCTCGGTGCAGCGTAAAAATGTGAGAGTTACGATTCTTTCTCAAACTCGTTGGTCTGCTCGACATGATGCATGTTACGCATTAGAAAATTAGTAGTTTGGAATATAGTCCAGTAAATAAAGACCGAGAAACCCCCGCACCTGTTCATTTCATTATTGTCGGACTTTTTTTTTGCAGCTTGTAGGTATTCACGGGTAGATTACTCTCTGAAAATATGTCCTCCGCGAAATTTGCGGAAGGGGCTGAAAAATAGCCAATAATCCCAAAAGTTGAGTTTTCCTCCGATATCTCCGGAAATATGACACTTAGAGAAGTGGGGTTTTGCTAGGAATGGAGAGCAGTTTATTATCTACAAAAATGATCCGTATCATTTTTGTCAAAAGTTTAACCGTTTTCGAGATAAACGGGCCCAAGCGTACCTTGGATTTCGAGCTGCTGCGCGGCGTCTCCGGGAGCACGCTCCGTAAATGTAGGCATGGGAGGGCGGGCAAATTGGCCCATAACTTGAGTAAAAATGAATCTTTTTTCATGATTCAAAGTGCATATGAAAGGAGGGACCTGTACCTATAACATCGTGTAACTTTTTATTTTTTTTTATTTTCCAGAAATATTGAAAAAACTGGCCACTTTATTTTTCCTGAATATTTGACCACCCTTATCAATCCGTTCATATTTTTTAAATTAAGCGTAGTTTTACCCAAACCTTTTGGATAATGGGTGAATGTATTCCGAAAGAATGAATAAATAATTTTTGTGTATTTTTATAAACAACATGATTTTTTTGGGACGTTTTTTTTTATTTCCGGAGTTATCTGAAAATTCTCGGGTCTACCGCAAATTGATAAACAATGATTGGCAATATCGGTCTTTAATGCACACCATTGGAAGCTGAAAATGTCCTCTTTTCGATGGTTTTTAAAATTTTTGGTCAAGTTTTTTAGTTTTCCGGAAAATTTTTGCAAGCCTTTTTTTGCAAGAAATATTGATACAGGGACAAAAATTATAGGGACCATTTTTGTAGGTAATGAACTGTACTTCATTTCTAGCAAAACCCCACTTCTCTAAGTAGCATATTTCGGGAGATATCGGCCAAAAACTGAATTTTCGGGATCATGGGCCATTTTCCAGCCACTCGAAAAGTGCGGTCTGACGTCACAACCAATGGCAGCGCGTTTTAAGAGCAGTTCAAATTATTCAAATTTTAACCCTTTATTTCTCAGGTAATTTAATCGTTATTGGAATTTTTCTTTTTCTACGAAGTTCCTTATGATAATATCTTACGATTTTAATTGTTTTTAAATGATTTTATTTTTTTGGCAAGTTCCCTATTGTTTGGAATGTATCGTTTCGATACTGCTAGTAAGAAGCTTCCACTAAAAGGGCGACAGGAAGTCTAAATCCGCCACTGCTTATACTTTAGTGTGATTAGGGGGAGAGAAGGAATTGATATGACATGAAAGGTAGGAGTGATAGAAGGGAGATGGCGGAGTGATAATTATTAGAACCTGTTGCCGCTTTCTTATAGACCGTGTTCCATTCCTTTCGAAGGAATTTCTTACATTCGTTAGTAACATCGTGAAATGGTACTAGCGATACATTGATATTGTCAATTCTGTAAGCTTTCTTCGCTTCGTTATCTACCCTTTCATTGCACCCAAGTTGTGTTGTGTATTTTTTTTCATTTATTCAGAGATGAAATGGATTTTTACGATTTCACGTTTAAAATAACAATTTTTTTATATCTTTTTTTCATCAAGCATATATATTTCCAGATAATGCGGATTCAGCTTTTTTTGATATAATATAATAATAATAAAACCACGCCTAGGAAACTTTCAGTCTTGAAATTGTATGCGATATTAAGCCGGGAATACACCTCTGACGAACGTTGCCGTTCGTTTGCGTTGTCAAAGGTTTTTTTGCGAACGGTAGCGATTTCTTAGAGTTTTCCCGGCTTTAGACATGTCCCTAGAAAAATATGATTTTATACGTTCCTAAAATGGTTTCTAGAGATATGTGTATACAAACATTAACTATAGATATTCAACTGCCAGTATCGACTTTAATAACAACCGTTACTAAAATAGTATAAAAGGATCCATCTAACGCCTGAGCGTTGCTGAAATCCAAAGAGGAAAAACGAAAATATAAAAGTTTCGGTGTAGTATCATCATCAGGCTGTTTTCGATTAATGAAATATGAATATAGCAACTTTTTTTTCCACGAATCACCTTGTATGATATAAAAAATATCTCATTGCACTTCTTGTGTACATCGGGTTTTTCTATTCAACCAGTAAAATTAATTATACATACACAAACAGAAATAAAAGTATATACGGTTAAACTACTCCAGTAGCTACATTCATGGGAAATTTCCATAACTTCTTTCATACTCGAATGCACTAATGGATGCTGGTGACTAATCTAATAACTAATAAGATTCAAAACAAGTCTGTTAAGTTTTTTTATGTAAAACCACAGAATACACCAACTGGCACGAAGCTAACTTCGGAAAAAAACGAATATGCAGAAGCCATCTTTTAAATTAACATGCAATCACATGTAGGCCTCTTACTTATGTCTTTACAGAACGAAATTAAATAGTTTGTTTGTAGGTTGAAATTATTTTTTGTATCGTATCATTGAAAAATTAAGACATTTTTATATGAAATCTTTATTAATAATAAATTATTAACATCATAAACGTACCAATACCTATATAAAACATCAGTTACTCATAATACATTAGTTACCATGCCAATTTAATACGTTAGTTACGAAAGCATAACACGTTAGATACCAAATAATATTGGAACTAGTTTTCATGAACATGTAAAACAATATTTTAACAGTTTTCAAATTTCATGGATACACCTTTGCCTGATTAATGACCGAGCAGGCACTCGTTTCGATTTCTTGCGGTTCCAAAGGGCCTAATCCACTGCCGGAAACATCGCCCATTTGAATTTTGCGAGCAATGGATACTTTTTTGGTCACACGACTCCAGCGCTATGTATACTTTGGTCCCACACTTCTGGTACGGTTTCGCAAGAAGAAAACGACAAGTACCCATACTAGGTATACCAAGAAAAAGCGTCTGATTATTCGAGGAACAATGACAATTGACAGGGAACTAAACAATGCTTCGACATATGACTGCAGACATAGAACTAAATGCTTCGACAATTGATAGCTGCCATAGAACTAATAGAAGCGACATTAGCCGCATTTTGTATTTTAAATTCAATTTTCATAAACATTTTGTATGTTTATTTCAGTAAAACAAGTTTTGTCTCGTCTGCGCCGTACTCCACATGAAAAAGAAAACGAAGAAGTTTCTTTAGAATCTCGTTTTGGTGGTTATGGATACGACCACCTGCAGCAGCATGGAGATTTTGGTAAGTTATGGCAATTACACCACTTTGGGAATGGGTTGCATGCATACGGAAACGGCGAATCAGATACTTATTTCCCTGTAGGTAATCTACATTATTCCCATCGAAAAAATTGGCATTTTAATCACGGACCACCAGGAGGTCTCCCTTATTGGGGTAATCATCACGGTAAGTAGTTTTTTCTTAGTCTCCATTTTTTACTTTGTTTTAAAATTATGTCTTCATCAGAAGCCCCTTTACTCTGTGGTAGTTTGTGTCTTAACCAAATTGTTTTTTGTCCTCTGATTAGGTTACTGATTATTATTGTTTTAAATTTTCTTTCAATTTTATCTTTGCTTTCCTATTATTTAAAATATATAGTTTACTATATTAAATTCAAACCCAAGCTACAGTAAACAAACACTAGCGCGCGACACAAGAAATCAAAGTGAAAGATGACCTGCTATAGTTCAAAAACTAGCGTTCTATAATACCGATAGTTTGAGGAGACAAGTACCTATATCGCATTTTCCCCCTTTAACAATGCAAATATCACCTCTTTTTATCTTTCTAGGGCCTTTCTGTGACCACGAGCATCACCATCCTCAAAGAAAACATCATAAACATCCCGAGTTCAAAGACGATCATCAATGTAATTTAGGTCACCCTCATGATAATTTTCCTCCCCAGCCATGGGATCATCCCCCATATTTTCCACGAGGAGGACATAACGACCATCACCCACCAGACCTACCACCTCGTGTTTTTCCAGGAACCAAAGATGCGGCTAATCCTGCTAAAAATAAGCATTCCAGTGTAGATGATAATGTTACAGATAGTACATCGAATACTGTTCAAACGACTGAAGAATCAACTCCTTATCCGAAAATCGATGTTAGAGTTGGTACCAGAAAATGAGATTTGTGTGTTCTTTTTTTTGATATGTAATTTATGTAAATAAAACCAATAAATTAATTTCTCTTTTTTTGTATAATCAGGACGAATCCGTTTGGTTACCAAACCAATATATTAAAAAAAAATTAACAACTACTGCAAAACGGACAATTCCAACAAAGAGTATCAATAGACCATTCCAGAACACATGATTTTGACAGGTCGTCCATATTGTTCTGGAGGGCACCTAATTAGTTGGAAGTAAACCTTGTGAATTTTCACATGTCTGTACTGTAAAGTATTTTAGGAAAATCTAGCTTGCAATGAAGTCAGTTGGTTGTTCGTTAAAACAGCCGGAAATCGAAAAAATATACCTTATCTCTTTCTCCCCGCATTTCTACTACAAAACGATGGCATTTTTGATACCTTTAAGAACTAATTGTTAATTAAAGTCCAACTATTACCTGTTGTTCACCAGTAAACTATAAGAAAACTAAATGGAATATGATATGTGTGCCTTCCAGAACAATTTAGCCGACGTGACAGACACGTCAATCTGGAATGGTCTATATGCAATGTATATCTCGATGTATATGTACAAATAATGTAATATTTCTTATATAATACAATAACATTGAAATTATTCACCAAAATTTTAGGAAACAATATTAATCAAAACTTATAATCTACATTTATATTCTTTTATCAAAAGATAAAAAAGTACCGGTTTATAAAAGTGAATATAGATTTAACTTGGAAAAAATATGTTCTCATTGGGCATATGGAGTAAATCAATTCTTTCTGAAGCTTCTTAGAATTGGGTAAATATTGTGCAAAGCTTCTTTGATGTCTTCCCTGTTTTTAGCACCTGTAAATACAAGCTTACCATTGACGTAAATCAGTAATACTAGTCTTGGTTTCACCATTCTATAGACTAATCCTGGAAATAATTCAGGTTCATAGCTGCAATATAATAAAATCATACTTTATATATTTGGGTAACATATGAATCAAATATTCAAATATATTATTAATCTTCCAACTATCTACATCAAGTGCAACCAGCCAGAGAGGCTCTTCAACTCCTTATACACTGACACAGAGCCCACACTCGTGGTTACCAAATCTGCCATCCTAGGATTCATATGGGACTGGGATAAACGAAAATAAAGAGAGGTAGAATAAAGTGCTAGACTATTGAACTATTGAATGCATCTGAAGAGCTACTCAAGGTAAGTAGAAATCAAATCAGAACAAAGTCCAGCACCTGAGCAAAAAAAATATCCAGCAAATACAATCAAATACTACATGAAATTCTCTATTGTTACATAAACTACATACAAAATGGTCTAAAAACATAAATAGCTTCAACTTACCTACTGAATTGCCCATGCATCATGTTTAAATTTTCTAATTTAATTGGAAATCGCAAGTCACATGTTGCTACCAAGTTTTGTACTTTGAAGTTGGAAAATTTAATCTGCAAAAGAAAAATTACTGAGCATAAATATAAAACCCACTCAATATTACAAGTAGCTTTGCATAAAATTAGTTTATGGTACTTTAGAAAAAAAAATTACTAGATATGTATAACTTACTGTATGTACTTCCTTAAATTAGATTAAGAATATTTTCATTATTGTAAATAAAAACCTTCCATTTTAACTGCACCATATTGTTCACACAAAGTACCAAAATTTAGATTAAAATTAGGTAACTCAAAAGCTATTTTTCCGTAAACTTTCATTTTATATTCCAATATTTTTTAATAATAGGTTAAGAGATATAAGTTATTCATAATAAGCAGATGTGATTCAGAAAATGTAACAAAATAAGTGAATGCATGGCATTCACCATGAACTATTTCGATAATATGACCTGTGACTTATTCTTATACTTAATGTATGAATCAAAAATCAGCTTTTTATTCCACGTTTAAGGATGAGTTAATGGAAAGTTAAGGCCAGCTTTGACACTTCACTAGTAAGTATCAAAGCATATAACAAAATATTCTGACAATTATCTATTAATGACAAATACTTTTTAGGTTTTTAGCACTGCTTTAAAAACTACTTACGTTAAATCCTAGTTTTTGTATAATTCTGGCAAATTTTTTTGAAGCCAGTAATCCATCATATTCATTTTTAGCTCCAGTGCAAACAATTTTTCCTGATCTAAAAATAAGTGCAGTTGTCCTTGGTTCTCTTAATCTCATAACCACTCCATGGAATCTTGCTGGATTATACTCAGAATTCCTTGTTCTAGCATTTATTGTTTCTAAATCGAGTGTAGTGTTGAGATCAACTGTTGATACACAATTTCTAAAATACTTTCAAATGCTTATTTTGTTAGTTTTTTGAATATAAATTGTACATACTGTAAGGTAATATTAGTGTGAGGTTCTCCAACAGCTGAACCAGAAATTGCTACTGTTATCAAAGAAGGATTTGGTTTAATCACAGGTACCTGTAACAACATTTTTATTGTAAAAGGTAACACTGGTATCAATGATTTACAATAGTGGAATTATATTACTCAGCTAATGTACAAGGAACTTACCTGCGAGGGTTGTATAGTATTAGCAGATGTCGACGGAATTTGCGGCGCAATGTTCCAATCAGGAACAGGAACAGCTGGAGTAAACTTTGCGGGATTTGGATTATTTAGCATAGCTTTTAAATGCACATCTGATTGCGGTTTAGTATCCATTTTAAATAATGTAGTTCAATATTCTCCAATTAAAAAACGTTTTTTGTTAATGTCACAATTTTTGGATTGGTGATAAAACCTCCTCTGAGTAAGACACTTAAATAAAGATCACCACATGATAGTAAGCTTGTAAGTTATTGATAAATGATTGTACATAGAGAAATTTGAATAACACTAAAATATATGATGGATGAGGTTACCTTCTTCTTCTTTTGTGGGAGTTGGTTTAAGACTTTTTACATCCAACAGTTGACCCAAGTATTTGGTTAGATTTTAGATTTGTACTTTGGTTGTTTTGTATTGATTTAATGATCCTTTTTATTATAAACAGTCATATATAGCTTTTAAAATACCTAAGCAACTAAAACAACTTCGAAAAAAGCACTAAATCCAAATTAAATAACCGTTAAGAACCACGTGTTGAGCAAAGAACTCTTGTTTATCATCAGATGTTGTATATTCCATATCAGATTCCTCAGAGCACGACATCACGTAGACTTGCCCCATAGAATTATATTTTGGATTTTATACGAATACTTTTTTTATAAAAATTTCAACCGATTTCAACTTTATCAACAAATTGAGTACTTATTTGAGTGGTTTTCATTGAGTAAATTATATAGTTACTTTTCTGACCTCTTCAGCTGACATTAACAAGTAGAAATACCTTATTTTTAACTAAATTTTAAAAAACTACCACACTTAAATTTTCCCCAGTATACGCAAGGTAAATTATCCCCTGATGCATTACCCATTAGAGTCAAAAAGAAGAAGCTAAACGGCTCTTACTTTCTGTGAATTATTGCTACTAATAAAAGTAAATTATCCATTTTATTTTGTCGATACATATACTGCTCGCCAAAAATATAATTAACAATAACTATTATTATGTCTATTTAAAAAAATATTTGGGAAATAAAGAAATGCACAGAAAAATATTTGATCTAGAACAACACCAATCTTAAAACAAAAATACAACCATTTTTTGAAAAAATACAGTAAAATTTTACTCAATTTATTAATAAATTAAATAAAAAGGAACAGCCGAAAAGATTATATATGTTTGCAAGGGAAGATATTTTGTATTTTGAATCTATGACATACAAATTGGCTACTATACCTTGATTTTTAAATGGTTTAGAATATTTATTCATACAGTGAATTATATATTTTTTAAATCTTTTTAGTTATTGTACAGTTGGGTACTTATTTAATGGAATTTTGGTAGATTTGATATGGATTTATTATTTGGATTTGTTATTATTGAAAATTATTTATTTAATATTATATTATAGCCTCCCATCAATTTCCAATCAATTATAATCTTTTCTGCTGTTTACTGTACTATTTAAAAAATCATTGTATTTTTGGTTTTAAACTGGAGATATTCTAAATCAAATAAGTTTCTCTGTATTTATTCTGTATTTCCAAAATATTTTTTTCATAATACATACATACATAGGTATACTATGCTGTTCCTTATATTTTCTAAATAGGTACCATCCTGTCCTTCTTCTACTAGTAGATACTTTTTTTGAAAGACATAGGTAAGCTACGTCGTTTCTAACTTTTCTTAATATTATCCAGCTTTTACACCACAAGGCACTGTTTATCTGTCTTTCGTTCGCGCCACTCACAAGCGTCACTGTCGAGTTTTAACTGGTTTTTATTTCTATTGTTTATAGTGAGTCTTGATCGTGGAAGAGTTGAAGGTTTTGCTGTAATAATAATAAGAAATACGCTAATTAGGGTTCATAATTCACGCTTGTGCATTTAAATAGCATATGTCGCTATGACAACACAACACTCACAACATTCCGGCACATAGGGGACTAGAGATGGGGGTACAATATGAAATAAACTATTAAATCTGCGTATTTTGTTTAGGAAATTTGTTTCTGAAATATATCGTATCGATAAAATATCGAAATTTTTAGTATTGATAGAGCGCTGTAGACATAGGTATTCTCGTCCGCCATTTTGGTACCTTGTTGTACGTTGACGTTGTTGTGTTGGTCAGGTATTTGGCATGAGATTCGGTATTTCTACTCAGAGACGTGGCCAGCATACATTCGTTGCACTTTCTCAAATTTCTGGTGTTAATAGTCTGAAGGAAAGTTGGTAAAATAAAATGTTCTGTTCAATATCAAAAATTTTTCAACTCGACTAAACAATAAAATTCAGGCACCAAAATGGCGGATGAGAATACTCATCTCTTTAGTGCCTTATTGATACTTTTCATAACGATATTTTCTAATATTGATATTTTTAAAACAAAATATTTATAACGGTACGGTGTATCGATACTTTACACAGTGTCGACCATCTCCATATGTCACATTATTTGACGTACTCCAGAAATTTATTAATTTTGACGTTAGAATTGTCAATAATACAAAATGCCAAAGTATTACTTTCCGATCTACACTCGCATTATTTACTTAACTTTTATTTAATAAAGTAATAAAGGGTCGTGGACAAAGTATAGTATTCAACTCGCAATTTATGGCCACTATTCACTCGGGTGACTTGCGTCCCGAGCCGTAGGCGTAGGCTATCATAAATTACTCGTTTAATAATATACTATTGTTGTTGGGAAAAATGTAAACGAACAGTTTCAATATTAATTAGGTAATTAGAACAATAGAGATTCTATTATAAATAGAATGCGATTTAATTTATGTCACTTGAAGGATTTCATATGTTTCCAACCAACAAAATGCAATATATACGTATAACAATTAATGACGATTCTATGATTCAACAACATAAATAATTTTGAACAAATACTTTATCGTACATTAACTCAACATTGTGCAATATATTTATCCATATACTGCAAGAAAATCTCATTGTAAATCTCAGTTAATCAAAACTGATATTGAAAGTGTAGTACGTTTATTATTAATCAGTAGTCCATCCGTTGTTAAACCGTATACACATGATTTTAATTTACCAGTGAATTTGTTTGATTACGATGTGATAATGAATATAAAATAATAGTGTTAAATTTTGACCTTCACCTCAAAACTACTGTGCGTTTAAAAAAACGTATAGCTATAAGAATATTAACGGTTTACGTTGGATATAAGATACGTTTCGACACGTGTCTTTAAAACCAGATATTTAAAAAAAGTGAGTTGAATTTTAAATTATAGTCAAATATATGGTTTAAAAGATTTATATTTTCTTTGTTAAATATTATTGGGAGCGAGGATGAATCTTGATAAATTTTGGAAATTTTGGAAAAGTGTTAACTAAATATCACCTTAGTGATAGATCATCAATAAAAACTTTCTCAATTGACATTTAAACAGAATTAAGTTACTGTAATTCATGGATTTCTTTCTTTCATTATTAGTAAATAGTTTTTTTACTCGGTAATGATATTTTAATTTGTACCTACATAAAATGAAATAAGTTTAAAAAATTTTTGAATTTTATCGCATGTTTCATAGGGTTTTAAAACAAACCAAAAAAAATTGCGGAAAAATAGAACAAAGCACAACTTTTTATCATGAATGTATATTGGAGTTTGTATAGGTACCTATATCTTTATTGTGGCAAAAAATTTTTTGTTTAAAATTGTCTACATACAAATCTCAAAATATCCAATAATTAAGTCATAATCCGTAAAAAGTACGCATTTTGCTCCACGTGGTTGATTTTAATAATTTTAAACTATCTTATCTACTTTGTACAACTGATTTCAACCACATTTCTGCTGATAAACATACCATTTGTGAAAATACATGTGATAATTCAATATCGATAGAGGAATTCCTCAGTATACTCAGATGATTGGTTAGTTTTCCAAAAATTAAGAAATATGTTGATACCTCCTCGCTTCTTGCACATAAGAAATCCTGGGATAGATGGAATTATGAAAAAGTAAAACTTTTTGAAGATATTCGTTACGGAATTAAGCAACAAGAAGGAATGGTATCCAAATACCATTACCAGACTTGGAAAGAATGCCAGTCAATGGTACACAGACGGCTCAAAAGCTCTGAAAGCTTGGGAAAAACACCATGTATCTTTCAGTCGGAATTTCACGCTATAGGATTATAACGAATTCGGTGAAAATTTGCATTTTCAAAAGAAAACTCATTTATCAAAATCGAGATAATTGTTTTAGAGATGATTGATGAAGAATTTTAATATACTATATCTAGTGAACATGTTGATACCCTTTGTAAGAATTTACAGTCACTGAAAATTATGATAAAGGATTCATCCAGACAATTTTTGGAAAAACTGGAGACCCCCCTGAAAAAATGGCAACAATCTTAAGGAATTTGGTGAAACCAGTAAAAGGGGGTTTTGCCGCAATTTTTGGGAATTGATTTAAAAAACCAAGATACTTATCAGCACACAAAAGCGTTTTGTTTTCTGACTTTACAGAGAGAATTCACATTTAAATTGCTATTCCTAAGTCTTTTCGCTACAAACGTTGATCACGTTGGAAGCGCATGCCATTGTATTTGAAAATGACACTGTTGCCGGTTAGAGGTGTTTGGTTTTGCCTAATAGTACATGAGCTCGAAAAGGAGTCAACGATGACGAGACAAAAATATTATTTGTACAAATTAGTCTGCGCTTCTGGCAACAGCAGTTGAAATGGGGGGGCAGTGGACATTCGGCCGGCCTCTGGAACTAAATACACGCCCTCGCTGACCACGCACAGTTGTTCTTTCTCTCTCTTTCAAGCTGTTTTTCTCATATTTTCCTTGTCGTGCTTGTGTAAATCGTTTGGTTCGAAAAGCCCCTTCGCAATCTGTATATGGTTTACTCACCAGTCATTATACCCCAAGGAAGCACATGTATACAATCGGCATATATAGGGAGGAACCTAGCTGTCGGTTGTGCATGGAAGAGGAGGAAATAGCCTCCCACATTATCTTCGATTGTGAAGCATTATCACTGGAGATATAGACTCCTAGGACTATAACATCCAAGGGAGGATTTCTCCAAGAAGGGCCTAGTGAAAATACTGTTGAGCCTGATAAGGTCTCTTCACATAAACGGCACAACCATGGCAAGAGCACAAAAAGTCTAAAGGCTGAGGTGCCGAGGACTCTAAGCCTTTGACTGGTGTGCTGAACCAATCGATCAATGCTATCTAGATTATAAAGTTTGAGAGTCTGGTATTTTTATCTTTGTTACACGACTATATTGGAATATCCCGTAACCCGTTTGTTGGAACAATTTACACTGAGGCTTTGTTAATTCCAATAAACTGTTATTAAATTAATATTATTTTTTACTTTTTGGTTTTTCAAACTATAATTTTATAATTAAATAGCATTTACATAATATACTTATTTTGCAAACTGTAGTTTTAATTGTTTTTATTCGAAAATGGTCTACCATCGTCTGGTATTTTTATCTTTGTTTAATACACGACTAGAATATTGGAATAACCCGTTTCTCGGAACAATTCACAGTATTTACACCGAGGCTTTGTTAATTCCAATAAACTGCTATTAAAAATGATTTTTTGGTTTTTCAAACTATAATTATACTTAAATAACTTTTTTACTGTTGAGAAGCATCGACTACGAGGTCATTGGCCTTTTATATCAATATTTCTGGGTCGTTAAATTTTGTTAAAAATATCAATTTTTTTTTAATACGTAATGACTTTTTTAATACTACTTTCAGTAGTTAGGCAAATTATAAAATCATTATTTGGAAGCATTATTTGTTGTAGCTGATTAAGATATTTTGGACAGTTTATAGTTAGAATTGTATTACATATTTCGCAGTTAGGCGGATTTTGTCTGATCAGCATAAAGAGGAGGATGTAAATCTAATCCTGATTCTTGTTCATTTGAACTGTTCTCTTCTTTTCAAATGTAATTTTGCCCATTCCAGAAGCTTTGTGTCTATGTAGGCCACTAGTTTGACTGGAGGAATTTTCAGTAGTTGTAATGGTTGTATTATTTTCTCTCCAAAGTGCTTCCGTCTGAGTCCATGTAAGTTCTCGCAGAAGCATAGTATGTGAGTCGGTGTTTCATCAATATTCATCATAGAGTTCATATTTCCTGCACATAGGTTCACTAACTTTGCCCATTTTGTGCAGATGTTTACTCAGTTTCAATAGCCTGGTTGAGAGTTCCTTGTCTACCTTGTCTCTTTGTATGGAAGTGCCCTTGTGTCGACCCCCATTTGAGTTGGTGTTCCCTATCAAGCCAGTTCCCGATTTACCCTCTTATGCAATCTTTTGTGATTCCACAAAACAGTTCCGGACCTATGAAGTCTCCTTTAGAGCCTTCTTTAGCTAACTGGTCAGCCATATTTCATTACCTGCAATCCCCTCATGTGCTGGCACCCATATTAGAGACACTTTGCTGCCTCTTGCCAGCCTGTTGAGGGATTACTTACAGTTTTTTACCAGTCTAGAATATCTTCTTCATTACCAACGATACCAATCTGGTGGACAAAGACAGTACACAAGAATGCAATGACGAGACTAGGTAAGGTGCAAAGACTTGCTTGTCTCAGTATTCCAGGGTGCATGAGAAGTACGCCAACGGCAGCACTAGAGGCCTTATTTGGCCTTCCTCCATTGCACATCGTGATAATGGGAGAAGCAAGAATGGGGTTATTTAGGCTGCAAAATAACCTGAGCAGTAAAACAGTTAGATCAGGACACACATCCATTGAGGACATCAAGTGAAGCCATTTTAGATATGAAAACAGACTATATGGCCACTAAACTTCTCCCCAGCCCTAAATATGAGGTAGAGATACCCCACAGAAAGGACTGGCAAAACCCAATAAGCAGGCTGAAGTTTCCCCGAGGAGAGACCTGGTATACAGACGGGTCGAAGACTGGGGAAGGGACAGGAGCAGGGGTGTATAGTGAGATGAGGAACACAAGGTGTTCCTTCTCACAAGGAGTACATGCCTCTGTATTTCAGGCGGAGATTTATGCCATCTTAGAATGTGTCAGAATTAAGAAACAGGACTGACACTCATAGGATAAACATATTAACTGACAGCCAGGCAGCTCTAAATAGCCGCAAGGTAACATCCAGACTGGTAGAAGAATGCCAGGACGAATTGAATGAACTGGCAGACCACAGTAGAGTAAGACTAGTGTGGGTGCTGGGACATAATGATATTTCTGGAAATGAACAAGCTGATGAACTCGCGAGAAGAGGTTCAGCAACGACATATGTTGGACCAGAACCAGTTCTTGGGACCACAAAGAAGGTAGTCCGAGAACAAATACGAAAATGGGTACAACGCCAACATAGACTACAGTGGAGAAACACTCCAAAGCAGGTACACAGTAAGACCTTCATAAGTGATATAGGTATGTGTAAAACGGGCTGAAGAACTACTGAATGTTAGTAGGAACAAGCTAAGAATTATTACAGGTTATCTAACGGGTCACGCCCCGGTAAAGAATTATCTGCATAAACTATATAACGGTGATCTCAGGTGCAGACTTTGTGGAATGGAGACCAAGACCGTAACCCACATTTTATCCGACTGTGAGGCATTCGACTCAAGAAGACAGGCATATGGCATGCATCCAGTTGACCTATATCATCTACTCGAGGGTACGGGAATGGCTGGGTGGGTGGCATAAAGGTGGGAGTAGAGTACAATAAGTCAACGGGCTGCAGTGCTCCCGGTACTAGGTACCTACTAGAACGGCTCCCAAAAAAAACCGATACCAATATGACAGTATCCATAGAAATATAACTTTCATTCCGACAGATTCCAAGTGAAATAAGATATTATGAATGTTTCTAGTGAGCGCGTCTGGATTAAAATAGTGAGCGCGTCTGGATTATAATTATTTTCTACGTCTTGAAGTGAGTTAAGTAATAATACTTATTTTGCAAACCGTACTTTCGATTGTTTTTGTTCGGAAATATCCACCACCATCTGGTATTTTTATTTTTGTTACAAGACTATTGGAATAACCCGTTTCTCGGAACGATTCACTTTAAAGCCGGTCCCAGACACTACGTGTATTTGGCGAATAGGCCAATATTTATCATTTGCACGAATGTTTGCTTTATCTCCCACACGGTGCCGTAGTATAGCAAAGGTACACGTAGTTTACTTTGCCGAACTACGGCGTCCTTTACTTCGTGTTAGTTTCCGACCAGCGCCGGGAAAATGACGAAGGACGAATATTTGCCAAAGTTAACTTCCCACACGCTACGCGAATAAGTCCGAATACCAAATGTTTGCCAAATACACGTAGTATCTGGGACCGGTTTAAGGCTTTGTAAACTGTTCTGGCTATCTAGATGCATTTATTTCTGATATTAGCTAAAGTTACATTTGATCAAACATTTTAATTTTATCCAATATTGAAAGCCTTGAAATTGTACAAATTATATAATTATTAATAGTTTGTTTAAATAAAAAAATTCGTTGGGAAATACTACAAAATCATTGTCAAAGATATTTTTATTTAAATTATTATTATTTTCTTATTTTTTTTTGCAGGCACAATGGAAGAAATATCCCTCAAAGTTAAACCAAAGAAAAGGAATCCCATGGACACTGCCAATATCTTCTCTTCAATATTTTTTTGGTAACGTATTAAAATAAAAATAAACATAGCCAGTCATTTTAAAAGTGTGCAGTGACACATAAAAATGCCCGTATCTCTTAAACCGTTAATTTTATGTCCCTAAAGACATTTTTTGCTTAAGATTGTTTAAAAAAGTTAATTGTTGCAATTTTTAATAAGCCATTTAATAATTATAACATTTTTAATTCCCAACTTTAGGGCGAGAGGAAAAGTTTTATACGAAGTAATTATTTTCAGTCTCTCTCTATCATCTTCCAAGTTTTTGGTACGAAGTCCAGTGGGACTCTTTGGGCATACTGTCACATACTTTTATTTGTGAAATAATTTTTTTTTTAAATATATCATTTTTGTTAAGTTGGTTGTTCCCGTTGTTTGTGAAAGGATATAAAACCGACCTTACAGTAGATGACATGTACAAACACTGTGACAGCCACGAATCAGGAATACTTGGTAATAAATTAGAACAAAAATGGAAAAAACAACTTTTCAAGAAACATCCTTCACTTATAAAAGCCGCAGCTATATCCTTCGTAGGAGATTTCCTTATTGCAAATATAATTATTGTTATATCAGAGGTAGTCAGGTGAATATTTTTATTATTATTAATCGTGCCTTAATAAGTTGGTACTTATACCCATACTAGTTTCATTCTAATGAACTTCTTTTTTAAATTTGTTCCAAGTCAGTTTTTCTATTTAAAACTATTAATATCACTTCTTTTTGTATCACATTAGTGCAACATCTTTCGTCTGTTTTTAAAATCTGCAGTAGAGGTAGAAGGATCCACTCTGAAAGGAGAGTAGGAATTTGAGACAATAGACATAAATACATTTGGTATGTTCTAGTCGCTATCTTCGCAAAAAATGATACAAAATATTTACAGGCAACTGAAACAAGAAATTAATGGGTGAAAGCATGGAGCTGCTGAAAGAATATATAAAATGAAGGAAATTTAAAAAAAATCCATTATTACAGTTATCGGTAAAACTGCTATTAATCGGAAAAAGATAGTACAGAAATCGCTAGTTCGTCGGAATCCTGCAACAATGAAAACTTGTTTGAAACCGGTTCTAATTCTGCTTACAGATTTCTTTATCGACAAATTGTGAAACGGTGCAAATTAACTTTACTGACAACTATAATTCACGGTGGTTCAGTTCAAAGAGTAATTTTTACGATGTTCCTGTATAGCGTAGTCAAAGTACACAAAATATCCGTAAAATGCCGAAAAAAACTTGAAAATTCAAAATTGAGTATTTAAAAGGGTTGTGATTAACATGAGAAAAACTTTACGATGCTAGGCATGCGATTTTCCGGAAAATCGTCGAGTGAAAATTTTTGTTCTTGTTTTTTCACTTTAATTGTTTAAATAATGAAAATAATACAGAAAAATGTTCAAATCAAAAATAGTAGCTAATACATTTATCTACAAAATTTGTCTGAACATTTTTTTTGTATCTGCATTAGTTTTTAAAATATATACGAAATTTCCATAGTAGTATTTTTGAACATCATCAATTTTCATGTTTTTAATTTTACGATAGTAAATAAACAATGACGTTTAGAAAAAAATTTTTCATATGAAATGTGTTCTAAAATGGGGTATCTACAAATACATGGGAAACTTTTTTTTTAAATTTGTATTATCATCGATTTTCCACGCTCTCTCATCTGCTTTTTCACCTTTATTTGTGCTCCCTTCTCTTTCTTACCTGAGCCATAGGTGTGTTCTTTTGTATCGCGATCACTTCTCAATAGGTTCATTATAAATTTCACAACTTTTTAGATATTATCACGGTATAAAAAGTTATAGAAGGTTTGCTGACTTAAGTATTTATTGTAAATAATTATCTATTATTTAAAAAATTTGATATTTATAGAAAAACTGTATAGTAGTTTCGAAAGTAGATGCTTCAAAGTGTTTAGTGGTAAAGTTTCATTGAATTATATTAATTTTGAAAAAAGATATAGTTGAATGAAGTCTAAAAAAAACAAGTAAAATTAAGCATGCAAAAAAACCAGATTTTTAAGAAGCATTCGTTTAAAACTCTAAATATTGATGGCTTTGCTTTTGTAATAATAATATTTTATGCTCATTTGCAATGCTAAATCGAAAAGGAATTTTCGCTCGGATAAGGATTAATTAAATAGGAATTATACTAAACTGATATTACAGTCAGAAAATCTACTTTTTCAAATTTGAAAGTATTTCTATCTAAAAGTTGAGATCTTTCTTTACATTTTACATGAGTTTATTTATTGTTTCAGAATGATATAAGCCCAAAATTATTAACTTTTAAGTCGAGCGCTTAATAAATTTGGCTCACCACTGAAATTAATTTTATCTCGTAACCTTTTTAATTTACAGAAAAACTTTTTAGGCAAAATTTGTAGATAAATGCATCAGCTATAAATTTTGATTTGGAAGTTTTTCTGTATATTCATTATTTAAACAATTAGAGCGAAAAAGCAAAAACAAAAATTTTCACTCGACGATTTTCCGGAAAATCGCATGCCTATCATCGTAAAGTTTTTCTCATGTTAAACACAACCCTTTTAAATACCCAATTTTGCATTTTCAAGTTTTTTGTACTTTTTGTGAGGTTTTATGTGTACCTACTTTGACTAGGCTAGTAGTCTATTCGTTAAACATTTGCTTGATAGGCTGGTCAACATTATGTTCAATTTTTTGTTTTCCCCAATCTTAGATAAAACTTTTCTCGAAACGTAGTTAAATGTTATTTATTTTTAATTTTAAGATTCAATTTAAAAAAAAATGATTCGATGTGTTTAGATTAGAAAAAAAGAAATTTAATTGAATTGTTTGTATAATTTTAAGGATATCTCAGCCGTTTCTAATTACACAGCTCATAAAAGTTTATGAGGCCAACCGAGCTAACGAAGATAAAAACGAAGTATACATGTATGCGATTTTGATTGTAATCACCTCGTTTGTTGCTTCAAATATGCAACACAATTTCAATTTAAGGCTGATGCAATTAGGTACGATTCTTTATCTATTTATCAACTACATTGTTTTTATAAATTTGTATATATCCAGGATCAACACCCTGTATAAATTCAACAGACAATATTCGTAACAAACCTCTTTGTTACGATGATGATTAGTTTTACGTGTTTTCCAAGATACAACAATCCATTGTAATTTGTTGAAAAAACAATTAAATTTCCGTTTGTTATTGACGACAGTAATGGCAGAGAAGTAATCGTCAATAACCTCTGTGATTCATTTTGAAATGCCATGGTTTTAGCACTTGACTTTTATTTTATTATATTCTCAAAAAAAGTATCACGTTTCGTGACCTTCAACTGACTATAGAGAATTATGCCGAAAATTACTAAGAAAGGAAGAGGCAGCCGGCTTATGGAGAAATGGGCTTCGGTGAAATTTCATGAATTTTTAGCATATTGTAGTTGACGACTTTCTGAACAATAGTGTCCATGGACCCAACTCAATCCTATGACTGGTTTCAGAGATACAGGGTGTTGAAGTTGGAAAATAGCCATTTTTTAAAAGCATGTATTTCTTATTTTCTTCAATGTATCAAGAATTTTTTCCTGTGATAGTGTTCTAATTACACTAAATATCAGTCCCTTATGAGAAAAAGTTTCATTTGCTACAGGCATACTCAAAAATTAGAAAAACGGAATGTTCACTTGAAATATAATTCAATTTTCAGGAATTCCAATATCTGGCTGGATTTGCTTCTGGTTGGTTTATAATAATGAGATATGCAAACATTTTTTACAGGGCGAGTCAGAAAGTTGAATCGCCCTGTATCCTACATTTAATAAAGTTTTATATACTTTGTATTGCATACTAGTAGGTGACATTAAGTCATTTTGAAATATATATAATATACAGGGCTATTCAAAAGATATGTATGGAAGAATATCCGAGAATCGATTTTTTTTTTGAAATCTCCCTGTAATTAAATATTTCCTCGGTGTATTTCTGTGATACTTCCATATTACCTTTGCTTTGAGTTTGTTGGTCGGATGTAAAAGTTTTGTCAACTTGCTATGATCAGTTTTTTTATACCGACAATATGATGATATGATATCGAAAATCAACCTTTGGAACTTCACTATTATTGTACTTGTAAGTCGGGAGCTAGAACTTTAGGTACATGTGTTCATGTGGTCAGTGTTTTATGGTTTTTGGGTTATGCCAGATACGAACAGAATGTGAAATATCCATCTACTCATCTCCTAAATGAAATAGATGCAGCTGAAAGGATAGAACCAGAAAACATAGATCATGGTCCTGATATTGTAGAACTTTGAATTCCTTCAGTAATTTCAATAGTTTCGACATGTTTATGTTAATTGTTTTTTCCGATATCAAGATCAGCTTATATTTATTTTGTTTGTTTTTAAGTATATGTCGATCATGGTGTAACGTAAACAACATCGAAAATACCGATATACATATATGAAGAAAATAATGATAGGCTTGTCATCATATTGTCGGGATCAAAAAACTGATTATAGCAAGTTCACAAAACTTTTACATCCGACCAACAAACTCAAAGCAAAAGTAGTATGAAAGTATCACAGAAATTCACCGAGGAAATATTTAATTACAGGGAGATTTCCAAAAAAAATCGATTCTCGGATATTTTTCCATACATATCTTTTTAATAGCCCTGTATATTATATATAAATTATATATATTTCAAAATGACTTAATGTCACCTAGTAACATGCAATACAAAAGTATATACAATTTTATTAAATGTAGGATACAGGGCGATTCAACTTTCTGACTCGTCCTGTAAAAAATGTTTGCATATCTCATTATTATAAACCAACCAGAAGCAAATCCAGCCAGATATTGAAATTCCTGAAAGTTGAATTATATTTTAAGTCGACATTCCGTTTTTCTAATTTTTGAGTATCCCTGTAGCAAATGTAACTTTCTCTCATAAGGGACTGATATTTAGTGTAATTAGAACACCATCACAGGAAAAAATTATTCATACATTGAAGAAAATAAGAAATACATGCTTTTAAAAAATGGCTATTTTCCAACTTCAACACCCTGTATCTCTGAAACTAGTCATAGGATTGAGTTGGGCCCATGGACACTATTGTTCAGAAAGTCGTCAGCTACAATATACTAACAATTCATGAAATTTCACCGAAGCCCATTTCTCCATAAGCCGGCTGCCTCCTCCTTTACCACGAAAATTTCCTGTATGACACGACCAAAAATTCTCGCGAAAACTTTCGGAGTAAAAATATAAAACATGTTCTATATTCTCCAGACAAAATTTTAAAAAGTGCGCGAGAATCGTAGGTCACTTGTACGAGTTGAAGTTAGTCACATATTTCGCCGTGGAAAAAATAATCATAAGAGAGGGTAGTTACCCAAATTGAAGAAGAAAGGAAGACGCACCCATCTCTCCTAGTAGATACTTCATGAAAAATCCGGTTGTTCGGATAGATACTGGGGTATATATTTGTCAAAAGAGTCATCACCCGTGACAGACGTCAGTCGGAACAAGCTCGTCATTCGCATTCACGATATAAAGTATATTTGTGGCCCAGAGTGTGCACCAGAGCGCTACCTGAAATGGAAAATTGCTTCATTTGCAATACAAACCGCTTTGTCGGTGGGCTAGTTTTTGATGAGAATATGGTTGTGGACATTCGTATACGGAGGGGAGAGCTGGCGAAACAACACAGACATAGATTCGAAAAAAAATAAAAATACGCAGCGTCATGACAAAGAAGACAACAAGAAAATGTCTGACAATTTCCGACTGACGTCTTTCACGGGTGATGGCTCTTTTGACAAATATCTATCCCCGTATCTATCCGAACTACCGGATTTTTCATGAAGTATCTACTACTAGAGATGGGTGCGTGGAATAAAGAAAATAATAAAAAGTCTTTTGGGACCTACTCTTGAGGAATTTGGGAGTTAGATGGATCCAACTAACCTACCTAACGTGCTTGTTGATGTTTTTGTTCGGTTTCATTGGTTCCGCTTGCTGTTAAAACATCGGCCTAATAAATTGACCATTGCGGAGGCACCCTCTAGAGAAATTGCGATTCTGATGGCACAGAAGTGTGGCAGACCTCCTCATGAGCCCCCGACATATAATCCTTAAACAAATAAACAAAAAACTTGAGAGCCCTTAACGGAGGGCGTAAGGAAAAAGTGATTATTTTTAGTCTTCCAATTATCTCCTTAGTTTTTGGTACTGGGACACCTTATATACATGAGGAACTGGATAATTTTGAAAATTGAATAAACTGCTTTCTATACATTTATTTAAATCATATAATAATGTTAGGTTCAGGCAATTTGTGAATGTACTCTTCTGATAGTTTCTTATTCTAGAGTTTTCTAATGTTTTTTTCCATACTTTAGACGTTAATAAAAAAGTATAATGCCAATTTATGTTTTTAGGAATGAAGATGAGAGTAGCATGCTGTTCGTTAATTTATAGAAAAGCTTTAAAATTGAGCAAAACGGCTTTGCTGGAAACAACCATCGGTCAGATGGTTAATCTTCTATCCAACGACGTAGCCCGATTCGACTTAGGGGTGTATTTTATTCATAACATTTATATTGGACCACTTGAAATACTTATCGTTATGTACTTATTATATACTAATGTAGGAGTTGCCTCTTTGGCTGGGACTTTATTATTAATGTCATTTATTCCATTTCAATGTAAGTATATATCCTCGACATCTTGACAAATCGGAGTGTCCGATGCAAATCGCATCATTTAGTATTATGTACCAACCCAGGTATGCTTATGGCGGGTTTATCAATACATCTTAGCCGTTAGCCAAAGTGTTTGTCAATTACCAGCTAATACAAGCTGCCACTATCAAGTTGATGTTAACTATAGAACAGTTAAGTAGGAGAAAGGGGTGCTCCGTGATTCTGACTGTCAACTCTATCATGATTGTGTGCTTACAAGTTAAATATTTTTAATTTTAAATGTATTATCATCGTTTGGGGCAAAATAAGTCTTCAGTTAGCTAACTGTTGGTCTTGTGGTGTATGGATAAACGCTTTCTAATGTAACCGAGACTTTGTCTGGAGGCTAGAGATAGCGGAGGTCCACGTAGTTGACATATTTTACCGGGCATTTATAAACCCGCCCTTAAAGGTTAATGGAAATCTGTGATTTCTATATAACCTTACAAAATCATATACAAATTCAACAGATGTGTTGGCCAAAAACTATCGTTATTACGGAACGATCATTTCTGGCCAATGATAGAACATTTTTCACCAGGAAGTAGGTTTGTCATGCGTTAGTTTTTGCTTATATCGATGGCCTCTTGAGTCTCATGTGTAACCCTGTATACAAAAAATGAAGCTGTCTATAAAGGATGCAATAATGCCCTTCCCTGTATGTGAGCTGCTTACATTATAATGTTTCCGGTGAACTCTGTACGCAAATAAAGAAATTTACGATTGTAATTATCTATTTTTAGCATGGTTGGGAAAAAAAACTTCCCAATTTCGACTTCAAACGGCCAACAGAACTGACGAGAGAGTAAGATTGATGAACGAAATTATAGCTGGCATACAAGTAATTAAAATGTATACTTGGGAATATCCTTTCACCAAACTTGTTGAATTCGCTAGGATGTAGGTATATTTTCACATTATTTATTATCACTCAATTTCGATAGTTTCGCAAGTAGTTGTAATATAACTACTGTGTAGCTGTAACGTTGGTGATATCAGCTTATTTTTTTAAGTGATAACGATTCTGCATATACTATACAGATTAAGAGACAATGAAAGTATAACGTCATTGTTATAAATAAACCTATACAAGGTTAATGCAAGTTTTTAATTATTTGCTTTTTACAATTCGAGACCACCTCTAAATGTCGATAATAATTTCATCCCAATGGAGGACTTCGGTTCAAGTTTCCAACCCAAAAATTTTTGGAATTTTCAACTAATGGGAAAGGCAATTTTCAGAACAAATTTGTCATATTTTGGATCCCGCTGTTTATAAATATATGTTAACTGAGCTCCGGCACTTCAAACAAGGTAATTGCATCCTAATATCGATAATTCTAATGATCATGTCCAATTGGTTGAAATTTATGTTGGTGCTACTGATTTTACGTCAATAATATCTACCAGTAAATTTCGTGATAGGATATTGACATTATTGATTTGAAATCAGATGCCCCAACAAAACTTTCAGCCAATCAGACATGACCTTTACAAATACCGATATTTGCTTTAAATTACCCAATTTGAAGCGATATTTATAGTTAAGACAAACATTCGTTCTGCAATTAACATTCCCTAGTGGTAGAAACATATAAAATTTTTTCGATAACTTTGACCGAAATCCCCAATTTAAAAGTGTTGCTATTGTTACCGCCTTATAGATGGCAATACGTACCTACTTGCTCTAGAAATATAGAACATACACAAGGAAGAAGTGGCACGCAATGTAAATAAAAATCTAACCATTTTCTGCGCAAACTATTAATAGTGATAGTATTTACTTGTTATGGTGGTTGCATAACGTATAAGTCATATGTTCTGTGTTTATTTTCATAATTTTTGATGCTACTTGATTAAATAATAACTAATTTTATCTTTTATTTAATGATTGGGTAAACGTCAAGATGTTTTGTGAGCTACAGGCATTTTGTGGGGGTTTTCTACAATAATGATATATTAATTAACGCCGAAAAGGTTTTAACGTAATTATCCATAACACATTTCTTAACAGATTGAATAAGTATTACCCATTACTCTAAAAAAACAGAAAACTTTTGTAAAATAAACTTCTAGGGTCACGTTTTTTTTCTATGACTTTCCTGATTGTATTACTTTCGAATCCACAACAAATATTGATATTGTCTAATCTCTTTGAAGAGTCTTAGAATTAATTCCACATAAACTATACTATTAATGCTTGGAGCGAAACTGAAAAATAAACTGCCTGTTACGCACTTACTTTCAGCCAGGAATCATACCGAGATTTATTTTATTTTATGTTGTCGAACCCTGACTCTAGACAGTTCTCCAAATAGAATGGACAAAATAAGGAATACAAAAATAAGGGATGAACTGGCAGTAGACTCCGTTTCACGTAAGAAGAAGCCACTTGAAGTTGGAGTCGTATGAGCGAACTTGTTGTAAAAACCTGCGCTATATTGTAAAATTGACATAGATAAACATTACCGATTTTGATTTCTGCGCACAACAGTTGGTAAACTTCACTTGGCTTCTTCTTATGTGAAACAGAGTCTACGACCATTGAAATTAATAAAACAACGACAATTCAGTTGATGGGGACACAGTCACAGAATGGATAACAGGGGACAAGTAAAACGGATATTTGAGGAAAGAACACTAATAAAGAGAAGAAGAGGGAGGCCAAGACAGGCATGGAACAAAATATTGGGGAAATATTACAAGAGAGGGACAAACCCTGGGGAGAAAGCAAAAACATACATGCAATGAGAAACGAAACATAGGGATTTAATGTATTATCCGATCTATAATTTATTTCAGAAACGAATGGGTAATAAAACCTCATTAGGTATGCAAAGGGAGCACAGAGTGACCCAACGAATATTTAAGCCATTTTCATAGTTTGGCATTGATTTCATTGTAAAATCAAGTGCAGGTAGTACCACCTGGGTTGGGGTAGATATATGGGTTTAGCCTATTGTTATCCATTCACAAACACTGAAAATAGTGTGCCAAAGGCGTGCCGGTAGGATACTCGTAAAAAGGAAAGAATTTTATTTTAACAGAATAAAAATTAGGCATTAGGTACACTTATTTTTGCTCCATTAAAATCTTATCTAGGGTGGGTATTTCTTTTTTAAAATAAAAAGAGTGAACTTTTCTTCGAATTACATTTTTGGTGTTTTCATCAAGGACTTTTACTGGTCTGCCTGGACTTTTCTTGGGAGGCTCCACTTGGCCTGCTATCCAACTCCAGTCATTCGGTCGACAGTTTCTTGTACAGTAAATTTCGGGTAATCGTATTTTATGCAATCGTGTACATTTAAAATAATAAGTTTTCCATTCACTGATAGTGGAGAATTATTGGAACATCTTTTCGTTGGTGTGAATGTCGCCATTTTATTACTAATCTTATAATACGGTTAACACTATTTACGGCTTGGCAGCAAATACTGATGCGTTAAACTAAACAAATATACTTATAAAGGTCTAAAAATTTTGGGTAAGGCACCTTGCGGCGCATGTTTGAGCCGAATCTGAAATAGGGTGGGAATTAGGCAGAGGCACTAATAGAAGGTACCTGTTAAGCGCAAAATGTAACTGTATAATCTACAACCTAAGTAATCCCTACACAATATTTCGATATTGATACTTCAGGCCAGAATACATACTTTAACCTATTTCTATTACGGAATTCCTTGAAATTTTAATATTACAAACAATACTATTGCAAGACCTACGCCTATGGCAGACTCCGAAATTGACGGAATTCCACATTTTATTACCCAATACCTTTCCGAAATAGACTATAAATAGTCCACCAACAATAAATGTATATGAATTTATTTCAATAAATATCAAGTATTTATCTGGACAGCTGGATTCAGAACCACTGTAACAAACCCCGCCTCTTCCCCTTCCAATATTTGTTAGTTATGTGGTTATGTACGTAAATAAAATGTTAATTAAAAATTTATTATTTGAATTTTCTTTCTCCATCATTTCTTGACAGAGCTCCACCCGTTTAATATTGTCGTCGGGAAATAGCTCTTGTATAGTTTGCACCTTATAGCACCGATACCCATTTCTTTTTAAAATACGTCAAACTGTACTTTGATTTATTTTTACTTTTTCAGCAACTTCCCTGCTCGAACATGTCACGAGGTACCAGTTTACCTGTACAAGAATTAAGTAATTGGTTTACTAACCGCTAGATATCACTACGCTACAGACATGCACAACTTCAAATTGCTTACTTCTTACAATTATGTTTATAAATTGAATTTGATATATATTATATTATATTTCATTTTTTTTTAGGAAAGAAATGAAGTACATACGATACACTTCAGTAATTAGATCGATCTTAATGTCTTGCATTATTATGCTAAACAGATGCGCAATTGCTATAAGCATCCTAGTCTTTGTTTTAACCGGAAATACATTAACAGCCACATACGCCTATACTGTAACTTCATACTATAGACTACTCTACACCGTTACCAATTTTCTACCTACAGCCATTTCCACATCCGCCGAAATGTACGTATCTTCAAAAAGAATTCAAAAGTTTTTACTTTACGACGAAGTTGAACTTGAAAATGCAACAGTTTTCGAAATGAATACAACAAATTTGGAAAATGGTATAAAACCTGTGGAAATGAAACCCATTCATAAAGAGACAGGAGTGTTTTTGAAAAATGCTTCGGCTAAATGGTTAAAATCTATGGCTGAGAATAATTTAGAAGATCTAACAATGGAAGCAAGACCGGGAAATGTAGTTGCTATCGTAGGACCTGTTGGAAGTGGTAAAACTACTTTACTACACGTTATTTTAAAAGAATTGGAATTAGAGGTTGGATCTGTCGACGTGAACGGTGTTATTTCGTATGCTTCCCAAGAACCTTGGTTATTCGGCGGAAGTATCAGGCAAAATATTATTTTTGGACAACCGTTCGAACAAAAAAAATACGATGAAGTGGTGAGAGTTTGTGCTCTGCAACGAGATTTTTCTTTGCTGCCGCATGGAGATAGAACGTTAGCCGGCGATAGAGGAGTAACTTTAAGCGGGGGACAAAAAGCTAGGATCAATTTAGCTAGAGCTGTTTATAAAGAAGCAGATATTTATCTACTAGACGATCCACTTTCCGCTGTGGATGCTCACGTCGGTAAACAATTATTCGACGACTGTATTCACGGACATCTCAGAAGTAAATGCGTGATTTTAGTCACACATCAATTGCAGTATTTGAAAAAATTGAAAAATATTTATTTGATGAAAGGAGGAAAAATTGAAATATCAGGTTCATACAAAGATCTGAGAAGCGCAAGTACAAATTATAGTAAATTATTGACGGATATAGAAGAAGAAGAGGAAGAAATTAGAAAGTTATCGAGGACATTTTCGACGAAAGAAATTGTAAACGATGATGTGATACAAGTACTTCAAAAGGAAGATCAAAGTACGGGAAACATTGATGCAAGAGTTTATAAAAGTTATGTTACAGCTGGCGGGAATATTTTTAGCGTTGCTTTTCTAGCGTTCGTTTTTGTCTTTAGTCAAGTTCTTGATAGTTCTTCTGAATATTTCGTTACATATTGGTAAGTAAATTTATACAGATTGCGAAAAGTCTATTCGCGACATACGATTTACACAAGTACGACAAGGAAAATATGAGCAAAACTACTTGAAAGAGAGAGAAGTTTAAATGTGAATGGACTGCCTAAGTCCGATGTCATAAGAGGCGTGGTCATAAAAACTTTTCCAAACAAATCGAAAGCTTGTGTAAATGATCAAGAAATTTTTAATTTGCCGTTTGCTGTTGATTTAGTTATAAATAAGATTGATCGGTATAAGAAATATAATTAATTAAAGAAGTTTTTGAAACTAAGTGTAAATCTGGAAAAGGATTTCCATTATTTTGTCAATAAAATTTACAAAACTTTAAATAAAAAACACAGCATAAGCACACATAACCTCAACTATGTTTACACTATTTTAAAAAAGCTTTACAAACCTTACCTTCCAGATTTTAATGTAAACAAGTCTCCAACTGATCTCTTTTTACTTATTTTTATAACTACAGGGTGATTGATTAGTGTGATAAAGTTCAGTGCCTCCTTTGTCCTTTGAGATATCAATTTGAAAGTTTGAGGGTCTATAGCCATCATCAGTCTCCACATTTTAAAATTATTTACAACCTTACAGGGTGTTCCAGAATGCTGTGCCATATCAAAGTTACATTTTTTTAAATGAAACACCCTATATTTTATCGCATACCTGGAATCAGCTTGACCTCCCCATCACAATAATATAGGCTTGTGATGTGTTCTACGGGGTATTTAAGAAGTTATAACCAATTTTCCATAAAAATCGTAACAAGTTCAATACCCTGTACAATGTAAGAGACATTCAAGAATAAAAATCTGTTGCGGCCAAAGAATTTGAATAGTAGTAAAAATCCTGGAAAATTATTTATTTCGTTAATATTCATTGAATCTGATACAGGGTGAATCAAAATAAGAATACATTATTTTCTCGGTTTTTTCAAATGGATCACCCTGTATTTTATGTAAGAATCGAAAAGTACTACCAACATACTTCTTTTTTTATATAGCATTTCCTATACCTAAAATTATTAGTTCATGAGATATTTTGATTTTTCTATGCAAAACATTGATTATATAAAAAAAATATGGTCCTACTACATATTCACCAACAATACCTCCCCACACATTCAACGACCATCTAGTTTGACTATGTGTCACTACGTGATATGGATTAGTTTGTGAATAATAGTGAAAGTTGTGACTATTAACACAACCATTTTTATGAAACGTGGCTCCTTACACCTGTGAGTGGGTTTTCAGTAACTGCCAGCAAAACATTAATTTCATTTTCTTCTGTCACAGAAGTTTTTGTTTTGTAGGTTGCCGCTTTTTAGGAAAACGTTCATTGTATTCTCTTGCTGATAGTAAGGCGTTTTTATTGCATTCTCCCAATATCCAGATCATATCAATCATTTCATCACTAGTGAAATTCATTTTTGCCCTAGTTCAAATTCTTCAAAACACCAAAAATGTTCCAAACCGCTAAATCAGAAAACACTAATTTACCTACTGCCATGTCATGTTATTGTCAAATATCAGTTTTTGACAAATCAATCACACCCAACTCACAATTATTAATTATTAAATAATTAGATATAATCAATGTTTTGCATAGAAAAATCAAAATATCTCAAGAACTAACAATTTAAGGTATAGGGAATGCTTTATAAAAAAAGAAGTATGTTGATAGTACTTTTCGATACTCTCATAAAATACAGGGTGATCTATTTGAAAAAACGGAGAAAATAATGTATTCGTATTTTGATTCCCCTGTATTAGATTCAATGAATATTGCCGAAATAAATAATTTTCCAGAATTTTTACTACTATTCGAACACTTTGGCAGCAACAGATTTTCATTCTTGAATTTCTCTTACAATGTACAGGGCATTGAACTTGTTACGATTTTTATGGAAAATTGGTTATAACTTTTTAAATACTCCGTAGAACACATCACAACCCTATATTATTGTGATGGGGAGGTCAAGCTGATTCCAAATATGCGATAAAATATAGGGTGTTTTATTTAAAAAAATGTAACTTTGATATGGCGCAGCATTCTGGAACACCCTGTAAGATTGTAAATAATTTAAAAATGTGAAGACTGATAATGGCCATAAACCATCAAATTTTCAAATTGATATCTTAAAGGACAAAGGAGGCACTGAACTTTATCACACAAATCAATCATCCAATAATAGCAAACCGCAAATTAAAAATCTCTTATGACGTTTTACACGCGTTATCGATTTGTTTGGACAAGTTAATAGGAGGAGCCTTCTGTTGTGACGTCAGAGCTTAGGCAGTCCATTCTCTCTGTAAAGGATTCTGTTGTCGGAGGAAAGTGTTTAGTTTTACCTAATAGTGCATGAGCTCCAAAAAAAGTTAACGATAACGAGACAAAAATATCATTTATTTTGTACAAATTAATCTGCAAAATCAATTTAAATGGGGGGCACTGAACACACCCCAACTGTTTTTGGCAGCTGGATCTGAACACACGCTCATCGCTGAGCTCACAATTATTCTTCTCTCTCTTTCAAGTAGTTTTGCTCATATTTTCCTTGTCGTACTTGTGTAAATCGTATGTCACGAATAGACTTTTCGTAATCTATATAAATTCAAAGTAGAAGGTAGTGAAGTACCTAAATTTTTAATGAAACTAGTCTATTTTATTTATTTTAAATCAACATTGATTGATTTATTGATTGGATCAGTACACCAGTCAAAGGATTGATGTCCTCGGCACCTCAGCCTTAAGGCTTTTTGTGCTCTTGGTTGTGCCGGTGAGTAAACCCGTCACTATCCTTATTTGGGCCCTGCTAAAGTTTAGTATATCATTGGTCAGCTTCTCTGAGGGTTCTTTAACCAGGAGTTTGCTGTGTTCCTGTTTTGGCACGTGTCTCCAGTACAACTGGTGTTTAGTTTGAGTCCACCGAGATATACAACCACCTGCAGCAGTTTTGGATATCCCAAATACTTGTTCAGGACCAGTGAATGCTGTCTCATACCCCAGCTTTGCTATGATGTCTGCCTTTTCGTTTCCTTAAATCAACATAGAAAATTATTTCAATAATTCTATCCTAGAATCAAATTTTACTTCAATTAGTTTTTTTTTTAATATTTTCGATTCAGTTAATAAAAAATATTTTTTAATGTCCTCCAATTTTAGGGTCAACATTCAACAAATAGATGCGAATCAAACAAATTCAACACCAGCTACCTATATAGAAGCATCCATAAACGAATCTTCAAAAGAACTCACTATACAAGAAAACCCTTATGAAAATTGGTGGTTAACTCCAGTATTTACGAGCGATAATACTGCCATCTATTACGCAATGTTGGTTCTTATCTTAGTTGTAATAGTGCTCAGTAGATCACTGTCATTCTATAGATGGGCGTTGAAAGCTTCAACTACAATGCATAATAAGATGTTTGTTAATATTGTTTATAGTCCAATGAGATTTTTCAATTTGAATCCGTCCGGGAGAATTTTGAATAGATTTTCGAAAGATATTGGTGCTTTGGACGAAACTTTACCGATGAGTTTATTGGATACTGTGCAGGTAATATTAGATCCAAAATATTTTTTCATTAGATTCTTGTTATTTATCTGCTATTTGACAATCCTGGAACAATCCCAAGTACTGTCACATTTGATAGACACTTAAAGCAACGTTGTTTATTTTCATTATATATCTCATATGCCCGGACCAACGTTTGCTTCCCCTCTTTTGATGGTAATAACTCCATTGCTCACCACGAACTGCTTGGAGAGTTTGAAAAACCGTGCAAGATCTTAACAGATGGTTCGAAGTCAAAGTTAGGAGTTGGCTGTGCTGAATACATCCAAAACTATAAAGAATCGCTAATGTTTAAGTTGAATCAGCATTGTTCCATATACTCCGCAGAACTATTTGCAATATACCAAGCTCTAGAATGGGCCGTTAAAAGACAAATCACTAATCAGCAAATTGTAATAATGTCTGATTCAAAGTCTGCATTATCTGCTTTAAAAAACTCACATAATCAGCTTCACAAGAATGGACTCATTGTGAGAATTTTAGAGAATCAACTAAAATTACATGAAATAAATAGTTCTGTTTGGTTCATTTGGGTGAAGGGGCACGCTGGCAATTTTGGCAACATTAGAGCAGATTACTTCGCTAAAGAAGCGATCTTGAAAGGTACAGAAACCAATTGGTTATATAGAACAGATCTTACAGCAGCACGCAGACAGTGTCTAAAGCAAAACTGGGATATTGAATGGTATACCTTCTGTAATCGAAGCAATAACCTTTATACTAAAATCCATCCTACTTTACCAATTGAGTCTTTTGCTGCTAGAAGTCACTTCAATAGAAACATCTACACCAAGTTCGTCAGATGTATTTTCAATCATGCCACCGTAAATGCGCACCTATACAGATTTAAACTAAGTGAAACGGAATTATGTGACTGCGACGGCAATATTGATGACATCAATCACTGGATGTTTGGCTGTTTACATAATGACAATGCAGTTAAGTATATGACAGAATCCCTCGCAAAAGAACGGATTCCGCTCCCTCAGAATCAAGCTAGCGTTCTGTATCTCTCTCGACGTAATCCTAGGCTAAACCAAATAATATGGGAGTTTTTAAAAAGGACTAAAAGAAGAATTTAGTATCGGATGTCTGTGTCAGTGTATATCATGTGTATATCTGTTCAGTCTTGTTCCTCGTGTCTACCCCTATGTTATATATCTTACCTTCTTTCCGTTGCCCGTTTTGTGTGTTGTAAAGTCGCTATGAAAGGCACCTTAGCGTGAAAAATAACCCTGTATAATCCTGTTGTTAGTTTCCATAACTAAGTAACCATCATTAAAGTTGATTAGTGCCTTGAATGGAGAATACTTGCCTGGTCAATGCAGTGTTTAGAATATACTTGTCTTGTACAATCTAAGCACCATAGGTAACCTACTATGCTGATTATTGTAACAAACAGTGCAACAGTACAATAAATTCGTGGCTGAATGGATCAAGCTGTCCGAAGCCAAAAAAAAAAAAAAAAATTTTCATTATAAGTAGAGTGTATACCTTCTGTTGTCCAAGTTCTCCTCATCATAAAGAATGTGCAAAACCAAGGCCTCATCCATATTATCATTATTTTCTTCATCTATTAACGCTACAATATCTAAAATTGCATATTTTACTTAAAATTCAGAAAAAACTTATGCACAAAATTAAAGAAAAAACGAAATAGAAATAGCACAATAAAGTTGGGTTAGGTGAACTGTCAATAGATTAAAATGTAAACAAAGACAAATCCGGTGTCAATTGCCTTTTTAAGACGCAATGAACTACGTAAGAGTATTGGTGTTATACCTCGTGTCAATACGTTTACGTATATGTGCTACCTTAAGTGTGTGATATTTGGTTGACATTACAATGACAAATAACACAACGAAATGTCAGATATCCCGCTCAGATTTTGACGTATGAGAATGAAGAAGACACTTTTAGCCAACATTTAAAATACATATTTGAGAAAATTAACTTAGTCCACGACCACTTAATAATGAGTCAATATTTACCTCCTAACAAAAGGTGTATGGTACCCAATATCTACTAGAGTGAATTATGGTTCATAATTCACGCTTTCGCATTTAAACAGCATATATATCGTATCGATAAAATATCGAAATTTTTAGTATTGATACTTTTCATAACAATTTTGCCTAATATTGATATTTTTAAATAATATATTGATAAAGGTGCGGATACTTTACAAAGTATCGCCCATCTCCGTATGTCACATTATTTGACGTACTCTAGAATTTTATTAATTTTGACGTTAGGATTGTCAATAATACCAAATTATTACTTTCCGTTCTACACTCGCATTATTTACTTAACTTTTATTCAATAAAGAAATCAAGTGTCGTGGACAAAGTATAGTATTCAACGCGCAATTTATGGCTTTTACTCTCGTGTGACCTGCGCCCCTCGCCTACGGTTCGAGACGCAAACGTCAACCTGCGTGAATAATGGCTATCATAAATTGCTCGTTTAATAATATACTATTAATCTGTTGTAATTTCTGCAATCTCCATAATTATATTACTATAATGATGCAAAAGATGCTGGAATTTATATCACTTATTAATCACCCTGTACTTCGATATTTCATAAACTTGTGCAACATTGGTGTTGCAACTATATATATGACGTTTCTAAAGCACGCTTGACAGTTCGCAATTCTTCATGCAACGTAAAATATTCTTGATCGAAAGCATGAGATGAAATTTTACAAGCACGTTAAGTTTGGATGAGAATCCACGGTTAGCTTCTAATTTCAATATGGCGGACGGCCAAAATGGTGAACTAGTTTCTTTTCACGCACTTCTTATTATGGAATAGTTATTTTTTTGCACTCCTTCAACATGGATATCAAAATAAAATGTTCGCTGAAAATAATACAAATAAACCGGTTCAATGCTTCGAGGAGATGGCATACAATTTCCCGGATAAACGGTAAGACTTAGAGGAGTCGTGCCTTAACTAATATCAACCAATCTTAAAGAGTAAATCAGTAGAAGGTCTTCTTATTGAAGAACTAAACTATACCAACTTAACGGGCAAACGAATACTAAACAAAGACAATATTTTTTCAACATTAATTTATTTATTTCTGGCATATCACGAAATACTACCTTACAAATTCATATAATGGAGGTTATAAAATACATTTTTGTTAATTTCGTGTTTTTTTTCAGATTGGTTTGTGTGTAGTTTCGACTTGTTTGGTAATTGGAAGTCTTACAATTTGGATCCTAATTCCAACAATATTAATTGCTGCTGTATTCTATTTTATGAGGGTTATTTTCGTCGAAACTAGTCGAGATGTGAAGAGAATTGAATCTGTTAGTGAGTATCATTTTAGGTTGGTGTTAATTAAATTTTCTCCACCATCAAAATAATTATTGTAAACCAAGTAGATAAGGTAAAAGTCTTATAGAAAGAGAAACATTTTTTCCTCCTTTAAACAATGTCAACGTAGATCATGTCCTGCTATAGTCTAACATTAATTTGTTTGGAGACATTCTTCGGAGGATGTATAAAAGCCTTTTAGTGAACCAATCACGGTAAATTATTACTCCTTCTTAAGTTTGGACCATAATTAGTTGGTCTATTTACATTAATAGTATATTTTCAGCAAGGAGTCCCATATTCACGCATTTATCAGCTTCCTTACAAGGATTAACCACCATCAGAGCCTTCCAAGCACAGGATATTCTTAAAAAAGAATTCGACAACTTCCAAAACATAAACACTGCAGCTTACTTTTTATTTGTTGGCGCCAATAGAACGTTCGGTTTCTGGCTGGATTTCGTTTGTGTTATTTATGTTGGATTTGTATTAATCGCATTGTTGTTTATCAAAAGCGGTAAGATATTTTCTATTATCGTCATAAACTGAGAGGATGTGGGTAGTAAAATGATCAATCCTACTATTTTTAAACTTAACAATATCTATGCTCTGCTGTAACTTTACTTATCAATCTAATAAATTGTCTGGTGATAAATAAATAAATATTTAGCAAAGTATTTATAAACCAAACAAGTAAATTATGGATTGAATACTATTTTTTCCATTCTTAAGTCAAAAATGTGTCATTCTTCTTCATATTTTACTTAATCGTAATATTTTGTGTTTTTAGAACAATTTGGAGGTAACATGGGTTTAGCACTGACCCAAGCTATGGCCTTAACAGGTATGTTCCAATGGGGTATGCGTCAATGGAGTGAATTTGAAAATCAAATGACATCGGTGGAGAGAGTCCAGGAATACGCAGATTTAAAACAAGAAGATGATCTTCCAGAAAACATACCATCAAAATCTTGGCCTGAAAATGGAAAACTAGAATTTGTTGATATGTCGTTAAGATATGGACCGGAAGATCCACTAGTACTTAAAAATTTAAATTTTGTGATAAATCCCAAAGAAAAAATTGGCATAGTTGGAAGAACTGGAGCTGGGAAAACCTCTTTAATCCAAGCATTGTTTCGCTTAGCCCAAATCGACGGGAAAATCTTAATAGATGGAGTTGACAGCAAACACATTGCCTTGAAGGAGCTTAGATCTAAGATTTCAATTATTCCACAAGAACCAGTTCTGTTTTCCGGAACGTTGAGGAAAAATTTAGATCCGTTCGATGAATACTATGACGAAGTAAGCTACTAGTTCCAAAATAATATTTTGGTAATATTTAGGTGTTGGTGTACAGTATATATGTGTAGACATTTTAAATATCTTTTATCTCCCAATCTTCCACTCCTGAGAAAGGTCTTCTCTAGTAGTTCCTCCAGTCATATTCTTTGAAGGAACTTTACGATAACTGTAGGTCTCATTTTAGGCATTCTATACAGTAGTGTCTATCTAAACTAAGTTCTGCGGATATTCTAAAATTAAGCCACGTACCAGAGCAGGAACACAGCAAACTCCTGGTCAAAAAACTCTCCGGAGACAAACGAAATATTAAACCTCAGCAAGGCCAGATAAAGAAAGTGGCAGGATTACCCACCGGTACTAAGCATGCAATTGGTAAATATAGGGATGGATCTATCTATTGGTTGTGCATGGAAAAGGAGGAAACATATTCACACATTATCTTCAAATGTGTAGCACTATTTCATTGGAGATGTAGCCTCCTAGGGCTAGAGTACCCATAGGAGAATTTCTAGAAGAAGAGCCTAGCGAAAAGACAGCCTGATAAGTGCCGAACCGAGTCTCTGCGACTTTCCACAGAAACTACAGGAGGAAGAAGTAGATTTTTTAGATATCAGTAATAAATGACTCCCTGATATAGAAACATACATCCAGTAGTCTCCCAGGTGTTGTGGATGTTTCTTCTTCCTTTCTACATAATTACAATGCTTCTTCTCTATTAGTTTTTGCTCTTTGAGGAGCCCATTCAAAACTATCAAAATTTTTAGTACACTTTCTTGCTCTTGCATTTTTCAAGGAATACTATCTAGAGAGATCGATAAATTAACTTTGCTGTTCTTTAAGCCCATTTTGTTTATTTCACAGATACTTTGGAATGCTCTAGAAGAGGTGGAGCTGAAACATGCTGTGGAGGAATTACCTTGTGGTTTGGATAGCAAAATGGCTGAAGGTGGTTCCAATTTCAGTGTCGGTCAAAGACAGTTACTATGCTTGGCGAGAGCAATTATTAGAAATAATAAAATTTTAGTATTAGACGAAGCTACTGCTAATGTAGATCCACATACGGATGGTTTAATCCAAACGACGATAAGACAAAAATTCGCCGATTGTACAGTATTAACAATTGCTCATAGATTACATACCATAATGGATTCGGATAAAGTGTTGGTGATGGATGCTGGAAAGTCCGTAGAATTTGCACATCCTTATACGTTGTTACTTAATAAATTTGGGGTGTTTTATTCCCTTGTTATGAAGACTGGAAAAGCTACAGCGAAAAATTTAATGGCCATAGCTGAACAAAACAAAAATGAAAAGGATTCGAGTACATGACAGTAAATAATTTTATTAGAAAAATTAAATATATTTTTATATTGTTTGTGGTTTTTATTTTTAAGCATCACCTTTATAAACAATGCACTGGTGAAGATAATTTTCAGCAAACTGTAGGTACCAAAAAAGAAGAACAATAAAAGATGCTTTTCTGGTTACACTTTCCAAAAATGCATTTAATAAATGTAATTTAAAGCTATATTTTTATAATATTAATATATTACATACCTAGCGGGGAAGTAGATCATTACAACCCAGGCTTTGCTAGAGACCCGAGGCGCCTAGCGGCGAGGGTCACTAAAAGCCGTGGATGGAAAGATCCTCCCCGCGTGGTATGTATACTATATTATTCACAATCGCTTAGTTACAAGCTTTTAAAAACATTAATTTTAAGAAAATTTGTTATCACAATTTAATATTTTTTTCGACGAAGATCTTCATGAATCTGCTGCTAGGCAATATTACTAATTTATTGGTTTTGACAATTATGTCATAAAATATTGTTTCTGTCACGAAATTTTAATTTTTTGCTCAAACAAGTAGATAATGTCTTTTGAATTAACCTGTACTCCTCCGGAAGTCCAAGAAGCTGCGGTTGAGGGAATAATTCCGTAGAACAGCAAAGAAAGGTATTAACTTTTTTTTAAAACCAGCTTAACACAATATTGTCATACTTAAAACAAATGACACATGCTTCTAGCCGGAAATAGTAATTTACGTTACAAAACCGGAAAGTAGTGTTTTTCAGGTCGAGACAAGCAGGGCGAGCCGTAGGCGAGTCCTGGAAGCTTGGAGAGACACTAATTTCCGGGTGCGTGACGTACAATACTTTTTTTAAGACAGACACTTCGATATACATTTAATTCTTTATCGGATAATTCAAAATCTGAATTCATATTATTCTTAAATTTGCGCACTCGCGAATTAAGTTTGACGTGAACGACAAATTAAAAATCAACGAACTGTCATCACTCGACAATATATCGAAACGTTGTTGTCATAGTAACGAAATCAAGGTAGCTTGTATTATAAAGCTTTTTTCTACGACTGCTATGGAAAATAGTTCTTTTCCCACAATTTACGAAACTACAAAGTGTCACTTTGCCTAAGCCGTGGGAAAGATTTTTTCCCACTCCTTACCCCACGGTACGATAGAGAATCCACACAATTCTCGATCATAGAATGCAGAAAGTGTATATTTTCTGGTCGGTCTTACAAAATAGTAGTTTGTACAACTAGTGCGAAAAGTGATTTGCGTACAAGTTGTACACAATATTTTTTCTACAACCACATTTATTAATGAAATAAAAACAGAAATTTATATACTCGTACTTAGGTATTTTATTAAAACTTTGTACAGAAAGAACATACAAAATGAAAATTTAATATAGAAAAATCAGTTGAGTGTATGTTTAATAGTGAATAGTGGATAATGAATACATAAATAATCAAATAAATAGTTTACTTATTTTTGGTTTAAATTTAAAATTTTTACACCCAGAAATTCACTAAGTATAATGAATATGTTGAATTGTCAAAAAAAGTTGACAGGTCATAGGTAGCTTTGTTTGACATTTCGGTGCGGAAAAGTGCCATAACGTGTACTTTTCGCATTACTTTTCCAACAGTTATCAAAGGAATTAAGAAAAGGCCTGCTTTGCATATAGAAATTTGTGTAGAAAAGCGTGTTTTGCATGGTGGTTGTAGGAAAAGTACTTTTCCGGCTATAGCGTGGAAGTGAAAGTAATGAGTCACTTCCCTACCGTTGTAAAGGTAACAAATGTCTATATTACTGACCGATTGTGAATAAAAAGGATTTTCAAACAAACTGTGTCTTTGATCTTTGATCGGCGGTAGCTTTGAGCTGAGAACTGATTTAATGGCCAGGCACTTTTGATGACATTTCAAAAAGTTAGTTCCCCCATAATCGTTGGTTCCCTCTCTACCATAGAAACGGTTTTGGGATTTTTTGACAATTCTTTCCGTTAACGAGATATACCTAGTCTATTTCATGGTTTAAAATTGACACAGTGTATAGATACGTCGTGAAATATGGCTATTTTGTTTTATAAAATCGTTAAGATATTAAAAATAGTTCGAAACCAAAGCCTGTCTGTAGATGACTACAGCTTATGGAAACAAGCAAAAAGGTTCAAAAGACCCACGTACACCGCAAGTTGAAACTGTTGCCTGTAGACATACTTAAACAACACTATTGTAATTAGTGCTCTATAAGTGATAGTGTTGATGCCAAGTTTGAAAATATGTTTAAAAAAATTCCTCCAAAACGGCTTTAAGGTAAGTTATTGTACAACAATTGGATCTTTCACTTATTTAAACATTAATCAGTTTTATGAGAATTATCAATTTATTAACTGCCATGGAAATATAATTTTCTATTGTTCAAAGTAAGTATTTATTTTGTTATCAACACTATGCACATACCACTTCAATAAGTATGTAATTATGCCAATACCCTATTTTATAAAAATGTATTATTCAGGCTGTATATAAACATTCTACATCAATATGTTATTTTATTCTTTCACGGACGGGAGTAGAAATCAGATTCTATGAAAAACGTTCTCCGTAATGTAAACTCCTTTGGGAGCATTATACTCCCTCGGGAATAATCGACTACTTCTGTTTTAATTTTGATGTCATAGAAACTGATTTCTACTCTCGACCGTGGAAAAAATAGTATATACCATTCGGGAGAGATGCTATTTTGTTCTCGGTGCATTGTAGCCCTCGGGCTTTAAATTGCACCTCTGCTAAAATAACGCATTTCTCTCCCTTATAGTATAATGTACTATTTTCCTTTTGTCTATAGGTTATTTCCATTTTTTATTACATTTTTATTTTTTCTTTCTGGCAAAAAAAATCTCCATCCATCAAATAATAATAGCCAGCAAACAAGAAGCAGGTCTGATAGATTCCATTTTTACAATAAGATACCTTGTATACTCCATTTTTTCGAAGAAACATATCGCAATATTTAAAAATTTGATCATTTTTCTCAGTGTATTTACTAAATTATCTGTCAACGTTGGTCAAGGTTTTTGTTACCAAAGAATACACCTACAGAAAAGAAGCGAAACTTCGGAAAAAACGAATCTACGGCTTGTAAGCCTCTTTCTTATGGTCTTTACAGGCCCAAATTAGATTAAAGTTTGCTTGTAGGTTGAAATTATTTTTTTAAATGATCTTTATATTGTTATATTGTCAATGAAAAGTGCAGAAATAGCTACTGATGGAAAAATACCTATATAATACATTTGATAAAACACAACTACTTATATATGCTAAAATATTTTTTCTCAGTGTGATTCGAATAAAGCTGTAAGCATTTATTATGATTCTCAGTATATGCCAGAGTTAGCTGTCTCCTTCAAGGTTATTTATTTTTGTCCCTTAAACATCAAATGATTATCGCAGGGCTTCACTTCTTGTTGTTTTGATACAGGTATAGTTGACGTAAAAGATATAGTGCCAGCTATCTAATCGTATATCCCCTTTAAATTATGTTGCGGAGCTAAACTCTGAAAGGTATTTATACTATTTTCGTCTACTTACCAAACATAATTCTATATTGTATTTGTACTTTGACCCATCAAGTCCATCCTTTCTTAACCATATCGTGTGAATCATACCGAGTTTCGTCCAAATAGATAATAATAAATATATGTATACTTACTTACAATTTCCACACAAAAACACACAGACACTTTCTTGATGTCAGACCACCGACTAAAGAGAACACCTGCAACTAACCCTCAAAAATAGTTATAGTTCAGACAAACTATTAAAGGCACTCACTCGCTATCGCTCGTTCGTGCTTTAAACAGTTTCATCGCCTTCATTAACAAACTAGTTTATTAAATAACTATTAACGATTTTTAGTTGAAATTATAACATTAAATGGATTTTTCGTGAACTAAGTAAACATTTTAAATAATTATAATATTGACTGGGCTATGACGGTATACTCTTGGTCTTAGAGTCAAACAAAAAGCCGGCAATTTTATGTTCGCACTATACCTTTTACGTCAACTATAGTAAAAGAAATGTTGAATAAAATAGCTGACAGTGAGTAACGAGAGACGTCTTCCGTTTAACTGAAATGAACTACCAAAATAGCTATTAGGCACAGTATTTTCATAAATATTCATGGTAATAACTATACAGGGTGTCCCAGAATTTTTTAGACAGGCTATAACTCTAAAACGGCTGAAGATAACTTCATAAAATTTGGTATGCAGCAATTGGACAGATTTTACAATATTGCGAATACCTCATGACGTCAGCGAAATCATCAGCGTAGCTATGACGTCATATCATTATAAAATATCAAATGCAAAGGTGGTCGTGTGACTGCTCATATTAAAGGTCTTTTTATTCTGAATTCAACCATGTAATACACTTAGTATGTTAAAATTTATTAGTTGTGTATTTTTGATCAAAAGGAGTTTAACAAAATAAATAAAAAAGTTTAATAAACAAATTTAATCACATGAAAATCAAGGCAATAATACCATTATTCTACAATCTCGATTTCAAACAAGGTCGAGAATAAATGTTTGGTGTGGGGTATTTAATGGAAGGTTGACAGGGCCCGTCTTTTATGATGGAACATTAACTGGTGAACGTTACTTGATGTTTCTGCAAAATGAGTTACCAGATTTATTGGAGGATATTCTATTAAACGAAAGAATAGAAATGATGTGACAACAAGATGGTGCTGCTCCTCATAATTATGGTAGGGTAACGCAGTTTTTAAATAATAGATTTCCTTCTTTCTGGATCGGTAATGCAGGACCATGTCTATGGCCAGCGCGATCACCAGACCTATCACCCCTCGATTTTTTTATTTGTGGTTATTTAAAAGATATTGTATACTCAAATCCACCACGCGATGTTGATGATTTAAAAAATGAAATAAAAGAAGCATGTGGAGCTGTTACTCCGGAAATGATAAGAGCGGCATGTACGCGTGAACTATTGAGAAGGTTTGAGGCTTGTGTTGAAGCGAGAGGGGGGCATTTTGAGCACATTATTGAAAATTAATTGTAGAATAATGGTATAATTGCCTTGATTTTCATGTGATTAAATTTGTTTATTAAACTTTTTTATTTATTTTGTTAAACTCCTTTTGATCGAAAATACACAGCTAATAAATTTTAACATACTAAGTGTATTACATGGTTGAATTCAGAATAAAAAGACCTTTAATATGAGCAGTCACACGACCACCTTTACATTTGATATTTTTTAATGACATGACGTCATAGTTACGCTGATGTTTTCGCTGACGTCATGAGGGATTCGCAATATTGTAAAATCCGTCCAATTGCTGCATACCAAATTTTATGAAATTATCTTTAACCGTTTTAGAGTTATAGCCTGTCTAAAAAATTCTGGGACACCCTGTATACCAACTATTTAAAACATGCATGCATGAAATGCCATGGTCGTCTACACACCTCCATCAAGCAACGGATCTTAAAGATTCATTGGTAACAGAGCCCTTACCAAAACGTGAGTTTATGGCTAATGTTTTTCAGTCCATGTAAACTGTCAGTCTTTAATGAATTTTTTTATTGTACCACATTTTCAGAGCGAAAAATATACCTACCAAAAGCTCTGCAAACAAATGAATTTACGCAATAGAAATGGAGCAGCTTAAAAAAAGTAAAGGCAGTTTTTAATTGAATCGAAATTAAAATTTAATCTAATATCGTTCAAGGTCGTCTAAGCTTCTATTCCAAACATTTGCTTAAAGATATCTCACTGAACAAATAAGAAGTGAACATGTTTAATAAAAAATTATAATGCGATAACATCTACAAGATAGTATAGTGATACTAAAAAGAATCAGGAATTTTAAAAAAGTTACACGCAATGAAATCAGTCCAATTTGACATCACTAATCATCAACAATAAGTTCTATAGTTCTATAGTTCTATAGTTCTATAGTTCTCCAATAGTCTCTTTAGAGTTAGAGGGATATTTTCGTTAATACTTCTGCCTAAGTACCTTGTTTTTTGACATTCAAGGTAAAACCTTTCCATTACACTCTCTTTCTCCTTCCTGAAAGTTTCAATCATAATGGTTTGTACTGCCATATTTAATATTTTCATTTAAAATTTTTCGTCTAAATGCTAGTTGACTGATTGACTGAGTTTCATCTACACAATGCCATACACTTGTGTAGAGAAAAAAGCTGCCACAGAAATAAATCGTAAAGCCTATCTCGGAATTATCATTTTTCTGGTAGATACAGTGACAAACTCACTTTAATAAGTACGATGACAACTATTATTTTAGGATAAATCAAATTCCGATATAAAACGTTTATGATTGACGATTTATGCACAAGATAAGATATCACTCAAAAAAATCTGGGCAGGAGAAAAATAATATCTTCATACAACGGGTCTCGACAACATAATATGATGAAAATTCTTCCTGCCTCATCCTATGATCATATTCCTGTATAATTTCCTCTTTAAGATAATCGAACATAAGGTTGTGTTTTAAGAAATTACACTTTTCGGTCACCAAGTACCTAGGTATTTATTTATACGGGGTTGGGACAAAGTATGGAACCAAGTAAATATCTTTTAAACGAAAAGAACGATATTTATGAAAATTTGCAGGTAAGTACAATGGAATAAAATGCATCTGATGTACATTTTTTTGTTAATAATATACTTCCGGTTTAACCGGAAATGCCATAAACTTCTTTAATTTAAATGGGACACCCTATATATTTTCACAGATTTTGAAAGGGCTTGTTATTTTGAATTCATACATACTGAGTTTATTGTAGAAAAATTTGTAGAAACAAGGAATAACTCACTGTTAGTTGTACAATAGGTGTACATTTCATTATTTTAGAATAATGAGAAACAAAATTACTTCAAATGCTCAAAATGCTCGCCGTTTACTTGCTGACAATATGCCATCCTATTGACAAATTCTTGAGTCACTCTTTCCAAGACTTCTCCACGTATTAGTTCACATTCATCAATAATTCTTTCTCTCAATTCCTGTAAGTTTGTTGGTCGTCTAACGTAAACACGTGATTTTAGATAACCCCAAAGAAAAAAATCTAAAGGGCTAAAATCCGGAGAACGAGCAGGCCACTCTATAAATCCTCTATGTCCAATCCATTGATTTGGAAAATTCGCATCCAGAAAATCCTTAGCCCGTCTATCATAGTGGGGAGGTGCTCCATCTTGTGGAAACCAAACATTTTGTGGTAATTGCTCATTCTGTTGAAGTGCAGGAATAATTTCGTTACGTAGTAGGTGGATCCAAATACTTGTCACCATTCAAGTTTCCGTCGATAAAAAATGGGCCTATAAGCCTATTTTTGACAATTCCCATCCAAACATTTAACTTCTGTGGATGCTGGGTATGTGCTTCATGAATCCAATGAGGATTCTCATTTGATCAATACCTTGAGTTATGGCGATTAACTGTTCCATTTAAGCAAAAAGTTGCCTCATCGGAAAAAACTATGTTAAAAGCAAAATTGTCGACGACATTACAGATGTCCATTAGCCGTCCACAAAATTCCAGCCGTCGGTCAAAATCATCGTCTGACAATTCTTGAACCAACTGTACCTTATACGGATGATACTTTTCACTTTTTAATATCTTTCCTACAGAACGTCGACTGATACCATGGTTTAGTGCCAAATTTGTGGTGGAAGTTTGAGGTGATTCTTTTAAATCGATTGCAATATTTTGTTTAACAGTTTCGCAGTCCGCGGTCTTCCAGGTTTTAGCAAATTTTTTACCACCGCAGTTGTATTGAAACGTTGTAATAATTTAGTTACTGTTGAGCGTGATATAGGATTTCTCTCCGGATGTAAATTATTAAAAATATGACAAACTCCTTCCTGAGTTCTAACACGATCACCATAACCGATAATCATTAAAATTTCAATACCCTTTTTCACTTAATTTATTTCCGTCAATTAGAATTTGACACTTGGAGAACAAAAGACACGAACTAAACAGTACTCGTTTATTCATTACTATGCATACAAACAACATAAATCAGTTTATCTAAATAGTTTTTTGCTCTAATGCAAAAAACTCAAAGGAGGTTGATTAAAGTGCTATATTCCTCGTTTTTACAAATTTTTTTACACTAAACTCAGTATGTATGAATTCAAAATAACAAGATCTTTCAAAATCTGTAAAAATATATAGGGTGTCCCATTTAAATTAAAGAAGTTAATGGCATTTCCGGTCAAGCCGGAAATATATTATTGATAAAAAAATGTACAACAGATGCATTTTGTTCCATTGCACTTACCTGCAAATTTTCATAAATATCGTTCTTTTCCTTTAAAAGATATTCACTTGGTTCGATACTTTATCCCAACCCCGTATATTTAAATAATACACAAGTCGTGAAGCCCGGCGAAGTTCCTTAGATGTTGAAGGTGGCAGCTTACTCTGGCATACACTGAGAATCATAATAAATGCTTACAGCTTTACTCGAATCACACCGAGAAAAAGTATTTTTGCAATGCAATAAGACGCTTATAGAAGAGCAGGCCAATATGTGTAAGACCGAGAGGTTTCGAATTTACCGTGAGGTGGCGCTGAGATGGGCGAGAAAGACGTATTATAGTCGAGGGAGTGAAAAGAGAACGCGTGGCTGAAAAATAGGAGTAGAGCACATGGGATCAGCGAATGAAAAAGCCCTCAACTCGGATTTTGAGCTTTTTAGTCAGCGACGTGTGTTTTTCTGTTAGCCAGTGTAATATGTACTTACGTAACGTTTTTTTTTTTGTAAACTCAACATTGAGTCAAATTACAACATAGTTTAAACATTTTTATCAATTTTAATATACTTAAAATCCGAGATAAGAGTGATAATATTTAAAATAAATGGAATTAATGATCGTATCTAAAAAATCTAATGTAATTAAATGTTAAATTAGATAATTAAATTATCTACATTAAGATATTGTTAAGTATTTATTATAAATTTATATAATAGTCTAGATAACTTATTGTTTTGTGAAAGATGATTTAACGAGAGTGTTTGACGTTTGGTGCATTTTTAACTATACATAATATAACAAGGTAAGTTTGGATATTTCAATTTTTTATTAATATTCCTAGTAAATACTGCATTTTGAAGTAGAAAAATGAAAAATAAATACCAAAATTAACATTTGAAATATATTTTTAAATTTATTATTATTTTTTTCATCTTCGGTCTTGGAATTACTGTTAAAATTAATGAAATTTGAACGCAAATCGTTCTACAAAGTAATATATGACATGAGCTGGAAAAAAGTAGAGATGAGTGGGGAATGGTAATGATATAAAAGAATCAATGGTGAATATACAAACCAAAATGCTTTCGTATCCATCTTATTGTCCAGATTTCGTCATTAGCGACTTTAATTAGTTCCTAAATAAATAAAAAACGCCAATAAGGTAGAAATATTGCTCAAATAGGAAGCAAAAAGGGTAGATTCGATAAGAAATAGATAGAAATGTTAGGTTGTCTAAAAATTAAGTTTTCTTTGATGTATAAGAAATTTGTTCTATTAATATTTGTCTATTTACTCTTATCTATCTCATAAAAACCAATAAATTTGATTTTACGTTTTTCAATTATAACCAGCGGATCCATCTTCTTAATTTAATATTTACGAATAAAAATTACGTTTACGTTACCTGCAAATTTGATCAATAAATATACATAACAATCAATGATGTAATTTTGTTGTCTTCTATTTTAAGAGTTTCGAGATAAAAATAGATTTAGTCTATTTACTACAAAAATTACAATAGATAAATATTTTTGTGCAAAAAAATACCTTGTCGGGGTAGTTATGTTTACACGCAGGGCCGCGTTAAGGGCAATTGGTACCCTAAGCACATTTTTCTGGTCCTACTCCTAATTGTGGTAAAAAAAGATTAATATGAAAAAGTGACAGAATGTTATTGTTGAAATTTAAAAAATATATTCTTCAAAAGTTTTCTAAATGTACTGTTGAATGAAACCATTCTTGACTCATGAATAATTCTTAGTAGACGGCTGTAGTGAAGCCCTTCTGGTAATCAATAATATTCATAATTTCGTAGATTAAAGGAAATTATATTTATTCTTGAAAATATTGACCGGGAATGAGCTTGTTCAGTCAGCAATGTTGGTCCATGATATTTTATATTTCAATACTAGAAATGTAAATATTAAATATAATTAAGTTGAGAGAGTGTGATATTAGTTACGAAAGTTATGTCAGTTCAGTTAAAATTAAGTATCCTTTTTACCTTTTTCAGTCAGATGTTGTCCGCGTGCTTGCGTTATGTCTACACTTGTCAGGTTGAAAAATCGACATGTAGTGCGTCCATATCTCTTAAGCTGATACTCACAAGAGGTATAACATTTAAAAATGGACGAGTATTCATTAAACTGTAACACCTCGTACACTATTCGTATCTAAAATACGAGTATTATAATACCAATTCTATTCGAATCAATCTTGTTTCTAATATGAACTCTGTTAAATATGTATACCTACAAGCAGATAGAGAAATAGGGGAAATTGAGGCGGGAACACATTGTTCTGTCGTGTTGTGCTGTGTCGTGATGCTACGCTGATCTCATAAAATCAAACTGCCTGTTTATCGTGTATTTAAACGTACAGCGTGCACATTCATCTGATGCGTTATGACGTGTCGTGTCGGCATTACATAAAATGTCCATTTGTATCTGATTTGGAAGGAAGAAGAGTGAATAAGGCTTAACATCTGTGTCCATAACAATTACATGGGATGTCCATATCCTATCCTGTTCATGTCCAAAACGTATCCAGGTCAGGTCCATGAGATTTCCATGGTTTATTTATCATATCCAGTGAATGTCCATATTGGTACAAGGTATGTCCATTCTTAGTACGAAATGGACATCTATAGGATGTCCAATTTTGTGGCAAATGGATATTCATTGTATGTATGTTCACGTGTTATCTGGGTTACGTCATGATGCAATAGAGTAGTATGATAACGACTCGTCGCGACATAACGTGACGCAACAATGTGTTTTCGCTTTTAGACCTCTATGTCTTTTTTAAACAGGTCCGGTTTAACGATTTAGCTAGAAAAGGGTTTTGGGAAGAATGTTCAGCTTTCTTCCAAAAGGTGGGACAATAAGTTTTTGAAAAGGTGTGACACAAAATTGAATGGATGAAGTTAATAGTACACTTTTAATTTTAAAAGTTATTAGATAAAAAATGAATAGTTGATCTTTACCTAAGATAAGTTTTAATTACATCAAAAATTAAAGTGTGAAATTAGATAAAGTAGATATGTATACTTTTGAATTATGTAATAAGACTTTTTACCTCGATAAGTGTCACATTCTACCAGGGTCGTGCGGGTGATGCTTGCCTCCCAACTGCCGCCCCTTATTTTGAATATTTTAAACTTGAAATAACAAACATAAAAAAATCCGCATATCTTTAAAGTAATAGTCTAAATTCTAAGTCTATTTAAAAAAGGATATTATTAGCAATAGGTATATAAATGTTTTTATAGTTTTACTCTTCTAACTTTAAGTTTGGCAAAATCGTCGATTAATGAAGTATAATCTAAATTGGCAGCTAATGTAAATTCAATGGAAACTAATGATACATTTTTCAGTTTTATCTGTCCTAATGAGCTCCATAAATAGTTTTTTATTAATTTTAACTTGAAGAAGCTGTTATTAACCCGGCGCGACTACCGCCGGGTCTCACAGACCCAACGATATTTCTATATGCTAAAATCTCAGACGTGGAAACCTTGTTGACCACCCCCCTCCCTCTAGCTTCCCAGCATTGGGAGTCGATGCATATGCAGTGATCAGTTGTAATTTGTCTTAACGATATTTTGTGAAAATCCGAATTTTTGGTAGTCGGACCCGGCGCGAACAAATTATTCGTTCAAGTCTTTAGATCTATGCCTAAGCCATACAAATATATATTGTGAAGAATGTGATGAAGGGCCTGTTAATGATGAGATTACAGATCAGAATAATTAAATATTACATGTACTTACATAGTATTAACCATTTTATAAAACTGTAAAACTATAAATGATTTTCAAAAGTATGTAAATAATTACCAGTACAATGTTTTGTATAGAAACACTTAATTCGTTTATATACTTTCAATAATATAAATTAAAATGTGCTCAGGAAGCTCTAGATTGACAATGGGTCTCTGAGACCCAGCGCGACCAAATTTGTAAAAAACAAGGGCGCGACTACTGCCGGGTTAAAATCCTTAGCGCTATAATTGTATTTGTTTAGAAAGTATTTAATTTGTTTTCGGACAAATAATTTAAAGCATCAATAGAGTTCATAGATATAGGAATCATTCTAGATATATCACGAATTTCTTCTTGTAAATCACCTGCTCTCAAAACTGAATCAACTCCAACTTGGAGGTTTGTGCAATAATTTTAAGTTCCGTCATCTATATTTTTTAATTCTGCAATGTCATATAAAAATTGAAAATTGTTGCTGTGGGTTCCCAAAAGAGCAAATCGTTAGTAATGTCAAGAATATATTATAGCTAGGTATTCTTTAAAAATTATGTTTCCTATTATAATAAAATAAACTCTTTTCTGATACAATAACTTTGTTTTCGCCTCACATATCAGAAAAAATTGAACTTTTAAATAAAAAACAGACGCATAAATATGTTTTTAGTTCGCTATCCAAATGCCGCCCTTTTGTAATGCCGCCTGATGCAGTCGCCTCCCTGCTTCATAGTACCGCACGGCCCTGCATTCTACAGTAATATAAATAAAAACACCTTGAAGTCGGCCAATATAATTAAAAAATAGCTATTTTAAAAAATTATAACTTTGTACTTCTCCTGATTATAATTTTATTGGGAAAAATCCTTGAACGTTCTGATTCCTCGATCAACTATTCATATTGATTGATTTTTTAAAATTTCAATAAAATGCAATCGTTCTTATCTTTTAAATTTAAAAATACCAGCAAGGACAACTGCAGCTGTTCGAGTAATTATAATTCTAATTGGTTAAACACACACAGATAAGCAAATAAATATCCGGGAGACATATCGGGAACTTTCAATTTTTAACAAATCTAATCTTTGCATTGTGTATAAGCTAGTTTAGTTTGTGCTACAGTAAAACTGGATTTATAAACTCTTTCCCGTTGTTCGCTTCTCGCCGCTTTCTACAATTCGTTATTCATAGTTGTTCCCGTGTTGATTAATTTATATCCGTTTCCGTTTTTGGTGAGTGCCAGTAAAGTTGACGTGACAGATTATTTACGTTTAGTTATTGGTTGGGTTCATCCCAACGTAGTGCTAATCAATTTCCTGCTGAGCACGTGTTTTGTCAACTCGAGCAGCGGGAATAACGGCAACGAACAACAGATAGTATAAACCCAGCTTAATACTATAAATATGTTAATGAATCGATATGGATTATGTTAATAGTATATTACGTAACAAGAGTTGTAAGTAACCCGAAGTGAAAAAGTTTCACGAGTGCGTAATGGGATTACAACTCGTGTAACGTACTATACTTTTTCTACGCCCATCTATTTTCTTCTGAGTGCTCATAATTTCATCTTTTTCATTACTAACAGTCATATTCATAGGTAAAGTTGAGAAAATGTTCGGATACTATAATTTGTTACCAAAATTGACAGCATAAATGAGATGACGTTTTTTCTCATATCAATAAAAGGCGAATTATTTTTTTGGAAATTGTAAAATGTGTAGCCGACATTTAGGGGCATCACTCTTTTAATCTAAAATGTATTTCACTAATGCTAAGAGCTTTTATGTTTTTCAATTGATTAAAAGTATGTAAATAAACCAAATAAAGTATTACGTAAATAAAAATTTGATTGCAATTTGATTCAACAAAGAAATCTAAGTTTTTCTATCTAAACGCACATGTATGTTATGAGATTCTCATTACGTGCATGTTATTGTTAAATGTCACTTACAAGGAATGTTGTCAGTGCGATTTTTGACGTTTACAGACATGGGCGTAGAAAATAGTATATTACGTAACAAGAGTTGTAAGTAACCCATTACGCACGAAGCCGTGCAGCGGCGAGTGCGTAAATTTCACGAGTGCGTAATGGGATTACAACTCGTGTAACGTACTATACTTTTTCTACGCCCATCTATTTTCTTCTGAGTGCTCATAATTTCATTTTTTTCATTACTAACAGTCATATTCATAGGTAAAATGTGTTGCCGACATTTAGGGGCATCACTCTTTTAATCTAAAATGTATTTCACTAATGCTAAGAGCTTTTATGTTTTTCAATTGATTAAAAGTATGTAAATAAACCAAATAAAGTATTACGTAAATGAAAATTAGATTGCAATTTGATTCAACAAAGAAACCTAAGTTTTTCTATCTAAACGCACATGTATGTTATGAGATTCTCATTACGTGCATGTTATTGTTAAATGTCACTTACAAGGAATGTTGTCAGTGCGATTTTTGACGTTTACGGACATGGGCGTAGAAAAAAACTGTTACATTATAATTACGATCACCCACTTTGTGTTCAGAAAGTTTTGACAACTTCGCGAAGCTTATATTAGTAAAGTGACATTTTCAAAATGTAGGAAATACAACAGTGACAGTTTGGAATAAAACCTATTAGATAGTGTTAGGCTTGTATGAGTTTAGTTTGATATAAATAAATTGTTACAGATAAAAATCTATAATGGAGGAGATAAGATCTAACTTACCTACGAAGAAAACCTCTCCGAGGGATAGAGCTAATATAATATCAGTCTTATGTTTTTGGTAAGTAATAAAAAAGTTTTAACAATTTCAATTTTTTTATTAAAACGTATTTATCTTTATTATTTGCTTTTCTGAAAAGTTTCACAATAGAAATACTTTTATTTTATTTTTCTCGCAATATGTGTATAAGGTCAATGATACGAACATTCCAAAATAAAACAATAGAATTACATATGACAAGAGAAATAGGGGTCACCTTTTAGAATGCCAGTTGCAGTGGCGGTCATATACACTTTGAGAGGGGGGGGCATGGACCAAATCGTTAACTTAAAGTGGGGTATAAGTAAGCAGTACCTAAACACTGAAAATGAGACATCAAGGCAAAAAAAACGAGGAAAAATATATATGTTGTTTGGTTACGAAAATTGAGCTAGGGGGGCATGCCCCCCCTATGACCGCCACTGGCCAGGAGTAATATATTAAATTATTGTATATATATTATATTCCATGTTCAGCGTTAAACTCCATAAAAGCTGCAACGTTTTTATAAGAATCTATCGGCGTTGACTGGGATTAAGTTTTCCTTTAACACTAACAAGTTTTTTAGGAGACATGGTTTTAGATCAAATAAAACACAACACTCACAAATAAACGTTTTAAAATATTCAAACTCAACCTCGAATGTTAATAATAAAATGGCTGTCGGCATGAAACATAGTTTGTAACGCCAATGGCATGAAACGGACGTTACCTAACCTAACCGATTTTGGCTTCTGCGCAAGACAGTTGGCAAACTTCACGTGGCGTCTTCTCATCTGAAAGAGAGTCTAACTTACCTTTTTATTTAAATATATATTCTGCAAATTCCTCATTTAATATTGTTTCTTAGACATCAATAAATGTATTATAATAATGCTGAGGTTTTATCATATTTTTGAATAGTACTGAAACTGCACACGTCATTGTTGCCTTTGCTGGCTTGACGTTAAGAGAAACAGTTGTACTAAGACGGAATTATTTTTAATAATTATTATTTATTATTTTTAGTTGGTTAGTTCCGTATTTTGTGAAGGGTTATAAACGAGAGCTCACCGAAGATGATATGTACAGAAATCGGAAGGAGCACGAATCTAGTACCCTTGGAGAAAAATTAGAAAAGAGATGGGCGCGACATATAGCTAATAATAAAAATCCTTCCTATCCTAAAGTATTGGTAGGAATGTTCATATTCGAAATTGCTTTACTTAATATATTAGCACTTATATCAGAGGCCATAAGGTAATTATTTTTGGTATGTAGATTCGAAAATTGAATTTTCAGAATTATTTAAATGTTCTTAAGAGGTACATCTAGCGTACCGCTGTGTCATTATTGACAGATCTGTTATTCGGCCTGATGCTATAAGAGAGTGGTTACAACTTAACCACTCAGCTGAGTGGTAAAATGCAGGGTCAGTGATTAAGGTAACCACTTTATCGGATTTCGGATTCTATAACACCAAAGTGTTTAACTTTTTAACCATTCTAACCTCCAAAATGTGGTTAGTCTTAACCACCAGGTTTCTCTGGTGGTTGTGCTTTAATCACTCTTGCTTGTCATTGTAAAAGTGATTAAAGTGAGTGAAAAGCAGTGAAAAGTATATGATAGCTTTGCAAAATGGCATTAAATTTGTTACATATACAATTTTGGAATGTATTGGAAGAAGTTGTAAGAAGGTAAATTAGTAGTGATAGCTGTTAACTTTCTTAATTCTTGCACTCTTTAATTTTTGAAACTGCAGGAGAGTACATCGCGTTCACTGTAAAATTCTGAGGGATGTTTCCAATCCTTTCCAAATTTCCCAATCGCAGTTTATGAAAATGTATAGGTTGCCTCAAGCAATTGTATTGGAAGTACTTATACCTGAGGTTCCGCCTTTCGCACGTCAAGGAATAAGAGCAAATTATATTCCGCTATACATAAGGGTAAGTTGGAACCTATACTTAAGTGTTGACTGCTGATAACTACCTTACTGTTCAATTGTTCATTTGTATATAGTACACTTCCCTTTCAACTTCTTCTGGATCTATTTCTTCAGGCAAACCTTTACAACCATCAACTGATAAACAACCGATTAGACTCACCAATTTTTGTTCATCCTTGGTTAATGGTTTTGCTTTATTTTCCCCTCTCCCAGTTGCATGCAGTGCTGTGCTGAAATCTCTCGCTTTCTTTTTGACACGAGCTTTGTACTCGACAAAAAACCTGCGCCAATTTTCCCTAGTTTTTTCCAGGCCTTTAACGGTATTTATGATTTTGCTGGCTGATTCCCACAATTTCGATATCTCGAGTGTACGGGATGGATGTGGCTGTAATGTTAAAATGGCCCGATTTTCGGGCAGGGCCAGAAAATCCATTATAGTGCTTATTTGCTCGATGCTAACCTTGGAGCCTCGACTTTTCTAGGGAGGTGCTTCCATTTCATCAATAATTATTGTTCTCGGTTCTACGAAATTATTGCAACGTTACGAAAATAAATACATAAGGCATTTTATAAAGAACTAGGTACTTACCACAGTCAGTATTCGGAGTCTGAGAACCTTGTGCCCGCATAACATAGCCCCGTCGGCGCAAGTTCTGTCAAAAACGCCAGAATCGGCTAGCTTCGCATGCTACATTCGAACTACTTTAATCACGGTCATTAAGCGTACGAAGTTTAATAATCGTGTTTGAGTTTGGTTTTATAGAATCCGAATCATGGATGGCGTGACTAGACGAGTGATTAAAACTTTAACCCCAACCACGTTATAACGCTAGTCACTCTTTTAACCACTTTCTTATAGAATCAGGCCAATTATGTCTGTATTGGGAACTGATCCTGATTAGGCGCGTGGCCTAATAAACATGGCGGAAAATAGAATATAGAACATATTCTCACTCTACTCACTATTACTAGTGTGATTTTTAACCTCCATACCGCATGACTGAAATGGTGAATTCCCTATAGTTAGTTACGATTAATTTTTTTTTAGAATGTCTCAACCATTTTTGATCTCAAAACTTCTATTGGTCTATGAAAATCCCAACCCCAGCGAAGGAAGGAACGAAGTTTACTTCTATGCAGGACTGATAGTTATGACATCGCTTATAAACGTAGTTTTTACACATAAATTCAATCTGGCATTAATGCAAATCGGTATGAAGATGAGAGTCTCATCGTGCTCGCTTATCTACAGAAAATCTTTGAAGTTAAGTAAATCAGCTTTGGCTGAAACTACCATAGGTCAAATGGTGAATTTATTATCCAATGACGTTGGAAGGTTCGATCAAGCTGTACATCATCTGCATCATTTTTACATGGCGCCTTTACAAACGTTAATTGTTATGGTTTTGCTGTATTTCAACGTCGGATGGACCGCTTTGTTGGGAGCTATATTCTTATTGCTCTCTATACCATTTCAGTGTAAGTTTAATAGTTATTCATTGTATAAGTGTATTAGATAGTGTTTCATCCACGCAAGAAAGCAATACAACGTTTTATCCACAATCATAGTCATTTAGAATCAGATTTCATCGAAAAGTGATTTGACATTTCGCTCTGACAGCAGCTGGAATAGAAGGGAATGAAATAGCAGATGGACTAGCAAAGAGGGGAACTGGAAGACCCTTTTGGGGGCTGGAACCTTTTTGCGGAATCAGCTCTAATGTAATATTGCAAGAAATAGGTAAAGCCGAAGAAAAGAGAAGATCTGACCATTGGAAAGATCTAGTAGGGCTTAGGCAATCTAAGATTCTTCTGGGTGACTACAACCTGTTGAGATCAAATGAATGCATAAGTCAAAGTAAAACTGCACCAAGAGTTTTAACAGGAATCCTAACGGGGCATTGCCGCCTGAACGGGCACCTGAAAAAGCTCAAAATAGTGGAGGAAGAAGAATGTAGATTATGTGGCATGGAAGAAGAAACCTCCATCCACATACTTGCGAACTGCACAGCAATTCAGAATCCTAGGGCACAGTACCTGGGAGACTACTGGATAGAAGAGGGACAGCTACCTAAGTTGAACCCTGCAGATATCCTAAAATTCCTCCGGGAAATAGGACTGAAGGAGCTACTAGTCTCTGAGACTCTCCTCAGAAACTAAGTAGAAGTAAGGGGGCACTATAGATCTTTTAGGTCTCAGTGAATGTTACCCTAAAATACATACATATATCAGTACACTAAGACTAATTTTGGATTTATGTCTTACAGCATGGCTTGGAAAACAAACTTCTAAATTCAGGTTGAGTACGGCAATTCGTACGGATGAAAGAGTAAGATTGATGAACGAAATTATATCTGGTATTCAAGTAATTAAAATGTACACGTGGGAATATCCTTTTGCCAAACTGGTTGAAACTGTAAGAATGTAAGTATAGTGAAAATTGTTCTTTTCTTCAAAATATTGTGTCTTTTATTACTAATACTGTCTTGCCTTTTTAGGAGAGAAATGAAGTATATCAGATCCACGTCAGTGATTCGAGCGATTTTAATGTCATTTGGGTTAATTTTAAATCGAGCTGCAGTGGCTATATGTATAATTACATACGTTTTAACAGGAAATGTTCTAACTGCGTCTTACGCCTACGGAGCCGCCTCGTATTATCGACTCCTCTCTTCTCTTACAATGTTCTTCCCACAGGCTGTATCCCAAGGGTCGGAAATGTATATTTCCATGAAAAGAATCCAGAATTTTTTACTTTTTGACGAAATTGATAGTTCTTCAACGAAAGATTTATTAAACGGAAGCTCTAGATATAAAGCTATAAGTAACGATGAGAAGCCTGCCTTAGAATTGCAAGTAAGACCATCTGACGTACACGTTAAGATCAGTAACGCTTCAGCTAAATGGTTAAAATCTCATCCTGAAAACAATTTGGAAAAGATAAACTTAAACGTGAGAGCTGGTAACGTGGTAGCGGTTGTAGGAGCAGTTGGTAGCGGTAAGACGACGCTGCTACACATTATTATGAAAGAGTTGGAGCTGCAAAGCGGTTCTGTGAAGGTACAAGGTACAGTTTCTTACGCTTCTCAAGAACCTTGGTTGTTTGGTGGTAGCGTACGACAAAATATTCTATTCGGACAAGAATTCAATCAACAAAAATATGACGAAGTTGTAAGAGTTTGCGCTTTGCAAAGAGATTTCACTCTATTTCCTCATGGAGATAGAACGTTAGCAGGCGAAAGAGGAGTAACATTGAGCGGAGGACAAAGAGCTAGAATCAATTTAGCTAGAGCTGTTTATAAAGATGCGGATATTTATCTACTAGACGATCCACTTTCAGCTGTAGATACTCACGTCGGTAAACAGCTTTTCGAGGAATGTATTTGTGGTTATTTAGGAAGAAAGTGCGTGATTTTAGTAACTCATCAACTTCAGTATTTGAAGAATATTGGAACTATTTATCTAATGAAAAACGGACAAATTGAAGTTGAGGGTTCTTATGATGATTTGAGAAACTCAGATTCGGAGTATAGTAAGCTTTTAGCGGACATAGAAGAGGAAGTAGAAGAGGTAAGAAGGAAATCTAGAATGATCGCTAATGTGGAAGAGAAGCCGGACAAGGAAGATGATGAAATACAAATATTGCAAAGGGAAGACAAAGGAACCGGTGGTATTTCTGGACGAGTTTATTTAAATTATGCTCGAGCTGGTGGAGCAATCATCAAGGTTTTTCTTTTGATTCTAACGTTCGTCATGTCTCAAGTTTTGGAAAGTATGTGCGAATATTTTGTAACGTTCTGGTAAGTTTTTCTACAAAATTTCTTCCCTCGACTAAACCTGACCTCTTCGTAAAAATTTTTATATCCAGCTAACCCAATAGGCTGCAATTACGTCTATTTATAAAAAAATTGAGTAAATTAAGTAGGGTTTTTGTATCATTGCCACCAAATTAGTGCCCTCTTGCTGAAAGACACCCCCTAATCCTATTATTTTTATGGAGGGCAGGATTTGATGAAGTTTCTTCTTCTTTTAGTTAGTTGTCCACATGAAAACCACTTTCCTACAATGGTGAGGTTATTTCATTTGCAGCGGAAGTAACATAAAGTTATCCATAAGGCCAGACTATCCTTGTGGACATGTCGTAGGATCTGTGGAAAATCGTGGGGCTTGGGACCCAAACAAATCTATTGGATATATGATCACATATGGAGCTATTGCCTGGTCGCCAAAAGCTTTACAGCGAACGGCCCAAGCAAAGCTCTCTGGTTTACAGAGGCAGGCTTGTCTGGCAATTACTGGTGCTATCAGCTCCACACCATCAGCAGCCATGGAAATCCTTCTGGACCTACCTCCTCTCCATATATTTTTGGAAAGAGAGGCTAGATGGGCAACATACAGAATTGTGCATATTTCGAAATGCACAAATTAGGCGTATACAGAACGAAGCAGAACGCTAGTGGACACTGAAAGTCACAGTATTCTGGGAATGTAACAGTAAACTACGACCTGCCTCACACCGTCCTAATTCCAAATAGAGATGAATGGGTCCTCCGTAAGGATGAACTATTAAGAGCAGACAGCTGTTGGTACACAGATGGTTCAAAAACACCCTCAGGCTTTGGTGCAGGAGTATACGGGCGCAGACATAGAACAGAAATCTCAACCTCTCTAGGATCCTATGCAACCGTATTTCAGGCGGAAATTTACGCCATTGTTTCATGTGTGGAGGGATTGGAGCAAGCCAATCTCATACATAGAGCAATCAAAATTTTCTCGGACAGCCAAGCGGCTTTGAAAGCACTTAGCTCTCACCGTGTATCGTCGAAATTGGTTTTAGACTGCCAAAAAAGACTCTCCTCAATAGGAGAACTCAATAAAGTACTGCTGGTCTGGATCCCTGGCCATTCTGGCATGGAAGGAAACGAGAAGGGTGCCGCACGTGTTTCTATTGGACCAGAACCTACAATTGGCATCGCAATAAGTTTTGCCAAACAAACACTGAATACCTGGACGGCAAGAAGAGCTTTAGACTTCTGGCATAATTTACCAGGATTGGTTCATTCAAAGGCTTTCATACATCCTTCGAAGAATGTCTCCAAACAAATGTTAGACTGTAGCAGGCAAGACCTACGTTGTCTAACAGGCCTTTTAACGGGCCACTGTCATCTGAATCATCATATGCTAAAACTTGGACTGACGGAAGATCCGACCTGCCGTCTTTGTCTGGAATATGATGAAACAGCAGAGCATATAATTTGTGCCTGCCCCGCCGCGGCTCGAATCAGGTATCTGATGTTTGGTAGGGATTCTCTCTCGCCCTCGGACCTGAAATATCATTCACCAAATAAACTAATCGGCTTTGTTAAGAAGCTGAATTTGTTTGGAGAAATCTGAATAGGTGTGAGCCACAATAGACTCTTGCGAGTCGCAGTGGAGGGCCTTATAGACCCTCTCACCATAAACCTAACCTAACCTAACCATATGAAGTGAGAGAGGGTCGCATTACGTCAGTAACTGCAGGAGTGTTTCCTGACGGGGACGACATTCATCAGATGCAGTTAGCTTCATGCTGATTGAGTTTGAAATTAACGTCAACTTCAAATGGCTTTAAATAAAAGAATAAGCTGCGAAACTGCAAAATGACAAATGAAACAAAAATTCCCTCTTACTGTAATACCTTTTATATTTAATTTGGATTTTAGGGTGAACATACAACAGTGGAAACAAATGACCCAATCATCCGCAGTTACAGAAGCATATAATACAACTCAACAAACCATAAGCGATACAACAACAACACTTCCCATAAAAATAGATGATACTTATACCGATTGGTTGTTAACTCCTATTTTTACAAATTCGAATACTGTCATATACTACTGTATTTTGATACTATTGGTTGTCACAATTGTTATTACCAGATCTTTAAGTTTTTACTCGTGGTGTTTAACTGCTTCTACAAAATTACACAATAAGATGTTCATAAATATTGTGTACAGTCCCATGAGATTCTTCAATATTAATCCGTCCGGAAGGATTTTGAATAGATTCTCTAAAGATATTGGTTCACTCGATGAAGTTTTGCCGATGACGCTATTGGATACTGTGCAGGTGAGTTATGACAGTTTTTTTTAAATAAATTCACACTTAATTGGTCCATATTCAATATCTGTTGGGGAAGCCCGGAAAGTAGTTATTTCTTATTAGTTGAACGGTCACTAAATACGACAATTTTACAGGAAACTATAAGTTTTTTTCGCTTTGTTTTGTAAAGACAAATCTTAACTTTATGAACCTCTTGCCACATTACTCACGATGGTAGGCTCGTTGTTTAATACAATTTTTCTTTGATAAATCATTTATGTGGCTACAGCGAATAAAATGCCGGAAATGAGGAAGAAAAGGGGAAAAAGGGTGTCTGTGTATCACAGACATATAGTTTGGCAAGTTTATCTGAAGCCGTGAAAGGAATGCAGTCAAAAACATTCTATATTGCCACGTTTAACTATGAAAAAGATAAAGTGCTAAGTATGTAGTGATAATAATTAGAAAATGGACATTTTATTATTAACAATATTAATAATATGATTGAACGTTAACTTTTGAACGTGCTTGTTTCATTGGATTTTGTCTATTAACATTATTTTTTCAATTTATGAATATTAAAAGATGAACACTTTTCCAAATTTGCTATGGGCTTCTTCAAGCTCTGGCAGCATTGTGCGAACTAACTCAATTGGTGAAATTTATCGAAAGGTCTTCGTTGCTTAGCGACCAGCTGACTTCCTATTGGCAAGCGCGTGCGTGTTCCCTCTCACTTTGTCAGTTGACTGACATTGATTATCAAGTGGCGTTGGTATTGTCAGTGTCAGATTTTGAACTATTTCGTATCCATATTGAATTCAAGTACGATTCTTAACATTATTTGTTTTTAACAAATACCGTGTTTTGAAAAATACCTTACCTTTAAAGCAAAGCACAAATCAGTTTCTATATATAATTATTATATAATAATAAATATTTTTTTTGTACTACTTTTATAAAAATTGGTACCGTACTCCATTGGTACGTTTTTGACAGATATCCGCCACGTTTCCTCGCCCCTTACCGATGCCACATAGCTTCAGATAAACTTACCAAACTATAAGAACATTGAGGGAGACAACTAACATCAGGTTGAAATAGTCAGAACAGGCGTAAGGTTGTAGATAGTCCTTGATACCACATCAGGATGAGAAAGGGAAATATTTTACCGGTACTCTTTGATCAAGGCAAGAATGGAGGTGGGGATTTGAAATGTTGGTATTTAAATGCCCGGTAAACTGGGCAGGAAAAATTGGAAAAAGGGCTGTTGATTGGGTACTTTGAATCTTCTATAAGAACGTTAAGTTTAAGTGGTGGCGGAATGTAAAAGCGCCGCTTCCACGGGAGCGATAGATAAAACACGAAAACAGTTTTTTTTGTAAAGTGACTCGAGACGTAGAATGGAATGGCGCGTTTATGGAAACTTAAGCTGAAATGCAGGTTGAACACGGTGGAAAATAATAAATAATTGTTTTAGATTGGTCTGTCAGTAGCTGGAATAAGTTTAGTGATAGGATCTCTTTCTTATTGGATAATGATACCAACCATCGCCATTGCAGTTCTATTTTACGTAATGAGAACAGTTTTCTTAGAAACCAGTCGAGATATCAAACGAGTAGAATCAGTTAGTAAGTGACTTAATCCAAAAAAAAATCAAGAATATATTATTTTTTTTTGTATTTTTAGCTCGAAGTCCAATCTACACTCATTTGACAGCATCCCTCCAAGGATTAACTACTATAAGGGCTTTTAAAGCTGAAGAAATATTAAAAACTGAATTCGATCGTTACCAAAATCTACATAGTGCTGCGTTTTTCATGTATTTGGGAGCTAATAGAACGTTTGGATTCTGGCTGGATATGATATGCGTCATATATATTGCACTAGTTATTTCAGCATTGGTATTTGTTAAAAGCGGTAAGAAACTTCATACACTAGCGAGCAAAAAATTGAGGTTACTTCAGAAATTGCAAATAATTTTAGCGTCAATATTGATAAGGACATAATAGTATTAGTAGGCGTTAAAACAATTTTTTTCGAGACTTGACAGCGGTCATTAGCTATCATTCGATTTATTAGAGTACGACTTTTATGAAAAATGTGCCTTTGCGCTAATTGAACATCCACATTTCCCTTGCTTGTTCTTTGTGTAAAACCTAACGATTGCTAAGTGTAGTGTGGCAAGAACTGTTGCGCTGTTACAAGATGGTCGGGGGCAACGTGAAACTGCAAGAATTGTTGGTGCTAGTCTTTGTGGTGTGCAAAGGGTGTACCAGCGCTTTCTGGAGACTAGCCTGATCACTAGAAGACCATGGTCTGGGCGAAAAAGAGTTACCACTCAACGAGATGACCGTTTTTTGGTGTCCACGAGTTTGCGGAATAGTACAGCTACTGCGGTTTCACTGCTAAATCAGTTGGAAGAAGTGATAAATGTCAACGTTAGTGAATGGACCGTTAGAAGAAGACTTCATGCTGCTGGACTGTCATGCAGAAGAATTGCTACAGGTCCCCCGTTGCAACGCCAGCATCGGACTGCAAGATTGACATTTGCCAGAGATCACGTTCGTTGGATTGATGATGACTGGAGCGGGGTATTGTTCTCAGATGAGTCGCGTTTTTGCCTCACTGGGTCAGATGGACTTCGACGAGTGTGGAGAAGACCTGGGGAAAGATACGCTGAAGTTTGCATTGACGAGCGTCTTTCATTTGGCGGTGGGTCTGCTATGGTTTGGGCGGGAATCACTGCACAAGCTCGTATAGAGTTGGTCTTCATAGAAAACGGCTCCCTAACCTCTTACAAGTACATTACGGACTTGCTAGAAGACCATGTTATGCCTTTCATGGTCACTATGGGGGAACGTGGCATTTTTATGCAAGATAATGCGAGACCACAGCCAGAATTGTCAGGGACTATCTGGATGAGGTAAAAAATTAGGCGGTTTGACTGGCCAGCCCGCAGCCCAGACATGAATCCCATAGAACATGTCTGGGACGAGTTGGGACGACTGATCCGCAGACACACACCAGCACCAAGAGCTGCCCAGGAGCTGAGAAGATTGCTGTTGCAGGAATGGGATAAAATCGGCCAGAATGTCATCCGCAACTTAATTCAAAATCTGCCGCGCCGACTTCAAGCAGTCATCAATGCAAGAGGAGGAAATACACGTTATTAGTGTCAAGTTTTTTCATTTTGTTCGTTCCATATTTTCCCTAACAACAAAATGTTGAATTTCGCCCAAAATGTTAATTTGTTACTTCCTCATGAAATCCAAGAAAGAATGCATTTTTCTTTAGTATAGAGTATCACATTCAGCTTACAAAAGCACATGCAATGATGTAAATACAGTTTGCGAATAGATACGATCTGAAAACGTAAAATTTCAAAGAACATGAAAATTTTAAGGTGACCTCAATTTTTTGCTCACCAAATCAGGCGCAAACGGACTACGGTTTAATTACTCACATGAATAGATATATAAAATAAAATAACTAAACAATAGTAGTAGTGGTAATTATAATTAAAACTGCATGAGGATATACACCCATCAAAATTTTTCACATAGATATATAATTTTGAATGATCTATAACTGTTTTGCGGAAACACTGACATAAACTGTTCATTCCAGGTAAATCAGTGTATTAAAAAAAAGGAAATAATCTCTTTAAGCGGACTTTTCAAATGATCAATTTCCGGTACATTCTTGACATTATTTAAACCTTTTTTGGTCTTGGCTCAGTAGGTAACAATTGATTTTTATTTTAGAGCAATTTGGTGGTAATATGGGTCTGGCTTTGACTCAAGCTATGGGTCTAACTGGTATGTTCCAATGGGGTATGCGTCAATGGAGCGAATTAGAAAACCAAATGACATCAGTAGAGAGAGTTCAAGAATATGCGGATTTAAAACACGAAGAAGATGATAACAAAAAAACGCCACCTAAAAATTGGCCGTCGGAAGGAAACGTTGAGTTTAGAGATATGTCTCTACAGTATTCTCCTGTTGACCCACCGGTATTGAAAAATCTTAGTTTCCTTATCAAATCCACGGAAAAAGTTGGTATTGTAGGACGAACCGGTGCCGGAAAATCGTCCTTAATTCAAGCTCTATTCAGGTTAGCGAATATCAATGGTAGTATTTTAATCGATGACGTTGACACTAAGAGTATGCCTTTAAAAGATCTCAGATCGAAAATATCCATCATCCCTCAGGAACCTGTTCTATTTTCCGGTACATTACGCAACAATTTGGATCCATTCGATGAATATAAAGATGAGGTAAGGTAAAAATTTGAGTTTTTCAAATTATTTCGTGTTGAATTTGGAACAAAATGGAATTAGTAGTAGTCCTAAGATAAAGGATAGCAATTCCAAAAAGTTCAGTTGTAATTTTTGTATACAGCCAAAATGCACTAAAAGCTCTCGATTCCATAGAGATGAATTCTAAGCTAGTCTGGTGTACAAAACGTAAAGTCTAGACTAGTAAGGGATACAATCGAAGAACTGAAAACGTTACCCGAATGAAATATCGTCAATATGAACTATGTAAGTTCACCAGGGTATTCAGAGCAATGAAAAAGCTAAAGAATTTGCAAAAAGAGGATCAGAGGGCAAACTGCTTGAGGCAAGATAGATTCTTGGTGTAGAACTGGATGAAGGAGCAACATAAAAATTACTGAATAAACATCCTAAGAAAATGCATGAGAAAACGTTCAAAAGAACCATGTCTGGAACATACAGTGAAACTGTTTAGACTATCAGATTCTGTATAGATACGAGAGACTTAATCCTAACAGATACATACTGTACTGTACAAACTGGTGCAGGAGATAAAAGTGCTGGTTTGGGTGCTATCAAAAAACACAAGCAAAAATATAATAAGCCACTCTGACTGCGGCGCTATAGGACAACTAACTGATAACAATATTGATTAGAAATTTGTTTTAGATTCTGTGGGACGCGTTAGAAGAAGTAGAACTGAAGCGTGCTGTAGACGAGTTGCCTGCAGGCTTAGACAGTAAAATGGCTGAAGGTGGTTCTAATTTCAGTGTAGGTCAAAGACAATTAGTATGTTTGGCTAGAGCTATTATTAGAAATAATAAAGTACTCGTTTTGGATGAAGCTACAGCAAATGTTGATCCTTACACGGACGGTCTGATTCAAACGACGATTAGAAAGAAGTTTGAGAATTGTACAGTATTAACAATTGCACACAGATTACATACCATTATGGATTCTGATAAAGTGTTGGTGATGGATGCCGGAATGGCGGTGGAGTTTGATCATCCACATACGTTATTACAGAATAAAAACGGAGTATTCTATTCGTTGGTTATGCAAACGGGGAAAGCCACAGCGAAGAATTTGATGCATATATCAGAGGAAAATAAAAGAATTAGAGATGCCAATACTGTGTTTTAAAAATTTAAGTAAATTTGAATAGATTCTAGGACTGATTTGTAGATATTGTGAAGAATGTAATTAATTATTCGATTAGATTTGGAATAAGCTAGAGTAAGTAATAAAGATAAATTTAAGAGATTTTAGTGTTTATTTTCTCCTCGACTTATTGAATAGTTAGAATGAAATGACCACTAATCTATTCAGGGGAAAATGTTACATATTTATGAGTCCATATTTCCAAGCATCAAGTGATTTTGCAAAGAATAGTTTAAATCGCGAAATATTTCCATACCTACCTATTTGTACAAAAATTTACAACAAAATGAAATTGTTGTGACATCGAATACGGTTAAAATTTGTAAACTGGGATTTTTGGGACGAGAAATCGACTGGCACAGCAAGTTTTTTAATGAAATCTTCAAATAATGTCACGGTATTTTTGGAAAATTGCATTTTTAACATAAAAAGTTTTGTAAATACCACAAAACTCTAAATTTTGAGCCGAAATTTCAGGAAAGTATTCTCAAAAGATCAATCTATTAGATTTAACTCATTTTCATAGGATTTTTGAATGGACAAAATAATTTTAAATGAAACTTAGGTTGCTACCAGTAACCAAGATACTGGTAATAAATAGTGTGAATAAATTAATGGAAACGCGAAATGTCTGCTGCAAGAGCTGTTTAGACGCGGCGTGAATGAAATTTGAACAGAGTTATAGTTTACTAACGGACCACCTTGTATACATAAAAATAATTTCCAAGTGAATGTCTACTTTTAATCATCATTAATACCTTTTAAAGAAATCTGTAGTTTGATACAATAAATTACAGAACAACGACAGAATTTTGCCGCACCTTGTATAATTAAGGTGTTAATAGTATATTACGTAACAAGAGTTGTAAGTAACCCATTACGCACGAAGCCGCGCAGCATAAATGAGATGACGTTTATTTCCACATCAAGAAAAAGCGAATTATTTTTTTTTGGGAAATTGTATAATGTGTTGCGGACATTTAGGGGCATCACTCTTTTAATCTTAAATGTATTTCACTAACGCAAAGAGCTTTTTTCTACGCCCACGTCCGTAAACGTCAAAAATCGCACTGTAGACATTCGTTGTAAGTGACATTTAATAATAACATGCACGTAATGAAAATCTCATAACGTACACGTACGTTTAGAAAAGAAAACTTGAATTTATTTCTTAAATCAAATTGCAATCAAATTTTAATTTACGTAATACTTTAATTGGTTTATTAACATACTTTTAATCAATTGAAAAACATAAAAGCTCTTAGCATTAGTGAAATACATTTTAGATTGAAGGAGTGATGCCCCTAAATGTCGGCAACACATTATACAATTTAAAAAAAAATAATTCGCTTTTTCTTGACATGGAAATAAACGTCATCTCATTTATGCTGTCAATTTTTGTATCAAATTATAGTATCCAAACATTTTCTCAACTTTACCTACGAATATGTCTGTTAGTAGTGAAAAAGATGAAATTATGAGCACTCAGAAGAAAATAGATGGGCGTAGAAAAAGTATAGTACGTTACACGATTTGTAATCCCGTTACGCACTTGTGAAATTTAAATTTAATGGGTTACTTACAACTCTTGTTATGTAATATACTAATACAAGGATGATTATAGGTTATGTAAACTCAATTTACCGCATTTTATTTTGTTTAAATACTCCATCCCAATCGAGACAACTTTTTTTAAAGCACATTGAATGGAAGGCTATAAAAGAACGCCGCCGAGGGCAAGGATGCGGAGGCTTGTCAAGGTTTTTTTTACTGATGCAATTATGTAATACACCCAGACCAGAAAAAATTGAGCAATGGCTTATCAACAAACAAGTATTTATAATCCAAAATTGCCATTGAACCAAACACAAGGATTGTGTGGAAATACTGCGTTATGTAAGGTTTTATTTTTTAGTTAAGAAAATTACTAAACTCCGACGGTCTAAACTTATAAAACGTTTAATAATATGGAGATGAATTTAAATATTATTTAAGTAAAAGACGAAAACTAGCTGTAGGTTAGAAATATTTACGAATATTAATGAATAAAAATCCAATCGAAGTTTCCGAGTAGAATTAATTTTAAAGATAATATTAATACGCATCAAACCCACTGAATTAAAATACTAGTTGAAGGTCACATAATATTATGATATATGATTCATTAGTGCGATAAAGTCAAATATCTTGTAAATCTTTGAAGGTATTTAAATAAACTTTTGACCGATTGTACCCAGTCTATAGTTTGTTTAAAAAAGTACATAAAGTATTGGAATGCAGAATCCTTTAACAACCAGATGTTTATCGGATATTACAGAGTTGTATTCAAAATTGACGAAATATTTCACAATAATTTAATAGTAACTGCATGAAAATAGGTATATTATTTTGTTAAAATGATTGAGGCTCGGTTTATCAATAGCAATTTATCCGTCAGTAAATGCCTAACTACCAGTTATTTTGGAAAGGTCAGTTTATCAACAACAGGATAACTTTATCTGGCAGATAAAATGTCAAATATTTATCTGTCAGTTTCAACTGGCGGATGGTCGACATATGGAGGTTAAGGTCTCTTACATAACCTCACTTTATTCGGAAGAGTTGTTTTGTTTTGATTTCGTTGTGGTGTTGTGTCAAATTTACTTGGGTTTTGAGCAAAGTAAAAAATGGAAAGTACTAGTACTACTAAGAAGAGAGGATGCAATTTCACAGCAGATAAGACAAATTTGTTTCTAAAAATTGCAAATTCTTGTTCTACAAACTGATTCATTCATTACGGGTATTTATTAATGAAGTTATCAGGTATCTGGTATTCGCATAGCCACTGTCTCCAACTAAAAGTGCATTACCAAATTCATTATTTTCGAATTTAGCTTTTAAATTGGAGTTGTCGAATATATGTTGGCCATGGGATGCACCAGGCCAACGTGCAACTATATCCAGTATCTTCAGATTCACAGAAGAGACAGTCAAGAACTTGCACAATATCCTCGTCCTCGTCGCTATCCAGAATATAATCATTCAGAAAACTCATATTTATCAACAACCAAAAACTCTTCAAGGAAGAAAAATAAAAACACATAAACCTTTGGATGAACATTCACCAATAACCGAACAAAAATATCAATTGATGTGACATGACCTTTTTCTTGTAACAACCAATGAGATCGCTTACATTCATTCGTCATCATTGCCAACTTTCATTATCTGTCAGTTAACAAACTAGAGAATAAAAACGTGTTGATAAACCGCTTCCAAACAAACTAGAACTTTATCTGCTAGTTACTTTTATCCGACGGATACTTAACTGATGGATAATATTGGCTATTGATAAACCGGGCCTCAGTGATATATTATATAAACGCATAAAATTGTAAAAAACAACATAGGTAAATACTGTAAGAATAATTCCTTTGATAAAAAACGAAAAATAAACACCATACAAGCAGAAAGTTACTGGTCGTCATCGTTATCAGTATCACTTGTACTTGTTTCACTAGGACTATCTACATTAATAATTATTAAAGGATTTATTTTCACACTTTCAATAATTTTGTGTACGTTATGATCCATATTCCACATGTCATTTTCATTTTTTTCAACGTAATTTTTGCTACGTTTCTTCGGTAATATTTCCAATTGCATTTAATAGCAATTCCTTCACATCTTCTAATTATCACTTATGCCTAACCCAACTCTATTGGGTTTAACTCGCAGCGTAAACACCGACACCTGCTTTTTGTGCAACTTTATCTATCACATATTTTTTATAATCTGACTTATGTTGTTCGGCAATCTCATAGAGGTGGGCTTTGGTCGTCCTTCGTCATTTTCCCGGCGCTGGTCGAAGACTAGCACGAAGTAAAGGACGCCACAGTGCGGCGTAGTAAACTACGTGTACCTTTGCTATACTACGGCACTGTATGGGAGATCAAGCAAACATTCGTGCAAATGATAAATATTGGCCTATTCGCCAAATATACGTAGTGTCTGGGACCTGCTTTACTAGCAGTATCGAAACGATCTAAAATTCCATTGCAAACAATTACTAGAATTTCTGTTTCTAAACGCTGTAATTTTCGATGCAATCCTGTAGCTTCAGATCGCGCAGTCGGTTTTATTGTCTCTTAAAGAACAATCACAAATACAAGAAAGAAGAAAGAATCACAAATACAAAATAGAAACAAACTGGAAGCGTATTGAGGTATAATCAGAGACCACCTTAAAATCAGGGTGGACCCTTATAAAATACACTTGGTATTGTTTACTATGTCATTTATTAAAAAAAGCTATTCACACTATAAACACGTGGGCGACAAGTTTCGACCGTCTGCAATCGGGATATTAGCTTGTTTCGGAGTGTGCCTGCTACACATTTGGCAAACCTAAAGGTCGATTCAAACACATCAGTCACGCCACAGTTCCGACGCCGAACCGGTACCGTTCCGTCACAGAATTTTTTTGACTGGTTCGTTTCGTTTGTTCGCACACACCCGAATGTATCAATCTTCGGCGACCAATCTGTAGAAAAGATGGCAAGTTTTTCCAATGAAGAATTAGCAATAATTGCTATATGTTTGAACGAAAAGAAAGAAGCGGGAACAAGCCAAGACGGAAATGGATCCGTGATGCATGGAAGAAAAGAGATACCGAAGGAGAATACGCGACACTGTATAAAGAACTGGTTCATGATGATGTCAAATTTCATCATTATTTTCTTCATTTGTACCGCCCGACATGTTTCCGGCAAAACCAACAAATATACTCGCGGAGATTCAAAAATCGGCCGGACGTGAAGCGGGTCGAAGCCTGACTGCTTGAAACTGTTCGGCAACGGATAAATGTGAACGCTGTCGGATATTTCTATTTAAGAATATTTTTTATGACGGATTGTTCGGTTCGGCGCCGGAACTGTGACGTGACGGGAATGATGTGTTTGAATCGACCTTAAGATTGTTGTACCACAGTGTAGGCAATGTCCGAAATATCGAACAATTTCGGACTTTGCCTAAAGTATCCCGGCAATGTGGACCTTCCCTAGGCAAACCTAGGTATGACTGTATAGCGAATTTTGTCGGTAACATATACAACTTTTTGAAGATTGTTCTTCATTTTTTATTTCAGTATTTTATATGTATTATTTAATCTTTCACTTTATAACCGCTAATGACCTTTTAGGTCGATACGGAAAATAAATACGAGTATAATAGTTACCAATTCAAATTTTTTATGCAAGATTTGGTGATAACTTTCACTTTTTCAAAACGAATAATATAAATTTAAATATCACACTCGCTTATACATCACGGTCAGTTAGATTTTGATCCTATCCTATCCGTTGGCGACGCTGACGTTCACAATTGCGTCGATAAATTAATATTTTATTTAATAATAAATAAGGTTTTAATTTTCGTAGAAATTTGTAACCTTAAAAAAATCCTTCGAATATTGCCACAATAATTATTGTCTAATAAAGGTAAACAGCAATTTTCTGTGGTTATATTAATTGTTTTGAATTACAGTGTTATTCATAAATATCTTTCGCGTAAAATAAAGTATTTATAAGGAGTTGGATAGTGGGCATCGAATATTGTTGATCTCTCAGTGGCGGTTGATGACTCCTTTAGATTTTTCATAAATTACTGAACAGTCAGAGGATTCGAGACCTCGGCTCTCAGATTTTCTGCTTTTATAGCTGAACCGTTTATAAGAAAAGACCAGTAGCCTTTATCAGTTTTTTCACTAGTTCCTTCTTGGGGAAAAACTCCTTTGGGTGTTCTAGTCCTAGAAATCTATATCTCCAATGAGATATTGCTCCACATTCAAAGATAATACGTGAGACTGTTTTCTCCTCAAGGGCGTACTGTTTTTTTGGTGTCAACTTTTTTCGCCGGTTTGCGTGATTTTTGGTAGTGACAAAACTTATTGGTGGTCTATCATATCTATTAAAAACTGATTAATTCCCCACCTTGTTTGACTTTGCGGTAACTTTCTTTCAACTTCATAAAAAATATGTCAAGATGGGGTCAGGCTTTTAGGAAAACATTATGTATAAGGAATACGCTTTTTGCGCCTATTCCTACATTCCCGAAAAATTCCAATTTAAAACGAGTTGTAATTTTTAGTTTAGTCTTGCACGCTGGTCTTGGTTTCGGTTGAATTCTTTTTCACTCAGTCTTGGTCTAGCTAAATCGCAAAGACCAAGACAGATTTTGCCCATCAATAGTTAACACCTTAACACCTGGTTTGTTTTTGAATAGACCCTTCATACTTCTTTACTTAGAATTCACCATCAAGCCAGACAAGCTTTTCGGATTCAGTGGCGTATCTAATCTTGGTTTGGAAAGGATCCTCCTAGTATATATTACTACAAATTGTTACAGGAATTACGAGAATTACATTCACTGTTTCCATTTAAATAGAAAAATATTGTGATAGCATGACCTTCAGCCATTTGGAGTTATGGTCTGGTTAAAAAAATGTGGGACTTCTTGTACATGTAGATTATTTGCTATTTAACAGATGGACTGAAAAGTCCCGGGCCTAACAAAGAAAACACGTTTTTAATGTTCAAAATTAGTTTTATTCATCAACGAAATTTCCATCAGGGACAACGCAATTATCCCAGCGCCGCTCTAACATTTCAATACCACTTTTGTCTCAAAGACCTGAGTGTCAGCGATAACCTCTTCATTCCAGCGAAATTTCTTACCGGCGAGCATTTTTTTTAGGTAGTCACTGGCGAATACGGTGGATGTGTGAGCCAGTAGTCACTGGGAGCCAAATCTAGGGAAAATGGTGGTTGTGGGTGCAATTCGAAGTTCAATTCATGTAATTTTGCCATTGTGTTGATTGACTTGTGACACGGTGCGTTGTCTTGAAACAAAATTTTTTTCTTTGCCATATGAGGACGTTTCTTTGCAATTTCGGCCTTCAAACGCTCCAATAAAGCTATATAATATTCACTGTTGATGGTATTTCCCTTTTCAAAATAGTCGATACCACCATACATCGCAAAACGCCATAACCCTTCCAGCTGATTGTTGTGCTTTCGGGCGCGTTGGATTTGGACGGGGTTCTCCAGTTGCTGTTCAGTCAGATGACGATCGCTGTGATTCCGGACTGATGGATCCATGTTTCATCCATTGTCACAAATCAAAGCGAAAATTCCGGTTTGTTACGCTTAAACATGGTCAAACACTGCTCTGAAGCATCAATACGTTCTTGTTTTTGGTCAACAATGAGCAAACGCGGCATCCACTTTGAACAGACCTTTCTCATAGTTAATTGCTCATGCAATATAAAGCCAACACGTTCTTTTGATATCGTTACGATGTCAGCTAACTCACGCAACTTCACTTTTCGATCACTCAAAACGATTTTGTAGATTTTTTTGATGTTTTCTGGTGTTACCGCCTCATTTGGACGTCCACTGCGCTCCGCATCATCGGAGTCTCTACGACCACGTTTGAAGTCAGCAAACCATCATTTTATTGTTGTTTCTGAAGGAGCGGAGTCCCCATAATACTTTTCAAGCCATTGCTTCGCTTGAACGGTAATTTTTCCCATCAAGAAGCAGTGTAAAATTAAAACACGAAATTGTTTTTGATCCATTGTTTTGAAAATATTAAAAATAGCGTCACCCTCAGCACAATAACCACGAACTAATGAATAGAATATCTTGAAATTTTGACAGCTGTTTTTTTAGGTTAGTACTAACTGAAAAACAGGCGATTGTAATAAAATTATCGTAATCGATGTGTCAGTCCCGGGACTTTTCAGCCCATGTGTTATTACATTTCATTTTTATACTTTTGCCTCTCTATTTTTTTATTTAAGAGCAACATATTGAAATATTTTAAAACCAATTCCATTCCCACAAAATTAAGACAAATCTAATGACACCTCGTATGTTAAAAGAAGTGAAGCGGTTTATACTATACTGCGTCCCAAAGAAATACACTCCTTCGGCAATCCGACAAACAAAAAAATTATTCCATCTCTAAATGTTTTAATCTTTTACGCAACATCCAATAACTAAGAATCTTACATTACGTTATTTGCATTTTTTTACAAGTCTAGCGACCGGCGAAGAAAAAAAAATGCGCTGAATTGGCGTGTCGCGCTTAAAAGTAGTAGTACAACACGTCTAAAAAGTGGGGTGAACAATTCTTGCAGTACCTAACATCACCTTCATTCATCAATTACCGTGTATGCGTTCTAAAGCTTGCAAATCTCATATTATGTGGTTGTAAAGCTAGTACGAACGCAATTTTTTTTCTTTTTCTTTTTTGATAACCAAAAACAAAATGAAACTTCTTATAGCTGCGGTTTTGGCGTGGTGCTTTGTTTTAACGAATAATTTGGAAAATCAGTCGGAGAGATTTTCGAATATTTTTCAAAAGAAAACAAACGTCAGTGCAGTGCAAACTAATGAGATCGATTTTGGTGTTAACGGAACTGTTGAGTTGAGTTATGAGGAAAAAGGAAAACTATGCGTTAAAAATTTAACGAAGTGTATGGAAGCAGGTGAGATTTTATTATTTTTTAAACATTTATTGATAGGAGTTTGTTGTTATTTGGAAATAACTGTTGGATTTCTCTAAAAACATAACTAAATTAGCTTTCAATTCATTATGTCATCTTCGGTGTATACAATTTTCTCTTAAATGTTAAACTGAAAATAATATCTGTGTCACAAACCACATTTTTAGATAAAATTTGTTTTTAATTTATGTTATTTTGGAAATTAATGAATACATTATGAACCAAAAAAATCTCTATGTATCAAACATTTTTTCAAACAATAAATTAATTAAATTTATCCAAAACTATGTTAAACAAAATTAATGTTAATACGGTTTGACTCACCAAGTATTTAATTTAATGAATATTATCAAAATCATTTTTTTTTATAAATCTTTATTATTATTCATTAATAGTTGTGAGTAAAATGTATTTTTACCGTTTCACTATTTGTCGGCGAGATAAATAAATCTGAAAGCAGAAGCAGAGCCGGCTTCAGACAGATTTTTCATTATTGCACGATCCCAACGAAGTAGCGATTTCTGTACTCTCTTTTTCCGATAAATAGTAGTTGTTGGTGATAATGGATCTTTTTGAAACTTTTGTCAATAATGTATTTTTCTTGCAGCTCCATGCTTTGACCCATTATTTTATTGTTTCAGTTGCCTGTATATATTTTGTATCATTTTTTGCGTAGATCGTGTCTAGAACATACCAAATTTCTTTCTGTCTATTGTCTCAAATCCTTACCCTCCTCTTTAAAAAATTTCAAAACCTTTGGTAAAAAATGTTAACAATTAAATATTCATGTTTTATACATACAACAATCAATCAACTTATTATATTCACTGCGATATAGAATAATACGTCTGTTTACTCTTTAGTATATTCATTGTTCGGAGCCCATAACATCTTCCTCTTCGAATAGTCGCCGTAAAGCCATAATTTTGATTATTACCAACAAAATAGTTCTAGTCAATAAAATAAAATCTCAATCACAGCAATATGTAAAAACACAATGTCTCGTGAATAACAGATATGAGCTAAGCCCACCCTGGGACATTCAAAGTCAACGTGGATTAACAATTCAAGTAAATTTTCCCGGTGTTTCGGAATTCGGTCCGGGTACCTAGCAAAAGGGCTACCTGCTCACAGGGACTTTGTCCAAATCCGAAAGGGTGATTTCGTAATTCGGTCCGCTGTCGAAGCAGGTAGATTTCAAAAATACGAAGGTGGTTTGGTAGGGGTAGGTTTGGTTGGGTTATTATTGAAAATTGTTATAATTTATTCTTCAAAAATTGACTAGAAATACGAAGGTGGTTTGGTAGGGGTAGGTTTGGTTGGGTTATTATTGAAAATTATTATAATTCATTCTACAAAAAAATTGACTAAAAATACGAAGGTGGTTTGGTAGGGGTAGGTTTGGTTGGGTTATTATTTCACGTACTGTTTTTATTTTTGACGATACGCATTTAGCGTAAATTTTTAAACATGCCAGTACAACAACAATAAGTGTGTACTGTTGGTCCTAAGTCCAAAAAAATGTGAAGGAAAATAAAAGTCAAATTAAACAAATAGTAGGTACATGGGACCCAATTCCGAAATCGCATTTTCGCTGGTGTGGCCACACTTCGAATTTAATCCGTTACAGGTAGTTTCTTCCGCAGGTAGCGGGACCGAATTCCGGTGCGTCCAATTTTCCATAGACCAATCGGAACAATGAATATTTTATTATTATACAGAGCTGGGATAAACTCTCCATTAAAGTAGACGTAGTGTTTTACGGGAAAATACATAGGTACTATCAGTTTGACAAAAATTTTTTGCAGTCTAAAGGTGGATTTCCACAGATCTGTCATCCGATGTCGGATTGTTAGAGTGTCGCGTCTTAACGGATAAATAAAGACGCCAATTTCCACTGCTTGGAAACAATCATACGTTTTAGTAACAAAAATAGTGACATATCACTTTTAAACTTTTTCCTAACACAATACTTGTAATTAACAGCATACTGTCCGTTGCTTTTAATTGTCTTTTTTCTGGAATAATATTCTAAAAAAAAAGCAGATCATTGAAAAGTTAGGTTAAATCAGAATCGATGACGGATGAAAGTTGAACATTTTCAACGTTTTCCCATGACGAACGTAAGGTCAAATTTTCTGACAAATATTTGGCGGCTTGTCAATTTCTAATTTTTCCACTAATCACAAAACTTTCGGATGACGGATCTGTGGAAATCTACCTTTAAGCTAAAACAAAATATTTCTTGTTAGTTGTTGAATTTTTTCGTTAGTGTCGGATAGGGACCAGCTGGGCCGGATGCACAACCCCACATACCCTACCGGGACCCCACATATGATGGGCCCCCACAAACATTGAACTCATGTTTTGTGAGTGAATTATGCTCGTGTTGAAAAAAAAAATGTTGAAAGCAAAATTATAAAAAAAGTTTGTGGTTTTATTTCACAAGAAAATAACATTTTGAATCTTGTATATTATCATCAATTATTTTAGATTTTTCAGCTTGGAAGCAAATGAAATATTTTAATCTGAAAATAATTATTTTCAATTTATTTACATTTTTCGATGAAGGTTGCAAAGATAATTTACAAACAAAATTAAAATTTCCAAGATCATTCAACAAGAATATAATCAATGCTTCACCTTCATCTTCTTACTACAATAATAGGAATTTAAATAAAACATTTGAAACAAATTGAAACCTTTTAGCATTAACATTTGTTAGAATTTCAATTAACATCTGAAGAACTAACGTATTGGGTCACAAGGTCGGGAAATAAGCTTTAGCATCCAGAATCTATCAGCTGCACGAGCGAACGTAGCGGGACGAGCAGAATCAATAGTTCTCATTACTTCTTGTAATGGTTAAGGTAAACTTAAATTAATTTAAAACTAAAATTATTTGTTCAAAAAAAATGCCCAGCTTTCAACTTCCCATGAATTCGACATAACGTATATGCATGTATATGCAACCGTATTTCAGGCGGAAATTTACGTCATTGTTTCATGTGTGGAGAGATTGGAGCAAGCCAATCTCATACATAAAACAATAAAAAATTTCTCGGACAGCCAAGCGGCTTTGAAAGCACTTAGCACTCACCGTGTAACGTCGAAATTGGTTTTAGACTGCCAAAAAAGACTCTCCTCAATAGGAGAACTCAATAAAGTATTGCTGGTCTGGATCCCTGGCCATTCTGGCATGGAAGGAAACGAGAAGGCACACTCTCTTGCAAGGGAGGGTGTCGCACGTGTTTCTATCGGACCACAACCCACAATTGGCATTGCAATAAGTTTTGCGAAACAAACACTGAATACCTGGACGGCAAGAAGAGCATTAGACTTCTGGCATAATTTACCAGGATTGGTTCATTCAAAGGCTTTCATACATCCTTCGAAGAATGTCTCCAAACAAATGTTAGACTATAGCAGGCTTGACCTACGCTGTCTAACAGGCCTTTTAACAGGCCACTGTCATCTGAACCATCATATGCTAAAACTTGGACTGTCGGAAGATCCGACCTGCCGTCTTTGTCTGTAAGATGATGAAACAACAGAGCATATAATTTGTGCCCGCCCCGCCGCGGCTCGAATCAGGTATCTGATGTTTGGCAGGGATGCCCTCTCGCCCTCGGACCTGAAATATCATTCACCAAACTAGCTAATCGGCTTTGTTAAGAAGCTGAATTTGTTTGGTGAAATCTGAATAGGTGTGAGCCACAATAGACTCTTGCGAGTCGCAGTGGAGGGCCTTTTAGACCCACTCACCATAAACCTAACCTAATATGCATGGGTCAACCTCTGAACTTTCCGAACAGCCACCACTTTTGTATCGTTTACATGAGCTTGTGTTAACATGCCTGAAAATTTTTATTACTTTCAACTTTATTTTTCGTAAACTATATTTGGTTTATATTTATCTTGGATTGTTAGACGAGGCCTAATTTTGTAATGGCCTCCTAGATCACCCGATTTAACCCCTCTAGACTTTTTTATAGGGATAAAAACCAAAATTTAGGCCACTCAGCCAGTATCTAATAGATAGTAGTTTATACAATATCTGTTAGAAAAAATTAATCTTGACGTTGCCTCTTAAAAAGCGGTTCTTTGAAATAAGGTTTTTGTTAGTTTTGTCCATTTGGAATAATATCAACCTTCGATTCAACAGACTATACGTGAATAGAAACAACACTTTTTGAAGCCAACATCTTGTTGAGAACTTGTTTGCCTTTAATTTCATAGCGAATGAAACGCGAATGAAGAATGAAACATCTTAACTACACGTTGCCTCAATTTTGGCTTCCTGAAACAATTATAAAAAGAGGTTTAGGCTTACGTCAATGTAATTTATTATATAACAGTGAAATTTAGTCACCGTTTGACCAACTGAATGCTGATGAAGCTTTGCGGTTGTGATGAATGAATACTTATGTTATTAAAATTATCATAACTACCTGTAAACTGAAAATCCCAATTTGTCGAAAAATATATGTGAATAACCTGTTGGTTAGGTTACTTTGGTGAAATATTTAAATTCCCTGTTCAATCAAACTTGACAAAATATTTTAAATGTTTTAGATCTCCCAAATTAGCCTAGTCAAAGTACACATAAAACCTCACAAAAAATACAAAAAAACTTGAAAATTTAAAATTGGGTATTTAAAAGGGTTTTGTTTAACGTGAGAAAAACTTCACGATGTTAGGCATGCGATTTTCCGGAAAATCGTCGAGTGAAAATTTTTATTTTTGTTTTTTCGATCTAATTGTTTAAATAATAAATGTACAGAAAAACTTCCAAATCAAATTTTGTAGCTGATGCATTTATCTACAAATTTTGTCTGCAAAGTTTTTCTGTAAATTAAAAAGTTTACGAGATAAAATTAATATCAGTGGTATTCAATTCGTGGTTAGGCGCGAACGGCCCGTGAGCCAAATTTATTAACCGCTCGACTTAAAAGTTAATGATTTTGGGCTTATAACATTCTGAAAAAAATAAACTCATGTAAAATGTGAAGAAAGATCTCAACTTTTAGATAGAAATACTTTCAAATTTGAAAAAGTAGATTTTTTTACTGTAATATCAGTTTATTATAATTCCTATTTAATTAATAGTTATCCCAGCGAAAATTCCTTTTAGATTCAGCATTGCAAATGAGCATAAAATATTATTATTATAAAAGCAAAGTCATCAATATTTAGAATTTTAAACGAATGCTTCTTAAAAATCTGTTTTTTTTGCATGCTTAATTTTACTTGTTTTTTTAGACTTCATTCAATTATATCTTTTTTCCAAATTAATATAATTCAATTAAACTTCACTACTAAATACTTTGAAGCATCTACTTTCGAAACTACTATACAGTTTTTCTATAAATATCAATTTTTTTAAATAATAGACAATTATTTAAAATAAATACTTAAATCAGAGGTCTGTGAGCAAACCTTCTATAACTTTTTATACCCTTTATGATATCATCTAAAAATTTGTGAACTTTATAATGAACCTATTTAGAAGTGATCGCGATACAAAAGAACCTATGGCTCAAGTAAGAAAGAGAAGGGAGCACAAATAAAGGTGAAAAAGCAGGTGAGAGAGCAGCTCGAAAAACAATTGAGTTCCATCGAATCTATTTTAAATGCACCAATAAGCGAGTTGAATAGCTGCTTCCAGTATTGGTTCCAAAGGATGCTAAAATTCATTTGTTTTTAGGGAGAATACTTAGAAAGAAAATAGTGTGAAAATGTATCTACTGTTTTTTTCTAGCTCTACATGCAAAACATACTTCCTGCTAATTAATAATAATTAGCATGAATTTAAACTAGCCTTTATTTAACTTTAAAGTCCGAATATTTGACTTTTTCGTGACAGTTGGTGACGAAGAATATGAGTAAATATACTAAAAAGGTTAAACAAAAACCTTGAACAAAACATTAAGCAAATATATCGATTGACCAATTTAAAATTATTTCCTTTGTTATAAACATCTGAAAATATTTGAAGAATTTTTTACTAGAATTGATAGAATGATTGAATATATCAATTTCTTCGAAAAGAAAACTTTTATCTTCGAATTCTGCATCAACTAAAGTCTTTGTATAATAATTATTCTAAATAAAAATAGATGTACAGCTCATGTAATTGCAGTTAAAGGCAGAGGTCGTAACATAAAATATGTCAAATGATGTTAAAGTGATGAATCAGTCACGAAGTTTTTTTTTATTACACTTGGCAGTGGAAAAGACACACCTAGTGTTTATATACTAAGCAAATTTTTTATCCTGAAGGTCCTCCGGCGTGAAAAAGGACATACATAATAACAAAGTTTTCTTGGAATAATTTGAGAAAAAGTGGAAAATGGCAGTCGGACAAGAGTTCTTAAAAATAAATATACGTTAAGCCATCGTACAGTTCTTTTCTGCAGTTTATGGTTCATTCAAAACATTGCAAATTGCAAGAGAAGATCATGATCTCTCTAAGCCTACAGAAACATGCCACTGTCTTTCAAGCAGAGGTAATGGCGGTGCAATGCTGTGCAGAAGAGTTGATGAGACGGGAGGTGGATAACCAAAGAATCGTCATCTATTCCGACAGACAAGCAGCACTAAACGCGATAAGCTCATATCGGACAACGTCAAATCTGGTGTGGGAGTGTCGCAAAGGTAGTCATAATAGAGTGAACCTAGCCTGGGTGCCAGGTCACCAAGGAATAAATGCAATGAAAAGGCCGATGAATTAGCCAAGCAGGGAGCGACTGAGGTCATGATAGGGTCAGAACCTTCCTGTGGAATTGCAAAAAACCTCACTAAGGAGAGCTTCCACCAATGGATAACCAACCAGGAGTTGCGCTGGTGGCATAAAACACTAGAACAAAGGCACGCTAAACTATTCCTTAAAAGCCCTTCGGCCAAACTGTCACACGATTTAATATTTCAAAGTCGAGAAACGACGAGTATGATGGTGGGAATGCTGACCGGAAATTGTAGGCTGAGGAAGCATATGCACACAGTTGGCCTAGCAGATGACAGCCTATGTAGGTTTTGCCAGGAAGAAGACGAAACCGCGGAGCACATACTCTGTGAGTGCAAAGGCAGAGTAAGGGTTCGGTTTCACCTATTCGGAGAATAAAGCTAGACATCGAGCTCTAAGAGTAGGGAGGACCACAATAGATTTGCAAAGGTCGCAGTGGTATAGGACAAAGAGTCACTCCATTTCTAATCTAATCTATTCCAATATTTTGACTGAGATTATCAGGTTTAACATTTATTTCAAAATGTATACGCTCTCCGTCCTAAACATATTCTCAAATACTCAAATTATAACGTATAGAACACATAACTTTGACAGGTCAGTCATATTAAGCTGAAGTGCAGCCGAATCGATCAGTTGGAGCTGAACCTTGTGTATTTCTGTTTTATGAACAAAAATTTATTGATATAGGTACACTAAAAATAAAATATCGAGAATACACGTTAAATTTAAAGCTGTGATTCACTGAGGGGGAACCGTTATAAAGCAAAAAAATATATTATTTATTTGTCCTCTTATTCCATACTATGGCTGACCTGTCATTCAGTGGAGGATTTAGGCCCGGTTTGACGCGCCGCCCTTTTATTGAAAGCTTTTTTCTAGCAGTATCGAAACAATCTTAAATTACATTCCAAACAATTACTAGAATTGCTGTTTCTATAATTTTTTTCTAAAAAATAATCTGATCCAATTTTTAAAATACCTACCGCCCTAGGCCTAAATCCGCCACTGCTGCCAGTGACGACATTTTGGAATGGTTTATAGGCGAAAATGATAACTACAACCGGTCTTATCTAGTGGCTTGGGGGGTATATAGCCACGGGCCCTGTATCTTGTGACTTACTACATTTTCAAAAATTTTAGAAAAATGATGCCCAACAAATTTTTGGAATAACTTTTATTTATCAAAAAATTAATTATTTAATGTTTACCTCAACATGCAACAAGAAACAATTATTATCAAAACCATCTTAAATCTTAATCACCCGAGCTTTTCCGGGATTTCGAATTCCTTAAGTGGGCCCCGCCGCTTTTTACTCCCGGGACCTGGGAGAGGATACATTTTTCAATCTGTTATTATTTATCTACTACTTACTACGATTTAATTAGTTCCTTTAGATCAAGGAAGCAAAGATACCGTCACGTATTTTTAATTAATTTTTATACATTGATTTGATTAGTTATGTCTCATGTTTTCCTTATTCAATTGCTTTATGACAAAGTAGATAATTAATATTCTCGAATCACACTTATAAGTAGTAGCCTTGCACATATACTAATAAGACAGTGTATACTTTTTTTATTAGACACACTAAATTATGATTTAATACTTCAATAAATATCTACACCGTTGATTTAACCGACTTTTAATTTAAAAATGTTATCGTACGCTTATGTTAAATGGCAATTGCTACAAGCCCCCTTTAAACATTTCACCTCACATCCATGAGCAAGAATAGAATATTTCCCTTGTATAAGCTGGGCGAATTATCGCATATTACATAATCCAATAAAGGAAAAAAAGAAGAACACAACCTAACATAACTTGAAAGACATTGACAGGTGCCATAACGTTGTCTAAAATAATTGTCATAAGGGCTTTTCGGAAACCGTAATCCTGGATCAGATAGATCACTTATCAGCTGATTGCGGATCCTAACCATGAACGAGATTTTTATCTGAGTTTCCGAACGACGCGAAATGTTTGTGTGGAAATATCAAACTTAAAACTTAACCTACAAACCTTCTATTATTAAAAGTTTCGTGGATAGATTTTTTAAAGTTTTTCTGTGTTTATAGACCTTTATCAGAGACCCTTTATTCAGTTGTAAAAAAGATTTTAATTGTTCAATAATTATTATTAGCGAATTACAAACATGGACAGGTTTTTTTATACAATACGTCCAAACTATTATTTTTGAGGAGGATGAGGAAGACGAGGAGGAATATTTATTGATATATGCTTTGAATTTTTTGTCACTTAATTTTTCAAAATTCCTCTTATATAAATCTATAAGTAATTTTGTTTCTTTATTACTCAACCGTTGCAAGCTTGCTGTCAACTACGCAGCTTACATGACTTTTAATTATTATTAAAACGGAACAACACGTCAGCTGATCGCATTTACCCACCGGTATACTTGGGAAGAAAGGATCCAATCATATGACTATGACCCGCTCAATTCGTTCAGTTTCCGAACGTGATCCGGATTACTTTCCAAACATTCAGATCATGATCGGGTTAACCCGATCATAGTTTCCGAAAAGCCCTTATGTTTATAATTATACTCAAGTTTGACAGATTTTTTTAATTTATTTTTTAATCTTATACATATACAAAAACAATAGTACTATTCGCATTTACCAAAATTTGAAATTTCAGATGAGACAAATGGTTTTTCTGGCTTCATTTTTAAAAGTTTATCAGCTGATACATCACCAATCTGTATTGAATATTTTAATTAAATTTTCTTACATAAATCTATAAAAGAACAATATGTCCATGCAGTATTATACTTTTCTTATTTCTCTATTATGGTATCAGTTACACAAGATCGAGGTTACTATCTATTGAGGAAATATCGGAGTAAACGTAATGGTGACATTGAAATGTGGATTTTTTTAAAATGGCAATCGTAATAGTAAAATGCATTAACTATGGCATATTATTGTTATTTAATAGTAAGATGCGAAAAATGAAATTTTACACAATATGCAATAATAGCCTGAGTATAAACAAAACATTGAAATTTTTCAAACCATGATGCGATCTTGTTAAGTATATGTTACAGGCCAAACCGTTTTTTAGGACAAACTAGTTTATCCTAGGACAAACGAGCATATTCTAGGACAAACTAGTATGTCCTAGGAAAAACTGATTTCGTAGTGATTGATGCAATTAATGCACACTTACCTTTTTTTAGGTTTGTCCGGTTTTATCAGATATTAATATTTAATATTTCATGCCAAAATGGTTTTTCCTAAAGTTCATTTAAAAAGCAGGAGGAGTAATTTGAAAATCCTTACTCACACCACCAATAGTTACCACATTAGTTACTAAAGGGTGTGTTCCGAGGAAGTAGTGAACAGTCGTGTTCCAAATCTATTAAATATGCCTTGATGGACGAAGAAATCAGCCACGCCACCAACTGTTTGAGACATTTTGGATTTAACATGAATATTTTTGGTTTTTCATCCAATATATTATATTTGTTTACACATATTTATTGTACATTGTTTTTCTGAGAGTCTTAAATAACCTATGTTCAGCGTTTACATTGTTTTGCCAGCCCAATAAGCGAAGAGCTGTACTCGAAGTAGAAGGATCCATAATTGCAGATATTCAATACAATTGCTTACTGAAGGTTTTAAAGGAACAGTTTTAACGAAATAGAGTGGAAACTAAGTGAAAATAATAAAATAACAACAGCGGACAGAGGTCTACAGAATTGCCAACTTAAATTCAAATTACTCCTCCTGGTTTTTAAATGAGGTATTATAGGACAAACCAAGTAGTTTGCTCATTATGTTTGTGAGAAAAGGAAATAAAATAAAATAATTACTGAAAATTTCATTTACCTACTACTGAAGTAGTGAATTAATTTTTTTAAATGGTGTAATAGTCAAAGAAAGTAAAATCAAATAAAATTTTATTGGAATCTATTTATTCGTTTAATTTTTACGATTTCTTAAATTTTTAACTCCCTCAAAGTACACCAATAAGTTTGATGTTTTGAAAAATAAAGAACATTGATCTAAATAAATACTTTTATTGCATTGGCCTCTTCTTTATTTTTTTATGAATTTTACAAATTTTAAACCCCCTTAAAAGTCCCCTTCCTAAGGTTAATATCTCACTTGATAATTAAGATAAAATGTATGCTCACCGTTAAATAAAACCCTAATAAAACACTAAAGAGTACTTTAAATTCGCAAATTCACAGTTTTGCCTGCAACATATATATAGCAAGGGCGAAAAATGCTTAAGCCAATTATTTAAATATATTTATTTTAAATTGAATTTACTGTTTGAACCTTACTTTGTGAAATCTACTCATGGGAAAAATTAGAGAATTTTAAGATACTTATTTATAATTATTTCGATATTAACGGGTAAAAGGATATTCAGGATACGCTAAGATAAAACTAATAATGTGTGATATTATATCTCCCTTTTTTTCTATTTATATATTTTATTGATTTTGTTTATTTGATTTTATTATCTGATTATTTTATATTATATATTTTAAGTTTAATTATTTATTTGATTTTAATTGATTTTTATTTTTTTTTGTAAGAAACTCCATCTCAGGGCTTTGGATTCAGTACTAACTAATTTCAAAATAAAATTCTGCTTCAACTATCCTTATTTATTATACATTACAATTTTTAGATTTTTAAATTAATACCTATGTTGTATTACCAAAATGTTTTCAAAGAATTGATTTAATTTTCAATATATCATTAGAACTTTTTTTAAACGTTATATAAAATATTAAATTTCTATTTTTTTTTATTGTCTAAACTTTCTATGATCTTCAAAATTTCTATTCTTCTCCAAAAAAAATTAAGATTTTAGTTCTTTAAATTTCTCAGAAAATATATATGTGAAATATTACTTCCCTATATGTATTTCGGTATAAATTAATCCTTCAAATTCTATAACTTCTAATTTTCCATATTCCATATTGAATACATCATTTATGATTTTATTATATTAATTATTCATCGCCAATTTTTACATAATTTCAATTCAAATTTACAATTCCATATTTTCCAAACTTTTACGGGTTATTATCTTTTACTATATTTTTTCTTCTTGTCAAAAAATCTTTCAAAAATTTTAATCTCCTCTAATAATTATTACCATCACTACCCACATTCAATTTTTATCTTTTTTTTCTTGATAGCTATTTTTAAATTGATTAATTTATCTTTCAAATTGACATAACAATCACAAATGATGTATATTTTTCTACAAATTATAATTCCACAGATCTATAGTAAATTTTTTAAATTTCTTGTACGTATACAATATCTACACAATATATTAAGTCAATCACAAGATAGGTCACTGTTTAGTCTAGCCAGAATCATGTCAAATGTAACTTCTGTCATTTTGACGATGAAATTTCCATTAAATAATGGAATTAATTAAAAACAGTTACTTTCATTTTTAACATTTTTTTGAGTTTATAATGAAGAAGGAGGTTCAAGAACATTCTGTTAATCAACAATTGCATATAACTTGTTAAAAAATCAACTTTAAGAATAATTTTCAACGTCAATAACTTCTTTGAATTGTTTAGAAAACACCATAAGTTTTTATTTTGATATCTTTTATTTAACAATTAATACCTTAAAAAAATTATTTAGTGTGACGTATTTTATGCGTTGAGTTAAAATCGTAAATAGTGGAGAAGAGTTCCGGGAGTTGGGGCTTCTTTATTGAAAATTTCATCCTCATTCAGAATATTTTTATTTCAATTTCTCAAATGTTAATTATTCTCGAGATATTGGCATTTTCCTTTGTTTATAAATAAAATCTCTCGATAAATTTTTCTAGACATCATTCCGAATCTATTGGGCTATAACACATTTTCGACTTATAAATTAGACTTCAGTTGTTCATTTTTAGTCCATTTATTTTCGGATATATAATTTTTTTTCCACGGTCGGGAGTATAATGAAAAACGTTCTCCATAATGTAAACTCCCTTGTGAGCATTATACTCCCTTGGGAATAATCGACTACTTCTGTTTTAATTTTGATGTCATAGAAACTGATTTCTACTCCCGACCGTGGAAAAAATAGTATATACCATTCGGGAGAGATGCTATTTTGTCCTCGGTGCATTGTAGCCCTCGGGCTTCAAATTGCACCTCTGTCAAAATAACGCATTTCTCTCCCTTATAGTATAATGTACTATTACATGATTCTCGTGTTATCCAATCCTTTATCCATACCTTGTCACCTCAGTTCCACTGGTAAAATAATACCTATGCTTTTTTATTTCCTGCAATAAAAATAATAAATAGCTGCCGCACACTTCTATGCTTTGTATACTGAATGAAACTTTTAGTTAAATTCCTTCTTCTATTCTATTTCTTGTGAATTGTAGTGAGTGATGTCAATTTTAAAATTCTAAAAAAAGTTTTTTATCATGTAGTTCAAGTGCAACAAATTGTATTGTTATACTTCCTACAGTTTGTTGTTAAGTGACGTATGAAGGTCTTATGCTACTTAGAATGCATTGCAGATGTATCTATTAATGTTTATTGCATAATTAACATAACAGAGAAAGTACCTACTTGATATGATTAGAAAAAAATTGCATTGGTTGGTTTTAATACAAACGCTCACCGCTATGATTTATCAGATATCCACTAACTTTGGCAAGAAGTTAATCGTTTTATTATTCATTTTATTATACAAGATGGTCACTGAAAAAAAAACTTTTGAATACAAAGTGTTGAATGAAATGTATGTAGTTTGCATTGATTTGTTGACAAGCTGTAGAAATGGATGTCCGGGCTGAGCGAATAAAAATGGTCTTCGTGGATATATTCGTTTAAGTTATTTTTTTTCGTGAATAAACTCTCCTATTTTTTAAAAACGTAAGCACAACCCCAAAGCTTTTTAGCAGCGGGGTCAACTTTTTTGAGACAGGCTGTATTTATTTTTCAACCTGTAAGTCGATAATTGACAAAGCGAAACCGACTGGGATTCGAATCCTGGACCTCCTCAGCCACGAAGCCCTTACGTAACCCCTAACCATCAATATTTTCTTGGATATTATAAGCTACCATTACCACGACTTCGTTCTAAATTAGGCCATTCTGCTCCGCTCCTCGTCCACGGACCAGACTTTTGTGCGTACACCGATTTCACTCGTTCGTGAGTCTGTTGTTTTTCTTCTGACGTCTATCCCGCTCTCCTGACTCCTGCACGTCTATTCCAGTCACCCTCTCTCACTATCAACATCACATTATTAGCTTATGTGGAAATAGTGGTTGAAATCCCACTAGATGGAGATTAGAAGGAGGATTTTAACCTTTGCGCAGCGACCGTACCAGCTACTTCAGTGACAAAATTAATTGTTAGCCAACAAGAACCAAAAAATTTGTTTTGTTCGTTTTTTGTTTTGGGTTTTTAATATTTCATATTTTGTTTTTTTTATTAAGTTTGTTAACTTTTTTTTATATATTAACGGAATTCTACGGGCTTAAGTTTGCGAAAAATTATCAATAATATTATCATAAAAGGTATCATTTTGTTTTAAGCGTTTTATAAATCTTTTTCTGTAGATTTTAAACTAACATTGTATGAACGATTTTGGCCCATTGTATTTCGCAGGTAAGCTCTAATTCGTTTGAGAATAGAAAAGTAGATGACGACGTGACAGGAATGGTGACTGTCAAACAAAGAAACGGAGGTAAAACTTGTTGCAAATCATTATTTATCATAATTTTTATCATATCGGCGTGACTGTCGTACTGACCTAAAATATCTTTATCCGAGTATACAACGCATAATTCATTATATGCAGCGCTATTTTATCAAAAAATGTATATTTTAGAACTAAGCTATCTAAACGTGTATTGGGAAACTCTTTTGAAAAACATTCGAATAAGCTTTCATTCGTCAAGTCGAAAATCTTCAATTCATGTAAATCGGAAAATCGAATCTCAATTTGACCTTTTAGTGCTTTGCCACTATTCTGTATATCTACTACTATCCTCACCCCTGATTTATAGATTCCGTAACGCAACGTAATGCAAGGATTTCCGTGAGACGATGAAAGATAAATCATAGGACGACTCCACTACCATCTTTTTGAAGCTGCGTTGTGGTACGATGACAGAAGTAATCTATGAATGGTAGTGGAGTCGTCCTATGATTTATCTTTTATCGTCTCACGGAAATCCTTGCGTTACGTTACGTTACGGAATCTATAAATCGGCAACTGTGTTGAGATGTTTGAAGAATTTAGACTCAAGGCACTGATTCAAAAATAACTAGTGAAAACGAGGAATTAATTGTAAAATTTGAAAATTATTAGATAAACAGGAAATAAAATCAAAAATAATCAACAAAATATTTCAGGTGCTATTTGCTGGATAAATTGTTGAGGAGGCTGAGCCTCTTCGAGGAGCCGCCACTGATAATAGCCACAAATATGTGTCAAAATAAATCTCCTAAATCCTAACAGAAAATTAATGAAACAAGATACATCAAATATAACAGAAAATTAATGATTTTAGTCAAGAGTAGTAACAATTTACGAGCTCTTCATATATTAATAATTTCAGTATTATTTTCTTTAAATAATAATTTAATTTGAAGGTTATATTATGTCTTGCTTAAAAATTTACCAATACAAACGTGACCCAGACAACCTCTATAAGGATAAAGGGTTCTTTATATATTTTGTGTGGAATTCGTACAATCCTTGAGACTGTATATAGATGGATAAAATATTTTACGTGGTGTCCATGTAAAACGCACACCTGATGCTAATATTTAATGTCGAAGTTCGAGTTGAATAAAACATAGTTCGTTTGCATTATTAGAATTACGGGTGTTTACTTTTAAAACCACAAAAAATCGCTCTGGGTTCGATGACATTTTTTAAAATTATTTTTAAACAAAAACCAGCACGCTAGGCATTTGTGACTAGTCACTAGCTCTTCGGCACCACGATTTCATCTCGCCTCCTCTCTTTCGTACACTGGCACACCCAGTGGGGGGGGGCAAGGGGTTGAAACTCCCCCGAGATTTATAATGGTTACAAAAAAGTAATAAGCTCAATGGTCATTAATTATGATTTAAAGTAACTGACAATCAAACTGTAACTACAATAATTACATCTCAAGAACCAATTTTTGCGACCCCCAGCACATCACATTTGTCAGAAAATCGGGATAACAATTTTGATCCTGAACTAGAAAAAATTTGGAAACCAGAAAAAACTTTTAATTTTCCAGGTATGTCTTTCGGAAAATTTGAGAGACATTTTCATTTAGCCCCCCCATAAATTTAATCCTGGGTGCGCCCTTGCTTTCGTACCCTTGCCAAAAAAATCACATGTAAAGTCTAATTACGAAGCGTGCTTGAATATCTATATCTATAGTACGCCTCCTCTCGTTCCGGTTTTTCCGAATTTCCTGGGTTCTTATCTATTTGATCAATTCTCCTGACCCTTCAATTTGTTCGTATTTTAATTACCTACGTTTTTTCTCTACAAACCACTGAGATTGCTTCAGCAGATTAGTTTAGATTTGATGAGCTGGCTACTCGACCTATTCCACTGCCACCTTTCCAGATCTATTTTGGCCGTCTGAATCTAGGTTATATATGAATTATAGACACATCTTTGTGATTCATATTTCCTATTTATTTAAAGTTTTATATTTGTTAATACAAGTATGATACCAAATCAAATGTTGACAGCTACTTAATATTATATATTAATCTACTTGTCAAAATATCGATCTTGCACCTTCACTTCTCTCACTCGCTTTTTATACCTATTGATTTTAGAATCTCAACCGCCACACTACCCCCTTGCCAACCCGATTCTTTTTAAGTAGCCAATCAGACTTTCATGTAATTTCTTGCCGGTGGCTTCTCATCGCCTAGCAGAGTCCGACCACAATAACTTTGGGACACCACGTGATTCAACGTAGGGCCGCCTCGAATGCGATGCCGATCTCTGAGTGGCTGCGGCTGCGAGCCAGCGGCGGAACAACGGACGCTTTATTTTATGTAACTTCTTCGTTTTCATTTCAGTGTTGACAGCAGACCAGACAGTACTTTGCTTTCGATCTTCTAGTGCGATTTTTATATTATAGATCGGGTTGCTGCATTTATGTCCACTTATGTATTGGATTAGTTGTTGGAAAATCATGGACACAAAGTTTTAAGATTGCCGCCATATCCCTGAATTGAACCCTACTGAAAAAATATGGGCATCGGTCAAAAATTGGGTAGCAGCTCATAATACTACATTTGTTTTAAAGGATGTTGAAGCATTATCCCGAAAAAGATTCGACGCCACTTAGTGAATGGACGAATATTTGTCGACAAGTCAAAGAATATGAAAACTCACAAATAGCACGAGAACACATCCTCGATAATACGTTGGATCATTTATGTTTTAACTGGCGCTTTCTGCACAAACATTACAATCAGCTGTTGACTCAGATTAATAATAAGATTATATTTATGATAAGTTTAAGTTGACATGTTAGATATGTTTGTTAAAGTGTTTAGGTTTGGAATATATTAACTTTAGATTAGGTAAATTGTTTTCTTCCTTGCTAATTATTTAATGAAGAGGCCAACTTTAATCCCGTCGCCTACCTGCATAAAGCGAGTGATACCATTATGTATTTTTCTAAAGGTATCCAAAACCATAAAGTTTGATATATATTTGAAATAAATTCCTAACAATAAATTTAGAATGAAAATTACCTACATTTTCATTATGCAAGTCAGTAACGCCACTGGCTGATACGCCACACCCGCGACCATATGGTATCCCAAAGTTATTCTGCCCCAATAAGCCAAAAAGCGCGATAACTCCGCAACAAGCTCGAATGAATAACTTACCGCTTTATTGCTTCAGAAAATGAATGAAATTGTTATCAACTATTTTTAAGCGTTTCTAGCCTATGTCAATATACAGCTATTTGGCTTCATGAAAACACCATGCCGCCAAATCTCTTAGTAATTTTAGGAAAAATTGAGATATAAAAAAAATTCTTAGTGGTTTCTTCAAATGTTTTAAGTTCGATAGTGCTATTTGGCTTATACCATTAGATGCAAAATTATTATTGCTAGTGAATGGTATAAAATCACTAAAAGGGCGTATCTCAGAGATAGCGCCTTTCGGCTTAGTGGGGCAGTATTGTGCTTAGTAATTTCCTCCTCTAGGTGACAGAATCTGCAGCACTTGGCTTCTGTACCTTTTACGTTATGAGAAAAAAAACTGAAAAATGTTTTGGTTTTAATTGTTTTAATTTAATTTGCGTGTCCAAAACATATCAAAACTATACTTCGTAATACCTTTAAAATTATGGCACTATCCGTTTTCTACTAGGATTTTAGTCAAAAATAATTACCAATTGCTTAGCTCAACATGAACGTCTCGTATATCGGTGAATCTCATGGAATGCTGAAGCCCATTTTTACACGCTTTTTATTAGCTTCACTTGTATGTTTGTCTGTTTGTATGTCTGTATGTAACTCTCCGCGGCTTCTGGCACCGAACGAATTCGATGTCGACATTCACTATGAGCGACAGTATGAATATTTATTCACTTAGAAAAATATCAATTGTAAATATCGAATATGAATTCGATGTCAACGCTTACTATGAACGATAGTATGAATATTTTTTTGATAGTCAAAAAGCTATACGTAAATGCTGGATATTCAAGTTAATTTTAAATATTTACTAAGAATAAGAATAAAATCATTTGAATTATTGTAATTAAATTTATATTTTTTTTAAATTTAACAGCAAGTGCACACGTCAAGACTGGATTGGTTATCGAAGTAATAACTGTTAATTTTCTCTTCAAGTCGGAGCTAATTTTACAACTCTCCGCCCTCTGTTAGAAATTCGATATACTATCTGCATCAACATTAAGTTTTAGAATTTCACACCTCAAATTTTATTGCGTTGTTGAAGAAGAATTTTACGTTCATGCACCCTCTGTTGGAAATTAATAATACTATCAACGAGAACTTGAAGAAAAAATCTATAGACAATAAATCGAACTAAAAAGTTATACCTATAGTTTAAAAAAACTAAAAAAATACGCTTTTAAAGAATGTTGGACTAAAAAGTTAAAAATAATTTTAAAAATTACATTATGACAATAGTACATAAACAATACTAGTTTAATTGAGGGAAATGCGTGGAGCGCTTTGTGCTTATCGTATATCAAGCTCCCCACGCTTTTCCCTCAATTAAACTAGTATTGTTTATGTACTATTGTCATAATTTAATTTTTAAAATTATTTTTAACTTTTTAGTCCAACATTCTTTAAAAGCGTATTTTTTTAGTTTTTTTAAACTATATTTATTATTTCTTCATTCATTTCATTCATTCATTCCTTTCTTGTTGTTCGACCATGTAAATCGTAAATAAAATAAAAATTTCACAAAAAATAATTAAGTATGTATCTTATCGCAGAAACATATTATGTTAAATGTTAAAAAATCGCAAAGATAGGATTAATTTAAAACAAATTACGAGTAAGCATACCTTCATGGAACTAGCTTGTTTATCAAAAAGAGTGGAATTTATTGTCAGCAAAACTGTTAATGACCCAGAATAGTTTTGTATTGTTTTGCACGAATTGGGCAATATTTTACCAAGAGTCATATTCCTTCGTAAAATTAGATGACGTGGCTCATTTTTTTGTAGTAATCGAAGTTACCTATTAAATTTAATAAATAGTGAAATTAGTGATTCTAAGAAAAGCAGAAAAATAGAATTATTATTATAGACTTTCAGTATATCCTCTCCGAATAATGTTAGACCTTACCAAAATACAATAACATCTTAAAATGTAAATTAGGATTTACTAAATACAACTACCTATAAGATGTCAGTGTAATCGATATTTAAACTATAAACTATTGATATATGAGGTGATTAATAAATATTGGGACATGGGCTAAGGGAGGATTATTTGGACCAAAATATGTCGATAGGATAGATACTGAAAGGTTACCTAAATTCTGAGAAAAATGATGAAACAATTTTCTTTAAATTGGGCAGTGCAACCAACTTAACAGACAAATTAAATTTAAATATATCTAAAAAGTTGAAAAGGTAATTTAAGTCTTGAGATATTAAATAATACTAATTGATGATATTTACGCAGATGTAGCATTTTATCCATATATTTTGCTATAAAAATAAGTATAATTTATAAATCGCAACATTGAACTTTGCACTCACGGTCAAAATTATTATTCCGAAGACATTCAAATTATGAAATACATCATAATGTCATTGAAATTATATAGAATCAATATTTATTTTTCAATAAGATCTGAGAATTCGGCGGTGGTAATCCGGGAAGAACCTGAGTATTCTAAAATGTACTTTAATCCCTAATTACCCTAGACTTTTGACCAACATTCGCATAATTCAATATTGAGTATGATGTACTTTGTATATTATATTGTATTATATAAGTATTTATATTTTTTTTATAGTTTGTTGTGAATTTTATATTTTATATATGTATAGTAAAAGTTACGGAACATCCGAATCAAATCAATAAGACAGCTTTCACCAGCGGCGCATCGTTGTTAGAGTGTTCGGCGTGTATTTCTGGTGAGCTAAATATAACCAAATTTAACATATCATAGTTAGACTACAATTTGAAATTCTATAATTAAATTGTTACAAAACTTACCTATTGAATGGCATTTAACGGCAGAATTGGTTCGCCATTAGCCAATTCCTTTTGGAAATATCCATGTAATTTTCTAATACATTCATGTTTACCGGGCTTAGGGCCAACTGCACCGGTTCTACTTAAGGATTTAAGTAACACTTAGGAAATATGTGTGACTGCACCGCGTCGTAAGTCGTTCTTAACGTAAGTCGAAGTCTAGGTTCTACTTAAGTCGCACTTATGTGAAAGTGAGGTTATGTCTCGGCAGACCAAACTGTCAAAATATAGAGTAGAGAGGTTAGTTTATAAAATCAAGCAAAATGGAATTAATAATGGATATAGAGCTTTTTGATGACCTTTACGAAATAGAATTGATTGAATTTGGTGTTCCCAGGAATAAAATTCCCAGACAAGACTTCTACAACAGCCTTTCAGATTATACATTTTTTAAAAAGTTTCGATTACGAAAAGAAACAGTTAGATTTCTATTACCACTATTAGAAGATCGATTAGAGTGGCCGTCTGACATGTAAGTGAATGCATACTTCAGACTCTATTTTGTACAACTGAACGTGAAAGTACAAACCAAAGATTATATATTATACACACTTCAATATTGATGATTAATTAGTGTCATATCTGTCACATTTCAATTTTTACCAGAACCAAAATCCCTGTCCGCCTGTCCACATCCTGTGTTTAGTCGACTTAGCTAAATAAGACGCGGTGCAGTTGAATTACATTGAGTATTACTTAAGGAATAAAGTTTCACTTACGAAAGTATTACTTAGAAGAAGAAACGGTGCAGTTGGCCCTTATTGTCGAAAAATACTACAATGAATGTAAATTAACTTTACCAGTTTAAAGGAACGACAATGACGACAAACTTCAATGGTGACAGAATAATTTCCGAATAAAGTGACGTTTCTCTTTTTAAGTACAATCGTTGTCACAACACGACGTCATTTCACTTTGTGTTTACTTGTAATTATGATCTGAAATAAAGGAGTTTATTATTATTATTATTATTATTATTATTAACACAAGACATAGTGACAAACTGATAAAGGCGTAATACCGTAGCTTAATTCAGGCACAAAAGACATATGTACCTTTCCATTTGCTTTAATTGGACGTACGCTGTCAGCGATATCCACATAAAATTAGATTGTCTTTGATATATTCAGGGAAGTATGACGTAACGAGAAACATTCGTGACTTTTACTGTATTCATGTACCCTTCTGATCATTTTGGTGTAAAATTAAGTTTTCTATTGTCGAGTGCAACATTTGAATTCATGTTGCTCTTCCATAATTGGATCTATAAAATTGAAAAATTAATATTTATTCATTTTTTTTTCAAATATTCATATCAATATAAACTTTTATACCAAACTTTATTCAATTTATAAATTCGAGGTTATTATGAGACGATTTTGAAATATAAATACACTTCATTTGAATAATATTTACTGTTAGTTGCGAAATATCATTAGACCCATCATTAAAGGCTAATTTTATACGTGATGCACAAAGTGAATTAAACAATTACATTCACTAACTAAACATTTGAAGAAATAGATACATTAATCTATAGCAGCTGTACAAAATTTCTTGTGCTATTACACAAATCACATCACGCTTTTCTTCATTCGTAAATAGTAGTTTGTACAACTAGTAAGGCGAGTGCCGCAAATCTAGAGAATGGGAAGAGTAATTTACGTACAAGTTGTACACAATATTTTTTCTGCAACCACATTTATGAATGAAAGAAATACAGTAATTTATATAGAATTGGACAACTCAAAAGATAAATTATTTTGATCTTGGTTCATAATTCCTAAAATAATGCTTAATTAATGTTTTTATAATTAATAAATTAAAATAAATAATGAAATCAGTAGTTTACTTACTTTTGGTTGAATTTTAAAAATTGTACACCAATAAGAAATTCACTATTAGGTTGAATTGTCAAAAAAAGTTGATAGGTCATATTTATTGTTTGACATTTCGGTGCGGAAAAGTGCCATAGCGTGTACTTTTCGCATTACTTTTCCAACGGTTATCAAAAGAATTAAGAAAAGGCCTGCTTTGCGTATAAAAATTTGTGTAGAAAAGCGTGTTTTGCATAGTGGTTGTAGGAAAAGTATATAAAAGCAGTAATAGGCTACAATCTCACAGCAAAAATAATTCACTGCTATTAACCAGAATTATTAGGTCCGCAGCACACTAGTGGCAAAAATAGAAGACATGATGCTTCTAAAAATGATTCAGCTTAATTATTTGAGCTTTTAAGCACAACCTAAGCGAATAAACGAATATATCTTCATAAATGAAATAATATTTGAAATTTCCTTCTGGAATTCTGCACTGTTCAATTGACTTTTTCTCAAAAACGGATGAAATTATCGTTTATTTGCAAAAAATGGAAATAAACTCAAATTTAACGCCCTTATCGTCTTCCATAACGCTATTTTATTGAGGCATATTCGGTCCTATAATCAACAAGACATACACTGTGTCAGTAAAGTATCGAACAAATTCATTTTTAGCTAAGCAGGCCATTTTAAGAAATAATCCTGAAGTACGACGATTTTTGATTTTAATTTACCGTATTTTAAAATAATATTCTAATATACAGGGTGAATTACTTTCGAGTAATGACGTCACCGTCATTTTTTTTTAAATGGAACACCCCCATTTTGTCTCAATTTTCGGATTACTCTAGCTGAGCTGATTCCAAAAATGTATCACACGGTAATTCCAATTGGTACAGGGTGGACAAAAATACAACAGGTGGATTGGTATACGTGGACCTATTGAATGGCCAGCGAGGTCACCAGATTTCAATCCTTTGGATTATTTTATGTGTGGCCATCTGAAGAATGTTGTGTATCAAACGAAACCAGCAAATATTCAAGAATTAAAAGAGAGAATTCGGACAGCAATAAACAATATTTCTCAAGACACAATAAACAAGGATGAACAAGAATTTGTACATCGTTTGGGTTACTGTCAAATACAGCAAGAGCTGCAGTTCGAACATTTATGAAGTCATGTATTTCATCATATTCTGTCCGCTAGACAATAAGTATTTTTGATAATATTGTTAATTTAACTAATAAAGAATGTTATATACGCGTTACTTTATGAGCACACATAAAACTATTGTATTTTTGTCCACTCTGTACCAATTGGAATCAACATGTGATACATTTTTGGAATTAGCTCAGCTAGAGTAATCCGAAAATTGAGACAAAATGGGGGTGTTCCATTTAAAAAAAAATGACGGTGACGTCATTACTGGAAAGTAATTCACCCTGTATATTAGATTAGCCACCTGGTTTAGAGGCTTCAACGTATCTCGTAAATATATAACTACAATAAATAGGATACGATTTGGAGATGCTTGCTAGCCCAGTCATTTATTTAGACTTAATATAGACGAAAATGACAACTGCAAACAATGTGGTAAAAAATTACTAACATAGGTGATCTCGACCATGTGTTCTTTGAATGCAGTAAATATTTACAAAAATCCAATTCTCTTTATCACAATTTAATAAGATGTAATATGCCCACTCCACATAATGTACAGTCTTTATTATCTACAGTAAACAAGGAAGTACGAGTATATAGATGTATTATAGTTTCTGTCGAATACATGCGTAGTGCTATAAAAAATACATGCTGGTATTGGCACAAACAATGGTATCCCCATACGAGTATGTATTATGTCAGATTTGTTTCCTTTGTTTTCACCTACTGTAGAAAGTCCCTATTATCCGGGGCCTAGTTTTGTATGTGTGAGAAAAAAGTCTTGATGGGCCCCTAGACAAGAAGCGAGTCTCCCTGTATATTTCCATTTGTACCTCTTCTAATAGTTCTGTGAGTTTATTATAGGAATAGCTGCCGCGCGGGTTTTGACGGAACTTTATATTACAAATGCAGCTGGCCAAAAAAAAAATTCGGTTTTATATATTTTGGTCCAAATAATCCATCTTTAGCCTATGTCTTAATAGTTATGAACCGCACCGTATACGGAAACGAAAATTTTGGAAAAGCCCCATTCATGGGAGTACTTGTCCGGGGTTTTTCCTAGTATCTGATATTAGTAGATGACGCGTATACCTTTTTTTCTATTAATTCAATTAATTTTTTTTTAATATAACATCCTACCAAAAAATTTAAGCCACCTTACGTAAAACAATTTCTTATTATCGTTACCTACGTCAAGTGGTTGAGTGGTAAACTGAAAAAAATCCATAACTAAAATTATACCTAAATTGTACTTTAATTTGTGAGATACAGTAAATCATCTGTCTAATTATCACAATTAGTTTACTCTTATAAGAATTGTACTTCCCCAGTGATAGTTGCGTTAAATTTAATTTGTTTAAGCTACTTATTTTGCCTTGTATAAAGCTTAAAATATTTTAAAAATTCATCGAAATACATTATTCGTATAGGTGTGTCACGGCAAACTTTAACTATCTGTATATTGGAAATTAATCAGAAAATAATTAAGTTATACCTTGGGAAAGTTAAAATACAGTGCTACAAACAATTGCACAGGAAACAATTGATATTAATTATTTATTGAGAGGCATAATATTTATTTCTATAAATTACTTATTTGAGCATAATTGGAATTGCCAGGCGATATTCACTGCTTAGAGTTCTGAATAACTTCATCAAGCTTTGGTAGGAATCGCAAAGCTACTGCTAGTATTTCCTTTAGACCTATTTCCCGGAGGAATTGGAATTTTAGGATGTCTGCAGGCTCTAGTGTCCTTCTTCCATTTAAAAGTCTCGTAGGTGTTGCGCACTAGGATTCCGAATTGCTGTGCAGTCCGCATATTATGTGGATGCAGGTTTCTTCTTCCATGTCACAGAATCTACACTCTACTTCCTCCACTATTTTGGGCTTATTTAGGCGACAATGTCCCGTTTGGAACCCTGTTAAACCTCAGTGCAGTTTTACTCTGACTTAAGCATTCATTTGATCTCAACAGGCTGAACTCACCCAAAAGTATCTTTGATTTTCTAACCCCTACTAGATCTTTCCAATGGTCAAATATTCTCTTTTTTCGGCTTTGGCTATTTCTTGCAATATTTCATTGGAGCTGATACCGCTAAATTGTTCTCGCCTAGTTCATTTTCCCAAGCTTTCGGGGTGTTTGGTTGCTCTCATGTTTGTTATTTCGTATTCGATGGAATTGAATTCGTCTCGTTACAGATCTTCTTGACGTCCGAGTAGATCGAATCCAAAATCGCTTTTTCCTATGTTTTTTCTTACTCTTGGTAAGCAAAATTAAGCACGCTGCTGCTGCACGTGGTACGGACGCGACAGTTTAAAACAAAAGTTATACACTTAGTCTGACGGTTCTGGTGAATATTTCAATTTTTCCCGGGTTCTATTTCGACGACCTCGACATGGTAAGGAAAAACTCTTTGAACCTGTGTTAATTATTGTAAGACGTTGATAGGAAGTAATCGGATTTAGCGACCGTGGCATAAAAAATTACTAGCGTATAAAGTTCATTTTTTATTTATCAATGTAATAAAATATATTCTAACTGTGGTATTCAAGTTTTAATTAAAAATTTATTTTATTTATTTGCATTTTATTCCATGTTATTTTGATGTATTTGCTAATCCAACCAAAGAGCTACATGTGTGTGGACACGTTCTGTAGTCGATAAATGTATTTAATAATATTGCAGTCCAGCTGTTTTAACGGGTGTCGTCATTATTAATGGTGATCAAACCTACTAGTTCTTCGGAAAAGAATTCTTGTAGTTTTTTAATAATGAATAAACGATTTGTAGTTAATAATTGTAGGAACGCAAACTTGAAGCGAATGGGTGATTTGCAAAGATTAATACTTATATTTAATTAGAATTTAACTTTTAATTACTGGTTTTGTGTAGTTTAACTTAAGCTGATTAAAAATAAATGCCGCATCGTAAATATTTATGGTTCATTCATTCGATTGGGTTGTACTCAACAGCCCAGGCACTTGAACTGAATCTTTGTACCATTTCCCATGTTATCTACTTCCATTCCAGAAGCTTTGTGTCTTCTATGTAAGCAACTAGTTTGACTGGAGGGATTTTCAGTAGTTGTAACATGGTTTTATTATTTCCTCTCCAAAGTGCTTCCGTCTGAGTCCATGTAAGTTCTCGCAGAAACAGAGTATGTGAGTGGGTGTTTCATCATAGAGTTCACATTTCCTGCCCATTTTGTGCAGATGTTTCCTCAGGGTGCAGTGTCCAGTCACCAGGTTGGTAACTGTCTTCAAATGTGTCTTACCCAGTTTCAATAGCCTGGTTGAGAGTTCGTTGTTCAGTAAACTCTTTGTATGGAGGTGCCGTTGTGTCGACCTCCATTTGAGTTGGTGTTCCCTATCTAGCCAGTTCCCGATTTCCCCTCTTATGCAATCTTTTGTGATTCCACAAAACAGTTCCGGGCCTATGAAGTCTCCTTTAGAACCTTCTTCAGCTAACTGGTCAGCCATTTCATTACCTGCAATCCCGTCATGTGCCGGCATCCACATTAGAGATTGTCTCTTGCCAGCCTCTTGAGGGATTCTTTACAGTTTTTTACAAGTTTTTTATTTATAGTTATTAGAAAATAGTGCGAAGGGGGCAATCCCTCCCCATTACTTGTAAGAAATATGACTCTCTACAATAATAATAATAGAGAGTTTTCGAAGCCTCTCAAAAAACATTCCGATTATCGTTATTTGACAATTTTTGACATAGGTGATAGGTAATAGAATTTTACCTACGACCCCTCCTGTAATCAGTGAATAACACACAGTCGGCATCAATGTAATGACGTCTATTACGCACGGTAAAAAAAACACACAGCTGTAGAGTAAATCGCACGGCTTCCCTAGCAACATCTTAGCAACTGTCAATAGACGTCGCCATTTTATTCAAAATTTACTATTTGAAAACATTCGATATTGCCACGTGTAACTATGAAAAGCCCAAAGGGCTAAGTATGTATTGATTATAATTGAAAAATAGACTTTTGATTATCAACAATATATTAATTAAACGTTAGCTCTTTAATGTGCTTCTTTCATTGGTAATAGAGATGGAGATGAAAGTTTACCAAGCACCTCTAATAATGTAACTGGTGTTTCTTATGCTTCAACAAGCAAATGAAGCGATCTATGATCTGTGTTTAATAACTGTACAGTTACTATAAACAATTATTATAATAACTAATATTATGGTATTATACAATACAATATATACAATAAAATGATTCAAAATATCTTTTGTTGATGTTGTTCAAGTATTATTAATAATAAGATTATAAATACTACTACAAGTAGTTCGTAGGTAAAGTATAGTACGTAACTACTGTTGTAAAGCATTTTATGCACTCACGGAATTACGCACTCGCCGCTACGCGGCATCGTGCGTAACTTTTCCATTCATGCGTAAAATGCTTCTTACCACACACGTTACGTAATATACTATTATGCAACGATCATGTAATGATAGCCATTAAGACACGAGCATGTTGTAGGATACGAAACGAGCCGCATGCGGGTTTCGTATATAATATGCGAGTGTATTAATGGCCATTACATGAAAGTTGCATACAATATTTTTTCTACTCCGATTAATAAGAATTATATAATTAATAATTATCATTTATTATAAAAAACAAGAACAATGAAAGGAACTTCAACAAATAAATTTTACAAATTGTACAACAAATAAATTTAAAACTTTTGAACATAATAATATTAATTCTTTAATCTTCTTTGTGCATGTATAAATTATTTATTGTACAATTTGTAAAATTTATTTGGGGGGCTGATCCTGTTCGGATGGTTGTTGAACTGGAGGGCATGTTAAAGTTTGTTTCATTCCTATTTGTTATATTTTTTGTGTTTCTCCAATCCATAAATTGTTTGTATAATTATTTATATGTTTGTATATAATTATTTAGTTTAATTAATTTAAAATATAGTTACTTTTGAAAATCAAAATTATTTGACAGCTGTCAAATTAAGTGTCACTTAATAGGTCTGTTCGCCTGCAATAAACGTGTAGCACTGAGCTATATAATTTTGAAAAATTCAGGTCTATCTGTGAAAAAATGCGTGTAAAATTGCTAAATTTGGGACTATCTATGTATATTGCATATGTATACTGCAAGAAGCATTAAACCATATTTAAAATAAATAAAATCGTATAGCTCAGTGCTACACTTTTATTGCAGGGAACAGACCTAATATAATTAATTTCAGAAATGTCAACCAGGTATCCATGGCTATATTAAATATTGTGCGAATGTCGCTATTGGCTTAAAAATCTGTATCATAATGAAAATTTGTATCATAATGAATATCATTATGATACAGATTTTAGTCTTTTAATAAGTATATTATAAAACAGGAGTAGAAAAAATAGTTTATAAAATAAAGTAGATAGACATACCTATATAAAAAAAGATAAAAATGGCTCACATAGAATTCTTTGACAAATAGTAGTATTTAATTATTGGTAGGTACTAAAATTTTTTATTTAATTTTATTGCATAACTTCATTTCCAATGATAATGTCCATGATTTAAAACGGTAAATGGGGTGAGAAAAAAATACATAATTATTGCAAATTTAATCAGATAAATCGATGCAATGTTTTTTACGAAAAAAAATATACAATTTACTCTCAATTTGGCTATTATGGAGTAACCTAGAAAAATAATAAAAATCTGATGATCAAATGAATTGCTACAAAAGGAAGTTGTATAATTAATTAAAAAACTGTATAAGAATAGGTTTAATATTTGGTCTAATAATATTATTACCGAAACTTTTTGATGAATTTCACCATGTCAAGGTCTTTGACATCGAAATGCATCCCAGGCTTATCGTAATGATTTTATAATACGTAGTTTGTGTGTGTGTTGTTTACATAAAACTTTAATTTGTCTAACTTTCAATTTAATTATTTTGATGTGTTGTAATTGATAACGGACGAAAATACTACTTGCGGAATCGAAATTTCGATTCTATGTCGGGTCTATTGACCAAATTCGCGCGAAAAATTTCGTTTGGCCGAGACTGCGATTATTATTAACGATAGAAATTTATAGACCAAAAAAATCAAGAAGTTGAAAATATGGCAGTTGTACAACTAAAGGTTCTCTATTAGTTCATAGCCTAGTCAAAGTACACAAAACATCCGTAAAATGCCACAAAAAACATGAAAATTCAAAATTGAGTATTTAAAAGGGTTGTGATTAACATGAGAAAAACTTTACGATGTTACCATTTTTTGTGAAGTTTTATGTGTACTTTGACTAGGCTATTAATCAACAAGTTGAAAATGGTGAAAAATATGTGTGATAGCTCATTAGATTCGGAATGATGCCTAGAAAAACGTATCGAGAGGATTCATAATTTAATGTTTCAATAAGTTAGGCAATAGGCAAGATGACTGATTTTGAAAAAACTGCTCCACGATGTTTGTACACATAAGCTTTATCCAGTAATGGTTTGGTCTAACGAAATACAGTTAATTTGAAAAGAATGAAGCAAAAGTGGACAGAAAGAAGGGAAACTTATCATAAAAGTTGTGATTCTACCTTGCTTGGTCTGAATGAGGAATAATAATAACAATAATAATATTCATTAATATTTATTTCAACAAAAAGCTTATTAATTGTTAAAACAAAGTATTTTATTTTTGTAATATGAAACTGTGTTAAATTTTCGAAACTGTTTACCATAATTTGACCAAATACGACATCTTAATTAGTTAAAATTTGAAATATCTATTCAGTTAGGCAATAGACATACTTTTGACGTGTGGTAAGATATGATCTATGATTATGTGATATTATTAAAAATAATTACCAAAAATTGTAGTAAGTCCATCAAAATCTAAAAGATATTGTCCTTGGCCGCAATAAAATTTCAACTGATTCAACTTATGTAACATTTTAAAGAATGTGCTTTAGGCTTAATGCAATATTTTTCGTATGGGATATAAAAGTCATTTTGAAATTTTTAATGCGTTCACAGTTAAAACAATTCGTTTATTTACTTTTATACAGGGTGTCACTGTATAACTATTCATAATTTTCAGAACCGACAGAGGGCACATAAATAAACATTTTTTATTAATAAACTAGTGTACACAAATTCTTCAATATCGAGATAAATTGAATCAAAGCAACCTTTGAAGAAAAACAAAACTATTTTCGGACTTGTCATTTCACGTGTGTCACTAATTATTTCTTTTTACGTTAAGGTGGGATTATACAGCAAATAAAATTAAATAAGGAACTAATTAAAATAAGTTAAGAAATAAGGACAAAAAACATCTTGCGAGATAAAAACATCTCTTTTTTATGGGTACCATCACACATGGGAATAAGAGGAAACGAAGAAGTTGACACCTTAGCCCTAAAATCAACTTCAACTGATGATTTACCTCTCCTTACAAAATTTCCCCACACTGATCACAGATCCTCAATAAAAAAATACATTTACCAAAAATGGCAATCGATCTGGAAAGACACTGAAACAAATTTGAAACAAATAATGCCCGAAATTGGAACCAAACTCCCACTACCTTTTAAAAGAAAAGAACAAGTACTAATAAACCGTTTAAGAATTGGACATACACGCATAACACATCAACATCACTTGACAAAAGAAGCCGCACCTTTATGTCAAATATGTAAAACTCAACTCACAGTAAAGCATCTATTACTCGAATGCCCAGAATATGGAAAACAAAGAAAACGCCACAATTTAGGAAACTCTTTAAAATCAATTCTCTCTTCAACCGGAAACGAAGTGCTATCCTATCTCAAAGACATTAACTTAATCTCAAAAATTTAAATTGTGATATAAATGTACCACACTACACTGTAAATGTCTCCCCTGCTAATAACTCTTAGTAGTTGATGCGGGGTTATGTATGTTTAAATAAAAAAAAAAAAAAAAAAAAAAAAACATTGGATTATACAGATGACTAAAATAAAATAACAAAGTAGGAGTAAGCCAATCGAATTGCAGCTTTTTTGACAAAAACTTTGTTTGTGTTTTGTGCAAGTTAAAAGTGATTTCACTTTTTGTTTTGCCGTATCTACTTATCTACACTGTGGGCCGAAATAAAGGAGTACATTTTTTAATAGAAAATATTTTTTTTGTTTTTTGGGAGATTTATTTTCTTTTTGCAGGGCTAATAACCTAACATGTCCTCAACATGACTGTAAATTTGAAAGCAAAAATAATGTACAGTGTAATAACAGTGCGTTTAAGCTCGCTGCAAATGAAAACTGTCTTAGCTAAAATTGTACTAATAAGCATTTTCGGTAGATAAACTATCCAGAACACTTCAGTAAAAAGGAAATTTTCCGAAATTACCGGATTCGTGAAATACCATTTTTTTATTGAATAATGGTGGCTAAATTCATAATATTTTACTCTAAGTTTTAAAGCTACTAAACTGTTTTCATAAATGTGTTATTTGTTAAAATATTATTTAATAAAAAAATGGTATTTCGTGAATCCGGTAATTTCGGAAAATTTCCTTTTTAGTGAAGTGTTCTGGATAGTTTATCTACCGAAAAAGCATATTAGTACAATTTTAGCTAAGACAGTTTTCATATACAACGAGCTCAAATGCACTGTTATATAATTTTTTTTATAAGTCCGACCCTGTACATTGCTTTTGCTTTCAAATTCACAGTCATGTTGAGGACATGTTAGGTTATTAGCCCTGCAAAAAGAAAATAAATCGCCCGAAAAACAAAAAAAATATATTCAATTAAAAAATGTACTCCTTTATTTCGGCCCACAGTGTACACTACAGTAGGTAACCTCAATAATTATATGTTCATTTATTCGAATTCTGTTTCCTATTTTCATTAATCACAAATAATATTTTTAGGTTAGATGTTGAATTGGGAACTCAGAATATTTAGAACAGAAATATCTGGGTCATGCGCAATATCGGTTTCCAAACAAAATAAAATAAAATAAGAAGAAAAGATAAAAGTTGGCCATCTTTTGTAATAACTCTTATTTTTCCCTATTTTACCTTATTTCTTGTATAAACACTTTCATATAGATGCGTATGGTCATCTTTCTTATTTTGTTTCTTATTTTATTTTTTTTCCTGTATAATCTCACTAAACATTCATGGACTTACCCAAAAAAAACAGAAAAACTTTAATCAAAAACGATTCAACCACTTAGTAGGAGTTACATTGAAAAAGAAGAACATTTTCATTGTATCTGTTTTTTTTTTAAATTATATTTTATAACTTTTGAAATGTTATAATTTGAAAATATTCTTCACTTTCAATGAATAATACAAAAAAATACCACCTTTGAATATAAAATTAACGATTTTAAGCAGCTTCTCCCGTGAAATTTTCGATTCCTAAGATGTGCGCAAAATTTCGAACGATTCGGACGACTGGAAGTGGGTAAAATTGTATTCAAAATGTTCCTCTGCATACAAACAGGCCACGCTAATAAAAAAACGTTATTATAAATAAACCAGTTTTTACCAAAATTAGGGTAATAAATTTAAATATTCAGTTCAACAAAAAATTAAAAACTTTCACTTTTATAAACTGCTTGAGAATAGAGTTGGAATATTAACGGTTATTTAAAAACGGTTGTCAAAATCAATTTATTATAATAATGTTTAATACCTAATCGGTGTTATACAATAAAAATAATAATTACAAATAATTGGGTTATCAGTTATTGATAAAATGGATACGTTTAGTTACATAGTGGTCAGTTATTTATAAGACAAAGAAAAAACAAAATGGTACAAAAATTATAGATAAATAAAGAAATCGCTAAATGTAAAAATTTTGCATTTTTGGGAAGTCATTTCTATTGGAACTCTATTGAAAAATTTTTAAATTAAATTTTAGCTAAATTACCATATATTCAACAGGGGAAACAGTAGATTCCTATGTGCTTAATAGGATGGAATTTATAATTTGAATACTATAAATACTGTGTGTGTAGGTGAGAAGGTAAACGGCTCTTCGTTGCAGCTGTATTATACACATTTCGGCTCTTCTTTCAGAGTGGATCCTTCCTGCTTCACTAGCACTACACATTTTGATGAAAAATGAAAGATGTTGTCGGTACCATTTGCATCACTATATCTAGATAGGTACATATACTTTCTCTTGAAAAATTTTCGAAGCATTATGACATTTAATTTATATGCAAATCATCAACAGCTTTAAACATACATTATGTATAATTCATAGGAAAAAAAAATTTTCTTTTTTAAATCTGCCAAATATATATTTTGATAGTCCAATATCTCAGAAACTGTTCACTTGACAAGTATGGAATTTGACAGCTGTAAACAGATGATTTATTATAAAAATACTTCCATTTTCCAATATTTAGTTCATGTCACACCACAGAGTGATTTAATAGCTATTTATGTAACCACTTATGAAATGCATCATTTTGTGTAACGAGTGAAATTTTTGGCGGGACGAGCGAGGTCCCGTAAAATGACACGAGTTACACAAAAAAGCATTTCATAACGTGTTTCATACAAGATTTTATCTAATTTTGACAAAAAGAAAATTTAATTTATTTTATGCGAGTCCTTTTGACAAAAAGAAAATTTAATTTATTTTATGTCTTTTTTAACAATTTTCAATTAATTTTTCTGATTTGAAAACAGCACTTTTTGATTCCTACAAGTTATGCAACCAATATTACACAAGAAAATACTTTTATTTTATACATTAATTTCAGACTTTTCTTTATTATTTTACCATTAATATTAAATTGAAATCGAAAATAGCTAATAATGCATAAAATAAAAAGTAAATTGTTCTAGTTGTTCTTATTGTTAGTAGTTCTCTTCAGTTCTAGTTGTTCTCTTCAGAACTAGTTGTTGTTATTTTTCTATCATATGACCTTAAACTTTCTTCTTTTCTCTCTTGTTTTTATTAACTGGTGATAAAATTAATTTTTCATCACCAGTTACATAATATTTTTCATTATGTAACTGGTTACGAAAAATGTGACGTTTGCTAACGGAAGTCAGTTTTGAAAAATGTCACTTTATATGTCAAAATTAGATAAATAAATTGACGAGCAAAAAATTGAGATCACTTACAAAGTTGCAAGTAATTGTATGCCCGTTTGAACCGTTTGGAATTTAAGCACGCCTTTAATAACATGCTATTAAATTTAAGAATCACTTAAGTTTTTCACTTGCTGCACTGCAGCACTGAGAAAATGTAGTAAAACACTAGTGACTTTTCAGATTTGGCTTAATATTAGGCAATCAAGATTAGAACTAATATTTAGAATCTTCTGAAGTTTCAGTTTTCAATTATCTCGATGTCCAAAATTAACAGAGTTGACGCAAAATGTTTATAAAATTAGCTACTAGCGTTGTCTTCGGAATATTTTTATTTTAATTGTGACTAGCATATTAACTATTTTTTTTTGACGTGACTTTTTTTTTAAAATGTTTCTTTCGGTCGTTGGATTCAAGCTGAGATAATATCAGCAAATTAAATATTGCAAATTTAACACAATATAATTCCATCACCTAAAAATTCTCTTAAAACAAATAATTGAATTTAAAAAAATATAAATTATTTTTTGTTTGTTACAGATTCCGAATATTTGCCCACGACTAACCGTCTTGGAAGTTTTCTGTTCTCAAGAATGCCCCCGTTCGATCTAAGCAATTTTCAAGGGGTCAGCGCAGAATGCCGAAAACAAAGTAAACAATACATACAAGGACTACAGAATTTCCAAATATGGGCTTTAAATAGTAAGTACCTACTAAAGTAGAAATTGATCCAGACCAGATGTTAGACTCTAAAATTCTATGTATCATTTGGAAATGTTTAAACTGCAGTTGCAGATAAAACTGTAATGTTCAACTGATACCTAAGAGATCTATTGATGTTTAAAAGTAATTCATAATTAATTTTTACCATAATACAGGGTATACATGATGTTGAAATTACAGGAACCATTTGAATAGATTTACAAGTCTCATCATTTACAGCGTAGTTGAAATAAGAGGGAGGAAATAGTATATTTTCGCCTACCTTACCGGAAAACCTAAAGCGTTTCCTGCATGTGCTTCACACAAAGGTTTTTCGTCTACCGAATAGACCAAAAAATAGGATAATATAAAAAAAAACTTTGACATACACTAAAGTCCATTTTCCACGGTGCGAGTTGACGCTGCAACTCGAAAAAGTTGCATGCAAATTGGCGTTTTTTTTCGTTGGACGCGTTGGTCGGATGAATTAGAACTTGCTCTATTTTCGAGCGAGAAGTCGCTGCGACTTGGTAACTTTTCTGGTGGATTTTGTCGCACCAACCCAAGATTTATATTGGCTGCTACGCTCTGACATTGCTGTCACAGGATTTCTTCTACGTTTTCTTCTAGTAGAGCAGCACAGGCCATACTACTAATTACTGTTACTAAAACAATGCCCTCAACGTTTTCCTCATCCATTCTGTTAACTTCAAAACTTGATTCTAGAGAAACTACTCCTATTTGCTTTATTTTCACTCGCTAATTTTTTTTACACTGTGAGGTTATGAAACTAGAACTGCCAATTGTTTAACGAAGTTGGCAACACGTAACGTTTCCCCTATGCCTGGATGATTCGCAGCAACAAACTATCGATGCGCTGATTGTACTTTTTCTCGCAGCGATTTGTTCCAGCAACAAGTCGTTGCGATTTGTCGCCACGTGGAAAATATACTTAATGAGTTTTCCGCTCTTGTATACTTTCCACCCTATTTTGGGTGTTCACATAATTTTTTTTCCGGTAAGGTAGGCGAAAATATACTATTTCCTTCCTAGGGTGGGAAGTATGAGTTTCCTTCCTGATATTAAGAAAGAAAGGTTGCACTTTCTACAGGGGTAGCAGGAAAAATAATTTACTGTAACGGAATCTCTCATTTATTGCGATTTTTTTATTTTATTCAAATTTCAGTGTATGATTCAACAGCGAAACTACCATCTGGTATTTTAAATGGAAATATTAATCAGCTCGGGGACTTTGATATGTGCCTTGACGCTTTTTCACAAAAGCATAATATTCAAGGACAATATTGTTTGGCTTCGATAGAAGTTCAAAGTCCGAAAAACGCATATTTGGCTGGTCTATATCAACTCATCCACTCGCATCATCATTTCAAAAGTAAACTTGAAGACGTAAGTAATCTAAAAGAGGTAGACGGCAGTTACAATGGATAATATTCAAGCAATTTAGTTCCAGTTTCTGTCTTTCAGATCTTATTACTTCTAAATGCAGTAAAGAAGGGGCAAAACTGTAGATGTAGTTATAGCAAGCGCCAAACGTAATGGCGAGCCCGCCCCCATGCGCACAAACTCATTTTTAGTGTTACCTCCCACTACAGCTCTTGCAAGACATATAAATGCACTGTACAGAGGCGTATCATTAGTTATTCTCCAATTCTGTTGGCGTTTGGCATTGTCTGAATAATTTTTGTCATTTACTTCAGTGCTATTTTGGATATTTTTGTCATAATTCGATAGTTTCCAAGCAACCATACCCAAATTTTGTTAAAGTAATTTTTTGTGATACAAACAAATACCAGCCTGGTCGTTTCATTATCCATCATTCCAAACGGACGTGCAATATCGTATTTACTTTTTAAAATTAGATATTTTTGAAAAAACATTCAATTTGCTTTAGAAAAGGTATATTTGCAGCCCAAGTGCATTATTTTGTAGAAAACTTAATTTGCAATATTTTTGTTAGGCTTGGAAATAATTATAAATATCACAAATTCGTTGGGAATAAATATGGTAACATAAATAATAAAGGATATTTAAAAATAACGGATTAAAGAAGAAGTGAACCATTTTAACCAAAGAATGATAACAACCGTGAAAAATTGATTTAAAATTATATGATCAAAATATTCGCCAATTACTTCAATGAATTTCTTACATTAAAAAAATGTCTTCTAGCTACATGTTAAATAACTTCAGTGCCAAAATTAATTTCTAGTATAAACAGAGACTTAATATAACCTCATAAATAAAGAGTTCAAATCAGGACTGCGTCCAGGTTATGGATGTTCACTTCCTCGTCGATTCCATCAATAGAGAAATACCTGTTTCATTTCAATTCAAGCTGAAAGTGCTGCACTCCCTGTAGGGTCTTTTTAGATTAACTATAAACTGAATTTTCTTCTCTCCCCTTTCCCATCTTTAAACGCTTGAATTGGTTGTTTTATTAAATTTTGATTAAACTTACATCCATATAACAAACAAAAAACGAATTATTTTTCTAAATTGACTCACATTTTATAGCCTGGACACCGTGTTCCCCGTTTTTCATCGATAAATTGGGCTCTATGTGTTCCCGACAGTTGTACTACAAAAGATGTGGAATTGGGCTTGAAGAAAACTGTACAAAATATTCTAGATGGAACGGAATTTGAAATAAGATACGAAGTCGATTCTAGTATGTGTCAAAAGAAAACGGATAAAACGTATCCCAGTTCTTTGTATATTACCTTGTAAGTAACTTCCACTACTTTATACATTTAGAACCTCGTTTGACATTGTTGATTCCTAGTGAATTCTAAACTTGTTGTTGAGAAGTCTAAATACTTTTGTTAGTGAAGTAGAAGCAAGTAAAAATAAACTAAGTTGTGAGAGAAAATTGCAATTTTTTCATGTAAATAACTCTTAAAGAAATAAATTGAAGATATGGGCCTTGCTTTCAAGGTTTTTTCATTCAATTTTTGTACTACACCGCACCCTAATCATTACCACGATTATGATATTTAAAAATCATTTCAGGTTGATCTTTGGAGTTATCATAGCTTGGGAATGTATAGCTACTCTGTATGATGTTCTGTCGGTTGGAGAAAAAGGTAAATGTTTTGGCTTGTTTATAAATTATTATACAAATTTAAAGTTTACTATGTTTTTTATTTTTGAAAATCTATTATTAAATTCTTCTTCTTAGATCTTTCAGTCACTGTCGTTCGAGATCTTCGAATGTAGATCCAAATTAAACCACTTTTGCACTCACATTTTAATTATAATTTGTTTAATTATCAGTAATAGATGATTGCTCTTAGATAAATGGATCATGGCGTTTTCTTTGAAGAAAAATTTACTATCCAGTTTATCATTAACCAGACCATCGGGAGATATCGAGACTGTGCACGGAATTCGATGCTTGAATGCCATTTTGTTATTAGCATCTCATAAATCAATGGCTGCTTTCTTCCAACCAGCTCCAAATAGGACAGCTTTCGTAGAGGTGAGTGAAAATGTAGACGAAATACTTTTAAATTCTTATATTATATATGCTCCCAACATGTCGGAAAATCAAGCAGACATTAAATCACTGAATTCGATGAACTAGGCGAGAAAAATATCATCATCTAACTGTGGATTTCAGGATACACAGGAATAGAAGGAGATGAACTAGCAAAGAGGGGGACTGAAACACTCTTTTGGGTATCAACTCCAATGTAATATTGGGAGAAAAATATCTGACCATCGGAAAGATCTAGTAGGGCTTAGACAATCAAAGATACTTCTACTGGAGAAAGAAGAATGTAGACTCAGTGGCATAAAAGAAGAAACCACTATTTACATATTTGCGGATTGCACAGCAACTAAAAATCCTAGTGCTCAACACCTAGGTGACTAATGAATAGAAGAGGGAGACTTGCCTAAACTGAAGCCTGCAGGCAGCCTAAAATTCCTACATATAATTGGTCTAAACGAACTACTAGTCTCTGAAACATGCCTCAGGCTAAGTAGAAGTAAGGGGTCCTAAAAGATCTTTTAGACCTCCTGGGTAAAAACAGAGGAAAAATAAAGCATTTGAAGATTTTTTTTGGGTACTTGGAATTTTGGCCAAGAAAGTATGTTGCAGACGATCCAGATGACGTAATCTTCATCAAAAAGGAAATGCTTCTCTTGTGTTCAATTTATAATAATCAACAAAAACAATGTAAATTTTACCGAATATCGATAGTTATGTATTTGTTCTTGTTTCTAGTTTATCGGCAGACCATTCTCAGTAATAGGTAGAGCAGCTAGTTTATATACGGATCCATTTATAATGATGTCCGGCATGCTAACCACGTACTCTTTACTAGGTCGTCTCTATAAAACTAAGAAAATTAACATTTTAGATGAATATATAACTAGACTGTTTAGAATATTACCGACATTTATGGCTTTAATAGCGTTTTGTACCTTCATATTACCTCACATCGATAGTGGACCAATGTGGAATTTAGTGGTAGCCCATCATTCAGAGATATGTAAGAAGTATTGGTGGAGAAATTTGTTATTTATTCACAATTATTTTGGATTTAAGGACATGGTAAGTTAAAAATTATTATTTGGTGTGAATATTGTTAATCTAGGCATAGCATTGCTAATTTGAGGTCGGTCGATGTTGGCAGCCTCGTTGTTTTGGTTGCACATTTGTAGTCTATTGCTTATTATTAATCACTGATGCGAAATCACCAAAGCAAGATTGTGCATCACATCGAAATGATAAGACTATTGGCAAAAGGAGTGTTTGTTAGTCAAAAAAGTTGCGCGCAGGAATCAGCCAATATTAAAGGAACACCAAATCGACCGAGAGTTTCGTCACAGTATATTAGGACCAAGAAAGTTGATTACAATAGGCTACGCACCGACGTTTATCTGCTGACTGAGTCTTGGAGCGTTCTGAAGAGGACACCAGTTTTGACAAAAATATCATATTTAGCAGCGAGTCGCATTTTTGAGTGAATGGCTAGGTTAACAAGCAAAATTTCCGTATAAGAGACGGCGCCAAGTCGTATGGCACTGCATCCAGAAAAAATTACTACTTGGTGATGCCGTTTTATTCTCAACGGCAAGCGCTTCAGAACGATACACAATTTCTCTAGTAAGGCACTAAAGAGATGAGTATTCTCATCCGCCATTTTGGTGCCAAATTCTCGACCAACACAACAACAACGTCAACGTTTAACAAGGCACCAAAATGGCGGACGAGAATACCTATGTCTACAGTGCTCTAGTTCTAGTAAGGCACTGAAGAGATGAGTATTCTCATCCGCCATTTTGATGCCTGAATTTTATTGTTTTGTGATGTGTCAAGTTTACATATTGTGTTGAAAATTTTTTGATATTGAACCAACGTCAACGTACAACAAGGCACTGAAATGGCGAACGAGAATACTTATGTCTACAGAGCTCTAGTTCTAGCAGAAGCTGGGGATATCTCTCGGAGAATTTGTCACCAAGATTGTACGTTTTGACTCCGCTATACTTCTAGTCGGGTTTTCTGAAGTTGCAGGTCTACATAATCCAGGAAATCACTGCGTGTCACTCGGATCCGTGTCAACGTGAGAATCCATGGCGGAGATACGAATAATGTTATATGCCCTTCATAGGTTGTTGTATATCATTTTAACATTGATCTGCTCTTGCTGGACAACCCTTCAGATCTAGTGAGAGATTTGATTTTATCAAGTCACCTACACTTTTATGTGTATGTAATTAACATATTCACTTACGATTTGGGTAAATATTGCAGTATTTTAAATATTGTGTCGTTTTTAGTGTCTAACGCATACGCATCATCTTGGGATCGATACTCAACTATTCTTCGTCTCACCGATTTTAATATATTTGATTTGGAGATGGCCGAAAAAAGGATCGATTGTTTTAATAGCATTAGCTGCAATTTCTTCGATTATGAGATATTACGTGTCTTATACGATGAGATTGTCAAATTACGTACATTTCGGAACATCGTAAGTATTTAATTTACATTTTTTCCATAAAATAAACCACTGATGAATGAAGCAATCAATTGCTTTTCACATAAAATAACATCACGCGGGCTCACGTGGTTTTGTTGTTTTCAATGTTCGATTAAAAGATCTATTGTGCTCCCTTTTTCCACATAGTTTCTGAGGAAAGTCTTCTTTAGTTCTATTCCTTTTAAAGGAATTTTGTGATATCCACAGGCTTCAGCTTAATCAATTCTCACTCTTCTATCCAGTAATCTCCCTGGTGTTGAGCCCTGGGATTCTGTAGTTTCTTGGTTTCTTTTTCCATTCCACTAAATCTTCATTCTTCTCTTCTGGTGTTAACTTTGTAAGGTTTCTGTAGTTTCTTTTTCCATTCCACAAAATCTTCATTCTTCTCTCCTGGTGTTAACTTTGTAAGGTTTCTGTAGTTTCTTGGTTTCTTTTTCCATTCCACTAAATCTTCATTCTTCTCTTCTGGTGTTAACTTTTCAAGGTTTCCCGTAAAGAGTGCTTTACTTCCTCGCTTTGCTACTTCATCTGATATTTCGATTGCTTCTATTCCATTGTTTCCTGTAATCCACAATAAGGTAACGATGTTCTTCTTCTAGTTTTTTCAGGCGTTTCCATATCACTTTAGAACTGATAACATAGGAACATGATAATATTCACTTAATTACAGTTTCCTGTAAATAATTGTCATTTTAGTAAAGCGTGTTATCAATTAATAGATGTCAAACTATTACAAATTTTTTGAAAATTACTTCTCAAAAAGCAGACCGTTCACTAAGAAGCGACAACTACTACTCTGGCTATATGCCATGACAGATATTGAATTAAACTTCCAAGTTAAACAAGGTTGGTATATCTGCAAGATATAACCAACCATTCTGGTTTGTAATTAGAATGGACAATATCACTTTTAGACCAGTTTCAGCCTATTTGCGCCTCATGAGTACAAGGTAGATATCATCATTTGCTACTACTTGACCAAGGATTCATTTATATTGTTTGTATTAGCCCATATTATTTCGTAGAGCTGCTGTAACAGTAATGTGAAGGAATTGCTTTTCTCATTTTTCTCAATTTGTAGAAGTGATTCTTCCTACATCTGTCGAATGAAATCTCTACAAAACCTGAAGTATAGGTCCAAGGACAGTTCCTTGAGGTACTCCCGCTTGAATTTCTTTTAAGTTGGAATATTTTTTCACTTGTCAAATTTTTTAGTGTTTCTTCACCAAAATGAAAGTGATCAGGATTAGTACTATAATTGGCCTAAAATGTTCTCTTAATTTTGCAGTGTTCAACAACTATTTGATACCGCTGACTACATGTATATTTTACCAGCACATCGAGCAACCGTATACATTATGGGTATATTTTTGGGATATATTTTGAAGAATTTCTCAAATATCAGTATTAGTAAGGTAAAATTTTTCTTGTAATGGCTTTAGCACACAAATTGTAGATCTTTTTTGTTAAGTTTTTTGGATTATTAAAAATACAATGTTTATATTTACACAGATTCAACTCAATATTGGAAATACTCTGGCTCTATTTACCTTCTCCGTATCATTTTTTGGAGCTGCATTTATGGGAAGCATGGATTATGTGTATGATCCGAAAGATGCGGCTTGGTATGCTGCAGTCTCGCCTATCTTATGGTGCTTCTCATTCGCTTGGATAATATTCACATGGCAATTAGGATACAAAAGTGAGTAAACATTAAACAACAATTGTTTAAACAATCAACTCTGGTATTTTCATTTTTTTATCTGTCATAAGCAGTCTTCCTACTTCTTGCTTGTAATCTTTCATTTCCACTTCTTTTTGCTCTTCACGTTTCCCTTCCTTTACCTACTCCTCATCTTCCACTCCATTTTCTTTTTGTCCTTTATCTTCCTTCCTTTTGCTTTTCATCTTTCTCTTCTTCCTACCTCTTGCTCCCCTTGTTTCTCTCATTTCTTCCTCTCATTTATAGTCTCCATCTGCCTCTGCTTCTTTCAGCTCTTTTTCGGCATCTTATTCATCTTCCTGTCCATCTTTTTTTTTTGCTTTTCATCTTCCTGTGCCACTTCCTTTTGCTCTTCATCTTGCTTATCTATATCTTGTAGCATTCCATGACGAAATATAATACTCCCCACTTTTTACCACATTGTATATTTTGTTAAACATCGCAAGTTATCAACATTTGTTTCTTGTTTATTTCCAGTTGCTGCTGGATACTATTTTTCCAACAAGATATTCCTACTTTGGACAAAAATTTCATACACAGTGTACCTGACACAGTTTCCGGTGTTCTTTTACAACGTCGGCACAACTCGATCTTCGAACGAATCGAATTTCTTTTGGTCAGTCCTCAACTTGCGGGAGTACGCTTGGGTGATAGGCTTGTCGATCATATTGTCGTTGACCATTGAAATACCTTTCCAGAAGATTCGACAGATTTACGTCGCAAACAAACATAAAAACGGACGAAGTGGTGATGAGGTCGTCGTAGCGACTGAGGAAAAAGCCAAAACCATGTAATAGTGTGCGAACTTGCCTTTGTGTAAATATGTGTGAATGTGTGAGAATATGTACGACTGCCATTATAGACTTGTTACCCATTTAAGTGTTAAGTGCATTCTTAAGGTAATGCTAATGTACGACCAAATAATTTCACTTTAATTTTGTTAATATATTACATATCTATGTTAAATGTGGCTGGCTAATATATGGGAGCTTCGACCATTCTACTCGAAAAACAGAAGATGTTATGGTTATTCCACAGCGAGCTACAGATATTGTCAAAATTCCTGCTTTATGTTGCTTTTAATTAAGCTACAGTAAGGTTCAGCTCCACTTACTACAGAGTTATTTTGTGATTTCTTGCCAATTGCTGTAAAGATTGATTTCAATCCCAAACCTTGATTCACAGTTGAAGGCTTGCAAGGTTTTTGGTGGAGCTTGAGTACTCTATAGTTACTAAATATTCGGTGGCTCTTATAAGGAGGCACAAATCCTTTTAAAGTATATTGTGGATATTTAAACAAATTGAGTTTTTTTATTTTAACTTGTACTCGCATTTAATAAGTAGAAAACAATCTGGCCGGATTTTTTTGACGGTCGGTTGTTCTAAAGTAATTTGGTCCAAGTAAACATCACTCCAATTATAATGAAATTGATAAAACAATAAAAATAAAAACTTATTTTCCGATTTGTATTATTAATCATCCCAAATTTCCTGAACTTGTTGGTAATAAAACGCGTTTGGTGTTATTTTTTTTTAATGTGAAATCTAAATCAGTTCCTGAGAAACCCCGGATAAAAACGTATGATACTAGCCTGATAATGCAGGTAATGGATTATTCGAAATTTCTTTTTAACATTGGTAACGAAATTTGACTACATTCGAATGAACTACTAGCTACACATTTAGTTGTATTATAGTATATTCTTCAACGAGTGTAGAATGATGGCTATTATTCGCGCGGATGAATCCAAGTGAATAATAGCCATTCTATACAAGTAAAATAATATACTTTGTCCACGACTATGTTTAAAAAAAGTTTACATCGGGAATCGAACTCCGATCGCCAGCGTAGGAGTCAAGCAACTCTACCACTAAGCTATAGACCACATTAATTTACTGGAACGTAAATATAGGTAAGTTATATTTTTTTATAGAAACATTTAGATTTTTTAATGAAATTATCACATTATTAGAAATAATAAGAGAGATAACGTGAATGTACGTAATTAAACATATCAAATCTTCACTATCGCTGCTGTTGTCCATTTTGTTCTCTATATATAAGTGAAATTATGATTATATGATTATTTTAACGTTTCTACGACGCGCTGTCAAAAGCGAATTACCTAAGCATTATTTACGTTACACCGTGCCGAGGCCGGGCCGTATCCGTGCCGCATCGTTATCAGCGTGCGCCGACCGGGTCAGCCATTACTGCTACACCGGGCTGTTATTTGAGTACAGAGTACGTGTCGGTAACGAATTTTCTCAAGTGTCCATCTTTTTTTTAAAAGTAGGTATATTTTTCGTCGTTTTTCACTTGCGTGATATAGTAGGACTTGTGTTTTGAAATGCAATCCATTTTACGCGGCACTGCTCTGTCAACAGTCGTCATCGAAATGGTTTCGGACACCCGGTGAGCCCATTCTTGTTACGACGTGGCGTGGCCGAGCCGGGTCGAGGCCAGAGAAAAATACATACCGACAATTCGGCGCCGTGCTCCGGCCGTGCCAGGGACTTTGACCGGTTGACTATGAATTGGTTCATAAAAAAACATACTTCATATGTTTGACCGTGTCCCGCCCGGTCTCGGCACGGTGTAACGTGAATAATTCTTATATATTTGACGTTTTAAAAGAGACGATTTGATTTGGTCATTGTAGCGTGAATTCTGATAATCATAGGATATGATTGACTAACGAGAGTGAATAATATTTCATTCTTCACTGGCGTGAATAATTTATATCATTATACAGCTAAATATGTAAAAATAATTTGTGCATTATTATATAGTCGTGGAGAAAAGCATTTTATTAAACATTTCTTCTTTTACTATTGTGCTTCGAATTCTATTAAATATAATATCCCTCTTCCCCAACATATTTGTAAATACCTGACTTAAGAACTCCCTATGTAAAATTTGTCGCATTTTCAGTATATTTCATATGTACAGTTTTTTAATAGATTGTTCTTCATTTCTTAGTTTAGTTTTTGTTAGTTGCCGTCGACCAGATTGGATGAGTTTATTCCTTAAAAAAACTCACCGATATTTACCGTAAACTAGCATCACCACTGAACTGAATAAAATTTCAAGGATACAAAAAATATAGAAGGTATAGTTGATGTAAAAGATACAGTGTCAGCTATCTAATCGTGTATCCCCTTCAAGTTATGCTGCGGAGCTAAACTCTGAAAGGTATTTATATTATTGTCTTCTACTTACAAACATAATTCTATATTGTATTCGTATTTTGACCCATCAGTCCATCCTTTCTTAACCGTATCATACCGAGTCTCGTCCAAATAGATAATTGCTAATAAATATATGTATACTTAGTTACAATTTCCACACAAAAACACACACACTTTCTTGATGTCAGACCACCGACTAAAGAGAACACCTGCAACCAAATCTCAAAAATAGTTATGGTTCAGTCAAACTATTAAAGGCACTCACTCACCATCGCTCGTTCGTGCTACAGTTTCGTTTATTAATCGCCTTCATTAACAAACTAGTTTATTAAATAACTATTAACGATTATTAGTTGAAATTATAATATTAAATGAATTTATCGTCAACTAAGTAAACATTTTAAATAATTATAATATTGACTGGACTATGACTGTATACTCTTAGTCTTAGAGTCAAACACAAAGCCGGCAACTTTAAGTTCGCACTATACCTTTTACGTCAACTATAACACTGGCATTCAGCCTCAACCAGTATTGGAAATATGCCTACTTGAAAAAAATGTATGCCAAGTTACATTTTGGCCGACAAGGTCGTAGAAAGAGGATTTAAAAAAATTCTTGTTTATCATAGATACAAAAAATAATCCCAAAGGTGCCTCACACTGGAATTTGTCACACTTACAATTGAGTACCCACTTGACGAATTGTTCGATTACATTTAGTTTAGTAATAATATATTGTTAGATATAAATAAAAATTGTTTATTAGATATATAAATTCTATTAAATTACAGCTAAGAAACTTCAATAACGATATAGGTACTAATATGTCCCTTTTAATATTATTAGTACTTAGTGTTACATCCACTTTAGCTTTAGATTGCACAATAACATCAATTGATCAAATACCTTCGGTAACGGAACAATGTTTGGAAATAACTGTTGGCGATCTTCAAGTTCCAGATGGTGAAGTTCTGGAAATCAACTTATCGAAAGATTCTTCACTTACGTTCAACGGAATCGTCAAATTCGGTGCATCGTACCAGGATCACACACCTCTTTTGAAAATAACTGGAACGGACATCACCATTACCGGTACTTCAGGTGAGTGAATAGATTTTATAGGAATTAAAGCTATTATCAGGTATCAGGTGTTTAGTTTTGTATTTCGTCTTCCCAAAGATAAGTATAGACATTCATAATATCTGGAACCGTATTCTTGGCTGAGGGATTGGAGCTTTCCGATAGATATTTTACTTGCTTAAGGCCGGGCCACAGCGGCATCCATCCGTCCGATGGATGACGTCCACAGAGCGCTCCGATTCACACCGAAAGCATCCATCCAGTGGATGGATGTTTTTATGAATCTCTTCATCTACGAATATTTTGTTCACTTGTGTCAGTAGCAGTGCAGTCAGTGCATAAATAATTTCGTTTAATGTGCCTTGGTGTGAAAGTGATTTGTCAAAAAGTATCCCGAGGCTTGATGACTGCAGCTCTAGTGACGATGATGAACGAATACGTTTTCAGAGAAACCATGTGGACTAGGGTAGTTTTGTCTGATACCGAGTGGAGCGCGTGTGACTAAGCCCAGAGCTCATGTGCAGGAGAAACGTCCATGCGGATGCGAAGGAAAAATCGCTCCCCCGGCGATTCCAAAACATCCATCCATTGGACGTTTTAAACGTCCAGCGGACGGACGGATGTCGGTCTGAGTTGCGTTATGTGCCAAGCTGGCGAGCGATCTTTTTTGAACATCCAACCCGTCCATCCGAAGGATGGATGGATGTTTGGTGTGGCTTGGCCTTTACTCTATCACTCACTCACTCAGTCGAGAATACGGTCACTGGGGGCAAGGTAGTGCTTCCGCTAAATCGAGCAAAGTTATCGTTGTACCATCCTTCTTTGAAGCCAGGTGTAGTGGCATAAGCCATGGCCGCTATTGTACAAGTTTTCATTTCTTCTGTACTTAAATTCTCAAGAAGTTGTCCCTTGACGTCAATAGATCACTATGGCTGTATACATCCAGCTCAGGGCTCTTGGGTACTCTTGGGTAAGACCTATTTTTGCTTTGTATGCGTCCTTAGAATGAAGTGACCAATGAATAATCCTGCCACTGTCTTTATTTCACTCCTGGCTGAGTATATGATTGGACATCGACTCCAAGAGTTTTTTGTCCAAGAGTTTCCTGAATTCCTGCTTATGCATGTGGCTGTAGTACGTATGATGTTTTGATATACCGAATACTGGTTCTGGACCAGTAAAGAGTTTTTGTAGGCAAAACAAACAAAAATATGTGAGGTTTAAAAAAAAATGATGTATTTAGATTCTGTACTTAATGGACAAGGGGAGAAATATTGGGATGGAGAAGGAGTAAACAGTGTAACAAGAAAACCTGTATTACTGGAAATTCAGGGAGAAAATGTAGTAGTAGAAGATTTAAATATACTAAATTGTCCTCAAACTTGTGTGAGAATTTTTAAAGGCGAAGAATTCGTCATCAGAAGAATAAATATCGATGTTTCAGATGGATTTACGGTAAGTATTACTTAATTCAACCAAAAGAACAAAAGAGACCGTGGAATATTAGCCTATTTTGATTGTATGATTAACAAAATACAAAAATTCTAGTCGCGCAACAATATTTTCAATATCCTTTACCATTTAGTATTTTGAGATACTTTTATTTTCTTATAACCATAGAATATTATAACGAAAGCATATCAACTTTGTTAAACAATACTATATTACACTACAATGGCAGAAAGTTGAGATTCCTGCACTGCGTGAAGTGCTGGAATCTCAACTCTTTGCCCATGTAGTGTATACTATTTTTCTTACTACCTCAGTCAAAAGTACTGAAACAATTAACCAATATTAACTTTAGCTATTTGTAAATAAATTTTAAGGTTATATGAGCGAGATTATATAGCTTTATCATAGACACACAATATAAGAAAAATAAATAATAGTTATTATGTACTAAGGACGAAAGCCTGTCTATTATATAGTCTAGTCTGCAAATTTATAGTCGAGGCGTAGCCGAGATTAGCAAGTAGGTGATGACATGTCAGTTAATTTTGACTTGATATTTGTTGATAGGCGCCAACTATCTTGTTATATGTAGCTCTCAAAAGACAACCCATGTATGTTTAGGACAAATGTACAACTAATGATTTTTGTTTTGTTTTCAGAACGATTTGGGAGTTGATACACACGGTTTTGTAATATCCAATTCCTCAAATATTTTTATCGGAACTGCTAACGTCTTCAATCAAGGTGATTGCATTGTAGTACAACAAGGAAAATATATGGTTTTCAACGATATTACTTGTCATGGATCCCAAGGACTTACAATACGACCTAATTGGGAGGAAGCTAATTACATTAAAAGCGTTGAATTTAATAATTGTTCAGTTATTGAAGGACGAACTGGTATAAGTGTGGTAACATCCCCTCATCAAGCCGAAGGAATCGTTTCTGATGTCTTATATAACAATATTGAAGTTACAGGTGAATAAACTTTAGTTAACAATACTATAGTGAAATTCGCTTTCAGATGGTACCGTTAGAGGGATATTAGGTTTGTTCCAACAAGCTTGATAGTTAGTTCGGAATTGGATTGATTTTGCTTAGATTTAAAGTAGAACTATACCAGAACTAGTTCAAGAACGGTGAATATAATTCCGTGTCCTGAGTAAGTACGGCAGTCGGGACGCCCCAAACGACTAGAACTGTAATAGAGAACGCCTACGCCACTGGCGGATCTAGGGAGTTTTTCAGGGGGGGGGGCCATGAGTTAATGGAAATTTGTAACCAAAGTAATAAAATCCATAGAAATGAATTATATAAAAATATATATTTCCTTTATTTGAAACAACTGAAACCAGTGGACAATAATATAAATAAGATTGAAGATTGAACAAAATATGGCGAAACAAGCAAAAACAAAATTCCACAATTCTAATAAATAATAAGCTCTCAAAATAAAACAACTGGAACAAAAAATTGATAAAATTATTGTTCAGAAAGATATGTCTTTGGTCACTGTTTGAAAATATACTGAAAACAACTGAAACTAGTGAACAATAACATAAATAAGATGGATAAAAATGTGACTAAACAAACAAAAACACAAATCCACAATTCTAATAATAAACTTCCAAAAATAAAACACCTAAAACAAAAACTTTCAAATTATTATTTATAAAACAAAATCCATATACCTTGGGCCACTATTGGCAAATCTGTTAATAACTAATTGTTCATTGATCTCAATGTCCGGATGGGCGTTAATAATGGCTAAGCCAGATAGCCTATCTTCTGAAATAGTAGATCGGAGCCAACTTTTTATTCGCCTCAACGAAGAAAAACTTCTTTCTTTGTTGGAAACCAATCAAAGGTTTAGTTGCATATCCAGGCTCTGGTTGTTAAACCAATATCAAGGGGGGCCCCCCCTCAGATCCGCCAGTGGCCTACGCTTGGAATAATTCGTAAAAAATTTGGAAACTATACGTAAACACCTTGTTGGAACAAACAAACAATATTGGGTGAATTGTCAAGTTAACGTCTCTCGCTAGAGCTATTATCAGATGAGGATATTTGTTTTGCCCCCTTAGTTTTCTCAAACTGTGTAAACCACAGAATTTTTTTCTGTTCGAATATTCTGAAAGCATTTTGATGAATTAAATTCTTCTATTTTCCAGGAATACTTTTTAGAGGAATCGACGTACGTCAAGATTTCGAGGACGAAGGACGCCCAGCTGATAATATAAAAATAAGCAGCCTCAATATTACCAATGTTTACGGTACGATGACGAACAAATACGTAAGGGCAGTGTACATTTGGTGTGGAACTAACGCTTGTGACGACTGGGTGTGGTCGGATATTGATATACGAAAAGCTGAAGTGGAAAATGCTTGTAATTGTATACCTTCAGGATGGTCCTGCTGGTGAAAAGATTCACCACGATTATATTAATATATTTATGTATACATGAATACAACCGATTACTCAAATTGAAATTGTATATAGTTTTTTTTTACATGACTTTCAAATAGATGTAAACTACATGTTTTTACAGAATTCCGTACCCGATTTTAACAAAGTAAAAGGTAAAAAATAGTTTGGTAGGTCCTAGGTCATCGCAATAATCTTCTTATCAATCTAGACGCAAACTATGTCGAGCCTAAAAACATAACTGCGGGGTCTACAGTACTACCTTACATTTTATGAACAGTAGAAGCCAATGACAAAATTTAGGGCAACATCCTTCTTTCATCCTTCCCATAATTTAAATTTACTGTAGACTAGAGTGAATAACGTGAACGACGTCTTTTTAAATTCTATCACAACCTAAATTAAGGGCATTAAAACATTTTGTGGTGGCGGCCAACTGCCAAGTATCTTTCAAGCGAAAATTTTAGCTATAAGAAAGTGTGCCCAGTTCAATATTGACAAAGGATATAGAAGGCAAAAGATTATCATAATGCCGGATACTCAAGCAGCCATTAAAGCACTGAGCTCTTGTGTAATCAGTTCCAAAAAGGTGTGGGAATGCCTAGGCATACTCAATGAACTAGACGAGAACAATACAGTAACCTTACTGTGGATTCCAAGATACACTGAAATAGGAAAAAATGAAATAGCAGATGGACTAGCAAAGAGGGGGACTGAAAGACCCTTTTGGAGGCCGGAATTCTTTCGCGGTATCAGTCCCAATGTAATGGGAAAGATCTAGTAGACCTTAGACAATCAAAGATTCCGATGGGAGACTACAACCCGTTGAGATCAAATGAATGCATCAGTAAAAGTAAAACTGCACTAAGAGTCTTAACAAGGATCCTAACGGAACATTGCCGCCTGAACGGGCACCTGAAAAAGCTCAAAATAGCGGAGGAAGAAGAATGTAGATTCTGTGGCATGGAAGAAGAAACCTTCATCCACATACTTGCGAATTGCATTTTTGAAAAATATTTTTAAAAAACAGTGACCGTTCAAACAAGGAGCAACAACTACTTCCCGTGCAATATGCACCGCCGGATATTGAATCACACCCCAAAGTCAAACGGGATTGGTATATCTACAGGATATTTTAAAACCAACCATTCTGGTTTGCGATTAGAAGGGACAACACAACTTGTAGACCGGTTTCGGCGTATTTGCGCCTCATCAGTACAAGGTATGTGCTATCCATCCGAGAATCTCTATTTTTCATAAATGCATGAAGTGTAAATAGAAATCATTTTATTAAATACGACAATATTACAGGAAACTGTAAAAAGCTTTATTGGTTCAAGCCCACGTGACTTGTTGTCAAAAAATTTTCGGATTTTGGTTTGCGATTGGAAGTGAAGATGTCGCTACTGTCACTATCTTCACATTTCCGTTACTGGAAGACATGTATTGATTGTGATTGAAGTATACTCTTGCATGAATGCATGCAATACAATGCATGAAGTGTGAATATAAATAATTATTCTTCGACATCTGTTGAAAAATCACTTTATTAAATACGAAAATATTATAGGAAACTGTAAAAAGCTTTACCTACTACCAATATGTAATATCAAACATTACGATACTGATATGAGTTTCGTAATATCAAACATTACGATACTGATATGAGTTTCGTAATATCAAACATTACGATACTGATATGAGTTTCGTAATATCAAACATTACGATACTGATATGAGTTTCGTAATGAGATACTTTACCGCACTAGTGCGGTAATGTAAAATTAATTGGAATGAATGTGTCAAAGTTGACAGTTTGCAGTTTTTCGTATCTATTGCGGGATTTAGCGGGTACTAGGGTTTGTATTGTTCTATATCAGAATCCACACTTTCATAGGAACTCATGTCGTACCAAACTGAAGTGAACGCGTCAAAATTGACAGTTCGCAAAATAAATCAACAATGAGCGCAACGCTTGCTTGTTACATGATTCTAATATCATTAATTTCAGGAATATTGACTAATTTTGAGTCAATAATTAACATTATTGGTAGTAGGTAAAATAATGTACTATATTCGTATCGTAAATTCATATTACGATATTCAATGGGTTATTTCCCATCTCATTTAGTAATATGACACTTGAATTTGCGCAGGAATATGGCACTAAAAACACTAGTAATGAAAATCGGAGGAGATGAAAACACAATATAGGTAAGTAACTGTGAAAAGAGTAAATACTTTCACTTATTACATATTACAAAACTATGTATATTTCCCAAAATAACAACGTATTTTCCACAGACACGTTCAAAGAATATTAATTTCTTCATCGCAAAATATAATTGCGTATACGTAGACAGCGGTTTTTCCCAAAATAAGTTCAAACAGTTTTTAATAATCATTACATACTAACATCTATAGCAAAATCCCTACAATTATCCAAATATAGCAAACAACAAAGCGATAATTGAATATAAATATTGATTTTAGTTATGTAAGCACATAAATACTCAACCAATATTATTAGTTGTGGTATTAAAATTAACTTACATCTCACCGATACTTGTTAAATCTCGTGAACTCAATCACATTATTTATTCAAAGTTTTATAGAATAAAAATTCTGAAGAGAAACAATAACAAATATCCAGTTAGATAGAAAGTGTCCAGTTTTTTATGTTTATTAAACAACACTCTGACATCTTTGGAGCAATTGTGTGAACAATTTTTAGAACGATCCAACCATTTTCTCGGGGTAAGTACCATGAATCATTTTTGCGACTCACCAATATGCTTGAAATCTGAGAATTTCGAGGTTTGTTAATAACATCTTCATAGAATAAAGCCATCAGAAACAGGAAGATGAGATGGTAGATCAACCATTCGTAAATGCGTGTTCGGCGAGTTTCGGCTAACACTAGCCCTACTAAGAATCTCAAAGAGAATTAATGGAATGGCCACCTAAACTACCCGATTCAACTTCCCTTGATTCATTTTTATATGGACATTTGGGAAGTGAATTGTACAAAAATTTCAATGAACTCAAGAAAGCGACACTTATTGAGATTACTCATAATAGATCATAAATGTTTCAATTCGTTGTAATGAACTTATTAGATAGTTTTCAAAAATACACACAACCAAACTTATATGGAATCACCTAATATTTTGTATTATGTATGGAATATATAAGAAAATTATTTATTTTAATCAAAAATTAATCTTAATAATCCGTATTGCCATCTCTAGCTCTTATATAATCTTCAATTCGCGCTGGAATACTTCTAATTAAATTGTCAACATTTTCTTGCGGTATGTTATCCCATTCTCTTAACGCCGCTTGAATGAGCTGTGCGATATTTCCTGGATTGTCCCGACCAGCTCTAATCCTTCTTTTCAGCTGGTCCCACAAGTTTTCAATTGGATGTAAGTCCGGTGAATACGCAGGCCAGTGTAAAATTGTGACATCTTCCTTTTCAAGAAATTCTCGAGCCATTCTGCTAGTATGATTATATCTTGCATAAAGATAAAATTATCCCCAACTGCAACTCGCCAGAGCTTAACTCTAACACCAATTCAACATACCTCCGACCGGTTAAAGTTTGTTGGAGAGGTAGCAAAGGAGTTTTTGCTCCCCTTATATTACCTCCCCAAAACATTACGGTTCCTTCTTTATATTTTGGGGTAGATCTGGCAGCCTGGAGTCTAGCTTGTCTTCCTGGAGCTCTGGAGTACGTCAAATAATGTGACATATAGAGATGAGCGATACTGTGTAAAGTATCGATACACCGTACCGTTATAAATATATTGTTTTAAAACTATCAATATTAGAAAATATCGGTATGAAAAGTATCAATACTAAAAATTTCGATATTTTATCGATACGATATATTTCAGAAACAAATTTTCTAAACAAAAATACGCAGATTTAATAGTTTATTTCATATTGTACCCCCATCTCTAGTCACCTAAGCCGCCATAATTCACTCTAGTAGATATATGGGTACCAATTATATACCTTATTTTGTTAGGAGGTAAAATATTTACTTATTATTAATTGGTCGTTAACAAAATATTATAACATTAACGTGCAGTCGTTTATTTTTGGTTATCATGATTATTTACAAAAAAAACCTTATCTTCGACTAGTATACCAAGTTTTTTCCCCGCATAATACTGAGTGATTCAATATAAGTTTGGTTGTGTGTATGGATAGATTGTTCCGTTAAAAGTACTACTCACTGAGACTGTGAATGCCCTATATATTTACATTTTTGCTCGGAGAACGTACAACGCAATTTAAAAGTTGTGTTCGCCTATTGCCAACTTGAAACTTCGGGGAAGGTTATAGGATAGTTTTTAAATCAATAAGTGTCCTTCAGTATTTTTTAACACAATTGTAAGTTCCATACGTTTTTGATAGATGGCATTGTGATTGTAGGTAAACTTGTTCATTACTTTAGTTAATCCCATATTTAGATACTTTTTTGCTTTTTATTTCCATGTAAATAGATTATAATACTTTTGTCAATATCCGTAAAATTTCGTATTAATGCACTGTTTAAATAAAAAGAAAATTCTTTATACCTCCACTCGTTTGAGAAAGCTACTGTGTTAGCGAAACGCGTCACGAATATATATTGAACGTAGTTCTAATATAATGGAGATTTGAACGAATTAAATTGTTTTATTCCATCGTTTAGTATGGATCTTCATCAAGGAAAAGCCTCATTTATTGTTATCTATAGATTGTGTAAGTATTCGATAGATGGAACCATGTTTCAATTTTAAATGCTTCCTTGGTGGATTTTTTGCATAATAATAATTGTATTTTAATAAGAGAGAATTCTGGATTTATTCTAATGAATCCGAGATTTATCTCAAAAGCGACGGTCATGTAGCAACAATGGGCATGATGACAGTCACTAAAGGGACCGACAGACTACGATGTTATTAGACAATTTTAACTGTGCGGTTAAAATTGTACAGTTAACATTTTAGAAAGGATATGCTCACACACTACAATGTTTTTTTATCAGTTTTGCTTGACACACTATGCATCGCGAACAACTTATAGCAGTGACGATGGCAATAGCATTAAAAGAGAAAATGAAGAAAAAACGTTCGAAATGGGCGAAAGATTGGCTTTTAAAAAGAACAAGCTACTCTCATATTCATTCAATTCAATTTAAGTTCGAAAAGGAAGATTGTTTCAACTACTTACGAATGGATGAAGACATATATTTAGAACTATTGAATGAAGTAACATCATATATTAAAAAGGAAAATACTCACTTAAGAACATCCATTTCACCTCATAAACGCCTTACTGCTACGTTAAGGGCGCTCATCCAACCTTTGGAACATATTATACCTGAAACTTGTGGGATAGGAGTGTACGGGCCCGGAACCAAACACTCTGAAAGCTTGAGAAAAACCCCAAGTATCTTCCAAGCGGAAATTCACGCAATAAGAAAGTGTGCCCAGTTCAATATTGACAAAGGATATAGAAGGCAAAGGATTATCATAATGTCTGATAGTCAAGCAGACATTAAAGCGATGAGTTCTTGTGTAATCAGTTCCAAAATGGTGTGGGAATGCCTAGGCAAACTTAATGAACTAGGCGAGAACAATATACTCACCTTACTGTGGATTCCAGGACACATTGAAATAGAAGGAAACGAAATAGCAGATGAACTAGCGAAGAGGGGGACTGAAATACCCTTTTGGGGGCCGGAACCCTTTTGCGGAATCAGCTCCAATGTAATATTGGAAGAAATAGGTAAAGCCGAAGAAAAGAGAAGATCTGACAATTGGCTTAGGCAATCAAAGATTCTTCTGGGTGACTACTACCTGTTGAGATCAAATGAATGCATAAGTCAAAGCAAAACTGCACTAACAGTTTTAACACTAATCCTAACGGGACATTGTCGCCTGAATGGGCACCTTAAAAAGCTCAAAATAGTGGAGGAAAAAGATTGTAGGTTTTGTGGAATGGAAGAAGAATCCTCCATCCACATACTTGCCAACTGCACAGCAATTCAGAATCCTAGGGCACAGCACCTGGGAGACTACTGGATAGAAGAGAGACAGTTACCCAAGTTGAAACCTGCAGATATCCTAAAATTCCTCTGGGAAATAGGACTAAAGGAGCTACTAGTCTCTGAGACTTTCCTCAGGATCTAAGTAGAAGTAATGGTGCACAATAGATCTTTTAGGTCTCAGTGAATGCTACCCCAAAATACATACATACATACATCAGCCCAACCTTTGGAACATTTATACCTGAAACTTGTGGTGTAATATTTGCAACTCTACAAAAACAGTTCTTAAAAGTAACAATTCCCTTCATTTTGATCAATATTTAACAAATAACTAAAAAATTATATGAAACACAGTCTGGTCAATTAAAAAAAAAATTTGATCAGGTGAATATTGAGAATAATATTGTCCTGCAGCTGATGTTTGATGAGGATGATCATTGTTATGTGAAGCCCTGGCAGGTATTTGACACTGTTCATTAAATACTGCATGAACAAATGCAATTTTCGAATTTTTATTCAAGTTTCCTATCCGCGTTTCAAATATAACATCTTCGCTACTATTGCTATATCCGTGGGTAATTCTCTTAACTCATGTGCAAAGATTTTTCCGATGACATCGAATTTGTCTTCAGACTCGTCTAATTTTCTTGATACCTTATCAAAAATATCGTCGGCCTTTGTATTTGCTCTTGTATGTTTAGGAGTAAACCTCTCAATGCATGACGATTGATTATCAGCACTGCAGTTAATCGAAGTTGTATGTAATGAGCTGGAAGGTGTCAGCGTCAACTTGACAAAAGTAACTAAAATAAATAAAAAAATAATGTGCACCGCATTGGCAAAACTGCACATTCAAAATTGTGATGTCCACACACTCACCGGCTTGCACGAACTTGTTGGACGTACAGTTAAAATTTCAATCGCGACTGAAGTTAAAATTGTCGGTTAAAACGGTACGTGTTCACCCACTCACTACAATTTTAGTCGTGCAATTTTAACCGTACATTTAAAATTGGCTAATAACATCGTAGTCTGTGCTGTTCTGAAACAATCATTTGTTTCAACATTACAACTGTGATTACCTATATTTATTTTAATAAAAGTATAAATACAAAATATGTTAATCCGCTTAGCTAAAACGCCGATTACAAACGTGTGACGTCAACCTTTTGCGTATCGTTCGAACTTTTATCGTATATTCTAGTTTTGCATCGTTTAAATGATATTTACTCGTTATAGAATTCATGACATCACACAAAATAATTCAAATTAGTAATAAAAACAAATTTTTAATTTGCAAACTGTGTGGAATATTTGAAGTATTTACAGATGTGTGATGTGTCATAGAGACGCCATTACTATTCTAGCTTTTTGGTACGAAAGAACCCGCACAAATCTTATGGGAATTGGCTCCCGGTCAAATTGGCTGAAATTTGGATATATTGTTCCTCTCGGCATCCTGAGCAAAAGTCTCAATGGGCACAAAGCTCAATTTTGCTTATTTTGGCCGCTACGGAGCCCCAAAGCTCCACGGACTGACCATTATTTACTACTCAAAATAGTGATCTCCCGGAAGTTTACTATTTGCTGCGTTGAGAAAAAAGTACCCTCGCATGTTTTCAGGAGGCCTAAATTCAAATCAAATGTCAGTATGATAATTCTGACAGTTGACAGGTGTCAAGTAGCTGTCAAACCACAAGCAATGATGAAAATTGATAAAATCTACATGTGAATATATGTTTTTGAGGTTCCTGAGCTCAAAACTGATGTCAAAAACACGGTATAGACAGTTGACAATCGTCAACTAACTGTCAAACAACAAGCAATGATCAAATTGATAAAATCCACATGTAAATACATGTTCTTGAGGTTCCCGAATTCAAAACTGATGTCAAAAAGGCGATGAAGACAGTTGACAGCTGTCAACTGTCTATACCAGTCTATATCAGTTTTGAACTCGGGGAACCTCAAAAACATATATTCACAGGTGGATTTTATCAATTTTCATCATTGCTTGTGGTTTGACAGCTAGTTGACAGCTACTTGACACCTGTCAACTGTCAGAATTATAATACTGACATTTGATTTGAATTTAGCCCCCCTGAAAACATGAGAGGGTACTTTTTTCTCAACGCAGCAAATAGTAAACTTCCGGGAGATCATTATTTTGAGTAGTAAATAATGGTCAATCCGTGGAGCTTTGGGGCTCCGTAGCGGCCAAAATAAGCAAAATTGAGCTTTGTGTCCATTGAAACTTTTGCTCAGGATGCCGAGAGGAACAACATATCCAAATTTCAGCCAATTTGACCGGGAGCCAATTCCCATAAGATTTGTGCGGGGTTCTTTGAATTGTATTTAATCGTTGAATGAAAACATTATCAATCAACGCCGTTGGAATAAAAATGATCTAATTCCTCTAAGAAATGATCTGATTGTGCTTCTCCTTTCAGACTCCATTATGTAGATTTTTGCCAAACAGGTATTTTATCATGATAACTTTTCTCCAATAGCTGATTCATCTGAAAAGGCAAATATAGACAAAATAATTATATTTTCTATTCTAAAACTGAAGTACACAAAGCTTTATATAAACAAATTTAAGTAAAATTGTGGCTAGAGCTGCTCCTAGTAGATGGATGCTTGTTTTCCTTGGTTGGAAGATGACCCGAGCCAGTAGAAAATATAATCAATCGGTCAAAAAATTTACAACCGACGGAAAATATTCCCCACCGGTTTACAGGATGTTTTCTACCGGCTGCACCCTGCCAGAAGATTGTCTTTACTAGCAAAGTGCAGAAATTAAAATATACAATCAAGAACAAATAAATTCAAATTCGACAATAATTATAAAAAATATATCATATATCAACAAAATCTTAATATCTAGCTACATTTATTACAATATTTTAAACAAAAATATCAAACACGAATTACACAGCATAAAGATATTTTAAAATTAACATATATTAATACTTCAACTACTTCACCAACCCCTACCACACTCAAGCTTGAGCATGCAAATATAAAACCCATGCAGTTAAGAAAATAAACATGCAAAGAATAATTTACCAAATAATATAATGAATCAGAATAGAAATTTTGATTTATTAATAGTACTGGAAAAAAATCTGTAGCTCCAAATTGAAAAAGTAAAAGATAAGTATCGACTTTTTTAACGTAAAAAATCCTTTCCTGAAATAAATTCTGGAACAAAAAATTAAATTATAAAAAAAAAATTATCTAACATTTTTGATTATTTGTGAGATAGGCCTATCAGTAAGTTTAAATATATCGATATATTCCAAATAAATTCTGAAGAGTATATCCATCGCTGGTGAAATTTCTGGAACAGAAAATCAAACAATAATTAGAAAATTCAACAAAAATTCGATTAAATCTATGAAGCCTGTAAGAGAGTGTTAGTGTGCTGAAAAAAAATTAAATTATATTATATTAGTGAAAAAGAAATATCTAAAATTTTTATTATTTTTGAGATAGGCCTATCAGTAAGTTTAAATATATCGATATATTCCAAATAAATTCTGAAGAGCATATCCATCGCTGGTGAAATTTCTGGAACAGAAAATCAAACAATAATTAGAAAATTCAACAAAAATTCGATTAAATCTATGAAGCCTGTAAGAGAGTGTTAGTGTGCTGAAAAGAAAGTGCTGAAACAAAATTAAATTAAATTATATTAGTGAAAAAGAAATATCTAAAATTTTTATTATTTTTGAGATAGGCCTATCAGCAAGTTTAAATATCGATATATTCCAAATAAATTCTGAAGAGCATATCCATCGGTGGTAAAATTTCTAGAACAGAAAATCAAACAAAATTAAAAAATTCAACAAAAATCCGTTGGAATCTTGAAGCCTGTAAGAGAGTGTTAGTGTGCTGAAAAGGAAGCGCTGAAAAAAATTGTTAGTAGTTAGTCGGAACCTGCCAAGTAGCCATTTTACATGTAACTGCTTTGGCTTCTACGATATTTTGATAGCCCATACTGGGCAACAATTTCCCCAACTTGTTAACCCATACCCATTCAACAAACGGAAAACACTTAAGCGCACTCGCCCCATCTGGATGACTGCCCGCTTTGCAGACGAGACTGACCGACAACCTAGTGAACGAGCACTTTCCCACAGTGTGGTACTACGTGCATCCGTGAAGGAAAAAGTCAATCGTAAGCAACCAAGTGGTTACATGTGGTGTCCTTGACAAGTAAAATAAAAAGCTTACCATTATCTGTTAAAAAAATAACCAACATGTGAAAGAAAGGCAGGACAATATTTAGAAAAATGAGGAATGACATAGCTTACCTATGTCTTTTGAAAAAATAACCAGCTTGTGAAAGAAAGATAGAAAAAAACTTATAAAAATAAGGAACACGACATAGCTTACCTATGTCTTTTGAGAAAATAAGCAATTCCTAAGAGAGAGAGAGGACAATATTTAGAAAAATGAGGAACGACATAGCTTACCTATGTCTTTTGAAAAAATAACCAGCTTGTGAAAGAACGGGAGGAAAAAACTTATAAAAATGAGGAACACGACATAGCTTACCTATGTCTATTGAGAAAATTAGCAATTCCTAAGAGAAAGGGAGGAAAATATTTGGAAAGATAAGGAACGACATAGCATGTAACAGTTTTGGCTTCTACGATATTTTGATAGCCCATACTGGGCAACAATTTCCCCAACTTGTTAATCCATACCCATTCAACAAACGGAAAACACTCAAGCGCACTCGCTCCATCTGGATGACTGCCCGCTTTGCAAACGAGACTGACCGACAACCTAGGAACGAGCACTTTCCCACAGTGTGGTACTACGTGCCTCCGTGAAGGAAAAAGTCAATCGTAATCAACCAACTGTTTACATGTGGCGTCCTTGACAAGTAAAATAAAAAGCTTAACAATGTCTGTTGAAAAAATAACCAACTTGTGAAAGAAAGGCAGGACAATATTTAGAAAAATGAGGAACGACATAGCTTACCTACGTCTTTTGAAAAATAACCACCTCGTAAAAGATATGGGGGACAATATTTGGAAAAATGAGGAACGACATAGCTTACCTATGTCTTTTGAAATAATAACCAGCTTGTAGAAGAAAGGGAGGAAAATAGTTAGGAAAATGAGGAACGACATAGCTTACCTATGTCTTTTGTAATAATAACCACCTCGTAAAAGAAATGGAGGACAATATTCAGAAAAATGAGGAACGACATCGCTTACTTAGCTATGTCTTTTGAAAAGTTAAACAATTAAGGCTGGAAGTTACCTTGCGTAGATGGAAGTTTGTCCCCCATGGCTGGAAGAAGACCCCAGCCAGTAGAAAATATAATCAATCGGTCAAAAAGTCTACAACCGACGGAAAATATTCCCCACCGGCTCATGGGATGTTTTCTATCGGCTGCATCCTTCCAGAAGTTTGTCTTTACTAGCAAAGTGTAGGAATGAAAATGTACAAACGTGAACAAATGAATTCAAAGTAACGAATTATAAAAACGGTATGTCAAATATCAACAAAATATTTACATGTAAGTAGGTAGGACCTACATTTTCAATAATATTTTCACCAAAAGGCATAAACAGTTTCAAATTCTAATACATAATTTGTAACAATATTCCAAATTCATATATGTTAATAATCAGCAGTAGGCAATTGTTTATATGCGGTATATAATTTACTCTGAGTGTAACCGAGAATTTATCCTATTTCCTTCGAACCTCATAACTTCCGAGTTACCCTGTATATTATTCTGAAATTTGGTACACGTAATAACCATTACCTAGAAACTCCATCAAAAGCATCTCCAAAAAGATAATGCAGGTCCGGCTTAACAAAAAATTTCAAAACTCGTCTTTCCTAAAAACAACTCCCTGTATATAGATTTTTTTTAAATTGCACTTTATAATTGGAAAGAGTATAAAAAATCGAATCTACTTATTTGCTTTTTATTTTTCCGCAGACAATTTTACTACCAAAAATTGATCGTCAAAGTTATAATTTATACACTTTTTGGGGGTTAACAATGGTATGGTAGAGGTTTTTTTTTATTTTTTAGCTTGAAATGAAATCTATTTAATGCATCTAGAAAAGCATCCTAGAAATTCAATTGAGTTTGTATGTTTACGAGTACAAACCACTAAAAAATGTGATTACAGGGCCGTACTTAGGACATACTCATTCAATATGTTTCGAATATTTACAAAAAGGGCAAGAAAGTGCATAGAGCAGAATAGAGGTTAGACTTGCTTCGTTTGGACAATGTTGTTAGAATTTCTTGTTTTCTTATCATGCCAGTTAATAAAATTTTTTTAAGTATAAATTTATTTCTCGTATTTTACTCTTGTTATTCTAAATGTAGAAGTGCATAGTTTCCAGATACATATCCTTATACAGGGTGTTCGAAATAGATTTAATTTCAAGCTAAAAAATAAAATAAAATCCTTTCCGATACCATTGTTAACCCCCAAAAAGTGTATAAATTATAACTTTGACGGTAAATTTTTGGTAGTAAAATTGTCAGCGGAAAAATAAAAAGGAAATAAGTAGATTCGATTTTTTATACTCTTTCCAATTATAAAGAGCAATTTTAAAAAAATCTATGAACAGGGTGTTGTTTTTTTTTGAAAAGACGAGTTTTGAAATTTTTTTGTTAAGCCGGACCTGCATTATCTTTTTGGAGATGCTTTCGATGGTGTTTCTAGGTAATGGTTGTTACGTGTACCAAATTTCAAAATAATATACAGGGTAACTCGGAAGTTATGAAGAAATATGCTTATTGTATATCAAGCGCCCCACGCTTTTCCCTCAAATAAACTAGTATTGTTTATGTACTATTGTCATAATTCAATTTTTAAAATTATTTTTAACTTTTTAGTCCAACATTCTTTAAAAGCGTGTTTTTTTAGTTTTTTTAAACTATAGGTATTTATTATTTATGATATTGTCTATTAAATTTGGATCGTGATTATTATTAACTGCTATTTGATATTTAGTTTTTTGTTGTAATTGTCAAGCATTCAATGCAACTGTTAAGAGTTTGAAAGCTGCTATTTTATGACTGAATGACTATTATGAATTGTAATGTCTGTATGTGATGGTTTGTGAAATATTGAAAATCATGTTTATTATTATAATACGAAATTGTAAGGTCTAGAAAGTTTATACTTAATTTGTTCAATTTACCGTAAAAATAGTATCATAAAATAGCAGCTTTCAATAGTATGATACATAGACTTTGAATAGTTCCATTAAATACTGACAATTACAACAAAAAACTAAGCATTATAAAAGAAATAGCAGTTAATAATAATTAGGATCCAAATTTAATAGACAATATAAATAAAAAGATATTAACATACTTTAGAATACCATCCTTAAAAGTCAAATCATTTTTAGAAACTTTAGACTTGAATATTTGCTTAAAAACCGATTACAATTTATCCAAATTCATTAAAAACAACAAATCTAAATATTCAAAATTAAACACATCAGGAGTTTATAAATTAAAAGGTGGTTATGACAACTGTGACACAGATTAGGTAATCTGTGACTGTGATAAAGTTTACATAGGTAGAACTTTTAGACATTTTAAAACTAGAATTTCAGAACACACCAAAAATTAGATTCCAACAACTCAAAATCATTTATTAGCAAACCAACACACTTTCAATTAAAACTTTGAAATTATGCATATATAAACTAAATCCCTCAAATTAAATCTTTTAGAAGCTCTCGAGATAAATAAAAACAAATATTCAGATAATCTTCTAGATTGTTGTGAATGTATTTCCACTTAAACTGGTTCAATACTTTAGTTAATCCCATATTTAGACACTTTTAGCTTTTTACTTCCATGTAAATAGATTATAATAATTTTATATTATATCCATAAAATACTGTATGAATTAAAAAATTTTCATTATACCTCCATTCGTTTGAGAAAGCTACTGTGTTAGAGAAACGCGTCACGTATCTATATTAAACCTAGTTCAAATATACAGGGTGTACCAACCTTACGACAAACTTCGGTATATGGGTTATTTTAAGATATATCAAAAAATGTTATCAACAAAAATTGTAGATGTGTTGAAGGTCCATATTTTGAAATTATATCGAACTATACAAATTTCTCCGTTACAAACCAAACATATGATTTTTTAAATGGGAACCCCTGTATATTATACCGAATTCGGATTGCTCACATTTTTTCGAAGCTTTTCATATAAGGTTTTGCTTCGTTATACAGAGTCCTTCAAAAGATATGGACACGTTTATGTGAAAATCGTAGGTAAAGCAACGCTCTGTAGCTTGTTGAACGTTGAAGAAAAAAAATGTATTTTGCCAAACAAAGTTTCGTAATATGATGCAATATCTCTGTATTCTATTAAATTTTAATTATTTTCTTTCTTGTATACAGGGTGGACGGAAACTCGAACCTGTCATTTTCTTTCTTGTTTCAAATGAAATTGTCTTAGTTGAAATAATTGACTAACATTTCTCAGCATATCAACGTTAGCAGATCGAAATGCCGCACTGATTCTCTCTTTCATGTCATCTCTAATAGCCGGGGGATTTTATGAACTTATTTTTTACAAGACCCCAAAAAAATAAATATACTTTTGTTAAATCGGGAGACAGCATTGCATTGATGTTAACGGTAAACACTTTGAACCTTTAGTTTAATATTACGGTTAGGATTATACTTTTAGTAGCTAGTTTTGTTTAGAATTAATTGTCTATTAAAATTTATTATTAACTATGATTTGTTGTTAGATACAACGTTTATTGCTTTCACATAATAGGTCAATAATTATAGTTTACAATAAATATTACAAAATAACTCTGTTTTTATAAACTTGCTTGACAAAAATTAAAGTTACATAATCGAAGATTCTATTTTTGCTATAAAATACAGGGTGTTTCATTTGAAAGAAGAAAGAAAATGACAGGTTCGGGTTTATGTCCACCCTGTATACAAAAAATAAAATAATGCAAATTTAATAGAATATGGAGATATTGCATCATATTACGGATCTCTGATAGGCAAAATAAAAATTTTTTCCCCAACGTACCATAGACTACAGAGCATTGATTTACCTACGATTTTCACATAAACGTGTCCATACCTTTTGAAGGACTCTGTATAACGTAGCAAAATCTTATATCAAAAGCTTAAAAAAAATGAGAGCAACCCGAATTCGGTATAATACACAGGGGCTCTCATTTAAAAAATCATATGTTTAGTTTGTAACGGAGTTATGCAGCACTCTGTATAGTTCGATATAATTTCAAAATATGGACCTTAAAGACATCTACTATTTTTGTTGGTAACATTTTTTGATATCTCTCAAAATAACGCATATACCGAAGTTTGTCGTAAGATTGGTACACCCTGTATAATGAAGATTTAAATAAATTAAATGGTTTCATTTCATCGTATAATAAATAAATACAGAATAAATTATATAAAATAAGTAACCGACTGTACAATAACTAAAAATATTCGAAAAGTATAGATAAATAATTAATTGGTTCAAATTTTTTTATGAAAATTATTTGTAAAAGATCCAAAATCTTATAAAAACCTTTTTAAATACACTGAATTAATATATTGCTAGCAAAGCAAGTAAAAAAAGGATAATATACGGGTAAATATAGAAACCAAAATAGTTTACCTGTCTTTTGAAAAAAAATATATGGAAAATGAAAAATTATAGCATATATATTTAGTACTAGTAACTACCAAATAATAAAATATAGACTTACCTTTATATAAAATTATAATCCTTGTAAATCAAGACCAAAAATTCGAACTACATTTTGGTACACTATCGAAAATTTCGAAGACACACACACTTTCACTACCGAAAATAATTTCGAACAAACTTTCACTCCCGAAAATTCGAAAACACACACTTATATTCCCGTAAATTAAGAATATACACTCCCGACACGACCGTCCGATTTAAAAATTCATTCGTTACTGAAAGCAAGATATTAATTCATTAGTCACGCCATTTGTCATAAACAAGTGTTTGTCATCGATGAGAATTCAATATACACTGTCCGCCCTATTTAAAAATATGAAGATATATTATTTTGAAAAACGTTTTTCTATTCTTTTTTACATTTTTAGTATACAGGGAAAGTAGAAAAGTTCCAAAATAATACATAAATAAAAATTTTTAGCATATTCTAAGAATTTACAAGAAAATAGTTATTGTTAATTCTATTTTCAGTATTATTTTGGCGAGCAGTGTATATATCGTCACAATTAACATGTATTAGAAGGGATATTTTACCTTCATATGTTTCTGCGATTCACGGAAAGAAGAAGAGACGAAGGAATATCTGTTAATTTCTTCTTTTTCTGTAACGGGGGATAATTTACCTGGTTTATGCAGGAGAAATATTTTATTTATGCGTTCGAGGGGATATTTTACTTTAATTTGTTTCCCTGATTCACAAAATGAAGAAGAACTAAGGTATTTTGTTTAATTTTTTTTTCCTTTGAAGGGGATAATTTACCTAGCTTATACAAGGGAACTATTTTATTACAGTAGTGGCTGTACCTAAAAAACCAAGTTGCAATTTGGAAATCTATAAACACCAGTTACATTCTTCTCGTTTTACGGTAATGCTTGCAGAACGTAAACTATTACCTTACGCTACGTTATGGAAACAAACTATAAATCAGGGGTTAGCCATTAGCAATTCTTATTTTTGACAGTTTCAATTTGACAAACACAACCCAGATTCACACCAACCATCGGTGTTTCGGAATTCGGTCCGGGTACCTAGCAAAAGGGCTACCTGCTCACAGGGACATTGTCCAAATCCGAAAGGGTGATTTCGTAATTCGGTCCGCTGTGGAAGCAGGTAGATTTCATATGGGTATTAAAGGTGGTTTGGTAGGGGTAGGTTTGGTTGGGTTGTTATTGAAAATTATTATAATTTATTCTTCAAAAATTGACTAGAAATACGAAGGTGGTTTGGTAGGGGTAGGTTTGGTTGGGTTATTATTGAAAATTATTATAATTCATTCTACAAAAAAATTGACTAAAAATAGGAAGGTGGTTTGGTAGGGGTAGGTTTGGTTGGGTTATTATTTCACGTACTGTTTTTATTTTTGACGATACGCATTTAGCGTAAATTTTTGAACATGCCAGTACAACAACAATAAGAATGTACTGTTGGTCCTAAGCCCAAAAAAATGTGAAGGAAAATAAAGTCAAATTAAACAAATAGTAGGTACATGGGACCCAATTCCGAAATCGCATTTTCGCTGATGTGACCACACTTCGAATTTAATCCGTTACAGGTAGTCCCTTCCGCAGGTAGCGGGACCGAATTCCGGTGCGTCCCCAACCAATGTATGATTTATTTTTTAATTTTTATTGACTAAAAAGTTAATAAACGAGGCGTATTTTTAAAGTAAGTACCGTTTTGAAAATAAAAAGACAACTGATGAATATTTTCCAAAAATAATATATTCACTTGAAAGACATTACTCTACTTTTCTATTTCTAATCGTATCATAGGACCAGCTTTTGTATTCCATTGTCACAGATATAATTAGATACCCATTGCATTACGGTTCTGTGTTCATAAACAAATGGTAGTCGCTCGGTGCTAGATCGGGACTGTATAGGGAATGGTCCAATTTTACTTTCCTTGATTGCTGTTTCGATTTCTGTGTAATGTAGGCTACCTATGACAATATCGCTTGGAAATTCATCCCCCTCGTTACTGTAACGCTCGAAAAACAATTTCCGATAATTCAATATAACACAATTTCATAAAGAACACTTCTTAAGAGTATGTCAGTTGCTTTGAAGCCTTTATTTTTCGTAACTGGAGGTGGGAATCAAACGATGGTTCGGAACGGAACATAGTTCCCCATCTTAAAGGCTCCTAACTTTAAAACTACACTTGATTAGGCAAGACACAAAGTTTTGTCGCTGGACGGTGATATTCTTGACCACGAACCTTCTGATAACGCCATCACTTCCTGGGACAACGGAAATGACTCTGCGAACAGACCAACGCAGAGGGGGTAAGCCATCTTCTTTAATGAGAACTAGAATGCCTAGAGTCACGAGTTGTTTATGATTTTCTTTCCATTTATGTCGAATCTGGAGTTGCGATATATATTCAATGCACCAGTGGGACCAGAAATGTTGAACCCTTTGCAGTACCAACTCAAAACATAGCAGACGGTTTTCAGGTACTTCTTGATAGTCAAGTTCAGGTAGGCTGGTTAGTTTGTGTCCAATTAGGAAGTGGAATGGTTTTTTGTCAATATAGAATTTCGGTTTGTGGTTAGTTGTAGAGTGGCGTTAGTCAAAAGTGTGCTGTGAGATGTATGGGGGGGGGAGAAGTAGTACGTTGGAAAGAAAAACGTCACTGCGATGGTTGTGTGACGCACGACAAACAAACGGCGATGGTTGTGTGACGTAGACATGGTCATGCGACAAATGGTTCGGTGTAATTTTAGAAAAATCCTTTCTGTTGTTCAGTGATTCCCCGTCGTCGAATGATCTCACGTGGACTTCGAAGGATAACATACAAACGCTGTTCTCGCGAATGGTTTTTTTTCAAATCAAGTGATATAATTCGTATACGCTTAATATTCTGTTTTTAAAACATTTGTTATTGACCCAACGAATATTTAAGCCACTTTCATAGTTTGGCATTGATTTCATTGTAAAATTCTTTCCTTTTATCAAGTGCAGGTAGTACCACCCGGGTTGGGGTCAATATATGGGTTTAGCCTACTGTTATCCATTCACAAACACTGTGCCAAAGGCGTGCCGGTAGGATACTCGTGAAAAGGAAAGAATTTTCTCTAAATATAATAGTTGGGTCAGGTGAAAAAAAAAATAGAGCAGGAGCAATAGCATTTATCCAATTTATTCCTCGAATAATAAATAGATCTAAGGTAAATATGTTTATTATTATTCGAAAATTTTAATAAGATTATTCAGTCAATTTAAACCCTTCCTTACACAGCACGGGACTGTTGTTGGAAGCTACGTTCTTTGCTGTGTGTTTTGGAATAAATTAGTCGAGATGTTGGTTATAAACAAAGTGTGTAATCAGTAAAGCATAGCGGGCTATGCATCTAGTCCGGTAAAGTTAAATTATCGAAGATTTCAATAATGACAGAAATTTTGCTAAGCTTCTTCTCAATAATAAAATTATATTTCTTTGTAATATTTTACGGTACGTAACTTCTGAAATAGCTCACCAGTCTTAATAAAACACCTTGTACATTATTAATTAATTGGTGCAATGATAAAAATGTATAAAGGGTTCTCCACGCCTGTCTGTTGCAGGTTGTACAAAGCATAGCAGAGTCGGGAGAATGAACGTTCTAATATAAAATCGATATCTTCATACCTACGGGCGTTGATTGATAATATCGATTTAATAAATTTAAATTTGTACTTCAAAAACTTTTATTTTTTCCAAGAAACAACATTTTTTTGGATAAAGCTTATGCGAACAAACATCGTGGAGCAGTTTTTCAAAATCCCCTCCAACGATTACATTTTCTATACCGAGTGTATTTGAGCCCATTTTAGAAAGTATTTCAGATAAAAAGAATTAAGCATCTGGCAACACTGTTATATTATGTTATAAATCCGTTCGAGACGCTCAGTCACTGAGGAAACTTAGTTTAAGCTACGCTCTTGCTTAATAAATGTTTTTCAGTAGGTCATGGTGTTCGTTTTTCAGAAGTTAAATTCTTTTACTGCAATGATATTGTGAATAATTTTAAAAAGTATTGAAAAACTGCGAATAGATATTTTTCTTTCGACTCAAGTGGATTACTATCGATAAGACTGATAAGAGATAAATGGCAATCATACGGATAGATTAAAAAAAATCACCTTACAAGTAAACCACTGGGTGTCTACAAAAGATCGGTCCAGCAGATTTCATACATTATGGACTCATCTAGACGGAGCTCCAAAGAAACCAATCCTAGGGTAACATCTTCTATTTTCCATGTTATAACGTTTATGTGAGTAAATTTTTTTTATTCCGTTTTTAAATATACTTTATCTAATCTGCATAAGAATATTTGACATAATAAATTAAAGCAAATAAAGATTAGGTAATATTTTCAATGGGATTAAGTCTTGAACGGTCAAATTGCAAGATTGATTGAAAATAAAATGTTTTAATTAATCATTATATTATTGAAAATTTCAAAGCGCTAAGGTGGTGAAAACTAGCACTACATTGTACGGTATCATCAGCGTGACATTCCTGTCAAACACATACGCATTAAGTACGTTGCAAGATATAGTAGAAATCGATAAAGCGAAGTTGTTTGTTGGCCGGCACATAGAGGGTGTGGTCAAAATATGTATAAAATAATATCCAACATAGTATAATTATAAATAATGAAAGCATATAAAACAAATAACAATACAAATGATCTATAAAATATAGCATGTATTATCACAGTGTTATTGTCACTTTGACAGCAACAGTCACCTGCATATTGTACAGCGACAAATGCACTTTTTTTTTTTAATCAATGGAAAGCTCTAATTTGCCGTTTGCTTTTGATTTAGTTATAAATAAGATTGATCGGTATTAGAAATATATAAAAAGTGATTAATTAAAGAACTTTTTGAAACTAAGTGTGAATCTGGAAAAGGATTTCCATTATTTTATCAATAAAATTTACAAAACTTTAAATACAAAAACACAGCATAAGCACATAACCTCAACTATGTTTACACTTTTAAAAACGCTTTGCAAACCTTACCTTGCAGATTTTCGTGTAAAAAAGTCTCCAGCTGATCTCTTTTTACTTATTTCTAACAACGATCACTCTTATTTATAACTATATTAATAGCAAATCGCAAATTAAAAATCTTTTATGACGTTTTACACGCGTTATCGATTTGTTTGGAAAAGTTGTACCGTCAGAGTTTAGGTAGTCCATTATCTCGGTGTCCGTTGCTAATATAAGTAGTTTAGCATTTTTGACAATAACTTATAATAACAGTAAGATTATGAACGAAATTGTTGCTACTCAATACCTTTTTCTTAAGCATAGTTTAATTCATCACGAGCTGCACACAATGCTAAACAGAAAATCTCAAATTGAGAATTTTATAAACGAATTAAACATTTTGGCGTTTGAATTAGCTGGGCACGGAGTAGAACCAGCTTATTTCGTATCAGCTATTAAAAATAATGTTAAAGAAGCTGGCCGTATCGAGTATAATCCTCTGTTTTTGGAGACGAGACAAACTAAGCCGACTCTGCTCAATATGTCGTGTACGTTTCTCGGGGTTCTCAGAGTTTTGAGCTTTATACTATATCTTGCAGTGCACTAAAAACTGATGAAGAACGTTCCGGGACATATCAATACAAACTCTTATTAGATATGTTTTCTTTTATTTTAAGATACAACTTACCTCTATTTAAGAAGAGTCGAAAGAAAGATCTAGACGATAGTGACGTATACGAAATACCTGCTTGGTTAGCTTCAGAGAAGCTAGGAGACGAACTGGAAGATGCGTGGATTATTGAAAAGAAAAAGAAAAATGAAAAGGCTTCCTTGATATCCGCTTTAATCAGTTGTTTCGGAAAACGTTTGATATTGTTAGGATTTATACAACTAGCTGTGAAAACAGCTCTAGTGTAAGTAAATGTCTTTATATATCACATCTACTTCGTTTAGACACTCTTAGAAAATTTAAAACAATAGATGGCTACCAATATCAATTGTCAAGCTGTCAAAGGTCTATTTCTCTCGAATTTTTCTTTATAATAATTATCCTTTCGACTTTTGCTAACTTTGCATGCAAAAAGTATGTGTAGGATTGCTTCATGCTATCGATCTGCTCCAAAATCATTTAATTATTAGAATTTTTTGGTTAGATTTTCTATCGAATTTAATAAGGACTCAGTCACTGGCGAATTAATGCTGGATTCTTCTGATAATCTGATACACCAGTCCGTTTTTCATCCATCAGTATTGTTGAGGAAGGAGTATTTATTGTTGTCACGATTGGGCATTACTGGTAGATGTGATCGTTGGTTTCTTGAACAGATTCTATTGATACTTTCACAAAATGGAGGTGACATGTGACACTTAAATCTTTTTATTGTGATTGAGGGAGTATACATGATATTGATGGACGTAAACTGGTTTATATTTACAAAACTATCAACATATTAACACGTAACTACATACACTAACAGATATTGTAGTTGGCAGGTTAACAGAACTGTAACTAGATTAGATTAGATTAGAAATGGAGTGGATCTTTGTCATATCCCACTGGGACCTTTGCAGATCTATTGTGGTCCTCCCTATTTTTAAAGCTTGATATCCAGCTTTTTGTTAGACCTATTAGTCTGGATACCGCCTTCCTTGCGTAGCTCTCTGCCCACGGTTTTTTTTCTCCGAATACGTGTAACCGAACCCTTACTAGGCCTTCGCACTCACCGAGTATGTGTTCCGCGGTTTGACCGAAGGGCTTTTAAGGAATAGTTTAGCGTGCCTTTGTCCTGGGGTTTTATGCCACCAGCGCAACGCCATGTTGTTTATCCATTGGTGGATGCTCTCCTTAGTGAGGTTTTTTGTAATTCCACATGAAGGTTCTAGTCCTATCATGACTTTAGTCGCTCCCTGCTTGGCTAGTTCAACGGCCTTTTCAACTCCTTTTATTTCTTTGTGATCTGGCACCCAGGCTAGGGTCACTCTATTATGACTACCTAGTCTGTTGAGGGCCTTGCAACACTCCCACACCAGATTTGACGTTGTCCGATATGAGCTTATCGCCATTAGTGCTGCTTGGCTGTCGGAGTAGATGACGACTCTTTGGTTATCCACCTCCCGTCTCATCAAATCTTCTGCACAGCATTGCATCGGCATTACCTCTGCCTGAAAGACAGTGGTATGTTTCCCTAGGCTTAGAGAGATCGTGATCTTCTCTTGTACCCCATATATTCCGGCTCCTACTCCAGAGTCTGTTTTAGAGCCATCAGTTGAGATTGAGCTATAACTAACTAACTACTAATGCTTAACAACATGTTCTGGACGCTGACTTGGTCCTGCTTTAATTGTTCCAGTTTAATTTCTTGTTAAAAAGCATCCTAACTTCATCAACATTTGGAACATTGATATAAAATTTAACGTTACTTTGACACATAAAATATTTGTTTGGAATTGAAAATTTTATTCTTCTTGTGGCATTGCAAGAGCTTTCCGATCAAACCCGATTCCTCCTTCTGTTTTTTTAAATCATCAAATTTTTATGTTTTTTTTTTCAGTTTCACCCTACCAAAAGCTTCAAGTAAAGTAGTAGCGTACTTTGTCCCAAATCAGACTAACGTGACTGTGAAAGACCTTTACATTTATGCGTTTTCAGTAATATTTATAAATATATTTTGCGTAATCTACAACCACAACTATCAACAATTCACTGCAGAAGTAGTCATAAGAATTCGTACAGCAGTGGTAGCGCTTATTTACAGGTAATTTTTTTTTTTTCAACACAGAAATTTTATTCACTATTATTAATTTTTATCAGAAAGGCAATGAAATTGGGACCGAATGCTTGGAATCATGTGAGTGCTGGAAATATCGTGACGTTAATCACTAAAGATGCAACTGCGTTCGATAATTCTGTACATTTTATCAATGATATGTGGATAGGCGTTATACAAACGGCCATTATCACTGGCATTATTTTTTCTCGAATTGAATGGTCCGTTTTCGGAGGCATTGGACTTTATTTACTAACTGTGCCTTTACAATGTAAGTATATTAATAATTTTATATTTAATAAGAGTGGAACAAACTTCTGACTTCTTACTTGATGTAAGGAATGTAACTTTAAACTTTTGTGTAAGCTATAACAGTTACTGTGGCGTCGTTTTTTAATAGATCACCCTATATGTTATTATTCCAGCGAACTTTGATTCAATTTACTAACTAGATGTTTAAGGCTCGTACATACAAAAATACAAAGTTCGCGAGCTGCTCGTGATCAGCTTTCGAACCCGCCCGATTCAACCAATCAGCTCACGAACACATACCACACCAGAAGAGTTTATTTTAATCCCTCCTACCCGTGTATAGTTCGTCGAGTTCGCTAGAGTGCTCTAGATATTAAAACTAATTTTAAAAACATTCAAGAAATAGTTATTTAATAAATAGAAAATAATGTCGTAGCTGGAAAGCGATGAAGAAGACGATGTAATAATTGCTTGGACAGCTTATTTTTTATTAAAACAAAGTGTCGAGTCGAAAAAAAGGAAACTAGGCGATGGTGGCAAAGAAGCTCTATATATGGTGGAATACCTTTGCTCAGAGATTTATAAAAGGAGGACCAAAGTTTATTTCGTCATTTCAGCTATACCAGCAGGTTATTTAAATAAATAATAACAAAATTTCCCAGCGTCGTCGTCCACATACATACTATTAAGCTCGCCACCTGTTCACGAACGACCCTTAGAAAGAGATGGACAACCAGTTTGGTATTGCTTTCTCTTTCTCTACATTCTTAAAAAGGTAGTAATGTTACATCTCTTTCTATTGCCTGGATGCTTCCGACTATAGGTTGCCTACTCTTAACTTATTATCTCTATGCTCGGAGCCCACAACAAACTACCGAGCTGTTCCAGAACTGTTCGTGAACATATCAAGCTCGGAAAATGTTCGGGATCTGTTCAAGCTCGCGAACTTGGTCTGTACCCCGCCTTACAGTCTATACAGTCGAAGGCACACATTACATTTTGGTTCCCATGTACACTCCAACCGGTATCTCGTGAAATGAGGTGACGATGCGCCGTAACAAATTTGAAAGTGGGGATCTAGCAAAGCCAATCGTGCGGTAGACGTTATGCAGTTATGCAGCCGAATACGTTCTCTCTCTGCGTACTGGAAGCTTCGCCTTGTCACGAGATACCAGTGGTACCTGTAAGTTGTTGCTAAAAACACACTCGCATCACAAGTTTAAATGGAACATTAGTTCAAATATAATGAAGTTTTAAACAAATTAAATTGTTTTAATTCATCGTTGAGTTTTTCTTAGTGCAAGTGAAAAAAATTCCATACAAAACTTTCATAATTTCAGTATATGTTGGAAAAGCTGTTAGTGCTAGACGGGAGAAAACTGCCAAAAAAACAGACGAAAGACTCCAATTAACGACGGAAACAATAAGAAATATAAAAACAATTAAAATGTACTCGTGGGAAAACTTTTTCGAACAGAAACTAAACGAATTAAGAAAGTAAGTACCATACCCTACAGATAATTCGAGGCTATTAAGTATTATTATTCTCTTATTTTAGATTGGAACTGAATCATTTATCTCCAGTCTATTATCTAAAATGCATAGTCTTGATAATAGGATCTATCGCTACAAATATATCCTTTTTTTTCATGATAATGACGTACGTATGGACAGGACATTTTACAGACGCCGAAACCGTTTATTTCATCCAAACTTGTTACCAAAGTTTAAAATCCTACATAACAGTCTCCATACCCATAGGTATATCCCAATTATCTGATTTACACGCCTCGATTAAAAGAATTACATATTTTTTGAAATTAGAAGAGTTAACACAAAGAAAACATACGACTACGACACCTAAAATCCTTATGAAACACGTATCTGTCAAGATAAAAGATAAAAATATACTCGAAGACATATCATTTTACGCTGAAAAAGGATTAAACATTATTACAGGAAACTTGGGTAGCGGCAAAAGCTCTATCATCAAAGCTTTATTAGGGGAATACCCCAGCAGTGGTCAAATATCATTGGAAGGTACCATATCGTATGCTTCGGAAGAACCTTGGTTATTTCCTTCTACTATTAGACAAAACATACTTTTCGGCGAAGAATACGATGAGAAAAGATACCACGAAGTATTACGCGTCTGTGCTTTACACGTCGATCTTAAAAAGCTGGAAAAGGGTGATCAAACAGTAGTAGGTGACGGAGGTATTAATTTTAGCAAAGGACAGCAAGCTAGGATAAATTTAGCTAGAGCTGCTTACAGGACGAGTGATATTTATCTACTAGACGATACTTTATCGGGATTAGACAGTCGCGTTAACCATTATGTATTTAAAAAATGCATTATGGAGTTTTTAAAGGATAAAATAGTTGTTTTGGTAACAAATAATGTAGATCACATTAAGCTATTGAATGGTAATAATACTTTGTTTGTGGAAAACGGTCGAACGCTTTCCATCGAAAAGCAAAGGGAGGCTCTGGATAAACGAATTACTTATTACATCGATGATGTGGAAATGAATTATTTTGATGTCGATGGTGATGTTATCGATGAAATTATACCGGATGATGATGAAAGTGCTCCGTTGATAGTGGAAAATAAAGAACAGCGAGATTTGTATCACGAAGAAAAGAAAAGTGGTTTTGTGAAGTTCGGCGTTTATATGAGATATTACAAATATGCCGGAGGGGTTATAATGTTCTTGATTTTAACAATTATTTTTACAGCTACTCAAGCTGCTTTGACTTATTCGGAAAAAGTACTGAGCCAATGGTAAGTTCTATTCTTTTCAAATTATTTTCAGGCTAGCTCCAAAAAGGATACCCTAAATGTTTATCCTTCAATACTTATTTTCACCCCTTCAGAAACAAAACTTCAGAAACAAAACTTTTTCCATGCTCTTCCGGCGATATTCCAGAGGTGATACCTGCTTCCTTTTCATCCCTGTATCACTTCACTCGCTCGTCTCTCCATCAGATTAATATACATTAAAAAGATACATTTGTTTACATTTAAAAGTGAACCCAGCATTGCATCACATTCTAAGGTAACTAGCCGACCCTTTGCCAGATGTCTTACTTTTCCTTTGAATTGCGACAACTGAATTATAGGACACGATAGAAACGTACAAAATAAAAATGTACTTTTAAGAAATTACATAAACACGACTTTAAAATAATTGTCCTAAGTAGTTTATGTAATAAAAATATGTTTTTGTTTGAAACTTTTGAGGTTTAAACGAAACAAATGCGAGTTAAATGCGGAAATCATTTTACTATCAATTTTACCTGATTTTACTACGAAGTTTCAACGTTCCTAGTTTATTGAAGCTCTTGTTTTCGTCTTCTCAACTGATATTTAGTGTGTGCGTACAGATATAATTAAAAACAATATTTTTTTGTGGAAATCATGGTTCGTCAGTGCCAAATTTGCAAAAAAAACAGTCGGAATTTTCCTAACCTCTCTTTTCACCTGTAAGTAAATAGTTCTATTAGTCCGACAGTTTCTCCCTACTCCTTGAAAGTAATTGATGAAAACATATGTATGGCGATAGAATGTTAGCTGTCTTTTCTGAATGAATTGCGGACTCTATTTGTAGTACTACTCCAAGGTCTCTCCTGCCTTATCAGGCGTTCGTTTCATCACCTTCGAAAACTACCTTTCCTTCCTCCATTACTTACTTTCCTATTTGTTCTCTTATAATCCATATTACATCCCACGAGTAACTAGGGAATTGAATATCCTCCACCACAGAGCCCCGCTGTAGTGTACTACTTGATTCAGGTGACACATTGGAATCTTCGAAAATTATTTGTCTCAATGAGTCCAGTGCCTCACACTTAAATAATATGTGGGTTATGGTCTCGTTCTCCAAGCCACAAAGTTTGCAGCTAAGATCTCCGTTTGCAGCCCTATATTATGTAGGTGGACTTTCATCTCACTAGATAATGATCTTTATCCGATCCCCATCGACATTTAGTTATTCTTGGTCCGTTTATTCCCTTTAATTGCCTAACTATGTACCTACCTGTTTTGGAGTGCAGGTACTACATCCTAGGGAATAATTTGCTGTAAGCTCGAGATTTTTTTCTACAAATATAATATATTTTTTCAGGGTAAATATCGAACCAATTGTATCAAATCTAGTACGTTCCAACAAGACGGACACTGAAGAATATGAGGAGATCATTCAAAAACGCAATTACCACCTTTCCATATATTCCGGTTTGATCATAGTCGGATTTACGCTAACTTTAGCTAGAGTATATATGAATATATATTTCGCTTTACGAGCATCCTTCAAGCTACACAAAAAAATGTCTCAGTCCGTCGTAAATGCTTTTATGAGTTTTTTCGATAAACATTTGGTAGGGAACGTTGTCAATAGATTTTCCAAAGATCTAATGACTATGGATGAAGTAATACCATTGAACAATTATGAAATTTTCAGGGTAAGTGAACATAACAAAATTATGACTACAAAAAAAATAGATTTATCTAGATATAGAGAGACCAAAATAAGAATTACCACTAAATAGTATTTTTTGGTACTATCACCCCTTGGTCTTTATGGGTCTTCATCATAAGTTCTTCATCAGTTGGCTGTTGTATTATTTGGGCAGCCTAAATATTGCCTACATTCTTTGGGTTCAAATACATGAAAATCTGTTCAAGGGATTGATTTCAATTGACTTAATATAATACAGATACATGCAATGAGAAATGGTACATAGGTATTTTAAGCATTGTATCAGAACTGCTTTTGAACTTGTCAACCAATATCAAGCTTCAACAGATTAAAAACACGATTATTACAATCGTTCATTTGGACACCTACAACATATCGTACAATTCCCACCACCACTCCGTAGTCTCAACTGTGGGTGGTCCTTAATTAGCGTCAGACTGTCAGTAAACAGTAGTCGATATCCAAGCCCATAACTATTCAAAATAAAATAAATTCGTAGAGAAATCAGAATGTACAGCATTCAGGAGAAAATTGAAATTTTTTCGTGGTATTTTGGTCACTCACAAGATCAGCGGATTTGTCCCCGAATGATTTCTTTTTGTGGGGTTTTTTAAAAAATGAAATTTATCGGCACAATTTTGAACGGGCCCAAAATTTGATGGAATTAAGGGCGAAAATTGTCCAGCATTGTGCAAACATTACACTGAATCAGCTCAGAGATACAAGATTATCTTTGTTCAATAGAATCAGTTTTTGTTTGGCTCAACAAGGAGGACTATTTGAACCTTTAATTCATAAATTTTTTAGTTTTAGCATTTTAAGTTGTTTTTCGGAATTTATTTTCAATTTGTTTTAATTTAAAGAAACTTATTTTGTTTTATTTACGAATTCATTTTTACTTTGGAAGCCGTTATGGTCAAAAGAACAATTAACACTTGAATACTAAATCGCACATAACCACAAAACTAGCAAATATTGGAAGGAGAAGAGGCGGGGTTTCTTACAGTAGTTCTGAATCCAGCTGTCCAGCTAAATACTTGATATTTATTGAAGTAAATTTACAGAAATTTTTTGTTGGTGGACTATTTAAATCCCTATGTTCCGATTCTCATTGCATGTATCCGTATACATTTCGTCGAGCATTTCTAATATTCAATCAATAAGGCAGCTTACTTTCCACTTCAGATGCAGTTAGTTGTAAAATAGTTCATAACATAACACGATCTCGCCCAGAACTTGACTGGCATTTTTAACAGTACCCTAAAGGTAACGTGAAAGTGCAGTACCTACCAAATTTATAGATAACAACTCTGATAGTAATCACACATTTTTTCGCAGAGTACCTCAACACACATGGTATGATCTGTTAATTTTATATTTCAAGAACTTACTTCTGACTAAGCAGACAGTGTCTGTGTCTGTTTACCAGTTCCTAATAACTTAATTAATTAATAGATGTCGAAAGAATAATTATTTATATTCACACTTCATACATTTTTGAAAAATAATATTTTTCAAAAACAGTGGCCGTTCAACTAAGGAGCAACAACTACTTCCCGTGCAATATGCACTGCCGGATATTGAATACACTCCAAAGTCAAACGGGGCTGGTATATCTACATCTACAAGGTATTTTAAAACCAACCATTCTGGTTTGCGATTAGCAGGTACAACACAACTTATAGACCGGTTTCGGCGTATTTGCGCCTCATCAGTACAAGGTATGTGCTGTCCGTCAGTCTAATCGCAAACCAGAATGGTTGGTTTTAAAATATCTTGTGGATATACCAACCCCGTTTGACTTTGGAGTGTAATTCAATATCCGGCGGTGCATATTGCACGGGAAGTAGTTGTTGCTCCTTAGTTGAACGGCCACTGTTTTTGAAAAATATTATTTTTCAAAAATTTATAGTGTTGAATATAAATAATTACTCTTTCGACACCTGTTGATGAATCACTTTATTAAATACGACAATATTACAGGAAACTGTAATAAGCTTTTTTCTTTTTTAATTAATTAATCCTAATTAAATCTGAAGCCATCAGTTACACCTCACAGGTTTCAATTCTAGAATATCAACAGCCATGGGAAATATTTCGACAATATTCCAAGAGGAAATAGATTTTTGTGTTCAAGAATATTCATTGCGTCTGATTACCAGGATGCTTTACAAACACTTAAGCAACTGACTAGAAACAACAAAGTAACTCTCGCAAAAAAATGAGTTTATACTTCCTTCATCGATCCCGAATTATTTTTTGGTGTCGCAAAAAGTCGCATCGTAAAAAAAGTTCAAAAATAGGAAAAGAAACTTGACAGAAAGAATATTACGACTTGCTCACTAATATAAATAATTGCACTTGGAGCTTGTGATGCGGACGATATTATAGTGGTATTTACATTGTTGTCAGATCTTTCGTTTTTCCGGAATAAAAATGAATACTGAGTATTCTTCTTGTAATGTTATTTATACCTGAACGCCATAATTTCGGAGTTATAACTACATTTACATTATCTTTGCTAAAGTTAAAATAATACATTTAGATGGCTATGATTGGATAATAAATAATTAAATTTATTTTCTAATAGAAATATCATAACGAGATCTACTGTCAGTAAATTAGTAAAAAGTTTTATGAAACTGTTTCAGTAAAATATTTATCAAAATCATGACGCAGAACACCTACAGCAACTGAAGACAAACCTTTAAATGTTTTCGTCGGTCCTATTCTGTATCGCAAAGCTGCTACTGAGCAGGTGGTTTAGTACAGGGTCAGTAGTTGGGTTACCACTTGTCTTCAATTGGTATTCTGTAGAGGCGACCAGTGATTACGAAAGTTAATTTATAAGGTAAATGGCCCAACTATCGGACGCTTAAGAGCAAAGTCGAGCTTTAAGCGTTCAGAAAAAATATATGCTCTAGAAAATCACATACGGATTTCATTTAAGGTTCCTATATTTCTTTGCATATCATAATATATTATCCCGTTTGATAATAATAAAAATCGTTGTCTAATAACTAATAATTTATTAAAAAAGGTACATTTGTCCCAGTCATCGGACGCTCTAACAGAGTGAAGCTCTACTAATCGGACGGGATATGTCCCTATTATCGGCATATGTGATGGGATATATAATAGAAATAAAACATAAATTCTAATTGATTTAAAATACAATAAAACAAGAATCAAACATCAATTCTAAATTGTTTAAAATACAATAAAAACAAAAAACATCAATAATAACGAAAAAGTAACGGAGAAGACTACAAAGAAGCGGTAGTTAAAACAATTTGGAACACCACCGCTAAAATGCTACAAAGTAAATATTATAACGAATTTAATATTGTATTCAACCCTTTCACCGATGTTCAGTTTAATTCATCACGAGCTGCACGTAATGCTAAACGTAAAATCCTACAAGCACAACCCGAAAAGAGAAAATGTAGTGCATCAGCTCTTAATAAATCTGAAGTATTTGCAATGGCCAGATTATATAACGAAAATGAACCGGAAGGACTTCAAAAGAAATTATATCACATTTTGGGGTTTGAACTAGCTTGGCGCGGAGGAGAAGCAGCTTACTGCAAAACCACTTATTTCGTATCTGAAATTGACAATAATGGAAAAGAAACTGGACGTATCGAGTATAATCCTTTATTTTCGAAAACGAGACAAGGCGGCAACAATAAATTATGTGACAGCAAATGGATCACACCTAATATTTTCGACGAAGATATTTGCCCAATACGTTTATTCAAAAAGTTAATGGAAAAACGAAACACTTTTATAACTTCGGACAGATTATTTCTTACACCAAATCCCTTTTGGAAAAAGAAACATTCTAAAGGTTGGTACAAGAATTTGCCGATTGGAATTAATGAAATTTCCAAATGGACTAAACGCTCAGCACAACGCATTGGTTTAGATGTCAAACGTGTCAAAATTACAAATCACTCAAATCGAGCGGCAGCAGTTAGCGAATTAAGTAAAAGCGGAATTGAAGAACAAGCTCTAATAAAAATAACAGGACACAGCAATTCATCATCAATAAAACCATACTTACAAGTTGACAAAGAGTATCATTCAAGCATTATTCAATCAATTCGTTTGGAAAATGAAAAAACTTCAACATCTACTACAGAAACGATTAGCTGTGGCACCCGCATCGATTTCACTGTTCCTATTATGAATTTCAATAACTGCGTTTTTAATAATTGTACATTAAAATAAAAATGAGTTTATTTTGAATGTTTCATAAATAAAGTTTGCATTGATATGTTTCCAAATTTCTCATTCATTAAATTGTCCTGCCGAATTACACTCGAGGTTTGTATTGATATTGGGTAAATTTGTGTTGTTCAAATTCTAAACTGTTTCCTTTAGCAATTTGACTCGAATAACTGTCAACCTAAAAACACTCTACCTTCGGTGTCGTGTTTTTAATAGTTGACAGTTATTCTCGTCAAATTGCTAGGCAACAGTTTCTCATTAAGCAACCCAAATCTACCCGATAAAATACAAACCACTTGTGCAATTATAAGTGAAAAAACAACGATAAATTAACAAAAAAAACTATTGAGGAATAATTAATATACAATATTATACTAGAGAAATTAACACCATAAAGATATTTTTTTAATGAACATTAAAAATGTAAGGTTACTGAATAGCATTGTCTTACCTACTTCGCTAGCGAAATGACGCCTTTGTCTAAATGTTGTTACCACTCGATTGTTTTCAAGCTTACTGAGAATTATAGAAGTACCAAAATGTGCAATTTTACAGAAGAATATATTTTTCGTCTTAAAGATATACACTCAACTTATTATTAATAAAAAACCAAAAAAGTGTCCGATAATTGGGACGTGGCCGATATTTGGGTCATTTACCTTAGTTGTTTCAGAGCAGCCACAATATTTGTGGTTGTTAACGTTAGCAACTGTCAGAGAAATGTAGAAGTGTGGCGGTAGGAAGATGGATCCGTGGCTTATGAACATTTTGTTAGATCTTGAAATTAATGAAATACACGCTTAAAGCATTGCTTATTCATGTACAAGATTTTCAGCAAATATGGGCTAATAAGATAAAATATTCATCAAAAATTCTTAGTTTAAAGCCATTCATTTTCGACTCTGGCTTTTTAAGGGTTGGTGGGAGTTTGTCAAATTCAAGATTAAGCTTCGAAAAGAAACACCCTCTAATTTTATCAGGGCGTCACCACCTTACTAAACCATGAACATTTGAACACTAATAACAAAATAGTCTTCTAACCTTACTTTTCTCAGTTGTCAGACTTGTTCGTGGAAAAGTAGGGTCGATTTACACTATAAAAGTAACTAATCGTTCTTCTTAACCACTAGTAGTCACCAGAAAAGCAATTTTATTGAAAGTGGTTAAAAAGTTACTATCTAGAATTGCTTTTCAGTCAGTTGCTATAAAGTTGCTTCACTGCCACTTAGATACAGAATAGGTCTGTGTATCATCATATTTAGTCACTTTCTGAACAATAATTCTCTTTATCTTTCACTCGCCAACGTTCCATGCAGAAACGGTCCACTTTTAAAGGTGTTGAAATTAATATTTAAATAAAATTTCAACCAAATTTTGTGACTGAAGAACGCATATACCTTTAATTAATTATTTGTTTTTGTTTTAGCAAACATTGGCATTTCTTGGTATACTTTATTTAATTATATCAGTGAATAAATTGTTTATTATCCCATCAGTTTTCCTGTTGATTAAACTATACTTTATTCAAAGATATTACTTACCGACTGGTAGAGGTACCAAAAGGTTGGATGCTGCAAGTAAGATTCAATTAATATTTTAAATACAGGGTTGGGGTTTTTATATTAAAATCGTTATCTAAATTATACAAAAATTATTTGATACAAAGAAATACAGCAAAGAAATTCTCACAGCAGAACAAAAATATTGATAAAAATAAAAAAATTAGTGGTTCATGAGAAATCTTTTTCAAATTTGAATGAAAATTTCAGTTTCCTATCTTTTCCTATACCCTGGAATATAAAAGCACTAAACATTTTTTCTTCCGAAACAGAAAAAGCAACAAATTTACACTCACGCAATCGGCGGGTGTAATTTAGGCGCTAACCATCCTTCTTTACCTGTCTGACCAAGAAGGGTAGATAATCCGACATGTATTTTCGCCGCTAAGAAGTGCAGGTAGATCGAGTCATAAAAATACTCTTATCTTAATAAAATACGAATGTGGTTTGGTAGGAGTAGGTTTGGTTGGGTTATTATTGAAAATTATTATAATTTATTCTTCAAAAATTGACTAAAAATACGAAGGTGGTTTGGTAGGGGTAGGTTTGGTTGGGATATTATTGAAAATTGTTATAATTTACTTTACAAAAATATATCTTATTATAAATGTCGGTGATTTAATAAATAACTGTATTTCATAAATCACGTACTTCAGGTCGGTTAGCGCCCAAAATACACATAGGATTAAAATGACCCTTCGGTCTTGGCGCCTAGTTTACATGTTGTAAAAAGTGCATTAATCCCTAAGGCGCCCAAATTACATCCGCCCCACGCTATAGTAACTCTCTCAGCTCCAGCAGCTGGTTTATGTCTTCCGAAACTCTGCTAAGCATTATTTTCTAAGAAAATACCATGTTCGCCCACAGTGATCATGAAAGGAATAACTTAACTTCTACTATAATATAACTGTAAGTTGCCATACTGGTCTCGACTGTACGTGCCTGTGAAGAAATTTTTGACCAAACCAAAACAGACTCACCGACAAAAGGAAGTCGCTCGTCAATACAAGCTAGAACGTATCTTATTCCGGTTCATCTCGGTACTTGCCTGTCTGACAATTTTGCAAAAATGCGACTCATCTGAGAACAGTACAGTACCCATCAATTCATACCAGGTGATTTTAGCACTCGCCTTATGGATCACTGAATTGAACCGGTAAAATTTACATACCAAAAATCCATACGTACATAATAGTATATTAAAGTATAAGTGGATATTAAGGTCTTTAAAACACGCGCGATTTTTCGAGCACGACGGCGAAGCCGGAGTGCTCGAAATAGAGCAAGTGTTTTAGAGACCAGTTATCCACGAATACTTTACGCTATTTTTTTTTATTGGTGCTCTTTAAAATTATAAATATATATTATACTGGTATCTATTACTACTACAACAACAAGAAATGGAAATAAGAACTAATAATGTAAAATGGTTGAATTCGTGATGCTTGCGTTGTCATGGAAATGAGAAAAACATAAACTAATTTGCATTTTGTCTTTAAGATTTGTCACCGAATGACATAAAAATGAGTGCTCATATCGATTTTTTAAGTAGTAAAGCAGAATCGCGGTTAATACCGCAAACATCTTCTGATGCGTATAAAAAAAAATTGAAATTGTTAAATATTTTGACGTTACAAAGTACTCCTGTCAGATCAATAATAAAAAAATTGTCATTTAGACTTCGTTTCTCAAGCTGTTGATGTTGCCATGGTAACTTTAAAAAACGCGCGTTTTTGAAAGTTCGATTTAAACACGCTGAGGCGTGCTTTAAATAGGTAAAATGGTTCACCAATAAAAAAAAATATAGTTAGTCAGTTTTATTTCGGTGACTACTCAATGCCTTAAATATTTCAAATCTAACGAAACTACAGAAAACAACTGGTAATTTTTTCTATTTTTTATTTGTATTTTTTAGCGAGAAGTCCTATGATTGGTTACTTGAATGCAACTTTAGAAGGTCTTCAAACTGTAAGGGCATACGAAAAACAACCTTTACTGATATCAGAATTCGATATCCATCAAAATCATTTTACTTCGGCGTCTTATATGTTGATAAGTACATCAAGATTTTACGCTTTCATCCTTGATATGGTCTCCACTTCATTTTTAGCTGCGGTTATACTTAAATTCGTCTTTTTCGATACAGGTAAATTTTTAGTTGCAAATATATCCGAACTTAGAATTGATAATTTTTTTGCACTTATTGTTGAACTAGAGGAACTCTGGAACCGTTCGATCCCGAATACAAGTCATGCACTACTACTACACCAATAATGATTCCTTACACTTTACACTATCTGACGCGCCTTTCGACAACCAAGTTATCGCCTTCAAAAACCGATTTCCGGTTGATTTACATACAAAAAATGCATCAGTCCGACAAATGAATGCAAAAAAAAAGCAAACTACAAACTTATCAGTAAACTTCAATTTCTAACTACCATTAACAGAATTTAACATTAGCAACATAACACCCTATTTTGCTATATTCTCTTTTGCCGGCAGTTGATCTTTAAGGATTTAAAATTTTTCTAGGTAGCAAAGCTGGTGACGTAGGTTTAGCCATAACACAAGCTATGATGTTGACCGGTCTTCTCCAATGGGTAATACGACAGTACACAGAAATCGAAAACAATATGACTGGAATAGAGAGAATTCTAGAATACGTAGACACTCCAACTGAAAATAAAGCGAAAGGTTCAACATTGGATAGTTGGCCTTCTAATGGAGAAATAAGATTTGAAAATGTCTCTCTTACGTACAATAATACGAAAAACAGGGTTTTGAAGAGTATTAAGTATGTATTATATATTTACTAAGTGATTTAGAATTCAATAAGTTTTGACTTGCCAAATCCAGTTCCCTAAAAATATATCTACTAGGTAGGAGTCATGCTATGTTATGCTATGCAACCCAGCATCCTTTCTCGACAAGGAGCCATTTTGAACTGTAATGACAAGCCCATACGAATGCGTGTCACTCCCATAGAGATACTACAGATAGAGGCAACAAGCCAGCTCGAAACCCGTCAGCATGTAAGAGGGAGATAGAAAGTCAGAGATTCAAGCTGTCTTTCGTTAATGGCGTGTATACTGTAGACACAAACAAAGACTGATCGTCTGCCTCTTTCTCTTTCATCGGACTTCGTACGGACATTCCCACTTTCGCAGCAGTACGAGGGCTGCTATTTATATTTTGAGCCTTGGCTTACCAAGTGTTTACAGGCGCCATCTGATGTTTCCAATTAAAAGTTTGATCTTTTTAACCATAACCTTCTTCAGAACTTTTTGTCATTTAAGTATAACTTGTGTTATCTACAGCGACTTGAAAATTTTGTCTCAGCGAAAAAATGGAATTAACTCGTTAACTTTCGACGTGGCTTATCAAGACAAGAGTGCATCGATCAACTCACTTCGACTGATAAAGCAAGATCGACATGTGACATATCGCGAGATAAAGGCATCTTTGGGCATTAGTATGACAAGCATCAATAAGATATTGCATGAACATTTAGCTGTTAAAAAGATTTGTTCGCGTTGGATCCCGCATAATTTGACAAAAGCTCAAAAGGGTGCTCGTGTCAATTGGTGCAAATAAATGCTAAAGAAATACAATCGCGGTGCATCAAAAGCTGTGTATAACATCTACACAGGTGACGAATCTTGGATCCATGCATATGAGCCCGAAACAAAACAGCAATCCACTGTATGGGTCTTCCAAGACGAACCCAATCCGACAAAAGTGGTTCGTGCGCGAAGCACCTCGAAGCAAATGATCGCCTGTTTCTTCGGAATAACTGGACACGTGGCAGTCGTGCCGTTAGAGCAACGTAGAACGATGAATTCAGAATGGTACACAACCATTTGTTTGCCAGAAGTGCTTCGTGAAATACGAAAAAACAACCGGCAACGAAGGATCATTCTTCATCATGACAATGCCAGTTCTCACACATCGGCTAAAACAACCACCTATTTGACTGGCCAAAACGTCGAACTGATGGGTCATCCTCCGTACAGCCCTGATTTGGCACCAAATGACTTCTTTTTATTTCCGCATATCAAGAATAAATCACGTGGCCAACGTTTTTCGGCGCCTGAAGAAGCTGTTGATGCATTCAAAAACCATGTTTTGGAGGTACCTCAATCGGAATGGAAAAAGTGTTACGAAAATTGGTTCGAGCGCATGCAAAAGTGTATTGATCATCATGGAGAATACTTCGAAAAACAATAAAGCCATTTTTAATAATAAATTACTGTCTTTTCATTATTAGGCTCATAATATAAATAGCAGCCTATGTATCTCTATGGTCACCCCACACGCCGTGTAATGGCATCGTGACAGGAATTTTTGGGCTTTCGGACCAAGCGAGATACAGTTTAACAATAATAGAGAAAGTCTATCCTTTTGTTTTCATATCAAAAGAGTTTATCTAATTAATGCTGGAGATTTCAGGTGCTGGCTTTGTTACTCTTTTTAAAATAAAAAAAAATTTATCATGTTTGCTTGAAAGCAACTAATACAGGTTTAAACAATATTTTTGTTATAAATTTCCAGCTGTACCATTAAATCAAAGGAAAAAGTTGGTATCGTGGGAAGAACAGGAGCAGGGAAATCATCTATCATCTCTACGTTATTCAGGTTATATGACATTGATGGGAGTATTTTCATAGATAACGTAGAGACCAAGACTTTGTCCTTGAAATATTTGAGATCTAGTATAGCTATCATCCCGCAGGATCCCATACTATTTTCGGGTAAGGAAACGGTAAAAATACAGAACCATTTTTACTTATAACCGTTAGACAGCAGAGTTAAAATAAAAAGTTTAGTTCAGCACTGAATATAATTTTACAGGTTCCATTCGATCGAACTTAGATCCGAAAGGAAGTTACACCGACGAAGATATGTGGACGGCAATGGATAAAGTAAATCTTAAGATGCTGTTTAGTAGTCTTGATGATGAAATTGTCGACAGTGGTATTAACTATAGGTAGTTTTCTCAATTTACTTTCTTATGTTTTTTGAAGTTAATTCAAGATTCGGCTAACATCTAAGCTTGACCATTATCAGAAAACAGATAAGGGTAGTTATTTTTCAAGCCGAATTTCGTACTATATATGTCTTTTCAACTGTAATATACATTGAGTTCTTATTTAATCAGTTCCAAAATGGTATGGGAATGCCTATAGGCAAACTCAATAAACTAGGCTTACTGTGGATTCCATTACACCGAATCTAGATCCATCTTTTTAAGTAGCCGATTAGCCTTGAGACAGAATCTTTCAACAAAATTTATGAAAATTCTCATTTAAATGATAAAATTCATAAAAACTGCCATTTTAAACTACAAAACCGATGAAAAATGCTCATTTAAATGATGAAATGAATGAAAACTGCCATTTTAAACAACAAAATCGATGAAAAATGCTCATTTAAATGATAAAATTTCTGAAAACTGCCATTTTAAACAACAAAATTGATGAAAAATGCTCATTTAAATGGTAAAATTTATAAAAACTGCCATTTTAAACAACAAAATTGATGAAAAATGCTCATTTAAATGGTAAAATTCATAAAAACTGCCATTTAAAACAATATCGATAAAAAATGCTCATTTAAATGGTAAAATTTATAAAAACTGCCATTTTGAACAACAAAATCGATGAAACATGCTTATTTAAATGATAAAATTCATAAAAACTGCTATTTTTAACAACAAAATCAATGAAAAATGCTCATTTAAATGATAAAATTCGTAAAAACTGCTATTTTTAACAACAAAATCAATTAAAAATGCTCATTTAAATGATAAAATTCGTAAAAACTGCTATTTTAAGTAACAAAATCGATGAATAATGCTCATTTAAGTGAAAAAATTCATAAAATCTGCTATTTTTAACAACAAAATCGATGAAGCATGCTCATTTAAATGATGAAATTCATAAAAACTGCTATTTTTAACAACAAAATCAATGAAAAATGCTCATTTAAATGATAAAATTCGTAAAAACTGCTATTTTTAACAACAAAATCAATTAAAAATGCTCATTTAAATGATAAAATTCGTAAAAACTGCTATTTTAAGTAACAAAATCGATGAATAATGCTCATTTAAGTGAAAAAATTCATAAAATCTGCTATTTTTAACAACAAAATCGATGAAGCATGCTCATTTAAATGATGAAATTCATAAAAACTGCTATTTTTAACAACAAAATCAATTAAAAATGCTCATTTAAATGATAAAATTCATAAAAACTGCTATTTTAAGTAACAAAATTGATGAATAATGCTCATTTAAGTGATAAAATTCATAAAATCTGCTATTTTTAACAACAAAATCGATGAAGCATGCTCATTTAAATGATGAAATTCATAAAAACTGCCATTTTAAACAACAAAATCTATAAAAAATGCTCATTTAAATGATAAAATTCGTAAAAACTGCCATTTTAAACAACAAAATCTATAAAAAATGCTCATTTAAATGATAAAATTCGTAAAAACTGCCATTTTAAACAACAAAATCTATAAAAAATGCTCATTTAAATGATGAAATTCATAAAAACTGCCATTTTAAACAACAAAATCTATAAAAAATGCTCATTTAAATGATAAAATTCGTAAAAACTGCAATTTTTAACAACAAAATCGATGAAAAATGCTCATTTAAATGGTAAAATTCGTAAAAACTGCCATTTTAAACAACAAAATCTATAAAAAATGCTCATTTAAATGATGAAATTCATAAAAACTGCCATTTTAAACAACAAAATCTATAAAAAATGCTCATTTAAATGATAAAATTCGTAAAAACTGCAATTTTTAACAACAAAATCGATGAAAAATGCTCATTTAAATGGTAAAATTCATAAAAACTGCCATTTTAAACAACAAAATCGATGAAACATGCTCATTTAAATGATAAAATTCATAAAAACTGCTATGTTTAACAACAAAATCAATGAAAAATGCTCATTTAAATGATAAAATTCATAAAAACTGCTATTTTAAGTAACAAAATTGATGAATAATGCTCATTTAAGTGATAAAATTCATAAAATCTGTTATTTTTAACAAAATCGATGAAGCATGCTCATTTGAATGATGAAATTCATAAAAACTGCCATTTTAAACAACAAAATCTATGAAAAATGCTCATTTCAATGATAAAATTCGTAAAAACTGCAATTTTTAACAACAAAATCGATGAAAAATGCTCATTTAAATGATAAAATTCATATAAACTGCCATTTTAAACAACAAAATCTATGAAAAATGCTCATTTAAATTATGAAATTCATAAAAGCTGCCATTTTAAACAACAAAATCTATGAAAAATGCTCATTTAAATAATAGAATTCAGGAAAACTGCTATTGTAAACCGCACATAGGTCTCAGAGGATGTCACCCCAATATTTATACATACGTAAGGGTAGTGAAAGGGGGGTTATGGGAATGATTTAAGGATGGTGCCAGATAATAAGCTTGGGCTCACGTGACACTTTTTTATGTATTATTGTCTATATTTGAGATGCAATAGTTTACAATAAGTATATATTTGCGACTTTCGCAACAAGCTCTTTGATTTTACACTTTATCGTACACTATATTTTTTCTACGACTATTAACTTTAATCGAAATTACTTAAATTTGAAATCGTCAATACATAAAAATTATTATGATTTTGTATGATTACAGCTCGGGCCAACGACAATTAATTTGTTTAGCAAGAGCGTTGATAAGTAAAAATAAAATAATCGTTATGGATGAAGCCACGTCGAGTATGGACAACGAAACATGTTCTGTATTGCAGAAGATCATCAAAACTAATTTTTCGAATTGCACCGTTTTAACGATAGCCCACAGATTAAGTACAGTAATGGACTGCGATAGGGTGAGTTTTTCAAGCAATAGATGTTCTGTAATATGTTCTTGAAATAGATCGTTGTACAATTTTTCGGTATTGGAGGTGATGGATGGATATAGTTAATACAAATTAGAAACCTTATACAGTATACAATGATTCTATTTTCTTCTGAGCTGTATACGATATTAAAGTTTTATTATTATGTTTAATGCAGCGCCATTTTGACAGTCTGAGGAGTCAGGTGCGGTTTGATTCTTGACCACTTTTGAATGTTGCCAGATTTAATAATAAATTTATTCCTGGGAACTACTTTTGTATTCTATAAGCTCTTATTCATAAGAGAGAATACTGTTGTGGTTATAAGATGATTATAACATACTTTTATATTTATTGTGAAATGTTTTACTTCTGCGTAAAACAACAATCTTATTACTTTTCTTAAGGAACTCTAATGCAACTATTTATACAGCTTCCTTTACAACTAACTTTTAACGTCGCTATTATAGATAATACAATAGCTACGCAACCGCATATTATAATCTGTATAACACTGATTTAAAACTATTATATAAAAATTTTATAGTACGTTATGCAACTGTTATGAAATTTGTATGGTTACAGTATTACTTTGTTATATGATATGAGTTGTCTATACAACAGCATTATAGAAATCTCTCTATTTTATGATAAAATTGTCGTATTGAGACGAATTAAAAAATAATTTTATTCTTTCAAGCGGCGCTATACGATAATTATGAAATAATTTCGTTCTTTCGTTCTTGAAGGATAACTATTTATTGGTCGTTCAGTTGAATTGTGAATCAGCTTTCTAATCAAACAGATTCCAAAACTAATAGAGCTAGAGGAGTTAAAATTCTGAATTTAAAAAAAATACAATTCGTAATGACTTACGTCATTCATCAGCTTTTCTATTTTAAGGTTACGTTACAAGTATTATTTTTTTAAAAAGTTCGTCTGGGTCGAGATCAACAAAGTTTGATGAACAAATTTTGTTCTCCGGAGGAGGTGTTGGCTCTAGAGATGATTGTTATAATAGATTTGCTTAACACATTTGATAGTTTTTCGGCACAATATTATGGTTATTGAAATATTATTTAATAACTGAATACCTATATTTTTAGGTGATGGTAGTAGATCATGGAGAAATTGTTGAATTCGACGATCCACAAGTTCTAAGGAATAATGAAGACGGCTTCTTTCACAATATGATCAAACACTCGGGACTGGAGTAGACACGTGAATGTTTGTAAAAATATTTGTAAAAATAAAATAATTTATTAAACTGACCATGATATTTCAAAGTTTTTATTTCAAGTTTCTATTTTGAACTTTCCCTATCCTCAAACGTGGTGTATTTGGTTAATCGATTATACATATAATATATATATTGGTGTAGGAATCAATAAAGAAACTAACACATGAAAAATAAAAAAAGTACTGTGTGTAGGATGGACCTTCTGTCGAAGAAAATCGATGATTAAATTGAATGAAATATGCATGGAATCACTTTCCCATCCATTTTATTCAGTATAACCTTCGTGACAGTTATGCTATTACATCTTTTATCATTGTTTTCACCACTCACACGACGACCCGTATCATTGAACGTTCGACTATTCGCGAGAACGTCGAATGGATTCTGTTCGTACGAATGAATTCACACGAATCGAACGGTACTCGAAAATCCAAATAGCAATATCTTCCAAACACAGTGGCGAACAACATTGTAGATCTTATGTGTCATTTTTTAGGTAAAGCGTGGTGTAGAGTAATGTAAAAAGCACGTGACAGGAAGAAGATTATTATGTAGTTTGTGTTTATTTCCATTTTGTGCATCAGAAAACCTTCTTGTCGTATCTTCCGCCATTTTCTCAGCATCTTGCAAATTATCAATTATTTGATGCATGTTCATTTTGTTCAGTATTATTATTTTTTAAAAAACTTAGTAAGTATAATGATCACTATGATTTCTCTATCTCGCTATATCTACAGGTTATGTTTTATCTTTTTTTGTTTTTCTGACGTTCTGCGCAAGACTCTACTCGCTTACTCCCATGTGGGACTGATACGACTGGTAAATTCATTCGTTTGCAAGTCGAACATTCAAGATTTCGAAGATACTGCTCGAACATAACAAATCCACTCCCATCACATGAAATACGTGGGAGCATTTTGTCGAACGTTCAAAGATACGGCTCCTAAACTGTTGTTCAGGGTAAGCTGTCTGAGGGGCGTCGGCCCAGCACTGTAGTAGAGCCTAGAACGCATCTAATGCGATCATTACGGTGAAGCAGAGTCGCTTAATTGCATTGAATTTAAGAGAAAAAATACTGTGATAAACAGCAAAATAACAAAATAAGTGCTCTATCGGTAAAATCGACTCCCTCAGCCAAGAATACGGCTTCTGGTAGAAGCCCTTCGAGATGATATAACCAAACAGTTTTATAGATAACTTCCCTACTAACACTGAACGTTCCTTATAGACGTATATGTTTCAGGTATTTTTAGGTCTGAACGTTCCAGACCTGGAAAAAATGTTATATGAATTATGTTTAGGACATCTTTTAGTAAACGTGTATGCAACATTTGACGAAAACTAAAACAAGAAGCAAACTTTATTTTGTTAAAAAGTTTTCAAAATAAGAAAGTTTTTCATTATATCTGTTTCTAATAGCAGAATAAAAAAAATTCGGGATACTAATAAAATACTGCATTTTTTAGTCCCTTTTCGATCATCTGTCAAATTTATCTATAACATCTATTTTAATCCCGTATATCAATCTTTTATTATAAAACATCAGTATTTGCAATTATATGTAAAATTATTCAGAGAATGAGGTAAACTTATGTTGATTGCAAAAGAGAGTTTTTCGACTTTTTCCTTTATTTAGATAACCAGATGACGATCTAATACTCTTTTTAATGATCGAACACACCCCTTTTAATTCTTTAACACTCCTCGTTCAAAAAATGATAGATGACATTTGACAAATGGTTGACCATTTGACAGTGTGTTTTCAGCTGGTGACCGATAATTTTCGTTCGTTTTTAAACGTTATTTCTTTTTTCTGGAATTCGAATAAAATCGGCAGTTTCTTTGCATTAAAATAATTAGTATTTTCAAGTATTGTACGTTATTGAAACGTTCCAGATATGTATTTGACGTTTTAAATAAATTCCTAAAACGTTTCCAAAAATTCCACTGGCAACGTTTTAAAGAGGTGTTAAAAATAACGTATAGTAAACGTTAACAAAACGTTTCCGGAACATCCTTTTGAACGCCCTTGCAACGTTCTTTTTTCCGGCACAAAACGTTCGAATAACGTTTAAAACGGACAAAAACGTTTTTGGTATGTAGAGTAAGTTGTGGGAAAACGTTCAAAAAACGTTACGGGTACGTTTTACAGTTATTAGGGTTCATCAGGGATGCTCTAAAAAAATAATGAACAAAAGCTGTAAAATATTATCTAAGTATTTTTTTAAACGTGTTTGTCTGGATTTTAAAATACCCCTTGCTTTATAGGTCGATTCTGTGTTTTTCGTAATAGCTTACGAATCTGTAGCTAACGAAAGTTCTGTAAATGGGATTTTACAGAAACTGTAACTTTGCGATTCTGTGATGTTGTCTGTAACTCACTGAATTACAGATAGACATTTGAACTACTGTACGTCAAATTTCGATACTTCTAACCTATAACTTTAACCAAATAACCAGAGACAAGGGGCCATCCATAAAGTACGTCACACGTTAATGGGGAGGGAGGGTATCACCGAAGTGTGACATCGTGTGACAAGGGGCATGGGGGGGTCAATACTTTTGTGACGTCACATGTTAAAATTTAAAATACTAAAACGCAAAGTTTGGATGTGAATTAAAAATTTTAAAATCTTTCGAAATTGATCTATATTTATTAATAATTTAGCATTCTCGCTATGCGATAATCTCTCATGCAAAGTAAAAAATGAAAATAGCTGTTTTCTCTCGATTATTTTTAAATACGTACATAAATTTAAAAAATGTGTGACGTCACATCAGGAGGGGGGGGTTATAAAAATGTGACAACCTGTGACAATGACGGGGGGAGGGGTTCAAAAGTCCTAAAATTCGTGTGACGTACTTTATGGATGGCCCCCAACCTCAAACTGTACAAAAATATTCCATTTCCAACGACAGCAGTCAATACACACGTAAATATTTACCGAATCTGTAACTATTTTAAAGATTCCTGTAAGATACAGTTGTACGCAGAATAGCAATTCCCATGTAAAGTTACAGATTATCTTACAGGCGTGCACAGAATAGACTCATTAGTCAAACCCTTCAACCTGGCAGCTTCCTGTGTTTCTGTCATTTTGCCTAATATTTCTTGGAATACTGAAAGAAATCTTTATTTTTCCAACTCAGAAATAACCTCAATGCAATTGTCAATATCAATGAAAAAGGAAAAACTAGAAAAATAAAGGATAAATACTTGGGTAGATGCCTCACACTTTTTTCACCACAATTTACTCTTCTCCTGTACTTCTTCACCAATCTCGGGACTTCCAATGGCGCAGGATGCTACGGGTGTTCTTTATGGTATACGTGGATTCTCAATAATCCGGCTCTCGAAGGACCATTATGTTGGATAATGAATATATTGAGCAATTATTGAAATAAAAAGCTCTAATTAACGATAAATATTATTTAATGACAAACTACATAAAAATTAAGACATTCAAAAAAAAAGTATAACTCATCTCATCTCTTTTGAAAAACTCCGTTGCTAATCAAATCGGTTTGATGGCACTGTCTTAACACAAGCGATAACCAACTAATTATTCTCTTATGAGGCATACTGTTGCAATATTGCACCTAATTATTGCAACTGAGACTCACTAAATATATTTAATTATTGTCACAACCTTACCTTCTTGACTATTGCTGCAATTCTGTGTAAAAATCTTAGCGATCGTAACGATCTATATGACTCGTAATATCGGAACGGATACAAGTTTGGTATATACTTACAGGTTTTAAGGTATAACGATTTTACTATTTGCGTACACAGAATTGCAGCATTATTTAACTTTTTCCGTCGACATCCCTATTTCCTTAATTAACAGCATTTCAATACTAATTTCCATAAATGCGCCATTCCATCCTATAGTGAAAGCAGCCTTACAAAAAAACCAAGCATATGTTTTACCGCTTGACCTTGGAAATGTTTTTATTGATTCAATGTTGAAATAAACAAAATATTTATCTCAAGTGTTTACTAATTTCGAAAAGTATTCTTACGATTCGTTATATCTTACAATAAATCTTCAATTAAAGCTTCGATCAAATTGTCATTTTCAATTATTTAAAGATAATATGAACAGCAAATTTATTGAGGATTAGATAAATATTTCAAGCAGCTTGATCAAATTTTCATTATATCCCTTCATTATAACAGTAACAGCCATTAAAATGCTGGCTTTTTCGATATTCGGTATATTACTTGTGATAAATTTAGCTACGGCTAACGATAATTGTGAAATACATAGTTTTGAACAAGTAGATTCTGTAATAAATAGTTGTACAGATATAACTATAAAGGATCTCGTTGTACCTGCTGGAATTACCCTTGAGCTCGATTTAAAAGAAGGAACTAATCTTACTTTCAAAGGAGTTACCACTTTTGAACATACTCCTTGGTCGGGACCTCTTGTTAGATTAAGAGGAAGTAGAATAACCGTACAAGGAACTCCAGGTAAGCTCACAATGTTATAATAATCGAAAGTAGTGTTGAGAAAGCAAAAAATTATTTTAGATTCTTTATTAAACGGTCAAGGTGAACTTTATTGGGATCATTTGGGAGATAAAGGACCTAAGAAACCACAGTTTATGAAAATAGAAGTCTTCGATGGATCTGTGATCAAAAATTTAAATGTATTAAATTGTCCACATCATTGTATCTACATTGGAAAATCTGATGGATTAACTATCAGTGGATGGGTTATAGATAACTCACTTGGAGACCAAGTAAGTTTTTCTAAATATGTAAATAATTATTCTTCTATGAGTTCTCATGAGAAATGGAAGAGAAATCAGAAAGAACAGTTGGAGAGAAGTTTTAGAGATAAGAAAAAGAGAGGAGAAAGATAATGGAGAGCCTCTCCGCCAGGAGAGTACAGAAAGAGGCGAAGGAGGAAAAATAGAGAAGGGAGACAGGAGACAGGAGATCGAAGATATGGTGAAGTATATAAGAGACTATAGAGCATGTTGAAACTGTAAGCTATTATGTATTTTTTAGGTTATATGTATTGATATCTATGATCTATTACTTTTATATATTTTTCCAGTATTGTAAAAGAGAAGAAGAATCTCTAACCTGTATTCTTTCTAATGGCCTCGTGGCGATATAGCAATTTCTACTTGTATGTATATCACCTTAAAATATAAGGTGAAAATATAGTCAATATTTATTATAAATCCCAACAGGTTATGGGCCCAGGGTGTTTTCCAAATAAAAAAGTTTTATAATAAGTTTATAGTAAAGTACGAGTTTTTAACATTAAAAAGATGCCGAATGATATTAATCCTATAACTTTGCCAAATATAAATACAGTGTATATGGGTCCTGCTGGAGTCCCTGGCATAGAAAAATTGGAAGGCCATAAAAATTATGATAACTGGAAATTTCAAATGAAAATGGTTCTTATTGATTATGGTTTATGGAAATGTGTTCAAGGTGAAGACAATGACCAGGATAAAGACCAAAGAGCCTTGGCAAAAATAAGTTTATCTGTCAAACCAGTATGTGTTAGCCATATCCGTGGTGTTAATTCCTCCAAGGAAGCATGGGATAACCTTGAAAAAGCATTTCAAAGTGCTGGACTAAGCAGACAACTTTTCTTGAAGAGAAAGCTATATAGAACCAGATATGAAGACTTTCCTTCAATGAATGAATATGTCAGTGGTATGCTATCCCTTATACACCAACTTTCAGATATTAAAGTTGTTATCAATGATAGCGAAATAGGAATGTTACTCCTAAGTGGTTTACCTGATGCTTATGAAACAATGTTAAGTGGCTATGGAGCTACTCATACCACAATAACCAGTGAAGATGTTATTAAAACGTTATTAGAAGAAGATGCTCGTCGTGGTTTACGAGAAGAAACAACAGCTTCTGCCCTGGCTACAAAAGTATCTTATAAAAAACAAATTATTTGCCATGAATGTGGTTCAGAAGGTCATATTAGGCCAAGATGTCCTAAATTGAAGAAAAAACCGAGAAGTAAATATTCAAATAACACTAAGATATCTACAGGAAACAAGAATGCTGCTCTATTTACTCCTGCTGCCTTAGCTACTGGTAATTTTCATAAAAATTCATGGTATGTTGATAGTTGTGCTAGCAATCATGTCAGCTTCAATAAAGAATGGATGAAAAACTTTAATCCTGATGCTGAAACTGTTTTCTGTACTGCTGACAATGGAAATTTGTCAAGTAATGGGTCTGGTGATGTTGAAACCCATTTATTTAATAATAAGCAGAAGACAAATTTTGAATGCACTATTACCAATGTGAAATATGCACCAGATGCTGCTGCAAATTTATTATCTGTGAGTAAAATGGCTGAAAAAGGTTATGTCCTAATATTTCAAGAAAATGGTTTTGAAGCCTATAGAACAGATAAAGTTGAAGTAAAAGGCACAGCAGAATTCACTGGATCCAAAGAAGGTGGAATTTATAAAGTAGATAACTTGCCCGATGAAAATAAATTTGTTTCACATCAAGATGTTGCAATGGTCACGAAAGAAACCTGGCACAAGCGCCTTGGTCATATTAGTAACCATAGTATGTCGTTACTTAAAAATAATCTTGCTGTTGGTATTGTTTTTCAGGAAAATGAAAAGTTAAATTCTTCCTGTATTCATTGTATTGAAGCCAAGCAAACCAGGAAAAGTTTTCCAAAGGGCCAAGCAAGGAGAGCTAATGAATTGTTGCAGTTAATACATACAGACTTATGTGGTCCAATGTCGGAGCCCAGTTGGGGTGGTTCAAGGTATGTACTTATGTTTACAGATGATTATTCTCGGAAGACTTTTGGATATTTTTTAAAACAAAAATCAGAGGTATTCACTAAATTTAAAGAGTTTAAACAATTGGTTGAAAACCAAACTGGCTTAAAAATTAAAAAATTAAGGTCAGACAATGGCACTGAATTTTGTAATAAAAATTTCAATTACTTTCTTAAACAAGCTGGTATTATACATGAATTAACCGTACCTTATACCCCTGAACAAAATGGTGTTCAAGAAAGATGTAACCGAACTGTTATTGAAAAAGCTAGGACTTTATTAAATGAATCGGGCCTTTCTAAATCTTTTTGGGCTGAAGCAGTGTCAACAGCCATCTATCTTAAAAACAGAAGTCCTACAAACGCAGTAAAAGATTCTACTCCTGAGGAATTATGGTCTGGATCTAAGGTAGATCTCAGCCATCTAAAAATTTTTGGATGTAGTGCTTATATGCATATACCAAAACATTTCAGAGGGAAATTTGACTCAAAATCTAAATCTATGATTATGGTAGGATACTGTGAGTATACAAAGGGATATAGATTATTTGATCCAAATAACCCTGGTAAAATTGAAAAAGCTAGGGATGTTATATTTCTTGAGCATATTATGCCTGCAAAAAATGTTTCAATCAATGATCCAAAGCTAGATGAAAATTGTATGTCGGAACAAATAATTATTTCTGAACAAAGTCCAAATAAACATGTGTCTAAAGAATCTTCAAGTGAAGATGAAGACACAGGGTCAAGTGGAAATAATTCCACATCTGATGAGGTATTAGATTTGGACAACACAATTATTCAAGTAAACAGTAATTCTACTGGTTCATTAGAACTACTTCCTACAACTTCGGGTAGAATCAGACGTCCACCAGTTTGGATGAAGGACTATTTTCATGAACCTGATGACAGTTGTATGCAATTGATTTCTAATGATACAATTATAGAACCCTCATCTGTGGATGAAGCACTTAAAAGCTCTAATAAAAGTAAATGGTTGGATGCTATGACAGTTGAATATGAATCTTTCATTAAAAATGATGTATGGGAGCTTACTGATAGGCCAAGAGACTCAAATGTAGTGTCCAGTAAATGGATATTCAAGTTAAAAAAGGATTGCAAAAATAATGTGCGTTATAAAGCGCGACTAGTGGCAAGAGGTTTTTCTCAATCATATGGGGTTGACTATTTTGAAACTTTTTCCCCAGTTGCCCGCAATTCTACTTTAAAAATGCTAATTGCACTATCTGTTGAATTAGACTTGAATATAGAACATTTTGATGTAACTACTGCTTTTTTGCATGGTGAACTTGAGGAACAAGTATATATGGAACAGCCTGAATGTTTCATAAAAAAGGGAAATGAATCCAAGGTTTGTTTATTAAAAAAGGCTGTCTATGGACTTAAGCAGTCTTCTAGAGCCTGGAATAAAAAAGTAAATGAAGTTTTAAAAAAGGCAAATTACAAAATATCTTCCAGTGAACCTTGTCTGTTTTCAAAAGTTAATGATAATTCAATTATTATTATTGTTCTTTATGTAGATGATTTTTATGTATTCCATAACAGTTTATCAGAGAAACAAAAATTGTTTAATTTGTTGAGTGGTCAATTTAATATTAAAGATTTAGGCTTAGCGCAGAATATTCTGGGCATGCAAATTTTAAGAAGTGAATCAAAAAACACTATTTATTTGTCTCAAAAACATTACATTATTGAAATTTTAAATAAGTTTGGTTTATCTGAGGCAAAAGAAGTTTTTACTCCTATTGAGCAAAATTTAAAATTAAAATTTTCTGAGAATAATACTGATGTACCTTATCAGAACGCCATAGGATGTCTTATGTATTTAGCTGTCAACTCAAGGCCTGATATAGCTTATGCCGTTAGCTATCTAAGCCAATTTAATAATGGACATTCTTTAGAACATTGGAATTGTGTAAAGCGAGTACTCCGCTATCTGAAAACTACATCTGACTTAGCATTGAGATTTAAAAAATGCAATTCCACCAACATTGAAGGTTATGTTGATGCTACTTGGGGAGATCATCAAGATGATAGGCGATCTCATACGGGCTTTATATTTAAGTTAGCTGGAGGACCTATTTCATGGGAAACCCACAAGCAGAGGACTGTAGCACTTTCTTCCTGTGAAGCAGAATACATGGCTGCATCTGAAGCGTGTAAAGAAGCTGTTTATCTGCGTCGACTTATTAGTGAAGTGATGTGTGAATCACCAAAAGCAGTTAAGCTTTTTGTTGATAATCAAAGTGCGATAAAAATTGCGGAGAATCCAGTGTTCCATAACCGTACCAAGCATATCGAAATTCGGTTTCATTTTATTCGTGAAGTGATCAATGATGGAAAGGTTAAATTAGAGTATAAACCGTCAACTAATATGATTGCTGATGAACTAACAAAAGGGTTGGGGCGAATCAAACATGAACAGTTTGTTACGGATATGGGTCTTGTTAGAATTTAGATTAATTTTTTTTTTTTGTATAGCTTAAGGGGGAGTGTTGAAACTGTAAGCTATTATGTATTTTTTAGGTTATATGTATTGATATCTATGATCTATTACTTTTATATATTTTTCCAGTATTGTAAAAGAGAAGAAGAATCTCTAACCTGTATTCTTTCTAATGGCCTCGTGGCGATATAGCAATTTCTACTTGTATGTATATCAACTTAAAATATAAGGTGAAAATATAGTCAATATTTATTATAAATCCCAACAGAGCAAGAGGGCAAGAGGAGTTGTGAGTTTTGGGAAAAAGGATAGGAGAGTGTCGAAAACTTGAATTGGTGGTACATTAAAATATCGTTCTTCTTTCTAGCATAACTTTACTGGACACAATACTGACGGTTTCGATGTTTCTGCAGCTACCAACTTGATAATCGAGGGTACAACCGTAATAAATCAAGACGACTGTGTCGCTATCAGATATGGCTCCAACATTTTGGTTAGGAATATGTATTGCGCCGGAGGGCATGGACTTAGTTTGTCGGCAGGCTTTAACTATACCTCTTATACGGAGAATACAGTTAAAAACGTCACTATAAGAGACTCCGTTATTGTTAGATCAGCTAATGGTATTCACGTTAAGACACACGCTGATGCGTTTAATGGTCTGATAGAAGATATTACATACGAAAATATTTATCTTTCAGGTAAGTAAGATTGGAGCAACCTTTTTTTTATGATCATGACTTTCGATTTCAGGAATATCTCAATTTGGTGTAAACATTCAACAAGATTACGTGAACGGTAGTGGTACTGGTGTCGCAAATAATAATATTCCTATCAAGAATCTCAAATTAATTAACGTCTGTGGAAATGTTTTAAGTACCGGTAGTAAGGATGCCATGAAGGTGTTCATTTTGTGTGGAGATGAAGCATGTGAAGGTTGGGAATGGTCGAACGTCGATATCACTGGAGGTGTTCGTTCCAGTTCTTGTAATTACAATCCAGTTGGGTATAATTGTTAGAGAAGGGATATTTATTAAACTGATTATTTGTGATAAGCTGGTTTTTATTTTTTTCCGTCCACCGCGTGCGTTTTTGAGCTATATTAATAGAGTTTTCGAAAACGTACATATACTGAGCCGGTAGCGGTTAACGTAAAACTAACCGCACGACTATTTTGACAGATAAATATATAGTTTTCGAACCTCCTGCGTCCCAACGGTAACACAAGTTTTTGTTTGTTACAATATTATTTGATTTGTTGCTGCTCGCAAAAGGCGTTTCAAAATTCAAAAAATGTTAAATGAGGAAATTGTTGCGTTTGACGCCAATTCAGATAGTGACTTCTACTTCTTTTCAGATTGTTCAAGACTCTACCATTAATTGATAGCGTGATAATTATGTGCTACCGCAATTCGCAAAGTTGATTGTTGAAATTTTAATGAAAAAACAGATACCAGAGACAACATAATACACACATCACTCATTGAATTGAGGTTAGATTTTTTGTCTTTCCGTGGCCTTTTCGTTAATGCAACCGCTATGTCTACCGTTCGTAAGATACCGGTGGTGTACGGGAGCGGTATACGTTAAGTGACATACTTTATGTCAAAGTTGTCAAATGGCGTTAATCGGAGTGTTTTTTAAGCGGCTTCGAAAACTCTCTAATGTATACAAAATCATACGTTAATGATTCCTATATTAATGAAAGATTTTGATGTAGGCAACCAGATATACAATAATATTTGAAGAAAAGACCCGTGAAACTGACTTCTAGAATAGAAACTTCTGGTTTTTGACTCACCTATCGTTTTTAAAATTATTCTAGAAAAATATAAAGAATCCAAAAAATAATGTATAAAAAACGAAAACTATAACATTTGAACCGGCGACCCTTTCTTTGACATTTCAACGATTTATTTTTGACAGTACTTACCTATGAAACAAATAAATATTCTTGGTTTTTAAATATTGAAATATGCTTAAAAACTGACATCTTCAGAGGGCGCTAGCTTCCTTATCAGAAGGAACTTTTGAATGATAGTAAATTAGGTTAAAAGGATCGTATCTTGTGTAAACAGATCTTTTTGTATGTTTTAATTTCCAGTAATTTCTCTCTTCGGAGAGTGATAAACAGATTCTGACATAAGTACAGAGATTATTCTTTCTCTACCATCTATTCTATATTAACAGATTTAAAACTGTAACAAACGATTTTCTCAACTTTTTTAAATAACTTCATCGAATGAGAATCAGGACCGATACTCTCCATTTAAATATTGTCTAGGGTAATTAAATAAATCATTTTTTTTTAAATATCCTCGGCTAAAAATGATTTGACCTGTTTACAGGATATCTGTAGTTACGTGGAATTACGGTTATTTTTCCTGAAATAATTTTAAAATTACAACTTATATCCTAACAAACGCCATTTGCATGCAATATTCTATTAACTATAAACATATAATTATACATCTAATACCGGAAGAAGATTAATAACAGTATCATATTTTTAGTTTAAATCATCTGCAATTAACTATAATGCCGCTCGATTTGTGTTCCACTATTTATTGGAAAACTACGAATGTGTGCGTGAAAATTACATCGACACACCATGGATAAATTACAAGTGCATTTTGTGGTGCTGATGGTCGCCATTTTCGTACAGGTATTTATTAAAATAAGTTCTTACACCGTTATTATTTTAAATTTAATTCGCTATTTTTTAAAATATTCAAGATACAATGGAAATTTTGAGGTTGAACTATTTCGAATCTGTCCTGTGAGCCTCTTTTTGCAAATTCAGCACAGCTGTTGAACGTTTGTCGGCGAAAAGTTGATTAACTTTAAGAATTACAGAGTATTATTGAGGCAAGAATCCTAAAACGTACTTTATACTATAGTACGTTTACCTATTAAAACTCAACCAATAAACGTAGTGATCTAAAAATATTCTTTCTAACTTTCGAAATGTTTTCTGGGTTAAAATGTATGAGCTTTATTTTTGTCATTTAATAATTTTTAAATTCCCTATTAGTTTTTTTTTTTTCAATCTAGACTTCAGCAGGTTGCGAGGGACCTGAAGAAATGGAAGAAGCGGAAGATTACTGCTGGTCTACTAGAATCGAAATGGGTGAACGAATTCATGGAGCTGAAGTAAAAGTAGATAATTTTGCTCCTAAGAAATTGGAAACGGACGTTAATAATCCCAAGGTTCCACAAAAAGTAGGTTAATAGTAAAATTCTATTCACTCACAGACGTTGATATCCTATTACATCCAAAGTTAAGTAAACGAAGTAATATTAGAAAATCGGAAATCGACGATTGTGAATGAACTGACTATCTGAATTGTAAGAGTTGTTTCTGAATATTTTTATTTTTAGTGCGACTATTATTATTGTATATTTCAAGAGCTTAAACTGGTAAGTGTTGAAAAACTACGCTACAAGTAAAACGTTTTTTTTTTAAACACGGGTCAATTCTATAAGCAAATGTTAAATTTTAACGTATGGTTAAAAATTAGACAATCTTCTATCTCCATTTTACTATTCTGTACGCATAATAATCTTTAAAATATGAACGGAAAACTCTTAATTGGACACCAAATCTGTTAAAATTCAAATCTTGACTATGTATAGATTAAAACATTTCTAATAGCGTAAACTTCGTCAAATATAACGGCTTACCGTTAAATTTTAACCACTTCTTATAGAATTGACCCTTTATTGTGGATCTGTTAATATTATTTTTAACGTTTTACTGGCAGTGTGACAACTCCGTGATTCTTATATCAAGCAAACTTTTTTTAGTTAAATCCTAAATATGATGTTCCTTGCATAGATAGGACGTCAAATTGGGTCAAAAAAAATATAGTTAATAATCAAGCTGTTGAATTATTGGAAAGAATCAAAATGTGTACAGGGGAACTGGCAAATGTTACAAGTAAGTACAAACGTAAATAATAAAATAATTTGAATTTCCATTTTCGTCAATTTATTTGGCAAGATATCAACGCATTTATCACATTTCTTTCATAATTTCCAGTGTCGGGAAATGGTTACTATTTCTATGCCGACAATGTCGATAAACAACAAGCTGGTAAGTATTTACGTTTATGTTCAAGAGTATCAGAAAATAATTTAATGACTGTTGAAATTTCATTTACGCCGCGACAAAACAAGAACTCCACCCGACAAAGGTTCTAGCAGTACACGTTTCGTATTGGTGGTTCAAATAATTGGGTACCAAGTACAACAAACCCAAAAATACAAAAGCTGTATTTGAAATTAATGAAAACTGAATTGATTTTACAGATAAAGTATTAGAAAATCCCGGAGAAGCGCAATCTAAATGTGACGTATCCAAGGAATATATGAAATGTTTATCAGTAGCAAATCAAAACAAAGATGTAAGTATTGGAGATTCAAATTAAGATCGTAGCAGCGATAACTGAAGTACTTTTTTGTACATTGTTGTATAACCTCAATTATCTTTTACCGTTGAGTGAAAAACATTCAACGCTTTTACATAAGATTTCCATTGACTGATTGTAGTTTAGACGTTGCCTTTGGTTTCTTTATTATATTCGTAGTTCTATAAGTATTGTTAATTGTATATACTTATTATACAAATTTATGTCAGCGTATATGGCAAAGAGAAGCAAGGTTATAAAATAATGTACAAATAGTATCGTTTTATGCCACCAGATAGAGTATTGCTTATATTGAATTCCCAATAATGTTAGTTTTTAATCTGTCAAATGTGAAATTCTATTCGAAATCGGAGAATCCCCTTTCATTAAATGGATGTATGATAATGTCATGTCATTTAACACTGTTTACTCTACCACTACTCCAACGCTTTACACTTTCTTACGCGAGTTTCGATAGCCAAAGTTATCTTCTTCAGAGGTAAACTTGTCATTTGCTGACAGGCAGCCAAAGGTTTCCAAATTAGTAATTTTCAATTAAAAACTCAGTTTTAGATAACAATTGAACATCAAATTTCACTTTTTCTTTAAAACCGTCATATACCCACGAAACCTGGGATAATTAGGTTCAAAAAATCATTTTGTTTTAGTGTCCTGTCTTCGTGTTCCCTTAAGAAGCACTACAGAATGACTACTACCATTTTATTAGGGAGTGGATTGGAATCACTGATTATTATTATTACTATTTAAATAATCTGTAGTACTGTTTACAAGTTGAAATAAAACCTTTTTTGATCAGGGTAATTTTAATTTTTGATCAAAATCTGTATGCGTCGCGAGAGCGACGAGATGGAACAGGAATGAGAAAAACGAATGGAAGAGTAAAAAGACGTCACAAGCGATTTTGGAGAACGGAGAAAGACAAGCCAAACACGAGAGAGAGACATGAGAGAAGAAAAAGAAAAATGGTGGAACAATACTGTCAAACAACTTGTACAAGATGGGTTTTCTGGAATAAGTTGTTGTTTATAATAAATCTTACAGCAAGTCGATGGTAACTTGAAATGAAAATCAAATTATTTACCTTATAAACATATATTTATGGAAAAGGAAGTTTTAACATTAAAAACACATCTGCACATTATTTGTTTATTGTATAACACATATATAAGATCGGGAATAATGAACGATGATAGATAAGTGCCATACAATAAACTCCGCCCATTTGTCAAGGTTACTGAAACAAAAAAAAGTTGTTATAGCAATTATTATTATTATGCATTGAGTGTATTCAAGATCATTATTACTGTATATAGTACCAGCCACTTGCATTAAGAAAGCAACTGATGGTTTTCTCATTTAGAATGAAACTTATTAATATAAAAGTTGAAAATTGACAATAAACGATGATTTTTAACTATTTTGAATAACACCGCGTCCATAAAGTTCTATACAGGATGTTTGACTTCAGTGAATCTATTTTTTTATTCTTCGCATCATCCTCAAGTCAAAAATATAAACGATTATTAATCAAAAATGAAACTAGTTCTTTCATTATAAAATGATACAATTACAAAAAATATCTTTTGGGTAAATTTTACCCAGGTGGCAGGTTAAATCGTCATTAGTTGTCTCTGGGTTAATTAATGTATATAAATAGTTTCAGTTAGCTGTTATATACTTTGCATAGCAAATATGATTATGAATACATCCAATAAGTGTAACTTTACCAACTACTAATACTAACATAAATGAGAATTATAAGTATCTAACAAAACAACTCCTCACTGCATTTTGTATCATTTTTCATAATGACTTATTATGCAGCTTAGAACAGGACAACAATAATTATAATGCTATTGTAAATTTCAACAATCCCAATATTGTAATTATTAAATAAACAATTAAAATTAGTCCAATCATTAATTTTGCCCATATTAAATCTTTTTAATTTGGTGAAAACATTGTATTGTCTTTTTAGTCCATTTGTTTGGAAATTTAAATATCAACTTAAGCTAAAATAAAGTAAAAATTTTTTAAAATATTGTAATTGCCACAATTATGCAAACTGTGAAACTTTGTTATTCATTTTGTGATGAAAGAATGAAGAAAAGAAAAAAATTACATAAGTTACCTTTTGGAGTACAATATATACAATTATAATCTAGCTATTAGAAAGGTTATTAAAGAAGCAGTTGACTTTCCAAACAAACAGATTGTTTAAAACTTGTAGTATTCCTAAAGAATACATTTTTCAACAAATAAAAATGGAAATTTGTCCCATGGAGACGTCCAATGAATTTAACATTTATTAAATAATTTTATTTTGTTTTTTAGGTTAATATTTTTCTGATATATTAGTTTTCTGAAAAGAAAACGCCAAAAAAACAAAAAATGTGTTGGACATCAAACATAAAATGTTAGCATTTAATGAAGGGATAATGTTAAACTATAACTACTGTAAGAAATAACAGACACAAGGGATAAATTCAAATAACAAGGGGACAAATCCAATACAGTTTTCAAACCTTCAAGTTCCATAGTGGATTTTATTTTTTTCCCTGCAAATTCAATTCATTAGGATTTAAAAAAAGTCCAAACCACATTACCAACAAACAATGACTATCAATTTGTGAATTATTTGACTATTGCACAGCCTATAGGGGTCCACCAGCTGACAAGTTGACACTTATGACAGTCAATCCCAGGATAAACAATTATTTGGATATTATATTTTATGTTTGTAATTTGGTTGTTTTGTAGTGATTTAATAATCCTTTTTATGATAAACAGTAATAATATATAGCTTTTAAAATACCGAAGCAATTGAAACAACCTTGGGAAAAGCACAAAATCAAAAAACTATTCAGAACCATGTGGACTTGCCCTGTAAATATATAATTCTAGAGCCAGTTCTGTAACAAATGCTCTTATATATATAGAGCTATCACTGGAGTTTCCCTGCCTGTATAAACTAACAATTTTTTGGCAAGATCTTAAGTTTTTGGTTATGGCTTGAGCATACTAGACCAATGAGAACCAGATGCACCAAGAGATTTTTAGTGAGAATATTCAATCAAGGTGTCAAACTCAAATGAGTGAAAGTAAGTTATTAGAAATTTCGAGACAGAATAGTCAAAAATTTCAGTTAAAAAACTGTCCCTAGGGAAAGAATAGAAAATATTGAAGTATAATTGTATTTTTGCTAGATATAAGTAAATTATTCTATAAATTGTATTTACCTTTTTGGCTGTTGCTCCAACTTTGCTCTTTTTGGTACCTCTGACTTTTTTCATTCTGTTCTTCCTTTCTTTACGTTGTTTGCGAGTCTGTTGTTTCTTTTCATATAAACCATGTCTGGCCAACCTATGTTTAGGTTCAAATTTCTTAGCAAAATCTAATGTGTCATAGATTAAAGCAAATCCAGTGGATTTACCACCTCCAAAATTTGTCCTAAAGCCAAAGACAAAAACTACATCTGGGAGAACCTTAAAATCACACAATTAAATCAGCAATATATTAAAAAAGAAGAAAAGTTCACATTATAAAAACAATAAACGATTTCTTGAATTTTGATATTCTCATATCAGCTGCAATGCCTTAATATTTTGTAAAATTCAATAAAAAGTATGTACCTAGTTTCACAAAGACTAAAGAAAATAAGAAATGTTTAAAATAACTGATAGATACAAAATGTTATCAGTAGGCATGCTTTTTAGATGAAGAGTTTTGCTACCCTTCATATAGCTAAAATATAAACTTTATTGCTATTATAATGTGGACTGTATTGAAATACAACTTATTGTAAAAACACAGTACTTACTTTGTACATTTTAGCTAGCTTTTCCCTTATTTCTGTTTTTTTAACTGAGGGTTGACCTGGATGCAAAACATCCACAACCATTTGTTTTCTGGCCAACAGCCTGTTGGTCATGAATTTTCTGGTTCTAATTGTGGCAGTTCCTTCCGTCTAAAACACAAGATGAATCAGTCGCTATGAATATTGTAGGTTAGAAAAAGGAAGTTCAAAATAACTTTATATAGAATGAACTTCCATGTTCATTTTATGAATTATTGGTATATTTAATGTTTTACTAATTAGTAAAACGGTAACATCATTAAAAAATACACTTATTCACAAAATGTCAAAACTGCACTCTATGAACACTGTTAATATAACTTTTCAAAATATATATAACATTGAATATTCCAAAATTTAATTACAACTAAAATCTACAATGCTTTTTATAGCGATTTATGCTTGAAAATCCGTATTATACTTTCAGATGATTAAGTTTTTTCAAGATTTCTAAACACCTACCATTTTGGCTGGAATACACTTTCCGAAAAGAGCGCTATAAAGAAGGTGAGAGTTAATGGAACTATAAATACAAACACGTGCTTCCTAAGCGATCGAGTTCCGAAAGTGATACTGATAACCAACATAATTGAATGTTTATTTTTAAATTTGTTCCTTTATTCAGCGAAGTCATTGATAGTTATTAATTTTACTCCGTAAATAAAAGATATTCAAGTTATATCGATGCAATTAGAATATGACGACTGCTGTGGCAGTTCATTTTTACGAGTTTTTATTTATTTATTTCCTATTTACTATAGTGAAAACATAGGAAAAACAAAAATATCGAACAAATGGACCATTGAAAGAACGAAAAAATCGAATTGAGTGAAATGTGATTATTGGTAAATGTGATTCCAAAATTATGTTGCTGGAACAAATTACTGTCATCTATCAACACTGTCAGCAGCAGACAACAATCTCCATTTGTAAACATAAACACATAACCTTTAATACATAGATAAGTGCTTTAATATTCTTACATTTTTAATATTTCCGATTATTCTACAATTTAGTTTTAAGTTTATTTTAATATTGGTATACTTATTTGTTTAACTTTGCTCGGTATGGGAAGAACTCAACGAAAACGTTTAAAAAAATGTAAAAAAAATACAATTAATAAATTTAACCATGAATATATGATTAATCTTCAAAAATGGATGTCCAGAAAAGGCTGGAAAAATTGCACAAAATTGACACTAAAATATTTTCCAGAAACAGGACGGGGAATTAGCTCGAAAATGATAGTGGGCGCAAATGAAGTTTTACTTTCATTACCATTAGATGTTATGGTGACTTATAATACTATAAAATTGGACTTACCCGTTAAAAATGTATTCATAATTCATGAAAGTCTCGCACTGTTTTTAGTCAATGAAAAAGAAAAAGGAATAAATTCATATTGGATAGATTATATCAAGAGTTTGCCAGTAGAACTACCTCCATTGACATGGTTGGCTAATGAGGATGAAGTTGAATTATTTCCTTTAGATTTGCGGTTAGGTGTTGATCATGCAAAATTAAATTTCAAAACTTTTTTGGATAAAATCAATGATTATGTACCAAAAGGTAACATGTTGAATAAGAGTTTGTTGAAATGGGCATATGTAATGGTTAATACTAGAGCTGTATATGTTGACCCTGAAGTAATATGTCAAGATTCTTCACTCAATTTATTAAAGGATAAACCCTCTATGGCATTATGTCCCTTTTTAGATATGTTTAACCATAATTATTTAGCCAATACAGAAGTCAGTTTGGTTACAAAACAAAACCATATGTTTTACGAGTTAAGGACTTTAAGTTTATGTAAAAAATATGATCAAATTTTTATTTCATATGGTAGTCATGATAACATTAAATTGTTAACAGAATATGGATTTTTTATACATGAGAATTACTATGACAACATAAAGTTCACACTTGACGAAGTCTTGAAAATCGAAAACTTCAACCTGGACCACAATAAATATAAGTTTATTACAGAACATGGTTTTCATAAGAATTTATATATTGGATATGATGGAGTTTCTTACTCCCTTAAAGCAGTGCTCTTTATTGGATGGTCCCTTCAATTAAATAGAGTGAACTCGATTATTTTTAGTGGAAATTATCCCAATGTATTTTTAGAAACAAAATTACCAGATTTTATCAAAAAACTACTGGTATTCAAGAAATCTGAGTTTAATAATGATTTAACAAAGATGAGTAGTAGTAGAATAGTTACTGATAGTGCTAAAATAGTTTTGAAATTTGTTGAATTCAGGATTGATTTCATTAATGAAATTATAATGGCTTATGAATAATATATTCATTTATGGTCCAATTATTTGGGACTCCTTTGGTAAGATACTGCTACAGAGGGGAATATGGAGGAACAGAAATGAAAAAATTTGATATGCATCTTTTTATTGGTCAAAATTTCATTATTACACTGTACATACATTCAACAATTTTTAATATAAAAATTTATTATATGTGTTGTATTCATTACTTTTCCGTACGAACATTAATTATACAGGATTTACTATTTTTAGAAGGAAACAGAAGACTCAATCCAGAACTCAACTGTATCTGCTAGTGAAGGTGAAGTTGATGGCAAACTTAGAATTATAACAAAAATATGAACTGAGAGTGTACAATTTCTAATATTTGCTAAAATAGTTGAATGCCTTTATGCAAAGTGTGACAAAATATTCAAAAAAATCACTTTGCACATTTGTCTGTGTGTCTCCATCTCGATGATTGAAATTGCATTCCATTATATGGACATTATTATGCTTTCCAATTCCACTGATAACTTTGACATATACTCATATACATCAGCGCCGTCTATCGGAAAATTTTTCGCGAATGACAACTTGTTAGTGACTAATTAAGTTTTAACTACGTCTAGATCCAATGGTAAGTTTCTTTATTACAATTTAACTATAAAGTTCTGGATTGGTTTTAAAATCAACTTTATCTATACAGGGAAAAGTAACAAACTAACGTTTATTTATCTTTTTTTTTATAATCAGTCGTTATTGACTTAAAATTAAGAGAGCACCAAATGTTATCACATTCATAAGGCGAATAGTTATGTCAGTATACATAAATGAAAAAAAATTTCCCCTATCAAATTTAATATCACAATCTTTGTATGCAGCATTTTGATACTACAAAATGATGAAAGATTTCAGTTGATGCAAGATTTGATTTTGGACTTTCCATTTATACATACCAACTGAACATTTACCAAATATCGAAAGCTCTAGTGGTCAAATTTATTGTTCCTATGGCACTCTTTGGATCAAGAGCAAAAGAACTCCAATTACTCTTATGGCAACTACCTACCAGTGTACCGCACATTTTTTCAGACTCGAAACTTTCGCACATTTTCTTAATCCTATAAAACTGTATGAACAGTTCATCTACCCATTTAGTGAGTTCTAATCCTGTTTTATTAGAATTTATTACACTTAAGGTTTCCAAGTTTTGTTTTTGTTGAGGGTTTAGTAAGAACTTTTCAAAGGAGTTTTTAAAATCCTTTTTTTCCTTCGATCCACTATGTAGATATGTAATTTGAGAAACTTTTATTGGAGATCCACTGAAATACTGTAACGGAAACACTGGGAATTTCGTTTCGGCTAGCTGGGAATTCTTGTAGAGAATTTTTACTGTCCAAATTCCTGAAAATATATTTACAAATTTAAAGAGTTAAAAATGTGACAAGATAAAACACTTTATCAGGTGCACTTGACTTGAAAGAATAAATTGAAAAAAAAAACTCGTCCGGGTTGGGAATCGAACTTACTTACAACTTTCAATTTCGCTAAGTGAATTGAAGGTATTCATGTTGCATGATGTACCTAAAGTGCAAACGTTTTCAAATGAGGGAATAGTTTTATGTGGCATGCAAAGTATCAGATATTATTTTTCAAGGAGGAGGAAAACACAAGTAGATTCAAAGTGGAAATGAAAAGATCTACAGGAATTAACAGTGTCTGACAGTTTAATAACTAACATACAACACATTGATAATGCCATGTGCATTTAAGTATTTTACCTATGACCATCTATATCCGACTATTAAGGAGAAAAAATCAAAATGGAAGCAATATTTAAAGGAATGTACATATAATATATACAAGGAACAAAGGAAAAAAGTGAAAGATATAATAACGGAGGCAAAGAGACAATCTTGGGAGCAATTTGGAACAAAAATGGAAGATGACTACCACAAAAACCAAAAGTTGTTTTACAGAGTTTTAAAAAACGCAAGAACGGGAGGCAAACAGACTAGTATTAAGCAAATAATGGATAAAGAAAATAATATTCTGACAGAGGAAAATGAAATAATGGAAAGATGGAGACAATACTTTCACGAATTTTTAAACCTACATATTCATAATGAAGAAGAACTAGAAAATCAAATAAGGAAGTCCTGGAAGTCATAAATGGGTTGAAAAAAGGCAAGTCAGCAGGTCACGATGAAATCACAACTGAAATGATGAAGAATATGGGGGAAAAAGGATTGGGAGTTTTAACACAAATATATAACAAAATATGGAAAGAAGGAGTTGTGCCACAAGACTGGAAGACCGGAATAACAGTTCCTACACAAAAAGGGCGACAAAAGAGATTGTTCAAATTACAGAGGAATTACACTGTTGAGTATTCCCTCCAAAGCTTACGAACGGATATTGGAAAAGAAACTTACAATGCAAACCGGAAAATTGTTAGAACAATCACAAAGTGGATTTAGGAAAGGGCGTAGGTAGCATCAACGACCGTATTTTCACGATTAAACAAGTGATACAGAAAGCAATGGAAAGAAATTTGGAAATATATCGGGGGTTCGTTATATTTTTTTGAAAAAATAGGCATGCAAGAGGTGTTAGGACCTGATAAAGCGTCAATTCCCACCAATAGCAAAATTTATGCTTGTACCCTATTGGACTGATCGAAAAAACGGCAACTGTGTCGTACAACACGTGTTTTGGTATTGAGATGTTTGAAGAATCTAGCCTCAGAGCGAGACCCTACAGATTCTACTGCAGGCACATCTACCAGATTCTGAAGAGATAGGCATGGAACTAACCGTCAGACCTCCATCTCCCTTAGCTCGTGCGAGGAAGGAAGACTGGAGTGCTGCCAACAAAGTAATAACCCAGAGCAAATTTGGGCCATCAACTCGGTTGAGCCATACAAAGCTCCTGGACCAGATGGTATAATCCCTGCGCATCTGCAGCAAGGGCAACCACATCTATCTCCAGTACTTTGTAAACTCTTCAGAGCATCACTGGCAACTGGATACATTCCAGCTGCTTGGAAAAGGGCCCGAATTGTCTTTATTCCCAAACCAGGTAAGGATTATTCCCAGGCAAAGTCATTCAGGCCAATAATTCTGTCGTCTTTCTTGCTGAAGACAATGGAGAAACTCATTGACAGGCATGTTCGGGAAAACTTTCTCATCGAAAGGCCTCTTCATTATAACCAACATGCCTATCTATCAGGAAAATCCTGCGAAACAGCCTTACACCATCTTGTGTCGAAAATTGAGGCTGCACTAGGAAATCAAGAAATTGCTCTCGGAGCATTTCTTGACATAGAAGGAGCGTTCGACAACACATCCTTTAATTCTATGATAGCTGCTGTTGCTAGGCGTGGAGCAGACGACACCACATGTCGGTGGATGAAAAACATGCTTTTCAACAGAACTGCAATAACAACTTTATTTGGAGACTCCATGGAGGTGCGGATAATGAAGGGATGCCCACAGGGAGGAGTTCTATCCCCTTTACTGTGGGACCTCGTCATAGACGATCTCCTGGTGGAACTGAACAGGAAAGGGATATACACCCAGGGGTATGCGGATGATCTGACAATACTTGTACTGGGGAAATACCCTAATGTCATATCAGGGCTGATGCAACAGGCTCTGGGAATGGTGGAGATATGGTGTAGGAGGGAATGCCTAAGGGTGAACCCCTCAAAAACCGCGCTTATTCCCTTCACTAGAAAAAGGAAGCTTGAGGGACTAAAACTGCCAAGCCTCTTTAACGTGCAGCTGTGTCTAAGTCAGGAGGTTAAGTATCTGGGTTTAATTCTGGATGCAAAACTAACCTGGAACTCACACCTTCATGATAAAACTAATAAAGGGAAAATGGCCCTGATGGCTGCCAAACGGGCGATAGGGAACACTTGGGGACTAAATCCACGGATTGTACACTGGCTGTACACAACAGTGGTAAGACCCATGGTTACCTATGGCGCCTTAGTTTGGTGGCCAAAAACAGATCAGAAGAAAGCTGAATTGGAGCTGTCAAAACTTCAGAGGCTTGCCTGTCTGTGCATAACGGGTTCCATGAGAAGCAGCCCGACTGCGGCAATGGAAGCAATTCTTAATCTTCCGCCTCTTGCTCTGCATGTCAAGGCGGAAGCGAGGATGGCTGCATACATACTGGAATGTAATGGGAACTGGCATGAAAGAACCAACACCCCCTGTCACTCCAGAATCACAGAAGTTATCACAAACTCACTCCTTAAAATGAGAAGTGACAACATGTTGGCAAGATGCAACGACACCCAACCATACCAAATCCAGCTAAACTGGGACGGGTTGGAAGAAAGCAGTCAGGAAGGAACGTTGATGTGGTACACTGACGGATCAAAGACTGACACTGGAACTGGTGCTAGACCCAGGTGCAATTTTCATGCACCGCTGGGGAATCTTGCTTCTGTATTCCAGGCAGAAATCTATGCTATCGATATGTGTTTGCAACTGAATATTGAAAGGGGGTACAGGGGTCAAAAGATCCTAATACTCTCTGATAGTCAGGCAGCATTAAAAGCTTAGCATGTCCTCAGATCAGATCTAGACTGGTCTGGGATTGTCTACAGAAACTTAAAACCCTGGCTAACCATAATAGAGTTACTCTTAAGTGGGTCCCAGGGCATAAGGGCATTGTAGGAAATGAAAAAGCGGACAACCTAGCAAAGCTGGGGTCCGAGACAGCATTCACTGGTCCTGAACCAGTATTTGGGATATCCAAAACTGCTGCACGTGGTTGTATATCTCGGTGGACTCAAACTAAACACCAGTCGTACTGGAGACACGTGCCAAAACAGGAACACAGCAAACTAATGGTTAAAAAACCCTCGGAGAAGCTGACCAATGATATACTAAACCTTAGCAGGGCCCAAATAAGGATAGTGACGGGTTTACTCACCGGTCACTGTACTCTAAGGAAGCACATGCATACAATCGGCATATATAGGGAGGAACCTATCTGTCGGTTGTGCATGGAAGAGGAGGAAACAGCCTCTCACATTATCTTCGATTGTGAAGCACTATCTCACTGGAGATATAGACTCCTAGGACTAGAATTTCCAAGGGAGGATTTCTCCAAGAAGAACCTAGTGAAAAGTCTGCCGAGCCTGATAAGGGCTGCTGATTTCTTCACATAAACGGCACAACCAAGAGCACAAAAAGCCTTACGGCTGGGTGCCGAGGACATCAATCCTTTGACTGGTGTGCTGATCCAATCAATCAATCAAGCCTCAGGGCACTATTGGCAGATTCAAAAATAACTACTTAGTGAAAACGGGGAATTAATTGTAAAATTTGAAAATTATTAGATAAACAGGAAATATTTCTGGTGCTATTTGCTATAGAAATTGTTGAGGAGGCCGAGCCTCCTTAGTGGAGCTGCCACTGAACATATTGTCGCTTATGGCACACGTTAAAGTTCCTTCCTCACACTGAATAGTCTCATGTCCATTTAGTCTGACACGAAAATGATTTCAGTGCAAGTTGAAAATATTTTTCCTACAAACTTGAAAAAAATTAACACGAACAGTGAACTTACCTGGCAAAACAGGCTGTTTGATACCGGATTTAACAAAATTATTAAGAGAAGACCCATCGACGGAAAACTCCACAACTTCGTAGAGACTCCCATCAGGTCCGATCCATATCGACGTGAGATTATAAAATCTGGATTCGGGCGTTTGTGAAAAGCTATAAATCAATACGGGTTCGCATAGCGGAGATAAAATCCTAAGAAAATTTCTAGACAACTGCTCCTTTTGATCATAATCCGTGGACACTTCTAAAACGTCCAAATGCGACATCAAAGTAGAGTTTTTCGTTAATAGATTTTTATTCGCCGGTTTTACGGCGATTTCCAAATTAGAACCATTGTATTTGAATAAAGTATACCAATATGAATCGTTATAATGGTAAGAAGTTACTTCCAACAGACTTTTAACGACGCAACTATTATTGAGCATCTTCAAAACTTGTCTTTTCACTGTATCGCTTAAAGTTAGTAAGCCGTCATTGTGCGGCATTCCCAAGTCGTTAGAATCATAAATATTTTGCCAATAACCGTGTAAATTTGGTACGTTTTTCGTCGGCGCTTCAACTCCGTGAAGCCACAATTCTAACTGTAAAATAACAGCTTGATTTACTATTGGTTCGAATTTTCTAGCGAAATATAACTGTCTAGGAAGAGTGTTGGTTATTCTAGACCAATCCTCGGGTCTAAAATTATTAGGACTGCATCCACACCAGTCTACTATGTGTTTATATTGACATTTACATCCTAATTTTCTCTTCCAATTTGTTACGTGTAAATTATTATCGACGTAAGTATCGCAGAATTTAGAATTTCTTAAAGCTGTGTGAAAAAAGGATTCTGCTGGAAGTAGAGTGTGTTTGAAAATTTTAAGTAGACCAGAAATAAGATCGTCCGGTACGGGATCGGCGACGTACTGTACAAAATTTCTTGATAAAGCTATCCAATCACTGCCTCCGTCTAATTGTATACCTGTTGGTAATATTCTATCTCCTATTCGCCACATTCTATATTCGCATTCTACGAATGTTTTATCGAGTCCTTGTTTTTGTATAAAACGTTGTACTTCTCTGCCGTGCGATTTTACGAAGTTGCGGTTTTTGTTTAAACTTAGAAATTCTGTTAATTTTTGTACGGGTTTCACTGGGAAATCACTTTCACTTAAATTTATTACGAAATCCCACTTCCAATCTTTCATATTAAAAAGCTCCCACATGCATGATCTAAGCATTTTCAATAATGAAGCTCCGCCCCAAATCGTTGCAAATCTTTTTCTGGTTAAGCGGACGTTCGGTAAAACACTTTCCAGGGACAATAGCTGTCGGTACAGATAGTCCTGTCTCTAAAAAATTAAAAAAGGAACTTGTTTATTGAAAAATTTTTACACATAACGCCCTATATCAGCCAAGAAGAGCATTAAAAAGTGTTACTTTAAATGACAATGTAAGAATGACTTACCACATCAACATGTATGTAATAGTAATGATCTGTACTGTACAATATTTTTAACAATCTTTTCACTTGTCTAAAAGCTCTACCATTCAATGTCAAAAGAAAAACTATTTTCACCATCTTGTTTGGTTTATTGTTGGAATCTGTATTGGCAACTTGAGCAGCAAATCCTAAAAAATGATAATCTCTTATATGGCACTAGAAAAAATATACAGATTCAAAATATAAAGACAACTTGTAAATACATAGGTATCTGTATAAATATAATTTAATAACTTTGAAAATGCTCAACTTACTTTTAATGCCAGTGTGATATATATTTGTGGTATAATATCCTCCACATGTAGCATGTGGATCTCCAGGACATTTTAAGTTGCATGATGAATCAGGAATTTTTGAAGTAAGAGGAGGATCATCTATGCCACAAAAACATTCACTCCTAAAAAAAACATGACTAGTTTGCTAAAGCTTAAATGGGATTGTGCATTACACATATTTATTTGCAAGACTGTAAAATAAAACAGAGCCCTGCTCAATTTAACTGCCTTGTATTTTCATTAAATTGAGCATAAATGAGACTTGAACAGAGTATAGTAAAATGATACTTACGAATATTGCACTCCAGCATAGGGAAATCCAGATTGTAAGCACAAATTCATACAATACTTTGGAGAATTTTCTGTTTTGCTTACTCCATAGTAACCAGTTAACAATCTAAAATTCTTTTCATCCTTAAAACAACCTAATTCTTTACCAGCAATAAATTCTCCTGTAGGACATGATCCCTTTAGTTCTTTGGGATATAGATCGTTTTTAATTGACAGGCAGGTAATGTTTGATATGAGTTGTTTACATAGTTGAGTTTTAGCTCTGTTTATTGCAGAAACTGCTTCTTTTGATGATATTTGACAAACCGGTACAAAGTTTAAATCTTCATATTTCAACAAATAAGTGTAGTTGGTCTTATCTTTAACCTTTTGTTTTTGAATGACTGAACTGATTTCATAATCATGGGTTGCTTTCAATTTATTGGCAGAGTTTATTGGAATTTCTTGTTCGTCCTCAAAGTTTATAGACAGCCATTTGTTATCATTTGGCTCTACTATAGTTTTATTTATGGCTAAAAACTTAAGTGCAAGGAATATCTGGAAGGCTAGAATCACTGTTCCAATAATGAAAAATGTTCTGTACCTTGGAATCCATTTAAATTTTTTTGAGTTACCTTTTACCATGTCAGAATCTTTCTACTACTCATTTGACTGCACTAGATGTAATAGTCACATTTTTGGGCATTTTTCACTGGTTATACGATATTACGTGTAATAAACAAACATTATTTACATACTTTCAAGTCTTCATTATTTCTTCTTTTCTTTCACGATCATTCTAAAATGTTGAGTTGATCATGTTTCACAAATCCTGAAAGATCGAAGTATTCAGTGCTCAAATACCCGAATATCTATGAACTAAACAAATTGAATTCAATCACCAATCATTCTAGAAATATTACGATAATTCTAGTAATGGTTATTAATTTGAGCTTTTTGAATTTATTAAAAATAATTCTTGATGGTGGGTAAATGAATGCAAATATTTTCCTTATAAGGGAGATAACCGAAATAAGAAGAATGACGTTTTGGAGGATAGCTTTTTCCTTGACAGTTGATGTTTGTTTGACAGTAGGCGCAGTTATCATCATTAGTTTGTGTGTGGTCGTGTTTAGGAATTCACTAAAAAAATAATCAGCGCTTTATAAACCTATAAATCTAAACAAATAAAAAGTAACATGAGATTGTGATGTGTGGAAATTAAAAGGAAAATAGATTTTTATATGATCTTAGATATATTATCAAGAGAAGAAGTTACAAGGTGGCCTAATATTTGACACATCACACACCCAGATATAGTATAATATTGCTTTAATTAATATATCCTTAATTGATAGAAACATTCGTTATCAAATAAGATAGCGAAATGCAGGCCATCAAGTGTGTGGTGGTTGGAGACGGGTATGTAGTTTCTATTTCTTTTTGTTTTCTACCTGTTGTGAAAATATTGTCTATATTAAAAATTCCCGATTATCATTCCAAATGGAATTATTAAATATCTTGATAATATTACACAAATAGTTTCAGAATACAAAGTACGTCAACTGTAATAATTAATTAGAGGTTTTATTGTTGAAGGTAAATGTATGAAATAAACTAGGTAGTTTCTAGTAGGCATACTATTCACAAGGTTTTTGTAATCACTCATCTATTAGTATGCACAATAAAATATTCAGAAATACAGTTTTTTACTAAAAATTAATATTTTTATAATTTACTTATTTAAATATGTGCTAATCAGTATTGACTCACAGTTCATGGGCACGATAAGGAAGAACTGATAACTTACTTGAAATTACATCCGCAACACTCTCATCTAAGATAACTGTTGAGTCAGTTTTCGCATCCTCAACCAAATGTTTGGATATTATGACAAGTTATTAACCTTTTTGAGAAATTGTAATATTTTAAATATGTGCTATGACCCATTTAAAAAATGGCATACAATTTTTAATGTAATAGTTATTTAAAGTCAGATTAGCACTTACAATGGGATAAACATATTTAGTATACTACAACCACAAACTTCGGGATCCTAAGTTCATGACTACAACTCAAGTAGGTATGAAAAATACTATTCAAGTTATACCAACTACATCAATTTTTAAACAAACTGTTTCACCTTTATTGAATCAATACTGAGTTATGGTCCATCTTACAGCTGTTGGAAATTGCTGAGAAATACATCTACCACTTATTTAACTAGAGCAAAATTTTAAATATTGAATTCTTTACAAAATCAGATTCATGTAAAATAATGAAATAAAGTTCCATTACAGGCACCACAGTGGAATTTATAGATGACATTTGTCAATGTGTCACATTTTTAACTAAAATCCCCAATTGCTTTATTCACAAAGCACCTGTAGTAAGAAACTTCAAATAAAATGTGTGCCTTTTTATTTGTGTGTAAACAATGCCCAATACAAATTTCAATGGATGAATACAAATTAAACTGTTCCACTTTTTGGAATAGCTGCTAACTAGAGTATAACAAAAATTTATTGCACTAAATAAATAATACAACCAATTACAAAGTATGATACTAGATATAAGATTATAAAATTATATGAGTTAGTCATTCTGAACAAGTAAGATAATCATTCATAGATTATGTTTAAAGCTGGCAAAAGAAATTAAAAATTCAACAAACTACAAATACCAGATGAGATTTTATGTCCATTTATTTTTATCCAAAAGATCCTCTTCCTTGGAAGCATTAAATTTATTTTTACAAAATTATCTAAAATTCAGTTGTGAAAATTTATTTTAGTATAATGACATTTGTTTCAGTGCTGTGGGTAAAACATGTCTATTAATCAGTTATACCACCAATGCATTTCCTGGTGAATATATACCCACTGTTTTTGATAACTACTCTGCTAATGTTATGGTAGATGGAAAACCCATTAATTTGGGTCTATGGGATACGGCAGGTCAAGAAGATTATGACAGATTGAGACCTTTATCATATCCTCAAACTGATGTATTTTTAATATGCTTCTCTCTGGTTAATCCTGCTTCGTTTGAGAACGTAAGAGCTAAGGTATGTTGACATTTTGTTAAGTAGCATTACAAAAAACGATCATTTTTAATTCTAATTGATTTTATTTAATTTCAGTGGTATCCAGAGGTAAGGCACCACTGTCCAAATACGCCTATTATATTAGTAGGCACAAAATTGGATCTTCGAGATGATAGGAATACCATTGAAAAATTAAAGGACAAAAAGCTTTCACCTATAACATATCCACAAGTAAGTAGAATCTATAAATAATAAATTCCTCCCACATAATATAAAATACTCAATTTTTTGGAGTAATTATTAATAAAGGCAAAATATGAATCACAAAGAAAACTTCTGAATATGCGTTTCTTATTTATTTTCTTCTATTTTTATTTCAATATTACCTCTAATAGTGTATTTTATTTTATATCCTTTTAATTTAAGTTCTTTAAATGCGTTTTTTTGCAAAAACATGCTATTTAATAGATGAATGGGGATACATTTATAATTATTTAAATACAAAGTGATTATCTCAGTTTTTCCAAATTTATAATAGTACCTACATTTTTAAATATTAATTCTACTGCTTACTAATGACCATTTAAACTGTATTTAAATCTTGATGATTCACACTGAAATATACAGACTGTCCCAGAAGTTCATACCAAAAATATATATTTTGTATTTTATTTAAATTTGAGATAATGCGATTTCTATAAAACCATTAATACTGTGTGTGCTATGATTTTAATGTGTCCTACGATTCTTAAAGTTAAAGAAATTGATGATTTCAGGGTTTGGCGATGGCAAAAGAAATCAGTGCTGTAAAATATCTCGAGTGTTCGGCTTTAACGCAAAAAGGATTAAAGACAGTATTCGATGAAGCCATTCGAGCAGTACTCTGTCCAGTAATGCAAGTCAAACCAAAACGCAAATGTGTCATCTTGTAATTATATAAATATTAAACAAAACAAAAAAAAGAAACTAAATTTGTTGTGTTAATTTTGAACCGAATTGCATTGAAACAGTTGAATGGAAAAAAATAACAATTTTTTAAGAAACGTTTTTGTACTTACACGTCAAAAATCGAAATGCGAATAGGTTCAAAATTATTTGAAATTTTTTTACGTGCGACAATCTTTTTGAAATTACTTTCTGTGAAAATTTATTTACATATATTAAACAATTTTTTTACAGCGAAACCCCCAATACAGTTGTATTAAAAATACATACATATATATATGTTTTTACAAGCTCTCTTATTATTTTGAAAAAATTATTGAAAACCATATTTGATATCAACCATACATTTTGAGAAAACAACAAGTAATATCGCCAAATTAATAAAATTTTATGTAGATATAAATTCTAACCAGTCTCTAGTCCATCTGGTATAATCTCACCTATTTTGAAGATTATCCGTTAAAAAATGTATTATTATTCAGAATTTCCAGAGAAAGATCCAAACAAATTTTTTTTTCAACACTCCAACCATCACTTTTTGGCCCGATATTTTATACAAAAAACAGTTTCAATGTATCGGAAACTATTCAAAAAGACATTTTCTCTTAAGTTATAACGAAAAATTCGATTATTTTTCTTACAATCTCATTAAAAGTACCATAGTTTTTTTAATATCAACTTTGGAACAGTTTAGTTCCTGATTCTTTAGGAAGCTGAATAATCCCATCTCTACTTATAGTTTTACAACTATTTGACATTTGACATAAAATATCCTGTCATGTAACTTATTAATAAAAATATATATAAGTATAAAATATTATATTAAGATCAATAAGAGAGAGAAAATAAAGGAATTTTTCTTCAAGAAAAAGAAAATATGATTTTGAATAGTTTTATGTATAGTGTGAAACATTTAAACTGTGTTTTATTGAAAATATAGTTGCCATTGAGATGTTCAAATAAAATCTTTCGACGGATAATAGGTAAGTACTCTTGACTCTTTATAGTTCACCGGACCCCACAATACTTCATTTTCTTTTTTAATAATATGGCTGCTTACAATGTTTTCGTCTCAGAGATTTACAACTTCTACCTGTTGTTTCAAGCTACATGAGGGTGTATTTGGAATACCTTTTATTTCATAAACACCAGCATTTCTTGTCAAAATTCTCTGAATTATCTCGGAGACCCCAAAATGTAAACCTACTTTTCCATTTTGATGTCAAACAAGTTCACAAATTTCACTCTTAGGCAACCATCCTATAGTTTGTATGACATTATGTATTGCTCAAATTTGACGTTGGCCAGTAACAAATGGACTAGAAATATACAGTTAACTTTTTTCAAAACTTATGTCCCACTAATGGAAAATAGAACAGAAACTAGAAATTATATATTTTTATTAAAACTGTTAAAAATATGAATTACTTTATGTTAATTTTACAAACAATCCTAGTGAGTTGAGCCTAAACTTATCGATCTATTGGCAAGGTTTTTGGATTTTCAATGAGATTTATTTTTCTGGCTGCTATTTTTCCAATCTAACAATCCGTACCATATTTAAATGTTACAATTAATATATTTATGAATTGTCAATGGAATGTTTTGCAGAAAATATAACAAAAAGTTTGTGTCGCATACGAAAAGCACAAAATAACATTAAAACCGTGCGTAAATGTGATTGTTTTTTGAATAATGATTTTTAAGTATATAGCAAAAAGTTGTTTATAATTATTTCTTACTCTAAAAGTCGATTCATTCGAAATACTTCTCATATTTCCTGTCCTAAGGCTTCAGTTCGTTATCCGATTTTACAATGATATGAAGTTAAGTCCGTTGGCTGAATTCATAGGATTTATTTTTTTACATTTCAATTCAACAACTGTCTAAACTCAAATGATAAGACAATGTGTTCTTTGAAAATAAAATTTGTTAACAATACCCTTAGTTGACGATCTAAAAAGACAACATACCCAGTGGATCGCAATCGATGTTGGCCAAGCACAAGCCATTATTTTATTATAGTTACATTAGAACTACTGTTGGATTTCACCCAGTTTGTTCGCTTGTATTGAATTGTCTTGGAATTGCGAAAACTTTAACAGTGATGACGTTTAATTTTAGTTTCATCTTTGTTTATCGTTAAAAGGAAAGATGAGAAGTTATGAATGTATAAATAGAACATTGTATATCTAATTATTGAGTGGATATTGATATATTGACGTCAATATACAAAAAAAAAACACTAAGATTGTTAACTTGCCTGGCTAAAATTTAGGTGAAAAAATGTGTTCAATAAAATTAACCAGCTAACTGGTATATAAAGTTGGATCAAAAATTAAAATATTGGAAAAAAGTGTTTTTTTGTTTAAGCGGGAAATTTACCAAAACATTCAGTTCAGTTATGATTATTGTATTTATATTTTTTAAATGGGATACATTTTTTAGTTATAGAACATCTGTATAAAGTGGGAAAGTTTTGGTTCTTACAATTTTTACCAATAATAGTTTTTGTTGGAAAAAAAAATTAATAAAGATAGATCTTTAATGATGTCAATAGCCTGTCATTTACACGCACTTAGTTGAACGATCTGCTATCAACTGAAATTAAATGAAATATAAATGATAAAGTACACGGTCGTAGGGAAAATACTAGAGGCTCATCGTTTAGTTAACAAGATAGATAGATAATCTAATCTGTTTTGAACTCCCAGCTCTACTTCTTTGTGTTGTGACCAGTGCGCTTTCTTTGTGCTGTACCTAAATATTAAACAGTAAGAAACATCATGTAATAGTTTTTTGAAAATACTGCTTAAATCGAAAATCACTTTTTTTATTTTAGAAACATTTTGGATCTGACTTAGTACGAACATTATTATATCGCCACTATAGGTTCCCTTACTTTGTGAACTTTGATTATTGTTATTAAAAATATTTAATTTTGGAAGAAATGGAGAACCTTATTTTGTAAGATTTATTGCTTTTTTATATATATAAATATACATAATCATGTACACTCTTTGTGATTTCTAATTTTAGGTAAAACAACTGAAAATAAAAAAGGTTATTGCTGTGGGTGGAGATATTTGATAATTTTTAATACTCTGTGAAATAAGATGTTGGTATGTGGGACGCATTTCAGTATTATCAGGTTACACATTTATAGTCGTTGTTGTAAGGATTTACTCTGCCCCTGTTTTATATTCCTTAAATTTTTTTGTATATTATAAATTATAGGATATATAAATATACTTGTATACAATTGATGTTCTCCATTTTTTGTAGCCAAACTACTTTTTAAACTTAAACTTTAAGATTATAAATTATGTTATGTTTTTTAGTGGTGAATTTGGATTCTACAGAAAAAGTATTTTTTATAGAACACTGAAATATGTTAAATTTTAATTAATAATAACATTATTAATTGTACTTGCTGTTTTATTTTTCATACGATTCATAAGGTACCTACTGGTCAACCGAGATGTAAGTCAACAACTATTATATTCAATGGATTAGACATAAACAAATTCTTGATATTTGAATTGGGATATTCTTTTTGTTAATTTTTTGGGAAATCAAACCACTTTCTTTTTTTATATTTTTAATTAAACGTTTCTGTAGCGTTCCAGCTACCGTTATCAAGAATAATAGAATTCTGGTCTCTACCTGTCACTACGGAAAAATTCAACAACGACAATCGACAATATTTTGTAGATGCAAAAAATTCGTTGCCAAATTTTTTGGGTTCCATTCACAGTAGATCATATCCTTTGTAAAATGAGAAATATAATAGTATATTATGCAACGATCATGTAACTATTTCATGACAGTTGCATACGCAATAACAGTAATGAGTAATTACTCGTATTTCTATAAAAAATTGTAATTAATGTAGAAAACCCGTACTTATTGTATATACCTATAATCCTTTTCATAATAACGAGATCCATTATATTATGATACACATTTTTCATAACCATATTATTATGTTTTTAATCAATAGAAACCCATAATGTTCCAGTCAAGCATGCTGTGCATTTGACGTTTGTCCCAGATTCCTTAATTGTTTTATTTGTCAAAATCAATAAGTATTAAATTTTCGTAGAATATAGCTAAACTTCGATAATTGTATTATGAAAATGTATGATATCAGCGATATAGAAGAATTACCATCGACTCCGCCGGAGAAAGCAGAAAATGAAGTACAAAATATTTTGCCCCAAACATCTAAGAAATTGTACGTGGCTTATGGGCTGGAGAAATACAAATAATATTTCGATATTCTCCGAAAATGTTTTGATTGCTTATTTTCAAGAATTGATGGAAACTATATGAAATCATCTAGTAAATGGACACATTATTCAATAGTAAAATCGTTGGTAAAAATTAACCATAATATAGACATTTCCAAATATAAGAAATTACAAGCTTTATTACTTAAAGCAAAAGTCCGAAGAATATATGTTGGAAAAAAATCGAAAATATTATCACCTGAACAAATAAAAATGTTTATCAACGAAGCAGCCGATGAACGGTTTTTATTTGTAAAAGTAAGTATCTACCTAACATTGCATTTTTAAAAATTTTGTCTGATAACATTTTCCTATATCTATGGTAATACACCCGAGGTAATGCCATTAATTAGAATTTTTTATAGAAATAGGAGTAATTACTGTTATTTTGTCCAATACAAATATAAAATTTATAGTTCTTCATCATTTAGGTATCCGGTACAGAAAAAATGGCGTATGCATAATATACTATTATTGTGTGACATTCTAACAATATTATGGTCTACTAGGAATGAGATTCAGTTAAGTGCACGCTCCAGGAACGGTTTTATTGGGACAGCACGTTCCAATGATAAGTCATAGAAAACCTGGATAAAAACTTATGATACTATTTTGATAATGCAGGTAATTGATTGTTGGAAATTTCTCTTTCTAACATTGGTAACCAAATTTGACTACATTTGGCTGAAATACTAGTTACACATTTATCCGGATTAAGTTATATTAAAGCACCTTCTTTGGTTTTTTGTCTTTTAAGGGCTTAGAGTATATGTGTGCTGAATCCAATTGAATATATCATATTCTCTTTCTTCCCAAACATGTTTTCAAATACCTGACTTAAAGAATTCCCTATCTTTAATATCATTTTTTGGTTTAGTTTTTGTTAGTATAGATCTCAACCTATTTTAGATTTAAAGCTGGTTGGAATATTGAATTGATTACCAATTTTCCTTAAGATACCGTATTGTAAAGTTTTAAAAAATTATGTTAGCTGAATTATTATTATTATTGAGTATTAACAATGAGCTATTCTATATATTCCTAATTTATTTGTTTATAACCTGTGTTGGGTAATTATTGTCATCTAAAACTGATATTAGTAAAGTTTTCTCCTTTGTGAATCCATTATCATTAGAACAAATTATTTTGGCCCTATCGATTAAATATTTTACTATCCCTTTTTTCATTCTTATACGAGGTATTTAAATTGGGATACTTTCCTTTGATATGGAGTATAACTTTTTCATTAGGTATTGGTTTGAAAAGGTTTAATACACCTTTCATTACAACTCGCAAGAGTATATTGTGGCTAATACACAATGTAAATATTCAACCAAACAAATTCAGCTTTTTATTAGTTAATTTGGCAAATATTTCAGGTCTGCCGAACAACAGAGAGAGAGGAGAGTCTTGCTGTTGCTCTTCTGGCAGTTTATACCAACTTCAATATAACACTGTAAGAGGTAAGTGCTTTAAAACCCATCATTATAATCAGGCAACTTTACTATCACAGAATACAGGAATCAAATATGTAGTAATGTTTGCAAGTAATACAAAATTTAACTATACTTATTGGTTCTATTAATATAAGATAAGAGAATTTTACACATTATGAGAAACCAGTTTAAAATTATTTATTTACAAAGTTGAAAATATAAGTTAAACAGTATCAAAAATTTCACATTAAAAAATAGTATCAGGAAAAATAGGATTGTGAATATTCATCCCAATATATAAAGTAAATGCAACAAAACAAAAATATTTAATTTTTAAGCACTTTTCCTCTCAATATCTTAATTTCCTCTGCAGGTCTATCGTTTCTGTCAGTGGCTACTAATCCTATCCTATTAATAATATTCATCCCTGAATTTATTCTACCAAAAATAGCATGTTTTCCATCTAACCACTGAGTTGGGGCTAATGTAATGAAAAACTGCGAACCATTTGTATCTGGTCCGGAATTGGCCATGGATAGAATCCCCGCACCACTATGTTTTAACTCTGGATGAATTTCATCTTTAAAAGTTTGTCCATAGATAGACATACCACCTTTTCCAGTTCCTGTAGGATCTCCTCCTTGTATCATAAAGTCCCGTATTATTCTGTGAAAAATGATATTGTTGTAGTATCCTCTCCGAGCTAATTCAGCAAAATTTCTACAAGTATTGGGTGCATGTTTCCAATACAGTTCTACAACAAATTCTCCCATGGTTGTTTCAAATTGAACAAAAGGCGGCTGCCACATTTTATCAGGAATTCCTGATTGATTAAGAGTTTGTACAGGCATCATGGTTTAATATGTATGTAGTAAATTGTAAATCTTCAGTATAGGGCATGTCCATCAACTGACAGTTGACAATACTCCTGAGGAAAAACAATTATTTGGTTAGATTTCAGATTTGTAATTTGGTTGTTTTGTATTGATTCGATGATCCTTTTTATTATAAACAGTTATATATAACTTTTAAAATACCTAAGAAACTAAAACAACGTCGAAAAAAACACTAAATCAAAATCAAATAACTATTAAGAACCACGTGTTGAGCAAAGAACGCTTGTTTATTATCAGATGTTGTATGTTCCATGTCAGATTCATCAGGGCTTGACGTCACGTGGACATGCCCTATTCAACCGAACCAAAACAAATTTATGTTCAAATTTCTTAACACAAACAACGGAATAACCTAATTCTTCTTTTTCGAAATTATAAGCAATTATAAGAGCTACAGAACGAGATAATCTGTATGTGTGACCAATAATGGCCCCCTTTTGTTTTCAACCAGGTATTCTAAGAAATAAATGTTGATTTTTGTGCTAAGTTAATAAACTAGTTTCTAATGTACTAGTATTAGACCAGTGCTAAAGTGATAAAAAAGTATCTTAGAAAATGGAAATGAAAGTACAGCGTTTTTGACAGCTGCCTAGTGCCTACAGTGAAAGAGGACTGACGTCTCAGTCGTTTTAAACAATTTTTTATTTGGGTACTGGGGATTCACTACTAACTAATTTGCTACACATTGTTTTATAGCCTCATTTTCTTTGCAATGAGTTTTGCATTGTTTTTCCAGGTTCATCACTTCGGTTTTTTTTCGTTTTTCAATAACATTGGTATTTCTATAGGTATTATTTATTGTAATTATTATAAGGATACGAATGCCATTCACAATTATTGTAATTTGTGAAAATACAAATAAATGAATCCCATTTAAAAAAATTTATTGTACGCCCATGTATATATCCAATTTATCCTCAAATATTCCAGTTAAAAAGTACATTTCAGTAGAACTGTTTGAACCTCAATTAAAAAATACCAATAATCAGTTTTAATTTGAAATCCAATTTCGGTATGGTACTCAATTATTTACAGATCAAGGAGTACAATAAAAACCGCTTAAGGAGTTCATTCATTATTATATTCTATTCCACTGCACATTTTAATAATTACGACGCACAGTGCCTGTGAAATCTCTTTCCCTTTTTGATTGTATTAATACCTTTTATTTTTTTGACATCTTTTCTACATAATCGCTCTTTATACAGCTCCTTTAAGAGTTAATTGTTCTTATATAGCGATTACTAGCTCTGTCTCTACATCTCTAAAATGTTTTTTTTAACATACAGGGTGTACCAACCTTACGACAAACTTCGATATATGGGTTATTTTAAGAGATATCAAAAATGTTATCAATAAAAATAGTAGATGTCTTTAAGGTCCATATTTTGAAATTATATCGAACTATACAGAGTGCTGCATATAACGCCGTTACAAACCAAACATATGATTTTTTAAATGGGAACCCCTGTATATTATACCGAATTCGGATTGCTCTCATTTTTGTGAAGCTTTTGATATATGGTTTTGCTACGTTATACAGAGTCCTTCAAAAGATATGGGCACGTTTATGTGAAAATCGTAGGTAAATCAACGCTCTGTAGCTAATTGTACGTTGAAGAAAAAAAATTTATTTTGCCTGACAGAGTTTCGTAATATGATGCAATATTCCCCTGTAATATTCAATTTTAATTATTATTTTTTTTGTATACAGGGTGGAAGGAAACTCGAATCTGTAATTTTCTTTCTTCTTTCAAATCGAACACCCTGTATTTTATAGCAAAAATGGAATTTTCGATTATAATACTTTAATTTTTGTGAAGCAGTGCTGCAGTCTTAGTTCAAATGATTGACTAACATTTCTCAGCATATCAACGTTAACAGATCGAAATGCCGCTCTGATTCTCCTTTTCATGTCCTCTCTAGTAGTCGGGGGAGTTTTATATAAACCTCATTTTTTATAAAACCTCAAAAAAATAAATCCATTTTTGTTAAATCGGGAGACCGAGCTGGCCAATCAGTTGGGCCCCTTCTTCCGATCCATCTGTTTTGGAATTCGGTATTGAGATGATCTCGTATAGGCGCAGTTTTATGAACAGGCGCACCATCATGCAAATACCACATTTGTCTTCGAATATTAAGTGGAACTTCTAATAAAACTGGAAGATGATTCTGAAGAAAATTAAAATAAACCGCACCAGTTACTCTTTCATCAAAGAAATACGGTCCTATCACATGATCACCTACAATTCCACCCCAAACATTTAATGACCACCTCCATTGGCTATTACGAGTTGAGACGACATTTGGATTAGAAGCTGCATAATAATGAAAATTATGTCGATTTACACATCCATTTTTATGAAAAGTCGCCTCATCTGCAAAAAGCACAAATTGAAAAAAATGTCTCTGGCGATTGATTTTAAATTGTGCCCATTCACAAAACGTTTGGAAATCTTTGAAGATAAACTTTAGATGCAAGCAAACAATTTTTGTTACATTCACCCAATACCCAAATCATGTCTACCATTTCTTTAGTAGAAAAATGTACACTATTCATCCTCAATTATTGTTACTTTATTTGAGAAAACTATGAAATGCAGGGGACACTTTTAATCACTGCTATTTTTAAGAAATAAAAATAACGACTGACGTTTATGTCAAATTTTGTCAACGCTTACTGAGAAAATGTAATGGTTTACAGCATTGCATTGATGTTAACGGTGAACACTGAACATTTAGTTTAATATCACGGTTAGGATCATACTTTTGTTGACTTGCTCTGCTTAAAATAAATAATTTATAAAAATTTATTATTTAGGATTCTTTGTTACATTCAACGTTTATTGCTTTCACACAATAGGTTAATAATTATAGTTTACAATAAGTATTACAAAATAACTCCGTTTTTATAAACTTTGGGTATAGGGAATGCTTCACAAAAATTAAAATAACATAATCGAAGTTTTCATTTTTGCTATAAAATACAGGGTATTCCATTTGAAAGAAGAAAGAAAATGACAGGTTCGAGTTTCCTTCCACCCTGTATACAAAAAAGAAAATAATTAAAATTCAATATTACAGGGAGATATTGCATCATATTACAAAACTTTGTCAGGCAAAATAATGTTTTTTTCTTCAACGTACAATAAGCTACAGAGCTTTGATTTACCTACGATTTTCACATAAACGTGCCCATATCTTTTGAAGGACTCTGTATAACGTAGCAAAACCCTATATTAAAAGCTTCAAAAAAATGAGAGCAATCCGAATTCGGTATAATATACAGGGGTTCCCATTTAAAAAATCATATGTTTGGTTTGTAACGGCGTTATGCAGCACACTGTATAGTTGGATATAAGTTCAAAATATGGACCTTAAAGATATCTACAATTTTCGTTGATAACATTTTTTGATATCTCTTAAAATAACCCATATATCGAAGTTTGTCGTAAGGTTGGTACACCCTGTATATCTATCAAAAGCTTATATATTAATGATATTTATATAGAGATACATGCAATGAGAAACGGAACATAGGGATTTACGGTATCCAATATTTGTTAGTATACTATGTGCAATTTACTATTCAAGTGTCTTTTGGCAATATAACGGCTTCCAAAATAAAAATGAATTCGTAAATAAAACAAAATAAGATTATTTAAATCAAAACAAATTGAAAATAAATTCTGAAAAACAACTTAAAATGCTAAAACTAAAAAATTATTGAATTAAAGGTTCAAATAGTCCTCCTTGTTAAGCTAAACAAAAATCGAATCTATTGAACAAAGGTAATCTTTGTATCTCTGAGCTGGTTCGGTGTAATGTTTACATAATGCTGCACAATTTTCGCCTTTAATTCTATCAAATTTTGATTCCGTTCAAAATTGTACCGGTCTACTTAATTTTTTAGAAACCCCCATAAAAACAAATCTTTCGGGGACAAATCCGCTGATCTTGTGAGTGTCCTCCAAAATATCACGATAAAATTTGAATTCTCTCCTGAAGGGTGTACATTTTGATTTCTCTGAGAATTTTATTTTGAATAGTTATGGGCTTGAACAGTACTCCGATGTCGACTGCTGTTTACTGACTGTCAGACGCCCACCGGCCCACAGTGACTACGGAGTGGTGGGAATTGTACGATATGTTGATACTGGTCAACTAGTTCAAATGCAGTTCTGATACAATGCTTAAAATCCCTATGTTCCGTTTCTCATTGCATATATCTGTATATATTATGTATTAATTGTTATGGTAAATTTGATACAATTTATTAAACAACAAATATAATAATCAGAATCAAACAATTACTTAACTAAAAATGGATACAAAAACACAAGAAAGAAAAATTGCCCCAAAAAAGAAATATAAACACTCCCACACCAAGAATTTTACTGTATTTTTAAAAAGTTGATCTTCTGATCTTTCTCCCCCTTATACCTTCTAAATTGTTGAATTTCCCTTGTGAATAACTATATTCAGATCTGATATTTTATTTAAAAGAATTCTTTTTTATTTTTAAATCTTGGGCCCAATGAAATCTTTAATTATTCTTTCTTTTTTTGTAATCCAGAATATCATTATTTCTCTTTTTTCTAATTGTTCTCCAACTCCAATGCAAAATTGAGATTCTGTTCTGTTCTGTGTTTGGCAGCTTCATTTCTTCTCCTATTTCCTATTTAATTTACTTAAAAGATCAATAAAAACGAGCAAATCTGGAATTATATATTAAAGGAAACAAATTAAAGAAGACAAAAAAAATGAAACAAAATTCTAATAAAATATTTTACCGTCTTTACCTAACTATAATGCAATTCGGTTCTAGTTTAAAAGCGAAATAATATATCACATACGTTTTTACAGCCAACTGTTGGACTTTAATTAATCTTATAACTATTCAACTGACCCTCGTAACAATAAATTGTCAATCTAACTTCGGTATAAAGTGCTTCCGCGTCGACTGTATGCAGACCTTCAATTTTTTACCAACAAAATGTTTCTTGATTGACTTGCAAGAAAAAATATCATTAATATTTATTGTTCATTAATGTTTAAGGAAAATAATCTAAAAATAATAATAGGTCAGTGGTTAGATAGAAGTGACAATCAAATTATTGACGTCCGTTTTAAGCATGCGCTCGCACCCCAATCCCTCTCCACGGTCACAATTCTGAAAATTTAGTATGGCGCAACCCCCTAAAAATGTTCGTAAAATAGTTGGTCGCCGCGACGTCAAGCTGTAGGAGCGTCGATTTCGTTGATCTATTTCTTCGGGTATTATGTTTTTTAGAAACTGTATTTACACTCTGAATATCTGAAAGAAGTGAGTTGTTTTTTTTCTGCTCTTACATATTTTAATATTATTTGTTTCACTGAATAGACTTAATTTTCTTTTAAGCAATAAATTTTTAGTGCATGTGCTTGTAAAGCGGTATGAAGCACGCAATATTCGAATATAAATATAAACAAAACAATGTAGCATGTTCTGCTAAATTTTTGTATTGAATATTAAAAATTGGTAAAGTGAAAAAGTATTATTTTGTATACCTATATGGATTGTTCTAATGAAAAATAAAGATACGTAGTTGATTGGTGACGTTAGAATATTGGTTTTGTAGCGTGTTAGACTTGAACTATGTCGTTGAAAACTAAGTTATTTATTGGTGAAGTTATACATTCTTTATCGAACAAAAATTCGACTTGTTTTTTTTTTCTCTACGTTTCAATAATATTTTCTGTAACAAATATTTTTTTTCAAATGTCATGTGATGGTGATGTATTATTTTCTGGAAAACTGTTGACCCAATAATATTCAATTATATATACCTCCGTACAGTGTGCATCAAAAATAACGCTTTCAACTTTTGAATGTCAATGAAAAGTAAAGTTAAGTGAAGTAAACGTTTCATTTTTTTATCTTTTGTGCGTATATTCATTATTTGGTTTACTTTTTATGGGAAACTAAACCATGATAATAGAATAAATAATATTACAATAATAATAAGGATGCAACTATCAAAAAATAAACCAAAAAATGAAGAATAAAGCTTATTAAAGTTTCTTGTAATATTGTCGTATTTAAAGTGACAGTGACCGTTCAACTAAGGAGCAACAACTACTTCCCGTGCAATATGCACCGCTGGATATTGAATTACACTCCAAAGTCAAACAGGGTTGGTCAGAATGGTTGGTTTTTAAATATCTTGTAGATATACCAACTCCGGTTGACTTTGGCGTGTAATTCAATATCCTGCGCTGTATATTGCACGGGAAGTAGTTGTTGCTCCTTAGTTGAACGGCCACTGTTTTTGAAAAATATATGAAGTGTGAATATAAATAATTATTATTCGACATCTATTTAAAAAATGAAGAACAAAATCTATACAGTGCACTGGCAGAGATCCCCTATCTGAAGATAAGCAGATTTCTGTATTATCTACATCTACTAGAATTGTATAAGATTGTGGAGACAGTTTAAAAAGTTCCATTTCAACAAAATAAAAATGTTACACGAACTAATGGAAGACGAACCTGGTAGAAGGATAAAATATTGCGAAAGCATAACAAATATAATTAGATGTCAAAGATAATAGTTTAATACTATTAAAACCGCTCACAAAGTTTTTGGAAAATACTTTTCAAAGTACAGAAACCGTTCACTAAGAAGCAACAACTATTTCTCGGGCTATATGCCCCGATAGACAGTGATATCATCCGTTCAGAAGCTCTGAGAGCATATTTCTGGACTGGAGGCAATGCTGAAATCACATCAATACATTAACCGCAGTAAAGGAAGTGTTAAAAACGCGATATAACAGCAACATCCCCACATGATATGATATCTACCTTATACTGATGAGGCGTCTATACGCCGAAACCGGTCTACAAAGCGATATCTCAACCCTGTTTAACTTGGAAGTGTAACATAGCCCGAGAACTAGTTGTTGCTTCTTAGTGAAAGGTCTCTGTTCTTTGAAAAGTAATTTTCAAAAACTTTGTAAGGCGTTATAATAGTAACGTCAGTCTGCTTGGATCTGACTAGACCCAATTTGCGAATTCGGAGATGTTAAAAAGGGTTTTTTTTCCCGAACCCGTCTGACAAGTCTCCGACTGGGAGTGATGATGTAACTGCTAGTATTTATGTCGGATCCTCCTGGAAACAAACAAAACATTAAAGTTAGTAGATCTAAGATGAAAATTAGTTTTACCTGATATTAGGGGGGTTACTGTTTCTTTCCCAGATCTTCCTTCTAGCTCATTTAAGTATTTGGGTTTGAACCTGCAAATTTCATATTTTTAAACTCTTATTTATAGTAAAATCTTCCGGTTTTATTTACTTCTAAGGCTCCGTCAGGAAGATAATTCAAAGTAGTGTTAATAACTCCTTGTGGTCCTTCAGTTATAACTTCCAAATTTCCATCTAGAACTTTGGGCGTATTCACATGCATATCTTTAGAAAGGTCTTCTATAACATCTCTATGGGTTTTTGTTCCGGAAGTACCAGTTGAATATGCCTAAAACAGAACAACTACAGGGCCTCTCCGGAATGTATGTTGTAAATTGTCGATCAGGTACACAAGGGATAAATAATGTTGTGCCTTTTTCTTCCGATCCCGTCTGATAAGTCTCCGATACACTGCAGCCTAATGGCTTATTGTATTTTTGCTCGTGCTTTTTCATAGCACCCAGTACCTACAGCACCTTTGTCCCCTGCACCAGTTTGTACAAGTTCTTAGCTGGGTGTTTGCTATATAGCTCAGAGTTTCCTTGCGGTTGGCCAAGTAATAACTGTCCTGTGTTCCTTTTTACTGGTGCATGACCAGTCATAAACCTGTTATGATTCTCAGCTGATTTCTGCACATTGTTAGCAGTTCAACTGTACGTTTCAGTCATGATTCTTTTATAAAGGTTTTCCCATGCATTTTCCTTGGGACGTTTACCCAGAAATTTTTATGTTGTTCTCTGATACAGGTCTTTACAGATCCTCGTACTATAGTTTTCGGTATACCGAGAATTTGTCCTGGTTCAGATTGCGTATCCTCTGTCAATAGCTGTCACCTGGTCTTTTGGAGTATACTCCCGCCCCAAGTTTCAAAGGGTTAGGAAGGAGACAAAAAATAAGTTGAATTACTGCCAATAAGATATTAAAATTCTTTCAAACATAACTCATATTTCAGTACTTTTGGAACCGAATTGTTTGCCTTTTACGGTAACACCCGTTATCTATATTGAGCTCGGCATACTTTCCTACGGCGTGGATTTCCACTTATTTACAGGTACAGGGTTTGGTGAAACAAATGTTTTTTACCGTTAATTTATCTTGAATAAATTGGATATGTTAATAATAGTGAATAGGATATTGAGTTTTAAATGGATAAAAAAAATGCTCCGAAAATTCTAAAGGTACAATTAATATGAATAGTTTCAAATCCATCGATCGCAGCGATTAAATAGGTTAAAGTTTTTGTTGTATTTTCTTGAGAAATTAAATTTTTGTTAAGAAAGTCTCATTTGAGGTTTTATTGCGTCCAAAATTAACAATCCGGTATGTGTTTCTTGGTTACACTTACCGGCTCTGACACTGTATAATAGCTTACTTATCGTACTCAAAATGGTCAGTAAACTGAATCTACCAGACAGTATGAAATAAAATATTGTACATTTATTCCCTAATATTTTAACTATGTTCTAAATGATGAAATTTGTAAATCTATTATATTCAAATTGTTCTGTAATTTCAACAACATCTTGTATATTAACCAGTATTCTGGTAAAAATTAATTATGAATGTTATTTTAATGTTAGGTTCACAAATAAAAATTTCAACTTCAGTATTGTTACGATACATTTTTTGACATACAAATAAAACTAACATAGTGTGCTCCGGCTCACTGACAGTAAACATTGCGATTGACATTTAGAGTGCAAAGTTGTTTAGTTTATTAAACTGTATTGACTTTTTGATAAATAAACTTATTACCACAAAAATCTAAAGACAGGTATGAAAAACAATATATTATACAATAGGTACAATATAAGCAATGGACTTGAAGACAACAAAATTAATAATAATACAAAAATAGGATAAATACCTAAGTGGGAAGGAGGACAAATTATATGTATTATACAAGGAGTAAAGTGCCTTTTCCTCCTTGAATGATTACTTCATCATAGTAATACAAATAACTATTCCATATATTTGCAACTAAGTACTTGTAATTAATATTATACAGGGTGTCCAGAAACATGAGTTTTCTTCAAATTATTCAAAAATACCGTTACTTAAAATATTCAAACTTGGTATAATCAATAATCAGTTACAAACCAGTCGTTCGCTGTAAATAAATTTTTTTCAGATCCATCACAAGCGTGTCAGTCGGGGGGACCAACAGGTATTTTTATTAAAAAAATTTTATTTCAAGTTTTTTATGTATCCGACACCGAATTTGGAAAATTCAAGATCATTTTCATGAAAAATGTTCTCTTCTTTCAAATCTATATCATGAACTGTTTTCAAGAAAAATAAATTTAAACTTTTTGTGTTTCTTACATAAAATCATGTTGGATTATGAAATTGTATCTGTAATACCAAGTTGGCTTTGAAAAATCAACAAATTGTACAGATACTGCTAACAAAAGTCGGAAGTATTAAGTTGCTTACATTGTTTTGTAAATTTTAAATTAGTTTTATTTCGTGAGGGTATAAAACAACAATCAACATTAAAAAAAAACAAAGTTAGAGATAATTACCAAGAGAAATAAGATGCTCTACATGACGACCATTTGTCTCAATACACAAATTTATTCTTTTCTCTAAAGATCGTCTAATTTTTGCAAAAATTCCTGCATTATTTCTAATTTCATTAAAAGCGTTTTGAATTCTTTGCCACAGCTGATTAAGGGTTTTTATTGGAACAGTATAGAGTAATGATTTTAAATAACTCCAAACACAAAAATCACAGGGGCTTAAATCTGGAGATCTTGGAGGCCAATTACCTCCACCACCTCTTCCAATCCATTTATCGTGATAGCAGCGAGCAGCGAGTCTTCTGGTGCTAACCTCAGGATTATTTTCGATTTCAATCAAAATATCGTCTTCGTATTCCATTGTCACATCAGGTCGTCTACCAGTTTCAGTATTTTCAGGTACTACTGAACCACTTTCTCTTAATCTTTGGTGTACGGTTACAAATGTTGCGCGAGCAGGATGCCTTCTGTTTTGAAATTTTTCCGCATATCTTCGCTCTGCTGCACGAGCGTTACATTGTACTTCCCCGTAAACTAAATGCATATCGGCATATTCGAAAAATAAACCAATTTGATCAAATAATTAACCATTATTTTTTACCTTTCACACACAATAACAATAATAACTGTTAAGTTTCAAAATCATTTGATACATTGTCAGATTTTGTTGATTTTTCAAAGCCAACTTGATATTACAGATACAATTTTATAATCCAACATGATTTTATGTAAGAAACAGAAAAAGTTTAAATTTATTTTTCTCGAAAACGGTTCATGATATAGATTTGAAAGAAGAGAACATTTTTCATGAAAATGATCTTGAATTTTCCAAATTCGGTGTCGGATACATAAAAAACTGAAAATAAAATTTTTTTAATAAAAATACCTGTTGGACCCCGAAATACACACTTGTGATGGATCTGAAAAAAATTTATTTACAGCGAACGACTGGTTTGCAACTGTTTATTGATTATACCAAGTTTGGATATTTTAAGTAACGGTATTTTTGAATAATTTGAAGAAAACTCACATGAGGACGTCTTCTTCATAGGGCTGTAACTCCCTTAGGAAACATTTTCGGATTAAGGTTATTTGAGCTAAATCGACTTAAAATCACCTCTAGTAACTGTAGTTTCAGTTTGGCAGGAGAGTTTCTGGACACCCTGTAGATACCAATTTTTATAAAAATCTCGTTAGTAGTTCTCAATGTATAGGATAGTGTAAGCTTGTATATTAAATACGAGAATATTCATGATAGTTTTAAAATAAAGAGTAAATGGAATTTTAAAATTATTTTCAATTTTCTTAAAAGCCAGAACATTTTTCAATGACATGAATACACCAAGCGTTTACTGCAGTATTATGGTGTAATAATAAATTTCTTAGCTGAATGTTGTGTTATGCAGCTTCTAATGTTTCATCTTTTTTGGTTTTGCAGATGGCGTTTTTTACAACTTATAGGATAATTTCCTTTTATAGTTCAATTTTCCTACTGTTTCCTCTTCAGCCCCTAGTGCTTACTTCTCATATCAAGGTAAGTTGAACATTTTACAACTAAAAATTTAATTTTACTGCTATGAATTTTGAAACTAAGTACTTTTGAATTATGCGCAAACGGGTTGAAAGTTTCACCAAGAAATTAGCTATTTTTATAAAATGAATCAGCTCTATACAAACGCGATATAAAAAATTTGAATATTTAAATAGTCTTACAAGCCAACAAACGAAGTTCTTATGAGCCTTCTTCAGAGGATTCCTTTGATGAATCTGACAACGAGACACTTGCGAATGTCGCTAGGAGAATAGAAGCTCAAACAACTGCCATATTATGACGTTTTCACTAAATGCGCGTATAGAGTATATTTTTACAAAAACGTTTTATATCCAGCCTTCTCCCTTAAAAAGTTCACCTGATTAGAGTTGATTTCGTGAAAGAAATTATAAATATTTATTCATATAAGTGATTATTATTGTTGTTGACCGTCTGAAATTATTGCCATCAACATTATAGTTGATCTATTTATTCACGTAACTAGGGTAAGTTTATCGGTTTGCATTAAAGCGGATCGAGCCAAAGTAAACAAGATTGAATCTGGCTAAGTTTACTTACATCCCAAATTATATCGGGTACACAAAATGAGCATCAATCAAACAACAAATACTGACTGAACGTTTTATAGTACTGTCACAAATATCGAGAGATGATAAGAATATGTTACCAGTAAATAGAACGTTTGCTATTAAAATTAAATTGCAATTAATTGAACATAATAGGTTTGTTCCAACACACAAATTGTAATCGTTCCTGAATCGTTATCGGTATCGTCAACCGATACCAAATTTGTTTCGACGTTGATTCAGGTACTGCATTCAATCAACGGTTTCGCCTAAAATTCTTCTCTCGATTGTATTTCCCGGTGAAAGGGCGAAGTCGGTCTTTGTCGCACACTAACCCTCTCTGTTTATCGTTTGCGCATCTCAGAGGCAAAGCTATGTTGGTCGATCTGTACCCTCAACGCTTAATGACAAAGGATGGCGAACAATAAACGAACAAATGGCACCATATGTGAATATGATCGATATTTGGATCCATGGTTTAGACCCGAGGTTCAGTCCACAGCTTAACATGACGAACTAGTTTTGAAATGTCTCTCCTCAGTGGAGATTGATTGATAAATTCGGCACCACCAGTCAGAGGCTTCGAGACCTCGATAACTCAGCCTTTAGGCTTTTTGTACTCTTGGTTGTAACGTTTATGTGAAGAGCAGTTGCCCTTATCGGGCTTTACAGCCTTTCCACGTTCATTCTTGAAGAAACTCTATAGTTCTATGAGCCTATATCTTCAATGAAACAGTGCTTCACATTCGAAGATAACCTACCCTCTTAAGTGTTATTCTATTATGGTTTGCAAGGGTTAAGAGTATTTATAGGTAGCCCCAGACTAGTCTAGATTTGTTCTGAGGACTTGATAAAGATTTCAGTGCTGCGTGACCATTTGGTGTACCACACCAACGTTCCATTGCATATTTCTAACCCTCCTCAGTGTCGGAAAATTCCAAAATTTTTGAGTTGGCAGCTTGGATCTTAGTCCCCCATTGAAGCTTCTTTTTTAATCAAAAATTAAAAGAAAAATTTTTGAGGATTTTTCCAACTTTTCGTTCTGAGAAGTATTCTAATCAATCCGGAAGTAGTACATGTATTGTTTTGATAGTTAAATGTCCGAGGACTCATTTTTCAAAATATCTCACTCGTGTCAGAATTATTTTGGAAGATTTTAAGTAATTTGATGTATATTATCCCGGAGAATTGCCACAAAACCAGAGAATTACACCAAATATTTTACTAAAACGTAAAAAGTAATATTGAATTTTTTGAGTAATTGACCGTCGACTACCATAAAAAAAGTTATCAGACTGCTTTTATAAACTCATTTTCATCGAATTGAAAGGAAAAGTAAATGTGAATTTTCCCAAAAAGATACATTTTTATTACCCAGTCCAGACACTTTTCTAGTAAAAAAGGAAATATCTCCCAAACGGCTCATTTTATCAAATTCAAATAGGAATAAATACTTTTTTATTAACCGGAAGTATGGGGAAGTTTTTTTATTATTTATATACAGGGTATAGTTTCAAAATTATACTAATAACGTAGTATAGAAAATAAACTGGTAATATTATTCAGGCGGCTCCTTTGAAGTTTTGCCAGGCGGATTGGATGACCTTGACTGCGTATAATGCCAAAATTTCCAACAAAAATTTTTATTAAAGGAATATGCTTTTTTCAATATAAAATTAAACAGAAAAATTGATGAAAAATGCTTTTTTATATTTTTTCAATGTAAAATTTATAAAAACTGCTATTTTAAACATAAAAATTGATGAAAAATGCTTAAAATTCGTATAAGGGGTTTTTGGGGACGAGAAAACAACTGACACAATTTGTTTGCGGATCAAATAATTCTTTCGCTTCCAAATAAAGTCTTGAAATTTTCGAAAATCCATTTTTCAAAACAAAAGGTACCCATAACTCATCCCATCTATCCACCACCATATTGTAGTAACGTGAAGCTGAAAACTATTTCCATAGCTCTCTTGATACATATACAAGGTAGCCTTTGAATTCTGTAGAGGTCGTCGTCAACAGGCAAGGTCTGTGTGACAAAATAGTCAAAATACTACTTGATATTAGTAGGAATATGTTAAGGGCCACTGTGGGTTATTAAATATACGCGAATGTGAAAGGGTGGGTGTTTATGTTTAAATTTTTTGTTTGTAGATGAAATTGATCCATTTCTTTTTAATTTTTCCTTCCTCTCATTTGTAGAAGTTTTGTTAGTTTCCAGTATGATAAGATGTCGGGAATATATAATACTTACTCCAATTGAAACATTAACGTGAATTTTCAATTCTCAATCTTTTTTTGTCTTCAAATTTCACATTTCTCGCCTATAGCTTTCTCTTTTTTTTTCCTTCCTTTTTTTTTTCCTTACTGATGTAAGCTGTTTTTCTCACAAGAATTACTGTTTAGTTTCTAGTTATAGTTTAGTTAGTTATTTTCGGGTTGAGTGGAAGAGCAAGCTAAGTCTTCTGAAGACCAACAGCTTGAACTCTGCCTTTTGGTAACTACTATGGTATTAAATAAAATAATGTTTCACAATATTAATTTTGTATAGTAGATTACCAATAAAATAATTTATTATTATTATTATATGTTTTCTTTCCAGTATTTCTGTAATTTCTTGGTTCCAAGTTTTCTTAAGTTTTCCTCTCCTCCTTTTTGTATTTACTCGGACTTCCCACACATCCCTAACTGGTCTGTTGCTCATTCTTATTAAGTCTCAGAACCACTTATTGATTATCTAATATTTCGAGTATTGGTTTTACTTCCAGCTTCATTCTCGCATCCTCCTATCTTATCTGATCTCTTCTCTTCATGTTATACCCTTCATTCTTCCATTGCCTGGATTCGACTATTGGATTTCTGTGACAGTATCAATATACAGCTTTGACTAGGCGTGGCTACTAAACTATTTTATATACAGTAATTTTGGCTTTGGTACTACTTTTCTTTTTTCCTACAGTGTGACCCATTTTGTTTGGAAGCACCCCTATAAAATCCGCATATCTCAACCGATTTTGATTTAGTCTTTTTTGTTAGATTCAGTATCAAAAACAGAATTTGAGCACAAATTTTCATACCATAATAGCTATTTTCAAGGCCCTCTACGTTAATTTTTCTTTGCCAAAAAAGACGAAGTATATTAAGCATTTTTTTTTCTCAAATATGACTACACCACTGGATTCGGAATCATCACAAATGTAAACTATCATAATTTTATAAAAAAAGTTTTATTAACAACAAAGTTATCACTACATGAATTTGGAAAAAGTTGTTTTTTAATTAATTTTTTACTAAGAATGTAGATACATTTTAAAAATGGCAACATGGTAAACAAAAACTAGGACTCAAACATATTGCACTGTAAAAATTCGAAGCCGATACCTCAACCCGTTCTGGAGTTATAGCTTCTGAGAGTGATGTAAAATTGTGCTGATGTGACGAAAATACAAATTAACACCAAATAATATATTTTGATTATTAAACTAGTTAATAATAATTTAATTCTACATTTTTGTAGCCTCGACTAGACCTCCGTTAATTTCCACACATTTTTCGTATCGTTTGCAACTATGTCTTAGCGCTTTTTTTTATTTCATGTGGCGTTATTCCAGCACACGCCTGTCGTATTCTGTCACACAGTTCTGCTCTATTCCTTGGACGTGTCTTATACACTTTTTGTGTCAAAAGACCCCACAGATAAAAATCCAATATAGTTAAATCGGGCGATCTAGGAGGCCATTCGATTAACTCGCTACCGCGACCTATCCAACCATTTGGAAATTTTTCGTTAAGCCACTGCCTGACAATCCTAGAATAGTGTACAGAACAACCATCTTACTGAAATATCAAATTTCTTCTTTCTGCTAGTGGCAGTTCGTCAATCACTGCGGATAACTCACCTTCCAAGTTATTGGCATTCATGTTACCCTCAAAAAAGAATGGACCTATTATCCTTTCTTTTAAAATTTCGGCTTCGAATTTTCACAGTGCAATATGTTTGAGTCCTAGTTTTTGTTTACCATGTTGCCATTTTTAAAATGTGCCTACATTCTTAGTAAAAAATTTATCAAAAAACAACTTTTTCCAAATTCATGTAGTGATAACTTTGTTGTTAATAAAACTTTTTTTATAAAATTTTGATAGTTTACATTTGTGATGATTCCGAATCCAGTGGTGTAGTCTAACAAAAAAGACTAAATCAAAATCGGTTGAAAAATGCGGATTTTATAGGGGTGCTTCCAAACAAAATGGGTCACACTGTATAAAAGATCTTGATAATGAATGATAAAGTTTTGATGCACTGGTGACCTTTTCGTTTATTTCAATATCTTCATTTCCATTTTTATTGATCTTTATACCAAGGTTTTTAAATATGTAATTTCTTCCTCTTGTAGTCAGGTTGATTGGTTACAGCCTATTGTAGCCTATATGTATCTCTTTATAGTGTACGTTTTCGTTGTCTTAATGATGTCATTACAATTATGAACAATAGAGGACTTCACCTTGTCTAAAGTCCATCTTTGATTCTGTATCGAATTTGTGGTTACATTTGTTCCAAATCTAAATCTAAAGAATTTTAAGAGTATTTTGTCGGCCGTTTTTCTCGGAAAAGAATATTTCTGTGGAATCTAACTCAACACTTTTGTAGGGAACATTTTCGAAAGTGCTTTTCTTCAAAAAGAGCTTTATAGGGATAATGTATTTCGTCCTGATGAAACTGATCCTAACAATTCGCATTTATAGCTATTATCACGATATAAATCATAGAGAAACATAAAACTCGTGATACTTCGCACATCTTTCCGTCTCGACAAAGTAGGCAGGTAAACGTTTGATTAGAAGCAATTTCGTCTTTCACTACCGGCAATCACGTTAAACTACAACATTTATTAGAATGGTTTTTTTATGGAACAAATAAAAATGATGAAACCTTCAGATTGGAAATTTTTTATTTCTGGTTTTTGAACATTCTACAAGTTGTATTAAACAAAATTTCGTTGCAGACAACAGACAAACATACTAACTACTCGTTTTGTGGGTTACAGTATATTAATACTTTAGGAAGCGGAATAATCCCGTATCTACTTAGTTTAACAACTATTTGACATTTGACATCAAACATCATTTCATCATTAATAAAAAAATATATATAAGTATAAAATATAATATTTAGATCAATATAAGAGCACCTCAGCCTTTAGGCTTTTTGTGCTTTTGGTTGTGCCGTTTATGTGAAGAGACCAGTAGCCTTTATCAGGCTCAACAGTCTTTTCACTAGGTCCTTCTTGGAGAAACCCTCCCTTCGATGTTCTAGTTCTAGGAGTCTATATCTCCAATGAGATAATGCGTTCACGTTCGAAGATAATGTGAGAGGCTATTTCCTTCTTTTCTATGCCCAACCGACAGATAGGTTCCTCCCTATATATGCCGATTGTACACATGTGCTTCCTTAAGGTACGCGTCCACTAATCGGCGTCAAACGGACGGTACGCATCGGACGAATCGGATTTTTTTTGCGTCCTGCGTTTACTACCACGGATTATTGGAGTCGGTATCAGCATGTCTCTACGACGGAGAGCCAGTCATTTCTTTCCTGCTATTGAAGCCCAGTGCAGCACCACCGAGTCAAAAAATTAAATGAATTTTTCTCCAGCCATGTTTTTTATTAATAAAATTTAACCTTCTTTTTCTCCGCCCCTGAAGGGGTTGAATAATAAAATCAACTAGTCCAAACCACGACTACTCACCAAAAATTCGATATAAAAAATTGGCTTTTTAAGAATTACATAAACATCAATGCCATTACAAAAACATTACGGCATGGCGATTTATTTATTACATTTTATAAACATATTATTTACTTACTGGGTTCATTCATTCTCGTTCCGATTTCATCCCAAATATTGTCCCTGCGAAGAATATTAGCAGATCAGCCGCAGATTGTAAATTTCTTCGTACTCCTGCACAATCGTGATAATTACTTTTAAACAATGTAGACGAGACGAAAGTCACAAACTATTAACAAAACAAAATATGCTCTTATAATAAACCTTGGAAAGAAAACCCCCGTGCCTGCGTGTACTTGTCGGTATTCGTACTATCAGCATCGTCAGTGTCCGCACGAAACGGATTTTGATTTCGTTTTTGGAATCCCGTTCGGAAATGCCGAAGTGCGGTCGCTTCGATGCCGAAAGGTGAACGCAGTTCTATTTGAAACAATGTAGTTAATCAAATAATCCGATTTGTCCGATGCGTACCGTCCGTTTGACGCCGATTAGTGGACGAGTACCTTTAGGGTACAGTGACCGGTGAGTAAACCCGTCACTATCCTTATCTGGCCCCTGCTAAGGCTTAGTATTTCATTAGTCAGCGTATGCGAGAGGTTTTTGACTAGGAATTTTCTGTTTTGGCACGTGTCTCCAGTACGACTGATGTTTAGTTTGAGTCCACCGAGATATACAACCACGTGCAGCAATTTTGGATATCTCAAATTCTGGTTCAGGACCAGTGAATACAGTCTCAGATCCTAGCTTTGCTAGGATGTCTTCCTTTTCATTTCCTAAAATGCCCTTGTGCACCAGGACCCACTTAAGAGTAACTCTATTGTTTGTTTGCCAGGGTTAATAGTTTTTGTAGACAGTCCCAGACTAGTCTAGATCTGATCTGAGGACATGCTAAAGATTTTAGTGCTGCCTGACTATCAGAGAGTATAAGGATGTTTTGGCCTCTATACCCCCTTTCGATATTCAATTGCAAACACATGTCGATAGCGTAGATTTCTGTCTGAAATACAGATGCAAGATTTCCCAATTATGCGTGTATATTGCACCTGGGTTTAGCACCATGGCCTCCAGCTCCTGTTTCAATGTCAGTTCTAGATCCGTCTGTGCGCCACACTAACGATCCTTCCTGACAGCATGCTTCCAACCCATACCAGTTTAGCTGGGTATGGTATGGTTGGTAGTCGTTAATTGTGGCCGACATCTTATCACTCCTTATTTTAAAAAGCGAGTTTGTGATAACGTCTGTGATTCTGGAATGAATATGGGTGTTGGTTCCTTCATGCCAGTTCCCATTGCACTCCAGTCTGTATGCAGCCATTCTAGCTTCCGCCTTAAAGTGCAGAGCAAAAGGCGGAAGATTGAGAATTGCTTTCATTGCCGCAGTTGGGCTGCTTCTCATAAAACCCGTTATGCATAGACAGGCAAGCCTCTGAAGTTTTGATACCTCCAATTCGTCTTTCCTCTGATCCGTTTTTGGCCACCAAACTAAGGCCCCGTAGGTGACCATGGAAAGTTGACTGTCCCTCGATACAAAATCATATCTGAAAAGTCACTAATAAGTGCTAGCGGGCATGATGTAAAAATAGGAGTTCATTCAGCAGCACAGATTACAACTAACTACTTTACCACCAGAAGACCAGAATTTTCGATATTTTTGAAAACGAGTACAAAATTTCCTCACACGCGAACTCGTAAAGGAGCTGGCAAACTAATAATCATTATAAAAACTGTGTATTCAAAGCTTATGATTGGGTGTTAGTGATTTGCCGCCATTATTCGTTGCAAAGCCAAAACTACCCTCCTCTTAATTTTAGACGGTTTTCTTGGTATACCACATATACTTCGGTATACCTAGACTTGCGAAGTCGTACCAGAAGCATGGAACCAAAGCATACACAGTCGAGTACACTTCGTTTAGTATCACTTCTTCTCCTTTCTTTTTGTTGTCATGTTTATTCAATTTTTCTAAACGTTGCAATTAATACTTATTTCTGTGGTTTTAAACCGTACATAACCATAAAAAGATTTCAATCGTGTTTATTCCAGTAGTATTGTTTATGCTTAAAGTGGAGAATAATGTGAAAAATGGACCTAAATCTCCTTTTTACTATTCTGTAGAATGACAGATTATATGTCATACCCATAGTACGATTGGCGATGTTCGTTTGTAACGCTAATGGCATGAAACTTTTGTCACGGGGCGACATACATAAACAAAACCGATTTTGGTTTCTGCGCAAGACAGTTGGCCAACTTCACGTGGCTTCTTATGTGAAACAGAGTCTACATGCAAGAAAAAATCTTCTATGGAGTTCACCGTTATTACTGTCAAATTGCTTGAGAATCCTGTAAACGTGTGTTAATTTTACAGACATTTGCGACTTGATAGATATTATATCCAGTGATAATACAATGACAAATGTCACAGGGACCCGATAGAAGACTATTTTACTAATAAATTTTCTCCGTTTATTTATTCAACTAGGTGATAAAATCCAATTTCTAATTAAAATTGTGGAAGAACCAACTTCGGTGACTAGTGACAACAAAGTTACTTTGTCTATCGAACAAGAGTCAACAAAACTGTTGATGGCTATTGTAGAGAATTTAAATTTGACTTTTAAGGCAAACTACGCTGACAAACGGTTCCTATAGAATGGGATAGGGAATAGGTGTGAGCTGCGCGAACACGAAAACAAACAAAAATAGCGAAGCCAATCTATATTGTTGTAACAGAGTTGCCGTATCTACTACAAAATAAAAAATAAACAGAAAAATGTTGCCAATATAATTTGATATTTGTATTTACAACAAATTTATAAACCTAAACTTTCACTAATATTTGATATAAGTTTTTGGTGTATAAATATTTAGAAAAAGTTTTTGGATAAATCAAGTCACTAATTTGGCTTCGTCGTAAACAACCTCGTTCCAAAGTCAACATTTTCGCTTGAATACGATTAAGTTAAATTTTTGCTCTTACATTGACAAAAAAACTTTATTTCTCAAAAGCAGTTTATTTTTTACAAAATAAAACAGTCACAAAATATTAACGAGTATACTCTGATTACATTATGAGATATATATGAAAGATGATTACGTATCCTTTAGTACGAACGCCTATGACTTATACGTGATGGCCCTCAATCTTCGCATCTCTCAAGTCGTATTACATTTTTATCTGCTAACCGCGGCCACAGCAAAACGTGCCGAGCAGAGTAAATGGCTTGTCTCACCAGAACACACAGAAATACGAAAATGTCAGAAATTCGTGCTTCACAGTTTTAAGACTTCTGGGCCACGACCCTTATTTTCTCTTTATGCGTTTCATCTTGATTGTATTGTATTTACGATATAAAACACCATTTCCAAGGCTAGTGAAGGATATTGTAGAGGTCGAGCAGGGCTTTTACTGTAAATTATATGTTTTAAACTTTTTTTTCACATATAGTTATCAGTTGCTTTTTTTCCCGAGTCCGTCTGACACTGCAGCCTAATGGCTTATTGTATTTATGCTCGTGCTTTCCCATAGCACCCAGTCCAGCACCTTTGTCCCCTGCACCAGTTTGTACAAGTTCTTAGCTGCGTGTTTTGTATATAGCTCAGCGTTTCCTTGCGGTTGGCCAAGTAATAACTGTCCTTTGCGACCAAGAGTCTCACAATATATATTTCAGTGTCTCCGCTTCCCTACAGCATAATCTGCATGTAAGGTCTCCGTTGTATAGTTTTAATTTGTACAGGTGTTCCTTTTTACTGGTACATGACCAGTCATGAAACCTGTTATGATTCTCAGCTTACTTCTGCATAGTGTTAGAAGTTTCGCTGTACGTTTCAGGCATGGTTCTTTTATAATTGCATTTGCCCTGGGACGTTTACCCAGAGATTTTTAAGTTGTTCTCTGATCCAGGTCTTTACAGATCCTCGAACCATAGTTTTTGGTATAACGAGAATCTGTCCTGGTTCAGGCTGCGCATCCTCTGAACCTCTTTTTTCAAGTTCGTCAGCTTTTTCATTGCCCTCGATACCCTGGTGACCTGGTACCCAGGTCAGTTGCTTAAGCGTTATTTTAATTACAAAAAAATTGGTATTTATGTACCAGTTATAATAAAAATCGAGTGCTACGCTACTGCTAATGTATTAGCTTATCCCATGTATAAAAGATACAAATGCAATCCGCATTTTAAAGACTCGACACTTACTACAACCAACATCCTTTTTATAAGGTCGGTGTATTGAACGGGAATTCTAGTGGAAAACCTAATGCCTCTTTCGGGGAAAAATAAACACAATGATACTTCCGATAAGAATATATATACACAGGACCGCGCCTAGCACTTTTGGCGCCTTTTTGAAAATTTAAAATAATACCCCAAATTTGTATTACACTTTCGCACATACAGGAATGAATGTGAAATAGCCACGCCCGTCAATGCGCGTTACTAGATGATGGTAGTAGGGATTAGTACGGTCCCTCAAGCAGATATACTTGACTACTATATTGTCAGTTCTATTATGTCTGTTAGATAGTGAGGAGCACTGCGTGGGTACCTACTTTCATTGTTTTTACTGGATACCCAGAATTATAATAACAGAAAAGCAGACATTCAAGAATAGCTCAGACAGCGAAACATTATGTTTACACCGGATATACTAAAAGTTGATTTATACGATTTGATTAAACACCACAAACCACAATTTAAAAGGAATGAAATAGATTAATTTTAAACACACATGGTCACGAAACCCTTAGACTTCCGCCTTACCACCCTGACCTGAATCCCATCGAACCAGTTTGGGCTTCATTGAAACAATATGTAGCAGACAGAAACGTCAATTATAATTTGACAGATGTAAAAAATCATTGTACCGAACTTTTAATACGTTCGTTGAAATTGAATGGAAGTCACGGTGTAACCATGCAATAAAGTATGAAAAAATGTATATGGACATGGAACCTTGCCTTGATATAGGAATAGGCCAAATTATAATTTGTCCACAGGACGACGACAGTGACACTTTAGATTTAGAAAGTGATGAAAATGAAAGTGACATAAACAATAGTGAGAGCGACGTACAAATATCGTTTAAATTAATTTAGTGAATAAATACTATATTAATACCTTCATTTACGTCTCCTGAATAATTAAAGATTGTTACCTAATATACTTTGATTATTTACCGTACTAATTCACCAAGCGCATATTACCCTCTTTGTCATCCGAATACTTTCTCATTTTAACTTCGCGCCTCTCGTACGTTTCTCGAGATTCACTCCTGTATTTGCCAAACTGTACGCCCATATGCGAGTACTGATGATGGATTGCTTTCTAGGTCAGTTTCTTGTCTACTGCTGATACTGGTTTTAAGTACGGGTTCGGAATATTAAGATTCAGCTGTATTATTGATGTCATTAATATTTGGCAAAGTAGACTCGGGTTTTGAAAAAAAAATGCGTAAGTTTGATGTCGTTTTCCAGTTCATCCTCTCTTTTTCTTTTATTCAGAAAATTTTGGTATCCAGAAAATTTCTTCTTTTTTTCTGATATCCTGTTTACTGCAAAGAAATTAATACGTAAGTAAACAAATTGATAAATTATTCATGAAAAATGGAAATGTTTCGACGTCTCAAACTCAAACTCGAAAGTATTTTCTCAACATTACTTATTTCAAAACTTATAAATTTTGATAAATAGTAATACTAAGGCACTAAAGAGATGAGAATTCTCATACGCCATTTTGGTGCCTGAATTTTATTGTTTTGTGATGTGTCAAGTTGACATATTGTGTTGAAACATTTTTGATATTGAACCAACGTCAACGTACAACAAGGCACCAAAATGGCGGACGATTATACCTATGTCTACAGCGCTCTAGTAATACTAGTGATTATCAATTATTCTGTTTGAATTTACTACAATTATAGTATATCTAGCGGGGAAGTAGATCATTACAGCCCAGGCTGTGTTGTCGCTAAAAGCCGTGGATGGAATGATCCTTCCCGCGTGGTATGTATACTATTTTATTAACAATCGCTTAGTTACAAGCTTTTAAAAACATTAATTTTAAGAAAATTTGTTAACCCAATTTAATATTTTTTTCCATGAAGAACTTCATGAATCTGCTGCTAGGCAATATTACTAATTTATTGGTTTTGACATTTATATCATAAAATATTCTTTCTGTCACGAAATTTTAACTTTTTTGCTCAAACAAGTACATAATGTCTCATTTTGAATTAATCTGTACGCCTCCGGAAGTCCAAGAAGCTGCGGTTGAAGGAATAATTCCGTAGAAAAGCAAAGAAATGTATTAACTTTTCTTAAACCAGCTCAACACAATATTGTCATACTTCAGAAAAGTGACACATGCTTCTAGCTGGAAATAGTAATTTACGTTACAAGACCGGAAAGTAGTGTTTTTCAGGTCGAGACAAGCTTGGTCGAGACCTGAAAAACACTAATTTACGGGTGCGTGACGTACAATATTTTTTTTAAGACAGACACTTCGATATACATTTAATTCTTTATCGGATAATTTAAAATCTGAATTCATATTATTGTTAAATTTGCGCACTCGCGAAATAATTGTGACATAAACGACAAATTAAAAATCAACGGTGTTTTAATAAATCTAAAATAAAATAACATCACAACACAAACCACAAGTTTGTAAAACTACAAAAAACTAAAGTTTCAAAAACAGATATCTTGCACCTTTTTAACTCAGGCATCTGGCAACAAATTAAATCGCGACCGATGCAGCGCTTAATATACAGGGTGTCTATTTCAAAACTTACAATGGGCTGTATCAAAACGATTTCAAAACCGTTTCTAGTATAATTATGACTTAGACCGTTGGAAAGTATTTTCTACTGGCTTTCCATCGACGTATCACAAGAAGGGGGTTGCTATTTAAATTTTTGTAGGTGGGGTAAGTGGGGCATAGGGGTTTGATGGGGGTGCGTTCTCGCACATGTCATTTTATTTCCCCCTATCTACCCTAGAAACAATTTTGAAATTTTCTTAATATCTCTTTTCGTTCACGAGGTACTGCCCGTTGTAAGTTTTAAAATTGACACCCTGTATTAAAAAAGAAATTTCAAGGTTTTATTTTAGATTACCTACCTGTATGTAGGTGTTAGCGTGGTTTCGATTCGTGTTTTATTGCATCTAGCTTTTGATCTAGTTGCTGTGATGCAGAAACGTGATGTAAAACCAAAAATAACAAATCTGTCAGTTTCGTTAAAAATATAGAAGAAATTGAGCTAAGATGTGCTGAAGCAACAAGTAAATTGGTGGTTACGAAGTCTTCTGCTCGTTACGAGAAGGAATACCAGCTCTTCAACGAGTGGAGAAAAACCTATGAGGCGGAAAACGGCATGAATGAGAATATCCTTTTGGCGTACTTCTTGGATATCTCCAAAAAGATTAATCCTGCGACAATGTGGGCAAAATATTCGATACCGAAGTCTATGCTGATGGTGAAAGAAGAAGCTGATATTTCTAAATATCCAAAACTGACGGCTTTCTTGAAAAGACAAGCAGCTGGTCATCAGGCAGACAAATCAAAAGTTCTGACAAGAGAAGTTAATAGATTCATGAAGGAAGCCCCAGAAGAGTATCTTTTGATCAAGGTAAACAAGTTTAATCTCTTCATTATTTTTGAATTAAACAATGTGCATCTTGAATGATGTACTGAATGTGAATTAATTATAAAAAATACATTTAAAAATGTGAATATTGTGTTTTTTTTTAAGCAATCCGGGAAGTTAAAATTTCCCGAACTCAGTACTGTAATGAGTTATTTCCGGACTTGAATGAGTCCGGGAAATAGCTTATTACAGCACAGTATTAAATACAGAAAATAATAAATAATAAACAATGTAATAGCTAGCAATTCCTTACCGTTTTTTTATCATTATGAATTCTGTTTCGACAATGATGTTTGCTGCTTTATCTTTTTTTACTTTTGAGTTTTGATACTTTTCGGCGCGGTCTTGCACCACACTACTTTTCCCTTATGTACGGCTCGAGCCTGTATATACACCGGTAATTCCACTATATCTAGACAAATAGTTATGTACATGTTGCGATTTGCATATAAATTAAAAATAATTAGTTTACCAAGAAAATCAAAGTTTTCCCCTGATACTTATTTTAAAATGCTTCCGAAAGATTAAGTTTTAGTCGGCTTAAACCGATTTAGGGAGGCAGCGGATCGATAATTCCAAGCATGATGTGGCAAAGGATTACTTGAAACAGACATGGATAGTAACAAATGAGGAAGTATGTGCAATGGTGCATTGAAAAGCCGATCGGTTGGGAATAAATCTCAACGGACTTGAAGTAAACGTAGAGAACAGAAATACATCGACAATAATTTTGATATTTTCAAGTGGAACGATTGTACGTTGTCGGATAAATAATATTTCAAACAATCTCATCTAATAAGAGCTGGTTGAAAAGTCTGTGCAATAGAATGAAAAACAAATGCTTAGGCCCGGTTGTACATTTGAAGCTTGAAATTGAGCTCAACTGAGCTGGGCTTAAAATATAAGCTTAGCTCAACCCTAAACCTGTTGTACAAACATGGTTCAGTAGCAGCTCTACTAAACCTATATTTTGCAAGTGTTGGTAGAACTTATTTCGAACTAACGCATGCGTATGTAGTAAAATGGTCAAAAAATGTTTGTCTAATATGAATATGTCACCTAAATAATTTGGCATTTGGGGGATTGTTCGTAACTATTAGTTTTGCAAGAAATTTCTTCTGATATACAATCTTTAGAAAGACGAAATATTTGAATAAACTTATGATCTCTCCAACATTCAAAGTGATTTATACGCTCTCTATACACCCGAGGTCTTCTCGGGTGTTGTACGATTTCAATAAGTTCCAAAAAATCCTCATCATCGGTTAAAATATCCATATTTAACTTTGATAAGCTTTTAATTTGAAAATAAATTAAGTACAGGTTATGTTTGCATACCATTTATTTACATTTAAGCCACGGAACATGACAATTTATGTTCCGTGCTTAAGCTTACATTAAACCTGCCCTCTTGAAGGCTTTACTAAGCTTAAGGTTTAAATCAAGCTCAACCGTAAGCTTACTTTGTACAACAGCAATCTGACGCTGGACCTGAGTTCACACTTGAGCCTTCACTAAGCTACAATTGTACAACCGGGCCTTAAAATACTAAAAATTACTTTTTCTTCAGTATAATCTCCACAGAGATCAATAAACACAGCCCAACACTCTAATAACTTATTTACAGCCCTCTCATGAGATTCCGGATGCGTAACGAATACTATGACCTCTTCCGCGGAGGAATTGGTCGATGGAAGCTGAATCTGACGAAGACGTTAGATATGCTCAAGCAATTCGTACTTTAATGTCTTGAGTTTAGTCATCGTCAAAATACTTTTCTCAGCAGGTGTATTCAAATTAAACAATATTTTGATCGAGTCCACTTTTGATTCAATTTAGGATTAAGGTGACAAACATCCATAGTTTTTTAATGACACATAAAATACGTCATATTTTTGTTAAATTAACAAATTTATTCTTGATTAGTTTTTTGCTACATTTTTCAGTTCGTCCATTTGGGCAATACTATTAGCAATTTCACGCTTAGTCAAATTTGGATCTTCGCTAATCATACATGTTTTAAACATTTTTCCTTCGGCTTTATTCTCCACTTTAATTTTAATTTCTTTTCCCCTTTTTGTCCACTTTTCCATCCACTTTTTTCCATTCCTATCTCCTTATACTTTGTTTCTGCTTTTTCCTCTTTCTTCCAAAAACCTTTTGTTCCACATATTGGTCAACTTTTTTCCCACCTATTTTTCAACTCTTTTTCATTTTTCTTATCCTTTTCTCATCATTTTCCCTACTAAGTTTTGCTATTTCCTCTCCATTTTACACCTACCGTCCATTCCCCTACTTTCCCAAATTTTCCCTTTTATCAATTTTTTATTAGTTGTTTACGTTCTTTTCGCTCTCTTCACACTTTTGCCCCTTATTTTTCATCACTTTTTCCTGCGTTTTTTCCAATATTTTTCAACTTATTCATCATTAAGGGTGCTGACCAAATTTCAATAATGTCCCCAATGAAAAAATTGGCGTAGTTAATTTTTTTCAAATGGAGCACCCTGTATGTGATTCATTTTCCCATAGTTCAGCCACTGTATATTACGTCCCTATATTTTTGCCTCATAAATTATTAATATTAAGCAATAAACAAGAATCATCAGATACATTTTAATAGGTTTTACTGAACCATTCAATATATTTCCTGCGTTGTCGTCTCCCGCTGCATGTAGGTTTTATCAGATTATTTCAAATGCCGCAAGCAAAATTGTCTAATGAACATCACAAAATGCATTTCTTTTCAAAAGACCCAACAAGGGTCGCATTATTTTTGTCGTCTTGTTTTAAATTTAGTGATTAACTCTGTGAGGATATACAATACTTGTATACCTTGTATATTTTCAAACTGGTAAATAAAAAAATAAATAAAAAAATAGAAAAATAAATAAATAAATAAATAAATAAATAAATAAATAAATAAATAAATAAATAAATAAATAAATAAATAAATAAATACGGGGTATCTTCACTACAATTATTTCAAATCATGCACATCACGTTTACGTATGGGAATCGATGAGTTGGACGAGGAGGGTCAGTCAATTGTCCTGCAAGATCCACCAAGTTCAATAATTGAAATTCTCGAGATATTCGGTTAAATGTGGAGAGATGTCGGAAAATCGAACTTCTAAAAATATACTAATTCGCGAACACTCATAATTTTCATACCGCATGTTTCTCATTCTAGGAAATTCCTCTTTTTAAAGCAAATTTCAAGCTGATTCGAATGGCGTAGACTAGAACACTGAGGAACATGCGATTCTCGAGATATTCGATCAAATGTGAAGAGATGTCAAAATGTCAGATTTGAAAAATTCAATATGTTAAAACTTCTAAATATTCTAAACATTTGATCGACTTTTTATACTGATTTACAGATTCTAATGGGTCGAATTAGTAAGTTCCCGTGTTCAAAAGTGTGGGCAAACTTATAATATGGATTTTGAAAATTTCAAGTTTTGAAAATTTTCATAATTCCACACCGAACATTATACTATTTCGCAAACACTCATAATTTTCATACCGCATTTTTCTCAGTGTTGCAAAATTCTCTTTTTATAGAAAATTTCATGCTCATTCGACTGACGTAGACTAGAACACTGAAGAAAATGCGGTTCTCGAGATATTCGATCAAATGTGGAGAGATGTCGGAAAAACTTCTAAACATATACTAATTCGCGAACACTCATAATTTTCAAACCGCATGTTTCTCAGTGTAGAAAATTCCTCTTTTTATAGCAAATTTCAAGCTGATTCGAATGGCGTAGACTAGAACACTGAGAAACATGCGATTCTCGAGATATTCGATCAAATGTAGGAAGATGTCAAAATGTCAGATTTTAAAAATTCAATCTGCCATAACTTCTAATCTAAACATTTTCGGACTACTTTATGCTTTTCCAATACAAAATCGTAATCAATTGAAATAATAGAGAGTCTATGTAATGATATTAAAAAAAAAGTTGTGTTTTCCTACAAACGTTAGTATTTAAAATTTCCCTTTATTAACTTTAAACCTGATGTAATCCAATTGAATTAACAAAGATGCAAAGTTTGTGAACGGCGTAATTCACCGTCGGCGTAGGTGTATATTTCTCAAGGCCTTTCCGCGTTAATTCCAAGGAAAGGATCTAAGGGGATAACACAATAGGCCAATTAGCGTGGTACATTACCTAGATATCTCGGTTTCCTATTAACTAACCAAGTATACCAATGAGCAAACCAGATTAATTGGTTTTGAATGAAGATCTACTCAGTATAATTGAACTATTCATGGAGTTGGAAATACTCTTTTTGACAATTTTTCTTCTTGTAACACATGGGCTGAAAAGTCCCGGGCCTGACACACAGAAGGCGATAGTTTTACTGCAATCGCATGTTTTTCAGTTAGTACTAACCTTAAAAAACAGCTGTCAAAATTTCAAGATATTCTATATATTAGTTCGTAAGTGATTGTGCTAAGAGTGACGCTACTTTTAATATTTTCAAAACAATTTTGTGTTTTAATTTTACACTGTTTCTTTATGGAAAAAAATACCGTTCAAGCTCTATCAAAAACAACAATAAAACGATGGTCTGCTGGCTTCAAACGTGGTCGTAGAGATACCGATGATGCGGAACGTAGTGGATGTACAAATGAGGCGGTAACACCAGAAAACATAAAAAAAATCCACAACATCGTTTTGAATGATCGAAAAGTGAGGTTGCGTGAGATAGCTGACATCGTAAAGATATCAAAAGAACGTGTTGGCTTTATATTGCATTAGCAATTCACTATGAGAAAGCTCTGTTCAAAGTGTTGACCAAAAAGAAGAATGTGTTGATGCTTCTGAGCAGTGGTTGACCATGTTTAAACGTAACAAACCGGAATTTTTGCGTCGATATGTGACAATGGATGAAACATGGATCCATTACTTCACAACGTTCGTCATCTAAGTGGATAGCAGCTGGAGAAGCTCCTCCAAAGCGCCCGAAAGCACAACAATCAGCTGGAAAGGTTATACCCTCTGTATTTTGGGATCTACGTGGTGTAATATTCATTGACTATCTTGAAAAGGGATATACCATCAACAGTGAATATTATATAGCGTTATTGGAGCGTTTGAAAGCCGAAATTGCAAAGAAACGTCCACATATGGCAAATAACAAAATTGTGTTTTATCAGGACAACGCACCGTGTCACAAGTCAATCAAAATAATGGCAAAACTACATGAATTGAACTTCAAATTGCTCCCACATCCACTGTATTCGCTAGATTTGGCTACCAGCGACTACTTGCTGTTCGCAGACCTAAAAAAATGCTCACCGGTAAGAAATTTCGCTTGAATGAAGAGGTTATCGCTGACACTGAGGCCTATTTTGAGGAGTTTTACAAAATGTTAGAGTGGCGCTGGAATTATTACGTTATTCTTTATGGAAATTACGTAGCTGGTCGCATAATTCGTATTGTGGTGGAACGCATTAGGTAATTATGGGTTAGCGAGAGTTTAGTGTGAAAAATTGTAAAAACTGATTTAATGAATATGACGTAAAAATTCCAATATTCGTTTTGACTTCAAAGTCAACGTGAATACAATCAGTTTCCCTTGTTCGCAAATATTGGAATTGTAAAGAATTTTATCGGTATTGAACCCTATAAAGCACATTTTCCAACAAATAAAAATACCTTTTATTCCGTCAGTTTTACACCGATCTTTTTAAAAAAAAAATGAGGAAAAAATCCAGTTGCGGTATTAGAAAAATTTTTATTTCAGAACTGCGACGACTTCGAAACGTGCCCAGCAAAACTAATGACTTTTGGTTTGCATGTCTCCCCGAGAAACAACAAAAATTCCTGAACTCCGTACATCAAAATTTCAAGACTCGTTCTTTTCGCCTTATTCTTTGATTAAATATTTTATTTCAAGTGTTTTCCACCGTAAAACGTGAAACATAAGCGAGTGGTCCATACTAATAGGTCAGGGGATTTTCCGTTTACTGTAATTTATTTGGAAAGAACAGACGATCTATTTAATATACAGGGCGTGACAAACAGAAAAGTAATTTTAAAATTGAGCCAGAAAATCTAAAAAAGCAGATTAAAGATAAAAATGAATATGAATCGCTTTTAGTTTATGAAAAAACTGACATAATTCTGTTGATTTGTATGGGTGTCACTTTATGGGCACTGGGAATAATTATTCAACTAGGAGCGCAAACATAGCAGGCAGTGTACGGTATAAGCTAGCTACTCATGGATGTGAAGTGTAAGGGGGTCAGGTGGAAATTTCTGCAAACTGTCCTACAAAAAATCAGACAACGCGGCTGAAGAAGTTTTCTCTTCAATAAATCGAAACTTAAACAATGCTAAGTTCACACAAACTAATTATTTAACCTTTGTGTAGTATAATCCTTACGAATACTCTCGCCCGATGAGAATTTTATTCTGGAAAGTTATCCCATTTGAAGATATTCAATTACCTGGAGTGAGACTGGAATATTTTCCTTATAAAAAAAGTGATTTTAAGTAAAAATCCTAAATTCCATAGATGCAAAGTGCATAGTTGGGCCATGAACCATGTCAACAATGCTGTTGTTGTCATTGTTGTGAGATATCTGACAGATCGAAACACGTTTGAAAGTTGTTCTGCGTTTATCAATCTAAAAACACAGCGGCTGCTACTGTTGCGTTGCTTCAAAACGGAAGAAGTGAGCGATATGCTGCCCGAGAGAATCATGTCTCCAATAGCACCGTATTTTTCCACGTTTTTTTGGAAACTGAAGGTTCCATCAGACGACCTGGAACTAGTCCGAAACGCAGCACGCGACAATCGCTCAACAGTACTTAAACGAGGTAAATATTCCTGTTATGGAGTGGCCAGCAGTAAGTCCGGGTGTCGTGTTCCTGTTCCTCCAACTTTAAATCAGTTGCGACAAGTTCTTTTAGAGGAATGGGAACTTATTCCACAAGTGGACATTCGCCACACGATTTTAGACATGCCAAGGAGGATACAGGCAGTAATTCGAGCACGTGGGGGCAGCATCCGTTATTAAGAAGTTGGCTCCCCAGTGTTTGCTAGCAATTCGTTTCGGTTTTGATTAATAAGGTAATTTTTCCACAACACCAATTTGAGCGTTTTCGTGCGATTTTTTAAAATTGTTACAAAACGCTTTTTTTCTTCAATTAAAGGTTTAATTGGTGTTAGAAAATACGTTGAACTGCTTCGATTTTCGTGCCAGTGAGTGTATAAGAATGAGAAGAAAAATTCATTTGCCCGACTGGCAACGTCGCTAAACAAACTTAACCATACTTTTCAAACGTATTAAAAATTTGCTGTTGCCACAAGATGAGAGGCTCCAGTATCTGTCATTCTGTTTCACCGTTTTTGTCTTCTGCATTTGAAAAATCATGCCAGGTCTAGATATCGAAATGTTACAAAGTTGCACAAGAGGTTTTTTTTAACGGTGCGTCAACCAGTCTTTTTTAGCCACTCCGATCACTGAGTTTAATTGTTCAGCAGCTTGTTGTCACAGTTTTTTGGCAACCTGTCTGCTAAACCGTCCCTTAAATACCCAGTTAATTAATTCATAATGCGTTGTCATCAATTTCATCAGAATGAGTCTCTGCTCATCCGTTGGATAATGTTTATTGCAAATGGAATGAATATAAAAATTTTTCTTAACAAAAAATAAAACTCAAAACGAAAATTTTACTTAAACAATACAACTAGGTGAAAAAATGGAAGAAGTAGACTAGAACTCTGAGCAAAATAAAGTGATGAACATTAAAAAACTGTTAATTACGCCGGCCGATATCCAATACGCATGCTTCTTGGATTCTCTCGTTTCACGCAACACGTAATACAACAATCTCATGGTGAGATTTTCACCATTTCCTTCGGAATACCGTAAGTTTTCCTTTTGCCAAAAATTGGTTGAAGAAGTTTTCAGTTCAAAAATCATATTAGGCGTGAGCAGAAATGGAACTACGGACTCCCACGTTCACAAGTCCATATTATATTATGTGTTAAATATTTTGAGACCACGATTCTACAGTTGAGATATAATTAATTAATAATTAATGGAACACCGTGTAGACCAGTATTGCTTATGAAACTGTGATGCCTTTTGGCATTAAATAAAAAACCAGAATTAAATTCATTCGAAATTATTTACATTTCAAAATAATACGTTAGTTTATTTAAAACATTGAAAGTATCAAGGTAAGGTCAAGTTGAAAACGAAAGCAGACCGGTCGTGTCTCTTTAGGGTCAAGTAACTATCACGTAATATTTACATTAGACGTGACCTAGGACAGTATATATATGTTGATGAAACAGACGAGAAAACATTCAGTATTTGATTCATTATTTGATTGATTACTAATTATTAATTCATATTGTATAGTTGATTAGATGATAAGTCATTCAAGTGTTTAGTATATTTATTCAAATGTAATGACAAGTTTAGTTATTATTACTTGTCACATTTATTGTAAGTAGTTATGGCACCAACAAACGAATATCTCAATGAACCACGTAGTTTTTCTACTGGTATTTGAGACGGCTCCTGAAGGACCTTTCGTCATGCGTTGAGTTATAGGAAAACTCAATAGCTTGTACCATTATTTACTTCAATATAATTTTAAGAGATTGGCCTCCATTTTACGATGGATAGTAACTTCGAGAGCTCGGTCGTTTAAAAATTTTATTTAGATTGGGAAACGTCATCTTTGGATTGATGATCAGATTTTCGAAAAATGAACATCTTATTACAAAACAATGGAGTACATGATTGATGGATGGAAGAAAATATTGATCTCGTTTTTCCGTACAGACTGCTATCAATGTTGACATAAAAATAGTGGTAGGTTTTAAAAAACTTCCTATAAAGCTGAATATTGGTGAAGGTCAACTATTGTAACGTTTTTATACACACTACTTAATGTCCAATAATTTATCTACACTCGGTATAATGATTGTCCTAATTTATCTTCAACACTTAAATATTGCACTATTTATATTCACTATTCGATTCACTGTTTACAGGAAAACTTTTTGACTCACTCAAAAACTCGCGTATATATAGTCCTTCACAACTCTAGAACCTTCTTGAATTTTACCGCCTCTTCGTATGCGGAGCTTCAAGGCACTACTGTAAATCTGTTTACATTTCCAAAATAAACATACACGTACATTATAGCTTTGCCGTAGATTTTATAAAGATCAAATAACTAGTACAAAAAATAAAAATAAAAACCAAATTCAAAATTAAAACTTTGGAGGCCTATAACTCAAAAACGAGGGCTGCATAGAAAAAGTTTATATGAAGTACTAACATTATTTTGGCTCAGATTATACGCTCCTGACTATTTTTTTCCCATTAGTCCCTGTATATGAACATTTAATAAAATGCTTACTGCATTCACAACAAATATCGCTTGAAAAGAGTACATCTTTGAATAAAGTCTGCGTGGCTTGCGAAAATTGCCATCTGCCTTTCCATACATTAAATGCATATCTGCATAATATTCACTGAACGTGTATTCTGCTATTTCAGACATTGCACAATTTCCAGCGTGACAAATAAATTGACACTTTTCCCAAATAATGATAAAACCTGAATGTACTCCGTGGTGTTTCGAAGATTTTATATTTTTCGAATACCGTTTGAATTGTAGAACCAGCATTTTGTTGAAAATTTGCTGGTAGATAAAACTGACAGTTATAAAGCTGATTACTTTCACCATTATGAAAGTTTCGACATTTTTATCAGTGACTCGAATTCAATCTTGACAGGGGCAAACATAAAAATATTAAATCGATATAAAAACAGAAAATCAAGTAGGAAACATCAAAATAGATATAGTTGGTACAACATAAATCTCAGTCTACGTCATTGAAAATCGAAACAATGACGTCAACACATCTGTTCGTTTGCCTTAGATCGTTCGTTTGTTGCTGCTTCTATTAACTGTCAATCAGTAGCTTTAAATTTAATAAATATTGATTAAGTTCACACCAAATACAAATCGTCCATTAATTGAAGAAAAATGAAAAAAGGTAGGGACAGAAGAAACTCATCAGGTTTGACAGTTTTCCCACAAGATTTATCTTGTATAAATCCTCCCTTGGGTGCTGTGGACCCAGGAGGTTACATCTCCAATGCATCAGTGCTTTGCATTCAAGGATAAAGTGTAAGGTTGTTTCTTCTTCTTCATCCTTGCACAACCGAGAAAAAAAGGAAGGATCGATTTTCATTCTCCCCCCTCGAGGGGAGCGGGCCGCTATAGGCTTTCCGGAGCCTCTTCAGCCAACATTGGAAGGAATAAGGATTGTTTTTGGTTCAGGGGATGGGAGTGGAAGGAACGGTGGTAGGTGCCTGAGAGGTGTGTACTGACCCAGCATTCGCCTATTGCTACGAGAAAACCTCTGAAAAAACTCATAGCAGGTCAGGCGGACCTGGGATTTGAACCCCGGTCCTTCCGAATGCAAGTGCACAACCGAAAAATACGTTCCTCCTTATATATGCCTTTGTTACGCATGTGCTTTCTTGAGGTGCATTGACCGGTGAGTAATCCTAATACCACTACTAAGTTTAAGTAGTTCATTGACAAACGACTCACAGGGTTTTTTGACCAGCAGTTTGCTGAGCAAACACATGATTTCTGTTCGTCGAATGTTTTGTCTAATTCTCCGAGACAATTGAACCAAAGATTTTCCAAGCAATGGTTTAGCCTACTGTAACTCAGCGATTGTGTGCATGCGCAGAAAAATCCATGGAACCATAGATTCTTTAAGCATTTGACAGTTTAACTCGCAAAGCACTAGGCGTTTCTAGTGTGGAACTGCGCGGCAAACGAATTTGTTCAATCCATCATATACCTGTATATATTGTTTTTCACGTTTTCAGAATTATGAGAGATTGAAAAAATTGTTTTGAAAACGTTGCACGTATTTATAGGTACAGATGTCGAGTAAAAACTAAAAAGAACATTTGAAGTGTGACATATCGTTTATTAGAATAGAGCATAAATTCCAACACATAGAATTTTCATCTCTGACACAATACGAACAAACATTCGTATTATATATACGCATTTTGGGGAAAAATGGCGAAATTTGCTGTTACAGCAACACAATTGATTTTTACTGTTCTCGGGAAACTTTTCTCGTAATAAATCACCGGAAAAAATCCCTTGGAAACTGTTTTAGAACAACTTCTAATCCTTTTCTTCCTTGAATAATTATTATTCGTAGTCACGTCTTTCCTTTCTACTAAGACAGGTAATATATGGACTCTTTAGACTTGCAGGCTCTACTCCCTTGAAAAAACTAAAGTGAAATATGGCTTTTCGGGTAAGGATAATATCCTCTTAAGCCCCGGATATTTAGATGTGGCTGTAATTACACAGAAGTGTAAAATGGAAAGTCAAGTTCTTAAGAATGCGCACGTTTTTGCAGGATTTCACGTTTCTCGTTAAGTCTTCTAAATAAATTGGAATTTATCTCAATTTATAGGTTAAGAAATACACCTACAAGAATCTTGTTTCACTAATTTATATTAAATTATATCGAATATAGTTTGTAACTTATAAATATCAACCCACGTGACTTCTGTCATAACTGGACTATGTTGCCAAGCTCTTGAAATAGTATGAGAATCTAGTAAATGTCAAATGAAGTTATCAAATATTCTTCTTTTTATTTGGCTATAGTATAGGTTTAGTTTTTGATAGTTACTGTATATAAACAAACTTGAATTTATTTCTGTATAAAACTTTTATTTGTATGTTAAAAGTACAGCACTAAGTAAGAAATTATTATTTTAAAACCTATTGGGCCTAAAAAGGTATGTATGAAATAGTTGGAAAATTCAAGATTCATTTTAATAAAAACAAATTCATATTGTGGTTTATTTTTCTTGGAAATCCACTGTGTGGATGTGTGTCATATTTTAGGAAACTATGATTAGGAACATTCTACATTAAATAATTGTTCTTCCTCCAATTGCAGCAGTAACATTTCTAAAGTATTATGAATAGTGTAACAGAATACAATAAATACAGTTGATTGAGTATAATATTAAACTCATACTTACATGCTTCATACATGCTGTAAATAGTCAGAAATAGATGGATAGTAAATACATCAACTATTGCAGTGTTATTAATTTTCATTTATAAGTTAACTTTGACAACTCATCACTGCTTGTGAAAATTTACTCAGTTTTTCGCAGTTTTTTATAACAAGTAGATGAAATAATCGAAAAATTGAATGATCAATATTAAACTGTCACAACATAACCTTAAAAATGTTAAGACGTCAACTGTACCAGATAAACCATTTTAATCGCGGCAACAGCGCGCTTTTTTGCCAACATATAAAGTTTTTAGTACGACTTTAGTTTGAGTTTAATAATTAAGTAACCCACGAGTTGTATTACATATGAAATCAATTACGAAACCTTTCTTTAAGCATAGATTCATATTTTTTGATAACATGCGACCTATAAATTTCAATATTTATTAGGATTAAGGCTGTAAAACATACTGATTAACAGCAGCAAAAGAATGACATAATACAAGCGAACGTCTCTTTTTTGGCACTTTGATCACGTGGGTTGATATTTATAAGTTACGAACTATAGTCATTTTTATTTTATATCAGTCAAGAAAAAAATTGCTTTGTGTCAACGCTGGAGAGAATTATGATTGCGTCAGAATATATTCGACACGTAGTTTGATGAAATCACTTTTGTTTGTTTTTTCAAGTGATTATGTTATCTATCTGTAGCCATGAACGGGTACCTGATAAAGCTCAAAATAGTAGAGGAAGAAGAATGTAGATTCTGTGGCATGGAAGAAGAAACCTCCATCCACATACTTGCGAATTGTACCGCAATTCAGAATCCTAGGGCACAGCAAATAGATGATTATTGGATAGAAGAGGAGCATTTACCCAAGTTGAAGCCTGCAGATATTCTAAAATTTCTCAGGAAAATAGGACTAAAGGAGCTACTAGTCTCTGAGACGTTCCTCAGGGACTAAGTAGAAGTAAGCAGGGGCACAATAGATCTTTTAGGTCTCAGTGAATGTCACCCCATCATAGATACATACATTAAAGGTAGCAAATGAACCATTGTTATCACATTCTTGTTCAAAATCGTTGATAAATGAAGCCACAAGTTCTTCACAGCGGCTGGTTGAAGTCATTAAACTATATGCTTGAGTGAAATATTTCTACAATTTTAGACACAGGCGTTAAAATTGTTAGAACGTGAGAAATTTTTATTTAATTGTTTTTCCGATAATTTTATCGACCAACAAACAATACTCAATAATTTCAAAAAATTTCCTGGATTTCAATTTTATACTGCAAATTTTTATAGAATACGAACACATAAGTATACAGAGTGAACGCACCGTATGTGTCTTACGTTATTACTAAATTCCGAAACTTATAAATAATATTTTGTAGTAGTTTAGTCACGTTTATCACATACGGTACATGTTTGGCTTTCAAAATTCGACCTGCGAAAAACTTTTGCGGTAATTTGTTGACTTTGAAGAAAATTGTGTTTGTTTTGTTCAAATTAAATGAAAGTTTTAAGACTCAATAAAAAAATTAATGTTTGAATGAATAAACAAATAGAGTGTATAAAGGAAAAATTAAACAAATTATAACATCAAATTGATATAAGTAAAGGTGTTGAAAGGAGAATATTCACTGGAAATAATTTTTTGGAAAAAAAATCTCAAGACCCTCGAAAAATTTATCTACAGACGAATTTGGCCTCATTGAAAACAGCTTTAATACAAGGAGATAAAAAATATGAAATATTATATTTCTTACAGTATATTTAAGAGGACAAAGAGGGCTGCTTGACCCTTGCTTTCGCAACTTAAGTTTTCCCTTTTCAACCAACTCATCTCTCTACTTAGTACTTTGTTCCTTCTCCACCAGTTCTCACCACATGTAGTGTCGTGACTTTAATTGTTTTAGGCCAGGCATCTGCGCACTATTACATCCACTTTTGCTTTCTGTTTCTTCCACAGCAGGTTATTATCTTGTCAGTCCTAGGTACTTGACTTTTTGTCTACATTTAACCTCACTTTCATCTAGTTTAAAACTATATTAGTTTCCTTAAAATACTACTAATTATAGGGATAAGGTGGCTTAGCATTTTGCTATTGGTTAACTTGCTGAAAACGCTCAACAAAATTAAATAAATCTACCCTTTTCATTTTCCATACTGTTTTATTGAAGGAAGTTTTAATTTATAACAATTATGAAAGACTCATCCCTTAACAAATTAAAACAGCTCTCACACTCAATGTTCATCAATCTTTTGCCTCTTCTACTCGTCTCTGTAGCATTATTTTCAGAAATATTCACCTTCACGTACTATGTGTTCAAAAATAATAGTATATTAAGTGTCAAAAACGTCACCAGTGTATAAAGTGACGTTTTGAGAATGTCAAACCCGTGCTTCAGATGCGGTTTTACTGACGGAAGTAGAAAAACTATTTTTTGTACTTTTCATAAGCACTATCTCACACCTAATTCATCTCTAAAGGCATATTTAATATTCCCACATAACTTCAACATACTTTTAAGATCTTCACTGGAGCCACAATAGACCTTAATAGGCCTTATAGACCCACTCACCATAAACCTAAGATCTTCACTGTCAATGTTTCGACATTTGAACCTTACATAACATTTTTTTCAGTGTATATCTTGTTGGAGTATAATTTTAACTTGGATACCCTTTATTACTTAAAAATATATTCCGTTGAAAGTAGAGAGTACAAAAACTAAATTTCTTGTATTAAATTTCTTCTCACAATCAATTTGCCTCAATACCTTTAATTTTTATGGTCACATGTTTCGAGGTCATAAAATAATAGGGACCATAAGTCGTAACATTTTTATTAGTGTAGATGTTTTAAGAGCAAAACTTGAGTTTGTTCTAGTGAAATTAATTTTATTAGTTATCTTGTAGCTTGAAAGCATATTCTGTAGAAAACAAAAAGCTTATACACGGAGCTTATAAAACCAGAATTACTTTAATTATACGAAAAGTCTTTATGGAAAAATATAATTCCACCGCTTAAATTCGCCTTCAAGTCCGTTAACTTACCTATGAATTTCTTCTAGCTTTCAACTTGTGACAGTTTCGTTTCCATTCCGACAGAAAAAGTGATGACAAGCGATCGTTTATCATGGCTATCCTTGGTTTTATATACGCCGGTAATTTTCTTTTCCTATTTTCCTTTTACATGCTTCACCCTCATTCTTACTGTTAGATACTATTATAGGTATAAAATTGAGTGAATGGGGCGGAAAAAATTTTTAGGTCTTTAGGTGTTTTATCATTTTATGGGTCGTTTCTCTAAGGTAAGAGGTTTATTTTTTGATAGGTTGTACTTTAAATTTGAATTTATACGTTTGGATCGCAATAAATTTTGAAGTATTAAGAAAAGTTATGTCATCTGGTGAAAAGGGAAACAGAATCCCGTGTAAAATTTTTTTAAAGGAAATTATGTGACATTTCCATTACCGTGAAAAAATTATGAAGGTGTGGACACGGTTGAACTGAAAACGAATTTAGAAAAAAAATTGACAGAATATATTTTTCTCTATGCCCATGTAAGTGACATTTAACAATAACATGCACGTAATGAAAATCTCATAACATACATGTGCGTTTAGATTAAAAATCTTAAATTTCTTTGTTGTCGTTTCTCATATTTTTTATATACTTTTCCGCCTTTGTTTTGCAAGTAGGCAGTTTTGTAATAGACATGTTATGTCGTTCATGATACTTTCTGAATATTATCTAGGCTCTTTTTACAGTTGACGTAAAAGATATAGTGCCAGCTATCTAATCGTATATCCCCTTTAAATTATGTTGCGGAGCTAAACTCTGAAAGGTATTTATATTATTTTTGTCTACTTACCAAACATAATTCTACATTGTATTTTTACCCATCCTTTCTTAACTGTATTGTGTGTATCATACCGAGTTTCGTCCAAATAGATAATTGCTAATAAATATATGTATACTTACTTACAGTTTCCACACAAAAACGCACACACTTTCTTGATGTTACACCACCGTCTAAAGAGAACACCTGCAACCGTCCCACAAAAATAGTTATAGCTCAGTCAAACTATTAAAGGCACTCACTCGCTATCGCTCGTTCGTGCTTTAAACAGTTTCGTTTATTAATCGCCTTCATTAACAAACTAGTTTATTAAATAATTATTAATGATCATTAGTTGAAATTATAACATTAAATGAATTTATCGTCAACTAAGTAAGCATTTTAAATAATCATAATATTGACTGGCTATGACGGTATACTGTTAGTCTTAGAGTCAAACAAAAAGCCGGCAACTTTAAGTTCGCACTATACGTTTTACGTCAACTATACAAATAGGTGAAGTTTGTTTGTTTTCAATCCATCTGATTTTGTGCTATTTCTTATTACAGACTTAATTAATATTTGTTCTATATAGGTTTTGGATAATTCTTATCATTTTGTTGTGGGGTTTCTTCTTTCTTCCAGACCGCTCCATACTTTTATTTCGAAAGCTTTCTCAAGGTCTATAAACGCTGCCTTAAAGTATGCTAGGGTAGTGATTCCGAGGCGAGTTTTGAGGTGGGTTTGGTTGGTCTGTGTCATGGATATGGCCCATACGAACTTGAGTTTTCCCATCTCGATCCCCCTCATCCAAAAAGGTATATGACGCTAGATATATTTTTTCATTTTTTTGTTAATTGCTTCATCGTGAAAATATGATCCTTATTTTTTGTTATTTCATTCAAAATATATTTTAGTGTAACTGGTATGTAGCCTAATCAAAGTACACATAAAACCTCACAAAAAATACAAAAAACTTGAAAATTCAAAGTTGGGTGGTGTTTAACATGAGAGAAAGTTTACGATGCTAGGCATGCCATTTTCCGGAAAATCGTCGAGTGAAAATTTTTGTTTTTGTTTTCTCGCTCTGATTGTTTAAGTAATAAATATGCAGAAAAACTTCCTAATCAAAATTTGTAACTGATGCATTTATCTACAAATTTTGTCTAAAAAATGTTCTGTGAATTAAAAAGTTTACGAGATAAAATTAATTTCAGTGGTATTCAATTCGTGGTTACGCGCGAACGGCCCGTGAGCCAAATTTATTAACCGCTCGACTTAAAAGTTAATAATTTTGGGCTTATAACATTCTGAAAAAATAAATACACTCATGTAAAATGTAAAGAGAGATCTCAACATAGAAATACTTTCAAATTTGAAAAAGATTTTCTGACTGTAACATTAGTTTATTATAATTCCTATTTAATTAATACTTATCCCAGCGAAAATTCCGTTTGGATGTAGCATTGCAAATGAGCATAAAACATTATTATTATAAAAGCAAAGCCATCAATATTTAGAATTTTAAACGAATGCTTCTCAAAAATCTGTTTTTTTTGCATGCTTCATTTTACTTATCTTTAGACTTCATTCAATTATATTTTTTTCCGAAATTAATATAATTCAATGAAACTTTACCACTAAACACTTTGAAGCATCTACTTTCGAAACTACTATACAGTTTTTCTATAAATATCAATTTTTTTAAATAATAGATAATCATTTAATATAAATACTTAAATCAGAGGCCTGTCAGCAAACCTATAACTTTTTATAACGTTTATGATATTATCTAAAAATTTGTGAACTTTATAATGAACCTATTAAGAAGTAATCGCGATACAAAAGAACACACACCTATGGCTCAGGTAAGAAAGAGAAGGGAGCACAAATAAAGGTGAAAAAGCAGGTGAGAGAGCGTGGAAAATCGATGATAATACATTGACTAATTTAAAAAAATTTTTTTCAATTTATTTGTTGATACCCCATTTTAGAACACATTTCATATGAAAATTTTTTTTCTAAATGTCATTGTTTATTTACTATTTACTAACTATGGAAATTTCGTATATATTTTAAAAACTAATACAGATACAAAAAAAATGTTCAGTCAAATTTTGTAGATAAACGTATTAGCTACAATTTTTGATTTGAACATTTTTCTGTGTTTTCATTATTTAAACAAATAGAGCGAAAAAACAAAAACAAAAATTTTTACTCGACAATTTTCCGGAAAATCGCATGCCTAGCATTGTAAAGTTTTTCTCATGTTAATCACAACCCTTTCAAATACTCAAATTTGAATTTTCAAGTTTTTTGGGTTTTTTGCGGCATTTTACGGATATTTTGTGTACTTTGACTACGCTAATGAGATTATCTAAAGAAATGTTGAAGTTTAGATATCCTGCAATTATCCGTCTATTTGAGATTTAGCACACATACGAAAAAGCTTTCATTGAGTTGAAGTATATCGTCGAATTTTGTGTTATACGTTGAACGTAATAATCTCGAACCCAACTTTAATCCACGCCATACCTGTGTAATTAAAATCCTCTATATATGTTTTTGTCGACATCCTGACGTTGGATAAATAATATGAAAGGTGCTTCAGTGGAAATGCGCAAATTCCGAAGTAAAACATTTGTTTGAGGGAAAGGAAACTGGGTCAAAACAATCTGTCATTTAGAAAGTTAAGATATGAAGATGAATTATTAACTGGAGCATTCTACTTCGTAGAAAATTAGTTTACAAGGATAATTTTCTCTTACTCAAAGAGAGTTTTCATGTATACGGCAGAAAAACGTGTCTATTCGTCTTACAGATAAATAGCTCCGAATATACTGATAGATTTGAATGTATTTTCGGACTAGTGAACTTCATTCCAAAATATTTCGTTTTGACTTGTTGATTTAGGACCAAAACCCACAGCAGGTATACTCTAACTAAAGTCAGTGTGATGACCATAAAATGAAGCAATGTTGTCAGATATATTTTCTAAAATTGTTAGGCTCGCTACACAAATGTTCCTCTTACTTCAGTAAACTGTTAGTTCGTGATGTTATAAGAAAGCTAGTTTGTCGGGTGTGAATTTTGTTTTAAAGAAATATTTAATATAATATCTATTTCCTGGTTGAGTTAGTTTATTGAATTGTTATAGGTATTTATCGGTAAGTGTAGGTGATCTAGTGTAGAAAGGTATCATTAATATAAAACCTTTTTGATGGTGTAGTGGTTAGGTCGCGTCAGTGAATTGACATTAATATAATATTCATTTGTTCGTAGACGTTAGGGTAAGTTTTATAATATAATTAATTAGAATGGCATTTTGGAGACCATTTCAAAACAACAGTCCAAGATGATGCGCGGAATTATTGAATTGTGGATTTAAATATAAGAAGTTAGATAATCGAATGGTAATAATGGAGTCTCGGCGTATCGCTGAACTTAGACAGGAGTATTTGCGCAAAATGAAAGGGTGCCGTGATTCAAATAGAACTATAATTTATTTAGACGAAACTTGGTTTGATACGCATGATGTTGTCAAGTGTTTATTCATTTATTTGTTATTCAAACAATCCTTACGGTTTTATTACATGAATAAATATATAAAATAAAATACATTTTAACTTAATATGTAAGAAAATAGTAGTAATGGTAATTATATTATAATTAAAACTGTATGAGGATATACACCCACCTTTAAAATATGGTTGGGTTGACGATACAAAAAACTGTTCTTTAGATACTCCGTGTTCTAGAGGAAAGCGCTTTATTATTGTATTACAAATTTTGTATGCGGGTTAATTTTTTTCATTCAAATTGATATAGTAGATTAACATTATTTCACAATATTCGAATTTATAAAAAATTTATATGCACGCCATTGGGCGGCTTTTTCCTTCAAAGGGATTAAAAATATGGATCATCACATTAACTTTGGAAGAACTTTACCTAGTCGTTAATTCGATAACTATTATAGCACAGAATCGTACTCGTTTCTTCGAAAGGCGAATGATTATTTTACTCCTGAAATATTTGGATTGTATAATTATATTTGAAATACATTTTTTAATACATTTAATTATCTATTTGTTCAATTTCAATTAATGAATGAAAGTTGAATTTGTTTTTAAAAAATGTATTAAACAAATGAAGAAGTAAACATGCACGGAGAAGCGAAAATAACATTAACAGCCAGTTTCACAATATTAGGTTAACTTATGGTTAAGAGGTAGCCATTGGTTACGAAAAAATTTGGGTTTCACAATATGTGGTCAAGGGTAAAAGTGTAGGTTAACTATTAAAATATTTAACTGCAACCCAAAGTACTGGTACCTAACTGAGCTAACCAAGGAAATGTAACCTAATTTAAGGTTGTCAACTACATAAACTGTCAAATTTTAAGACTATATATTGTTGTTTTCAATTACAAACAATTAGGAATATGAACGATTACAATGTTAAAATTTATAGCAGCGACGGTCAAAAATTATTCGTCCAAGACGTGATTTTTTCGAAAAATTCGACAATCACGATTTTTTCATCAGATTTCGTTTGTCCAGGAGGACAGAAAGTCTGTTGGAAGAAATTGAGGAGGCTATTTCCCATCCAACACTGAGGTAAATTTTATTAATGTATCAAGAGTTGAAAACATATTTTTTCCACTATCACTATCGAAAGTCGTCTTTTGTGCGTTGATTAACAACTGCAAAGTTGATGTTTTCCACGAGCTGTCATAATTTGACATTATTGGCGCTCTTAAGAAGAAAGTAACTTTGGCGCACGCCTAATTTTATTTATAGATAAAAGAGAGCTAGTAGTTAATAATGGTGTGATAGTAGAAAAAATCTTGTGTGTATTTAGAGCAGAAAGTCTTTTGGTAGTTTCGACAGATTGCCGCGGCAACTTTCTGTCTCAACTACCAAAGTACTAATTTCTGCTCTTGATACACAAATAGCTATTTTTCATTGAAATTCTGCTTGATTACACGTTGATAGTTTCAGTATAATAACATATAGCCTCCAAAGGATTCCTTTTTCTTTTCATTTGACATAGAACGCCATACTATCGATGGTTTTCATACCAACGCAACAAAAGTTAATACAATTTCATAAGTTATCTGACCATTAGTTACATGATAATAATTGTGAAACAGGTTCTATTGGTTTGTGTCTCGGTTAAGGTCACTTAACCATAAGAGGTTACCACCGATTGTGAAACTGGCTGTAAGAATGAAAACATAGAGGTTAAGGTGGTTGGGACATAGGGAAAGATTAGATAAAGGGAGAATGACAAAAATGGCACTAAATAGGAATTTAATTGATGGTTCGATAGATGTAAATACATTGAAAATACGAAATTGGAAAAAGAATATAGAATAATAAAAGAGAAGTATGGAAGAAACTAACTGACCTGGGTCTACAAGGCCTGTATATATATATAAATATAATTTAATGAATTTCAAGCCGACAATTCCACGTCATCTGTCTTATTTTGTCTCTTTCGCACCCAAAAAGTATTCAAGAAAAAAATTTACTATTCTTTGAACCATTATATCTTTCGTCTAATTAGCTTGGACAAAATTAACCCGCAGCGGGGTGATTTGCAAGAACAACAAGGGATTAATGACACAAATAATAAAATTAGTGTTCATCAACAGTCTCTTTTTTCTCCATGTATAGGATTTATGTGGAGTTTGTTAACCTCATTATAAGTCTAATGGAAATACTGGCAATTTTCCAAACTTCCTTCTCGCTTAATTAATTTATCAAGACTTCTGTAATTTGATCTGGAAGGGTGTACATATGTACATACGTTAGTCAGTAACGTACTCATAAAAATGATAATGTTTTTTTCTAATGTACAAATTCAATGCATGATATAACTTAGGACCTCTACTCTTAAGGTGCGTACTTACTTGAGCATCTTTATGCACACAAACAGTTTGCGCGCACTACGTTCGTGCGAGTTATTTTAGTTTCGACATAAATTATAATTGCAAGTTCATATTTGTATGCGAAAATATGTGCTCCAGTTGAGCAGAGCTAAATATTTGTTTATTTTATTTTTTCGATATTATTACTTCACTTAACTTCATGCTCGTCCATTTTTAAGTTATATGCAATTCTCTCTCAATCATCTGACTTTAAATTCCTTGAAAAATTTTGTGGATGCTTGGCGTACCGTAATATAGGGTGTTTTTCGTACTCATCGATTAATTGCAACGCCTGGGTAAGTACAATGTTTTTTTTTAATTAAGTACACCAACTTTTCTCAACAAAATTAAGAATAATATACTGATTATTTTAAAATTAAACAAACAAATACAACACATGCAAATTTACAACGACAAACCCGCCCAAACTGAGCACACAATCCTTTTGATATTTCTTTAAAAACCGACAACCGACGGATACCTTGCGTGCGCGCACAAGATTTTTAGGCAGTACTGACTAGAGCAAATTTTCACACACATTGTTTGTGTGCATAAAAATGCTCAAGTCAGTACGCACCTTTTTATTTGATTTTATACTTTGCTTCAAAACGGCAACCAGCGCCCAAGGCAAAAAAAAAACAAAAACCCAAGATAAAATAATTGCCTTTGTATCTTCCCGGATTATGACTCATGCCCAGGCATTTTGATCCACTATTTCAGACTAGTCCTGTTATATTTTTCCACTCTATCCTATTTTTACACGCAACTTCATTTGCATTGAGTTTGCTCCTTCCTCTTTTACTAAATCAGGGTTTTTTTTTCATTTTATCACGTATCAGTAGCAGAGCGACAAACGTATGTAAATATCGTGGAAATATAAGCATTTAAAATAATAATAACATTAGCATTATTATAAATTATAAATATCCACACCCATGGTCGCTTTTATCTGCTGTAAATCGTTCATTAGTGGAAGGACGATAGTAAACTAGACCCCGAGTTTGAAGAAGTCTGGATTGTACTGTATATTTATACAATATTTTCCTCATGACACTCGGTATATATGTATATATGTTTTTCACTGAAATCTAAAAGTTACCAGTCCCAGAGACTAGTGGTTTCTTTGGTGCTACCCCTTGAATTAAGTTTAGGATAAATCACAGTCTTCAACTCAGCCAAGTATTCCTCTTATTTCCAGAAGTCTCCCAACGATTGTGCCTGGTACCTGCTTGTAGTATCTTGCATTCCATTACACAGAATCTATATTCTTCCTTCTCCACTGGTTTGAGCTTTTTGATGTGTCCAACCAGGAGACAGTTTCCTTGAATAAGCTTAAGGATATTCATTTGCTTAGGCATGTCTTCCTCTTCTATGCAGTGATCCCCCAGGTATCGTGTGGGATTGTATAGTGACACAGAATTTACATTCTTCCTTATTCACTATTTTGAGCTTTTTCAGATGCCCATATTCAGGCTACAATGTCCCGTTAGTCAAAACTCTTAGTAATAGTCTCACTCTGCCTTAAGTATTCTTCTGATCTGAGCTGGTCGCAGTTTGCCAAAAGTATGTTTCAGCCCTACTAGATTTTTCCATTATCCGATCATCTCGTTTTTGTTGGTTTTACTCATTATTGTGACACCGCAAAATGGTTCCGGTACCCAGCCCTTCTTTTTGTTGATCTGCTATTTCTTTTTATTCTATTAAAGAGGGGGACTGAAATACCCTTTTGGGGGCCGGAAACCTTTTGCGGTATCAGCCCCAATGTAATATTGGAAGAAATAGAGAAAGCCGTATAAAAGAAAAGATCTGATCATTAGAAAGATCTAGTAGGGCTTAGACAATCAAAGATTCTAACCTAACGGGACATTGCCGCCTGAACGGGCACCTGAGAAACTTAAAATAGTGGAGGAAGAAGAATGTAGATTATGTGGCATGGAAGAAGAGACTTCCATCCACATACCTGAATCCTGGGGCACAGAACCTAGGAGATTATTGGATATAAGACGGACATTTACCTAAGTTGAAGCCTGCAGATATCCTAAAATTCCTAGGACTAAAGGAGCTATTAGTCTCTGAGACGTTTCTCAGGAACTAAGTAGAAGTAAGGTCTCAGTCCTGAGCTTAGTTTGCAGCTGGAAAACTCTAAACTTTAATATTCGCTCCATTAACCAATAAAAACAATGGAAATACAAGTAATAACTCATAAACAAATTATAATTCTACAACTTCACAATAAAAGTCTAAAATTACCACAAGTTAGTTGGAAAATTTCAAGTACTTTTCTTTTAAATTAACTACATTTGGATACTGATAAAGCGTTGTCGAATAAATCCTCCAAAGTGTCTCCAAAAAGAAGACGACAATTTCTGGTTGCTATGCCTTTTAATTTTCAATTGGAATGTCTCCAAGATTATCGTATTTCTAGCAAAACACACTTACTCCCCCTAAACATCCATGTCGTTGTATATATTCCTTTTGGCTGTTCATTCTATTTGTATTGCGATTAAATTGCCCGACTAATTGACGGAGAGTAAAGCTCCATGGATACGATAAAATTATTTTAATCCTCGAAAATAATAATCTGCTAATGGATTATTTTATACGCATCATTAAATACGTTTTATAATTTTAATGCAAATGCAATGTTAATGTTTATTTTTTATTAGTAGGGTGTTCATTTGTTAATAATAATCATAAAATAAAATTATGAAGTAGAGAGATAGAAACTGAGATGTTGAATGTAAATAGCTACATAGATACTAAAGCTGCGTCCTCACCACTGTCGATCGACAGTCGGTAAACTGTCTCTGAATGGAATTAAATAATAAATTAAAATGTCAGACGACGAAAAAAGCAATCAACAGAGGAGTTATGTGATTCAAGAGCAACAGATCGAGGTGCACAGAGATATCAATTAAATATTCACCTCGCTTACCTCATCTATTGCTCCGCGCATTCCACACTTAACAACAGAACAAAACGATGGCATTTTAGATAATTTATCACTAATTGAAGTCATTCTGGAATAGTATATTGCCACAATTGCCAGGTTAAGCTGCGTCCTCACCGAGTCGACACTGTCGATTGACAGTGTCGACTTGTTGTGTACGTTGCAATCGACGGTGTCGATCGACATGTCCAATTGTTTTCATGAACAAGACAAAGTCATAGCTTTTATTGAGGCTTAAAGCTGCGTCCTCACCGAGTCGACAAAACTGCATCCGTCCACACCAGAGTTGGCAGAAATGATGTCGATCAGACTAATCAACATGTCTGACGAATATTCATTAGCAATTTCCATAAGGGCATCGTCCCTCATGTTTCTGTTTTTATAATTATTAGTTTAGGAATCCCATAGATTTGGTTTTAATTTGTATGCCTCAATAAAAGCTATGACTTTGTCTTGTTCATGATAACAATTCGACATGTCGATCGATTTATTTTGTCGATCAACATCGTCGATTGCAACGTACACAACAAGTCGACACTGTCACCAACAATTTTAATTACTAGTTAATTTGGAAACATTTGAAGACAAAATAAAAAGTCATTCTTTTCTCTAAAAGTCACAACTTTGATCGTACAAGCTTAACCTTGAATGACTCTTCAGTCCTGAGTGTGAACAGTACTCAGTGTAAAAAATATCAAGTTTAGTGATGAACAAAAACATTATTTTTGATAAAACATTCAAAAAAAACATGGCACTGCAACTGAAGGTATGAGCTGTTGAGATGCTGGCTTCAATCAGAAAACATGACATTTGATAACGCACATTAATACACTGACACGATGTTTATGGTGAATGAGTACACTTTGACTACTTTTGACTCTGACTCTGAGGAAAGGGTTTGTATGGAAGTGCAAGTGGGAGCTGTAACAAATAAGGCTTACTTGCCTGTGTATTAAGGGAGTTATAAAGACCACTCCCACAATTGCATTGAAAGTCTTGCTAAATCTCCCCCACTACACATTTTTATACAAGACGAAGCACAGACTTTTGCAGAACCAACAACCCATAACCTAAACGCACGGTGCTGGCTGTCGAAAACTTATCGAGGAGCTAAAAGCGGATGACAGCCAATTGACTCAACGGTCACGAGTTATAGCTTTAATAATAAGTTCCAAATAACTATAAGAGTTAGCCAACTTTTACGGCAGACCTAATAAGCAAAGATAGGAAAACTGCCACAGCCGTAGTAGGTAGGTTAAAAGAACACTGTAAGCTTTATAGGCACGGAAAGCTAATGGGGTTGACAAACGAAGCCATGTGCAGAGGATACTGCAGTGCGCATCCTATGCCAGTGCCAATACCTGGCGACTGTGCGGTTTCTTCGCCTAATTTTATAGTCCTCAAATAAGGTGGAAAACTACAGAAGAACTGACGAGGACAAGCCATAGAGATACTACAGATAGAGGCAACAAGCCATAGGTTGCTGTGTAAGTGGAAATGTCCGTCTGAACTCCGGTGAGATAGAAAAAGACAGACGATCAGAGGTTTTCCCGTCTTTGTCTGTGTATATAGCATGAGCGCTATTAGAGAAAGATAGCCTAAACCTCCGAATTTCTATCTCTCTCTTAGGTGCTGACGGGTTCCGAGGTGGCTTGTTGCCTCTATCTGTAGTATCTCTATGGGACAAGCAGATCCAAATACTGTCAGATAGTCATTCGACACTAGGCAATCTCGAGCCAGAAGATATCTAGATAAGTATAGTATGAAAATGAATGAAAAGACCGACGAACTTGCAAAAAGAGGGTCAGAGGATACGCAGCCAGAGCCAGGACAGATTCCTATTATTCCAAAAACCATAATATGGGGATATGTCAAGAACTGAATCAGAGAGCAGCATACAAATCACTGGGCAAGTATCCCAAGACAAATCCATGTGAAAACTTTCAGAAAAAGACCATGTCTGAAACGTATAGTGGAACTACCCACACTGTAGAGGTATAAGTTGAGAATTATAACAGGATGACTGGTTATGCACTAATAAAGAAACACCAGCACAATTTGAAACTATAACTTAGACCTAACATTCAGATTAAAGTACATATATTAGAAAATTGAACAACGATTACCATTGGTACAGACTCTCTAGCATCTATCCTATCTATCCAAGAATTATTTACTGAACATCCCATTGTCCAAGAAATCCATCACTCTTATCACCGTTTCTTTTTCCTAAACACCAAAGCCACCATTATATGGATACCCTCACATACTGGTATACCCGGCAATGAACTGGCTGACCAGTGCCCACTAACTGTGAATCACATCTTGGTTGATTGTCGCCAATTCAATCCAAGAAGACAGCTTAATCTTAAAGACATCCTAGGGGACCCAAACCAAGTTGAGACAACACTGAAATGTCTACTTCAATCTATTTTATGTTTTCCATCCTTATCACTATGTTAATGTTTTAATTATTGGTTTTCAGTTCAGTGCAAGTGATGTTAATTGAATATAATAAAAAAAGCCCATCTCAAAAGACGATATTTAATAAATATTTTGGATTCTGCACCATAAATTAGAAACAGTTAAAAAACCGTTTGGATCAAAATATATCCTTGATTTACTTAATTACAGTTTCCTGTAAATAATTGTCATTTTAGTAACTCGTGTTATCAATAGATGTCAAAGATAATAGTTCACCACTATTATAACGCCGTACAAAGCTAAAAATCACTTTTCAAATAGCAGACTAAGAAGCAACAACTACTCTCCTGACTATAGGAAGCAAAGGGTACAGAATGGTTGGTTATATCTTGCAGATATACCAACGCCGTTTAACTTGGAAGTGTAATTCAATACACTTCGTTACATATAGCCAGGAGAGTAGTTGTTGCTTCTTTGTGAACGGTCTGCTCTTTGAAAAGTAGTGATGAATCCATGTTTCGTCCATTGTCACAAATCAAAGCGAAAATTCCGGTTTGTTACGTTTAAACATGGTCAAACACTGCTCAGAAGCATGAACACGTTATTGTTTTTGGTCAACAGTGAGCAAACGCGGCACCTACTTTGAACAAAGCTTTCTCATAGTCAATTGCTCATGCAATATAAAGCCAACACGTGCTTTTGATATCTTTACGATGTCAGCTATCTGCGTTCCGCATCATCGGTATCTCTACGACCACGTTTGAAGTCAGCAAACCATCGTTTTATTGTTGTTTCTGATGGAGCGGAGTAACCATAACACTTTTGAAGCCATTGCTTTGCTTGAACGGTATTTTTTCCATCAAGAAGCAGTGTAAAATTGGCCGCATTCAGAAAAACAATCGATGAGAAATTTTGTGCTGAACGGCGTCAAACCGAACGATGAGTAATCGGAAAATGATCAATCGGACGCCATTCTTTCCATCAGAAGATAAATGCGATTAGTTATTGCGATTAACGATTTGTTTATTGTTTGAATGTCAACTTTCAACCATGTTGAAGTTTAACTTACTTCTGCCGATTCTCTGGACATTCTATAGTGTTAAAAAAATTGGAGGTCTGTATAAATTGGAATTATTAGCTCAAAATAATCCTCATTTCGCACTTGTATTGGCCTATTATAGGTTCTATTATCAAAAGAGGTAATGGTCTAGCAAGATTATCCACAATATTTCCTACTATGTTTAGGTTTAGTGCATCATCGTCAAAAAAACTGATCAATTATATTATCCATTTTTATCATTCAAATTAGGGATACTGCTCTTAACTTGAAGCAGGAATTTCAAAATTATTTATAATCAACAGCATTACCATAACCTCAAAACGTCACGCGTATATTATGTCTCTGATTATGTCAAAACTTTCTTTCAAAGTTCGATGAAATTCTCAGATGTATTCAGAAAAAGTTATAGAGATTAGTTATCGTCACGTGACCGATTTCTCATCGTTTTTGCTTCCTGAATGCGGTCATTAAAACACGGAATTGTTTTTGATCCACCGTTTTGAAAATATTGAAAGTAGAGTCACTCTTAGCACAATAACTCACGAACTAATGAATAGAATATCACGAAATTTCGACAGCTGTCTTTTTTAGGTTAGTACTAACGGAAAAACAGGCGTTTGCTAGAAAATTAGCGCCATCTATGTGTCAGGCCCAGGACTAATCACCCCCATGTGTTATATCCGTGAAATCCACCAGCTTATTGAGTTGTTTTCTCAACTTTTTACGCTGTGGATTTTAAAATTAATTTCATAAGAGACACAACGACCATGACTCATTTCAAAACATTGTCGTTTTATAAAAAAACCTTCATGAATAGATTGGTCATACTTCCGATGATTTAATTTATAAAGAAATTGACAGTATGCAAATCTGCTTATAATGTCGGATCAATACTGTATGAACGAAATCTGAATTATTAAAATATTTTAAGGCCTCTCGACGCAGTACGTCGGCCATTTCGAAAAAAATTGTTGGGATATTTTTATTATTAAACGCGTTTTTCGAATTATATGAATAAACAATGTTTAATTAATTTTAGGATAGAATTACACATGCATCGGTATTTCTCTAGAGAATTTACTGTACAATTTGTGTTTGTTTCGCCCACAGGAATAAAGTTAATTAAGAACGGTAATGTTTTCATGTAGGTTCCAATTTGGGATGGTATCACGACAGTGCACACTGCAAATCTAGTGATGGACTTATGCCCAAAAGCTGAAACAGTAAAAACATTAAGAATAATTCGAGTTAAAACATTATTTATACTTTCGTTAATAATTTTATTAGCTAATTTTATTCAGTTTTTAATATGCTCTAAAATTTGTTCAAAAGCCAAGAGGTTTTGCTTAAAAAAGCAATTTTTCATTGAAAATTATATTTTGTACCTTTTTATTTAATTTGATGACAAGCAGGATGATGAATAAATATGTTAAATTCAAAATCAAATTCAAATTTCTTTATTTCCATAGTAAAGTACATATTTATAATAAATTTGTGGTTTAAACATACATAAAAATACATAAAGACACCTAACTGAGTATTTACCTAGGCATTGTCTGCCTGTTTTGTTTATACTCAATCAGGTAGTATTTACTCTGCACGTTTTATCTTAAATAGCTAATATTGAATATATAAAATAAGTAGAAAACAACAAAGAAAAAGATAAACAAAACTAAATAAAGGTGCAAGTAGAGTTTTGAGACGAACAAATGTAGACAATTAATAAAACTAAAATAGATGATAATAAAAAAGAAGACAATACTCACGTAAGGAAGAAGTAGACAAGCAATGAATAACGAACCAGTAGTTTGTATGTTATTGAGCCATTATATCATATATTCTATTTTGATTAGTTATTAGATGGTTTTTCAATTCAATTTGAAATTTCTTTAATTTTTTTATTTGTCTGATGTGAATCGGGATTGTATTAAAAAATTTTGGACCGAAGAAGGATGATGATCTTTGACTGACTGATTTTTTAAAGAAATTTAGAGGTATCTCCATATTAGTAACTGATCGAGTTAAATGGGTATTTTTGTTGTTAAATTTATCGCCGCTTTTGTATATTCTTATTATACATTGATAAGCAAAAAGTAGTTTAATGTTAAGTATCTTTGATTCATTAAACAATTTTTTCGTTGAAAATAGCTTTTCTTTTTTTAGGATGATTTTTAAAATGGTATTTTGTGTTGTCTCTAAAATTTTAATAGTGGAGTGAAATGCTCCACCCCAAGCTACTATACAGTATCTTAATAAGGATTCCACCAGAGAATTGTAAAGTATTAGTAAATTTTTCTTTGAAAGAATTTCTCGGAGAACATAAAATTTATGCATTAAGGCTCTCAATCTATTGCTAACATGGACAATATGTTGTGACCAGCGTAGGTGTTGGTCAAGTATAACACCTAAATATTTAATTTGGGACACTCTTTGTATTATGGGGCAGTTACAATCGATTATTTGACAGTCATTGGAGTGCAGTTTAATTTCAAAGTTTTCAGGTTGTTTAACGATGGTTGAGCTGAAGGTAATACATTTTGATTTCAACACATTCAAGGTTAGTAGATTATCATTTAACCATAAACTTATCTTCCCCAATGCTGTTTCTGCGGTGAGTTTGACCTCATGCCATTCTTTACCAGTGAAAATAATTACAGTGTCATCCGCGTAGCATATGACTTTACCAGAGAAATGATCAATTTGTGTAATGTTATTCATATAAACGAGAAAGAGAATTGGTCCTAATACGGTCCCTTGTGGAACACCCACCTTTACTAGGGAATTAGAGCTTCTGTCTTTTCCTATTTTTACGCGCTGGGTTCTGTTTGATAAATAGTTCTCAATGAGTTCTAGTGCTACACCTCTTATGCCGTAGTTATACAGTTTGTCAAGTAGAATGTTATGTGAGACGGTGTCAAATGCTTTAGCTAAATCGAGAAATACTGCAACACTTTTTAATGAAACATCTACTGCGCCAACGGTCTTTTCTAGAAAATCAACTACTGCATCTTCAGTGCTTGAATTTTGTATAAACCCATACTGGTATTTCATTATGGTATTCCATTTGTGAAAGAGGTGAAATGTCTAGGGGTTCGGCTCAACTGAAACTCCCATTTGAAAAAACTAATCCGCGAAGGCAGTCTAGCATTACGAGCATTGGCAAAAGACATTAAGCAACAAGTTGAGGCATGAAACTCAGGTAGATTTATTGGCTATATATGATGGTAGTCTGGCTTACGATCGCTGTGATCTGGTGGAGGCAAAGACCAGCCAAATGTGGACCGTGTAAGACTTAGCAGGATGCAGAGACAAGCTTTCCTGGTGATTAAGGGTGCTGGATAGTATTTCCATTTACATATTATACGAGGATGTATTGATATATAGTTAGCCTAGACCAGTTCCATGTATAAACAAAATATTGCGTTACCATAGCAACGAACAATATTGGAGTATTTAAAAAGGGTTAAGAGGTAAGCAGATTTACGAAGATATGCTTAATACCCTTGGTGATCAATGTCCTTCGTATGCGACCGTGAAAAATTGGACTGCAAGCTTTCCATTGAAGATGATGACCGATCGGGAAGGCCAGTTTCTGTGTCAGTCCCCGAAATTATCGATGCAGTTCATGACATGATTTTACCAGACCGTCGAATTGGGCTAAAACGGATATCTGAAGCACTGAATATTTCATACGAACGCGTTCATCATATAGTTCACGTTAATTTGGACATGAGAAAAATTGCTGCAAAATGGATCCCCAAATGTTTGAATGCTGACCAAAAGCGTGAAAGGGTAGAAGCATCGCGTTCGATCTGTGCTCGATTTGAAAACGATGTAGACTTCTTAAACCGAATTGTTACTATGGATGAGACTTGGGTACATTTCTACGATCCAGAAACAAAGCAACAATCGATGGAATGGCGACACTCTGGTTCTCCAAGACCTAAGAAGTGTCGTGTCCAATAATCTGCTGGAAAAGTTCTTGCTTCAGTTTTTTGGGATTGCCATGTAGTAATTATGATTAATTTTTTGGATAAGGGTAGAACAATAACTGGAGATTACTATTCGACATTACTGACCACTTTACGAGAAAAAATTAAAGAGAAAAGACGCGGAAAGCTATCCAAAAGTGTTTTGTTTTTGCAGGACAACGCCCCTGCACACAAATCTCATGTTGCCATGCAAAAAATTCGTGATTTAGGGTTTGAATTACTAGAACACCCCCCTTATTCACCAGATTTGGCTCCGTCCGACTATCATCTCTTTCCTCAACTGAAAAAAAGTTTAATAGGTCATAAATTTTCTTCCAACGAGGAGGTAATAAAAGCTGTGGAGGTCTGGTTTGCAGAGCAAGAAGAAACATTTTTTTTGAAAGATCCAGAGACGTTGCAGGAGAATATGTTGGGTAATAAAATATTTTGACATTGAAATTTTGTTTGGTTCTATAGTAGGCTGATTTTTTCAATATATCCCCGTAGTATACAAAAAAAGCTGAGATTTTGAGAGATATGAGCAATAAACTGGGAAAATGATTGAAATATTGCAATCTTTTGGCTTTTCCTAGATCCGACAAGGATATTTAGATGTTAATATGAATGTAGTTTCACTAGGATTCACCCATAAGTACACAATATCTCAAAGTTTCATTAACTTCATGGCGATATAAAGATAAAAATCTCAATAACAAAAGAAAAACTTTCAATATCAAAATAAAATGAAATAAAAACATATTTGAGATAGAAACTCAAAAGGCAAAACAAAGACACTAAATTGTAGACACCAATCAAATAGCTCTCAAATGTAGTCTACATATACCTTAAAATTTAATGGAGAATCCAGATTTTGCAAATGACTAAGCGGGAATAGTAAATACAGGGTGTCCCACTATAAAGTAACACATTTTGACGGGTTATTACTCGAGAATGGAAAAATATATCGACGTGCAGTTTTCGCTAAACTTCTTATATTTCCTTCAAATTTTTATTGACATAGTTGCCAAATGTATATTTTTTCCCGAAAGCGCCGAAAAAAAAATGACCATTTTTGGAACGAAATTATCGGTTTATTTTAAATATAACACCCTATATTTTTTAATACCATCTGAAAGTCCCTTATTTCCCCTTTCCAAAAATGTATACATTATCGGCATATACTTAAGTTTTTAGGGAAAGATTTAATTTTTTATGAAACCATGTCAATAACTTCCAAACATAAATTATCACATTTTAACAGCTGGGAAACGTTATACTTCGAAAATGAGACAAGGGATTAATGAGCGGCTTTCACTGAAAATTTTAGAAATGTTTAAATTTTTTATGACACCGTTTGCAAGTCTCAAAAGTCTTCTAAAATTTTCGTAAGAAAGTTACTTTTGTTAATTAATAAAAGTGACTAGAATAAGAATTTACTTTTGTTAATTTTTACGGAAAGGTGGCTTTGAAACAAATACAAATGAGTGACATTAACAAACGTCAAAATGTTATTTATGTAGTATGAAGTATAACAACGAACACAGTCAAACTTATTAATCGAAAATGTATACTTTGGTAGAAAAAGCGCGATGCGTCCTATTATATGCCGAGACAAAATCCATAACAGTGACCAGAAGGAGATTCAGAGCCATTTTTGACAGAAATCCGCCTACACGAAAATCGATATTAACTTGGGTACAACAATTTACAGAATCCGGAAAACTAGAAAGGAAAACGAGAACACCTGAAAACGCCCAGGACAATATGCTCAATGATATTCTGGAAGTAAGGGAAATTCTAGCACTTAACAATAATAGAATATCTGTAAGAAAAATATCCCAAATCACACAATTTTCAAAAAGTAAGGTTCACCGGCTCCTGAAAATTATTAAATTTAAAGCATACAAAATACAAACTTTCCAAAAAATAGAGAATCATTCATTCGAACAAAGGTATTTCATGTCAGAAACATTGTTGGATCTGGTAAGACTTCAGCCTAATTTGAACCTAATAATGTCAGACGAAGCCACATTTCACATTAATGGAAGAGTTAATAAGCATAACTGCAGGATTTGGGGAGATGAGAATCCAAGAGCGTTCAACGAATTTGAAAGGGATGCTCCTAAAGTAAATGTCTGGTGTGGTGTATCTAAAACTAAAATCTACGGCCCCTTTTTTTTTCATGAAGCAACAGTTAACGGAAACACTTACACCGACATGTTGGAGGTGTTTTTGTATCCCCAATTACAACAAGATGAAATTATAAACACTGTTTATTTTCAACAAGACGGCGCTCCTCCACATTACTCCTTAGTTGCTCGAAATTCATTATCAGATCATTTTGGCAACAGATGGATAGGTCGAGCTGGTCCCATCGAGTGGGCCTCATATTCCCCGGACTTAACCGTACCAGATTTCTTTATATGGGGTTATGTAAAGGAGAGATGCTATAACCCAATCCCTACAAACCTTCAGGAGTTAAGAAATAACATGGTAAATGTTTTTAATACCATAACACCAGAAATGCTGCAAAATGCGTTTAGTAATTTTTGGATGAGATTAGGATTATGTAGAGATGCAGATGGAGGTCACATACAACAACTTATTTATTAAATATAATTTTTTTTTGTTTTGATGTGTTTTATGAAGTTATGTTTGGTTCCTTGTTTTTATATGTAAATAAAAATGTTTCGTTGTCATAAAAAATTTAAACATTTCTAAGATTTTCAGTGAAAGCCGCTCATTAATCCCTTGTCTCATTTTCGAGTTATAACGTTTCCAAGCTGTTAAAATGTGATAATTTATGTTTGGAAGTTATTGACATGGTTTCATAAAAAATTAAATCTTTCCCTAAAAACTTGAGTATATGCCGATAATGTATACATTTTTGGAAAGGGGAAGAAAGGGACTTTCATTTGGTATTAAAAAATATAGGGTGTTATATTTAAAATAAACCGATAATTTCGTTCCAAAAATGGTCATTTTTTTTCGCCGCTTTCGGGAAAAAATATACATTTGGCAACTATGACAATAAAAATTTGAAGGAAATATAAGAAGTTTAGCGAAAACTGCACGTCGATATCTTTTTCCATTCTCGAGTAATAAGCCGTCAAAATGTGTTACTTTATAGTGGGACACCCTGTATTGTCTAATATTAATAACCGCCGATAGTATTAGGTCAAAGTGAATCTTGCCGGAAGTAGGGTGTACGGTATTAGGAACGTGATATTAATTTCAAATACCATGATACTATTATTAAATAGTAGGTATCTCGAGAATTTAATTTACTTGATATAGGATTTAAACTGCAGATGAACAGAGCTAGGATTAAAGAAAATGAAACTAAGAATTTCCAAACAAAGAAAATTAACTTATATCATCAATTAATGTGTAGGATTTCACGTGGTTCGATAAAATACCTTGTAATTTAATTTTTCTCAAAACTCGGACTACGGGTGTACAATAAAAGCTTTAAATAAACCATCCTCAACTCTAAATTCAAATTGTTTAGTCTAAAATTAAAAATTGTATTAAAGATTGTCTACCCTGTCAAATTGTAAAAAAAATAGAACAGGTTCTATTTTCTCAACAATTTGATTGTATTGTTTGTGTTTCATGATGAAAATGTTCTATGAAAATGTCATTAATCTGGATAATTTGTGGTTATGTATTAAAATGGTTGAAGAATATTATTATGATTCTGAGAAGGATCTAAACTAATGATTGGAACTGAATTATTTCCATCTTTTAGAAAATACACATTTATTACGTTTTATATTAATTGACAGTTCTCTATGACATACGTTATTTTATGATTAATATCAACAAGTCAAAAGGTCACAACAATTATCCCCTCCTTATTACAAACTATTTTACAATATAAATAGACAACTTTTAAAACATATAGATAGACATTCCTATATACTCTTAACACATACTTGAATTCTTATTTTATGCCATTACGTAGTCTTTGGACCAAACAGGTGGAGGTTTTTCTCTTTGAGGTCGTAATAATGACGCATCAGGTGCTGGTTCATCTAAATGACGTTCATTCAATAAATCTGGATTACTTTGAGGTACTGCTGGAAGCATTAGAACATTGAATGACTAACTGGGCTCAAACGTTGCTGTCTTTTTTCGGACTAGCGTTAATTTAAATTGGTTTTAATGCTCTTCCTGGGTCTAAAAGGACCAGATAATGAAGTTTCCCAAGTTTCTTTTCTACATTTCCGAGCTGGCATATGTGTTTATTATTTATGAAAACTCTAGCCTGGATCCTCTCCCCCACTAGAAATGAACGTGCTGGTTTGTATGAAATCTGTGAGGCTTTGGGTCGATAAGGAAAAATTGCATCCAAACAGATTCGCATCTTCCGATGTAAATACAACTCTGCAGGAGATTCACCACAAACTAGTGATGTCACGCGATACCGAAATAAAATGTTTGGACTTTGTCTTGGATTGGTGTACTGTGTCATGCATACTCGCTTTTAATCTATGCTTTAAAGTCTGCACGTTTCTTTCTGCGAGTCCATAATAATTAACTAACGTAACAAAATTTTATAAAAGGTTATGTCAGGTTATGTTTATTTTATCATCACTGCGCAGAATCTTGAACTAAATATTGTTCAATAAATTGGAATAGTCTAAAATAGCTTAAAACAGTTGGCCAATATTTCACACAAGAAATCTGTTCCAAATATTGTTCCAAAACTTGAACTAAATATTGCAAGAAAAATTGTCTAATCTAGAATGATCTTAAACTATCTTCAAATAAAAATATTTTGCCATTTTATATGTGCATTAACTTGATATTTGTCATAAATGACAGTTAATGATTGGTTGCGTAGCATATTTCTATTATGATGGTAAAATGGCTCCGGTAGTGCTACGTTGAGACACAGACATATAAATTGTTTTTTATATGTCTGTGCGTTGAGATGAAAGCGACGAATACTGCTCATTGAAGATTTGTTAAGTTGGTAGACAGAGAACATTTGTTAGGCTGGTAGACTCTTCCCATGAACATGAAGCTGCGTCGTCACCGAGTCGACACTGTCGACCAACAAGTCGACAAAACTGCATCCGTTCACACCAGAGTTGGCAGAAATGATGTCGATCAGACGAAGATTCATTAGCAATTTCCATAAGGGCATCGTGCCTCATGTTTCTGTTTTTGTAATTATTAGTTTTGGAATCCCATAGATTTGATTTTAATTTGTATGCCTCAATAAAAGCTATGACTTTGTCTTGTTCATGAAAACAATTCGACATGTCGTGGACCGTCGATTGCAACGTACACAACAGGTCGACAGCGTCGACTCGGTGAGGACGCAGCTTGAACTGGCAATTGAGCTAATAGACTATTCCAGAATGGCTTCAATTAGTAATAAGTTCTAAAATGCCATCGTTTTGTTTTGTGATTAAGTGCGGAATGCGGGAAGCAGTATATGAGGTAAGCGAGGTGAATATTTAATTGATATCTCTATGCACCTCAATCTGTTGCTCTTGAATCACATAACTCCTCTGTTGATTGATTTTTTCGGCTGCGCCATGTGTTATTTTTAAAGTTTGTATTATTTAAATAATATATAATATTACATTGACATTGTTCTACAAAGACTGTTTGACAATCAAGCAGCACATGCCAAAAACACACAAGCTTCAAGTCATCAGTTGCCCTTCAGAGCAATATGGCTGACCTGTTAAAGTCAGGTGCATAAGTAACCACAAAATTTGGGAATATGGTATCTTATAACAAAGTTAATCTAGTCGAAAAAATTCATAAAATGATAATATACAGGAAGATTATTTTAAAAAATAACTCATTGCCCTGAAAACACGTGTTAAAATGTTGTTTTTATCGCTTTCCGTTTGTGAATTATTCAAATGTTTCAATACTTTAAATTAACCCTGTAAGGGAGTAGAAACTTCCTTTCACTGAAACGCTAAATTGCTAGTAATACATCAAACGTTTCTACTCATTTTCTGACTCGATAATTCATCTTTACACGGCGGCATTTCGAAAATGGATTGTTTAATATAATTCAAACCTAAATCCGATTCATTTGTCAAATACTTGCCAAAATGAAAACCGTCTCAAAGCGAATTTAACGGAGTTCAACTGCGAATAGAGGATAAAGATGTTATTAATAGTTATCTTCGAGAGGTAAGAAATTGATCAGAGTTAAAACAAGAAATTATCCTTGATGGTTGTCATTTACAATTTTGTCACTACATAGTTAGTGGTTATATAGAAGCATTTCATCTCCTTTATTAATATTGATAAAGTTATATTTTGGAAGAAGAAAATACTTGAAGAACGAACAATTCATATTAATTCATCTGTATTTACTCAAGATGTCTGCCTCTCACGACGAATAGTTTAAATGAAATTGGAGTTATTAAATCGCTCAAATGTGGAAAAAATAGAGTATTTCAGGAGTAATTTGGGGCCGATTGAATATTTCTAATAACAGGGATGGTTCCAGTAATAAATATACCAATTTGTGTTTTTGAAGTACCGACATTAATTTTATTGTCAAGTTCTATTAATGCCAATATACAGATACATGCAATGAGAAACGGAACATAGGGATTTTAAGCATTGTATCAGAACTGCTTTTGAACTAGTCGACCAATATCAAGTTTCAACGGATTAAAAACATGATTATTACAATCGTTCATTTGGACACCTACAACATATCGTACAGGATACACCGGACAAAAGATAAAAATATTCATTGACAGCCAGGCTCTGCTTGAAGCTATCAACAACCCAACAACTAGGTCAAGACGTAAAAAACTGTAAAGAATCCCTCAACAGGCTGGCAAGAGACAACAAAGTGTCTCTAATCGAGGGTTGCTATTTATATTTTGAGCCTTGGCTTACCAAGTGTTTACAGGCGCCATCTGATGTTTCCAATTGAAAGTTTGATCTTTTTAACCATAACCTTCTTCAGAACTTTTTCTCATTTAAGTATAACTTGTGTTATCTACAGCGACTTGAAAATTTTGTTTCAGCGAAAAAATGGAATTAACTCGTGAACATTTTCGTGCGATGATTTTTTACGACTTTCGACATGGCTTATCAAGACAAGAGTGCATCGATCAACTCACTTCGACTTTTGGCGATGAAGCCCCATCCTCGGCCACTGTTAAACGCTGGTATAACGAATTTAATCGTGGCCGTAGATCGCTCGGGGACCAAAGTCGTGAAGGTCGTCCAAAATCAGTCCAAAATCTGGTATGTGACATATCGCGAGATAGAGGCATCTTTGGGCATTAGTATGACAAGCATCAATAAGATATTGCATGAACATTTAGCTGTTAAAAAGATTTGTTCGCGTAGGATCCCGCATAATTTGACAAAAGCTCAAAAGGATGCTGGCGTCAATTGGTGCAAAGAAATGCTCAAGAAATACAATCGCGGTGCATCAAAGCTGTGTATAACATCTACACAGGTAACGAATCTTGGATCTATGCATATGAGCCCGAAACAAAACAGCAATCCACTGTATGGGTCTTCCAAGATGAACCCAATCCGACAAAAGTGGTTCGTGCGCGAAGCACGTCGAAGCAAATGATCGCCTGTTTCTTCGGAATAACTGGACATGTGGCAGTCGTACCGTTAGAGCAACCTAGTACGGTGAATTCTGAATGGTATACAACCATTTGTTTGCCAGAAGTGCTTCGTGAAATACGAAAAAACAACCGGCAACGAAGGATCATTCTTCATCATGACAATGCCAGTTCTCACACATCGGCTAAAACAACCACCTATTTGACTGGCCAAAACGTCGAATTTATGGGTCATCCTCCGTACAGCCATGATTTCGCACCAAATAACTTCTTTTTATCTCCGCATATCAAGAATAGTTTACTGTACAAGGTAGACAAAGGAACTCTCAACCAGGCTATTGAAACTGGGTACTGGACTGGTGACTGGACACTGCACCTTGAGGAGACATCTGCACAAAATGGGCAGTTAGTGAACCTTTGTGCAGGAAATGTGATCTTCATGATGAAACACCTACTCATATACTCTGCTTCTGCGAGAATTTACAAGGACTCAGACGGAAGCAATTTGGAGAGGAAATAATACAACCATTACAACTTCTGAAAATTCCTCCAGTCAAACTAGTGGTCTGCATAGAAGACACAAAGCTTCTGGAATGGAAGTAGATAACATGGGAAATGGTACAAAGATTCAGTTCAAGTGCCTGGCTGATGAGCACAACCCAACTGAATGAATGAACATATCGTACAATTCCCACCACTCCGTAGTCTCAATTGTGGGCGGTCCTTAATTAACGTCTGACAGTCAGTAAACAGCATTCCGAGTATTTGTCCCCGAATGATTTCTTTTTATAGGGTTTTTTAAAAATTGAAATTTATCGGCAACATTTTGAACGGGCTCAAAATTTGATAGAATTAGGGGCGAAAATTGTCCAACATTGTGGAAACATTACACCGAATCAGCTCAGAGGTACAAGATTATCTTTGTTCAAAAGATACGGTTTTTGTTTGGCTCAACAAGGAGGAATATTTGAACCTTTAATTCATTAAATTTTCAGTTTCAGCATTTTAAGTTGTTTTTCGGAATTTATTTTCAATTTGTTTTAATTTAAAGAATATTTTTGTTTTATTTACGAATTAAATAAACGAAATAAATAAAAACATATTATCCTAACTCGAAACATTTATTGTTAAAGATAATATAACAAAAATTGTGTCAAAAACTAGAATTATTCTATTAGAGAACTCAGTATTCTTTTAATTATTATCAACATGAATGTATGTTTGGTTGCCTTTGCCAAAATCGTACTTTAATTGGGGCCATGAACAGTATTAACTGAATTTTAATTTAAATATACACTATCCACACATATCTAATTCGATTAGGTTAATATGTTACGTTCCATTATACATTTATTTCAACTTTCATTATAATTGTGTCAATAAAAGCACGAAATTTAATTTCCTGTTGGTATTACTTTCATCCAGTGTTTTGTATATATCCGAGAACTCGTAATGTATTGTCAAAATAATAATTTGCTTACCAGCTTGGCTTGGGTTCTTTTGAACTTCGGTCGACTCGAACGAAAGAGTGAGTGAGAGACGCGTTGAGAGAGAGACAGTCGCTTTAATTAAAGCGGATAAACGAAAGTCCTTTATCGAAAAGCCACTTAATTTATGAGATACTACTGCCTAGGCGTCGTCTATTAGGGGTGCGGTTTGGTTTTACCAAACAAGAATATGAGGGAATTAACCCGTTCATACGTGCATACATAATTTTTTTGGATGAGGCAATAATGGACAAAACCATAATTTTATCAATAAATTGGCCAAGAGCAGCTTCATCATGAAATTGTGGATTTCAGGATACAACTGTTATAGTAGCTGTCAGTTTGGAAAACGATGGACTTAACAGATAACGATAAATCCCTAAATCCATTAATCAATAAAAGATACTTCTGGAAAACTACGACCAAAAGAATGCATAAACCAAACTAAGACGGCACTAATAATAATAATAATGAGGAGATAATATGGTCGATTTAAGCTGTTTTTAGTCGCCATTTTTCCAATATGGTGACGTGAGCGGAGAAGATACGAGGTGGCAAAATAGAAATTTCGGAAGAACATGTGAAAATCTATGAAACTCTCGGAAAACGTTCTGTGAATTGACAGAACAAATATTTATTCACATTATTGTGGAGTGCACATGTCACTCCAGAATCCAAGGGTACAATACCTGGAAAAAAGAGTGATATTTGTCTAAAATGGAGTGCTACTGAAAACAATCGCGGAGGACAGTGTTGCAGGATATTCAACTGTTACTGAATGTACCAAAACGTGTGGTAGAGTTCAGTGTCTTGGAAATTTAACCTATTCCACTTCTTCTCGCATTTCACAGACGGTATTAGTTTGCTAATTTTGCCTTATACATACTTGTCATCGCATGAAAACATCGCTACCACTTCTACCAAAAGATGAACAGCTGAACTTATGTTCAATTATAGCTAACAATGGACTATATTTCGTGTAGAAGAGAAATGTCAAAAATATCTTGAGCGTGGAGAGAGGGGGAAATCAAATAACATACAAGATCATGCACTATCATTATCCCTTGTGCCACAAGTTTCCCTATTACAAACATTTAAACGGCAGCTCCCACTTGTAATATATATCATTGGAAAGCCCGTAAAACTGATTTTTCCAACGTTATAAATAACAATTAGATCAAACTGAGGTCGGGGTAAATCTGATGATCTAGGTGGCCACTCAATGGGACCACTTCTTCTAATCCTTTTATTTGTATAATGAGAGTCCAGCCGTTGGGAAGAAGTTTTCCCCTTTTTGCTACGTTAATCCGTATCGTCTCGTTCTTGTATAATTTTAGACTGTAACCTTCAGAGATTAACAATTTGACATCGCATCGACTTTTGTTATTCAACATCGGTCTATTACTGCAACTGAGGCTAATCACCGACGCCGAACGCACATTAGTGTTCCAACCCATGGTAGGGATCCTTATCGAGCCCAACATCCATGGACACGGGTCCTTGGTTTTACGTCTCACCCAAAAGACGGCATATCTACATTAAACGTTGTCCACTGGTATAAAGCCTGCTAGCTGTGATATGCTACTTACCCTAGCAGTCTAAAGTGCTGGCTGTACTGGCTTTACGACGGTGTTTCACCAGTGGTCACCCATACAAGTACTAACCGCGTTCAACATCGCTTCACCGTAATTATCGCATCGGAGACGTTCCACTATACTATTGGGTCGACGCCCCACCAACTTTGTTAAACTTGATGAAAATAATTCTCTATACAAAAAGGAATGGAGCTTGTAAAACATAAACTCTTTCGACGTTAATAAAAACGCTGTATTCACCTTGGAGCAATTGCAGATAAACTAGAAGGAAATCTCGTTACATTTTAGCCTGGAAAATATCCATGTAAACCCGAAATGTTTATCTAACAACCAGAACGGTCGATGGAAATTTCTTTTTAGTGCCAGTTGCCAAATCTGATCTGTATGAGACGAAATATTTTCATCTGAATCACGTACATGTTTATCAGACTTAGCATTTTCCTCCAAGTTGAATTATTTGATAAGTGGTGCAGCATCTGACATATTGCTTTTGAGATTTAAAAGAATTTGCTTGTTTTAATAGAGCAATCGATAGATCACATACTACTTTATAAATATAACATATAAATTTCCTACGTGCGTTTGAAGGTTTGTAGGAAATTGAAATAAAGACAGCACCAATAAAAAATTATATACGAACAGAGCTAGAAAACTCGGAAATTGCTCTCAGTCGTTTGTTTAGTTTTTTATTACCTAGAATCTGTTTTAAATACATTTATTTTTCCTAAGCTGTACCCTAAGTGACCGAGACCTATCTTATTGCGACACTCGGTACAATATCATAGTTATTTTCCTACGCCCCGTACGAAGTACCTAACTATATTTTGGCACTAGAATGAGATGCCTGAAGGCATCACTTAATTTCAGAACACTTGTAATTTTGTTAGTATCTGTGGAGTTCAAAAATATCAGTAAATATTGAATTTACGTCCTAGATAGCAAAACATTACTTTTGAGTAACTCGTTACTATAGTCTGGTCGGTCCCAAAAAAAACCGCATGTAAACAAAGACCACACGTGATCTATTCAGTTGCGTATTGGACGACTAGCATTGAAATGAGTAGAGGAACAGAATACGTTCAACCTTATCCACTTGCCTAGCTGTCTAGGTCATTCAATATTCACGTGATTTTACTTCGAGCGGTTTCTCATGAGAACGAACCGACTTTAGTAGTCTCGTTTCTTTTTGGAACTGGCGGTAAGTAACGGCAACTGCGTTACTTTTATAAAGTAACTTGAAATCTTTATTTCGTTAAAGTAACGCGTTATCTTTTTTTTGTCAATGTATAGGATCCCATGTTTATATTTTCATGAAAATATTGACTCGTTTTGGAATAACAGTAAAAAAGCACTAAAATCTCTACTTTGACATGCTGTAACCTTTTTACCATCATTTTTTTTGAAAGCAAGTAAGTTTAGTTCAACTTATTTTTGTCACTAGAGTTCCCGTACACCAACAGCAACATTGAGCGTACCTACATAAATTTTACCTTTTTTTTTTCTAAATATAAAGTAATGATCCTACTTTTTATTAGTTTATTGCCAAAAGTGTCGCCGAACTAAGAAAGAGTTAAGTGTAAATTTTCAGTACAAACTTGCGTTGCTTTCGGAAAGAACTAATAACTCCGTAAAGATACACGAGCTACTTATAACAAGCAAGAGTAACGATAAGCAACGCGTTATCTTTTTTTATCTGCTAGATAGGTAGGTACAATGTATTCGGAGCAGTTGAACATTCCGTTGGCTATCTTAAACGATAAAGCCAGATCTCTTTGTTTTCTGTGAACTTCATGGAAAGGGATATTTAGAATGATTAAGTTATGTTGACTGCCTTTAGTTTTACTTGAAATGTAACTTAGTGAGGAGACAAAACTGAGGAGCAATAATTTAGATGAGCTCTAGCCAAGGAACAATGGAGAAATTCATTTGCAGCGATGTGTGGTTCTTTTTATAAAGCATCGTTGAAGGTTTGTGAAACTGAAAAAACTGATACACAAAAAATGTTATAGTTATTCTAATGTTAATGTAGATTAAAATTAACCTGCATACAAAACTCATAAAATTTGTAATATAATATAACTAAACTCACTCAACCAACAAATAGATATTATATTAATAATATTTCTCTACAACACAATTCGCACACGCCCCTGGATGAAATTAATGCTGAGTAACCCCAACTTCTTTAGGTCGTTAAAATTTTTTATGAAACAGTGGACCGCGTTAATAACTGACCAGTTACTTCGTTATATTATGCCAATTACTGGAGTTGAACTATTCGATTTCCAATCCACCTGCTGCTACGTTGCTAGCTATTCAAAATTTTCTTAAAAATAGTAGCATATACATAAAATGGTTTTAATTAATTTTTCTTTTTCCAGCTATTTCTAAATAAGTTTAATGCTTACTAATAAATTCATATTTTTCCAAACTAGCTTTCTAAGAACATCACGAACTAACGGTTTACTGAAGTAAGGGGAACATTTGTGTAGTGATCCTGACAATTTTAGGAAATAAATTTGACTACATACTTTATTTTATTGTCGTTACATTCACATTAGAAACACTATACCAGAATTACTATGTTGAACGCTTGTGATGGCAATAAACAACGCGGGTCTGCGGTCACTGCAAAGTTTTACAATGTACCAAGTTTGAAGTTTGTAGGTAGCAATTTTTTTCCGATATGCTTGAATAACTGATTTGACATAATCTTCAAAGGGCGCTAGGATAAAGGTAAATTAGTTTCTGGACATCCTGTATAATGTCTCTCGATAAAAATAAAGACAGACATATTAAAATAAGACTTTAAAAAAAAAAGAATAAAGACGTTCCTCAAGAACTATGTAGAAGTAAGGGGACACAATAGATCTTTCAGGTTTCAGTAAATGTCACCCCATCATACATACATATACATATTTCACATTATGAGAAGTTTAAAAAATTTCAATCCTTTTTTTATAATAAGTAACACAAGTAAGCAAAAATGTCAATTCAGTCAAACATTTTTAGGCTACTTGCAACAAGCCGGTCTGCGGTCACTGCAAAGTTATACAATGTACCAAGTTTGAAGTTTGTAGGTAGCGATTTTTTTCCGATATGCTTGAATAACTGATTTGACATAATCTTCAAAGGGCGCTAGGATAAAGGTAAATTAGTTTCTGGACATCCTGTATAATGTCGATAATGTCTCGATAAAAATAAAGACAGACATATTAAAATAAGACTTTTAAAAAAAAAGAATAAAGACCCACGGTGGAACGCCACTGATTTTTACAGCAGTTTTCTATGGCTCGGCGGCAACGACATTTACTCAGGAAAAGTTAATATTAAAGAGCGGCTGAAATTTGAGAACTTTTGACTTTGAAACTTAACGAAACGTTGTCGTCGAAGGTAATTAATTTTTCACTAGTGACTTATTTGACGTTTACTTAATATCAATATAAGCTTAATCTAAAATTTAAGATTGAACTGTATATTTCTCTTGAAACTCTTTCAGACTGCTGATAATTTAACACTTTTCGATGTCAATTTTTTGACTCCGTCAATGCTTACAACGTTCTCTAAACTCGCTAGACAATCAAGTGGAATATTAATTTTTTTTAATCTTAGTCCAATAAAGAAGTTAAAAATGGTGGAAAATAGATATACTGCTCCTCATTAGATTTGGAATTATGTCTACAAAAGTGTATGTTATTAGCACATCAAAAGTTACTAGCAAATAAAGGTTTTTCGATTTTTGCAAATATTTCTAAAAGTATCAAAATATAAAAAATAAAAAAAAAGTTCTTAAAAAAGAGGAAAATTTCAAAAAAAAAGACCCATTGCCTAAAACTATCTCCATTATTTATAATTTTAATTAAATGCTGAAAATGAGTCACATCAAATACTTTTTTTAAGGTATTAGTAATTGTTAATTTAAGAATTTGAAAAAATTATGGTGTATTTTGAACCCTTAAAAAAATTTATTTCCGTTGGAAAACATTTTTAAATTTAATTTTCCAACCAGCTAGGCAATTGTTATAGAAAAATTGTTCTTGAATTTCCCTCTTTATTGTAAACTGAAAAAAAAAATTTTTAAATATTTGTCGTAAAAATGTTTCGCTTTTTGAAGCCCTTCCTTCAAATAAAAGGGAATGAAATAGCAGATAGACTAGCAAAGAGGGGGATTGGAAGACCCTTTTGGGGGCCGGAACCCTTTTGCGGTATCAGCCCCAATGTAATATTGGAAGAAATAGGCAAAGCCGAAGAAAATAGAAGATCTGACCATTGGAGAGATCTAGTAGGGCTTAGACAATCAAAGATTGTGATGGGTGACTACAACCCGTTGTGATGCCTTTTGGCCCTTGATCTTATTTCAACAAAACGTTCGAACATTTCATTATTATATAAATATAAATAAAGAAGGTTATTGTCAAGTTCAAGCGTGGTGCAAGACAAAAACAATTATATGTTTATCTGTTTTGCTCGTACTTGACCAGTTATATAAATATACATTCAGTATTGATCAAAGGAGAAGTCAATGCAGAATACTTGAAGAAGACTATTCTATATAGTTGAATAGTCACCTACTAGTAATTATTAACCATTACGTATAAGTATGCTATACGGCTAGGTACTTATGCATAGTGTTAGTTTAGTAAGTAATGTAATGCATTTAGTAAATAAATCAAACATATCCCAGTACTAGAAGTAGTTGTTTCATTCCTCTTGAGATGATCCTCCAAGTGACCCGCAACACCACCTATTCAGAGGCCCTTCCATACCTATAATCTACCAAAGTATCCATCGACGATACATCCATTACACCGTTGAGATCAAATGAATGCATACGTCAAAGTAAAACTGCACTAAGAGTCTTAACAAGGATCCTGAAAAAGCTTAAAATAGTGGAGGAAGAAGAATGTAGCTTCTGTGACATGAAACAAGAAACCTCCATCTACATACTTGCGAATTGCACCGCAATTCAGAATCCTAGGGCACAGCACCTGGGAGATTATTGGACAGAAGAGGGACTTTTACTTGCAGATATCCTAAAATTCCTCAGGGAAACAGGACTAAAGGAGCTACTAGTCTCTGAGACGTTCCTCAAGAACTAAGTAGAAGTGACGGGGCACAATAGATCTTTCAGGTTTCAGTGAAAGCCACCCCATCATACATACATGTACATATTTCACATTATGAGAAGTTTGAAAAATTTCAATTCTTTTTTTAAAATAAGTGATACAAGTAAGCAAAAATGTCAATTCAGTCAAACATTTTTAGGCTACTTGCAACAAACTGAAAACTACCTCCGTCAAATTGGAAAACATTTCTGAAAGGATCTTCTTGAAAATGTTAACAGAAACCTATTCTTCGTTGCACTTGTGGAGGTGTCATTAGAGGATTTTTTTGGTTTCTTTAATATTTTTTTTATTAAAAGTCACCCCTTTGAGTATCTTCCTGTAATTATAGCTAGTCTTAGAAGACATTAATTTGCATCTAACTATTCTTAAAACTCGGTACTTATCATCTAGAGTCAGTCCAAGAATGTCTTCAAGATTTTTCTAATCTATAGTATACACTTGATATAAAGCCTTGTCTTTTCAGTGATTTGCGGATCGTTTCTGGAAACTTTAGGCACGGATTTTGTTGTTCTAAGGCTACTAAAGCGTTTACATTGGTTCCGCCAATCTTATGCAGTCTTCCAGGACAACTTCTACTTCACCACCAGAATATTTATATAAATTAAACCATCCACATAGAGAAAAAATAGTTAACTTTTACACGTATATCAGAGTTTTTATATTTATGTAGTGAACAGCAAGTTCAGCGACTGTTTTCATAGATGTGTTTTATGGTCAGAGCTCCCAAGAGTGCTGTCATATCGTTTCAACCCCTATCCCGTTGTTCTTCGACCCCTCCTGCAATTTTACTTCCCTTGTTAGGCCAGTATATATGTATACACAACCGTAGATGTGCAAAGCACAGATAAAACATTTCGTTGAGCCAAAAGTAAACACGACATAACAAAATCCTCCCTTGAAACATGACAACGAAAAATGAGTTTAAGAAACACCACGTCAACATGTAATATAGTTAAATGTATACAACTTCTGGAAAATATCCGTTTATGCATCGAGTTGTGGGACGGATTCGAGAGAAATTAAACAAATATAAACTACATCGTGTTCGGTAGACTGGAAAGTGTATCAATTCTAATGAGCAAATGTGTGAAACTAGGTGAATTTCGTATAATTTACATCATCAGCATTGATTATTTCATTCAAAGATAATAATAGCAACTGCACCAGCACTGTTGATGTTGTTCGTAACTTTCCTATCAAAAATATTGACTTTGTTTTGTGGATGCCTGGGCATGAAGGTATTGTCGGAAATGGGATTGTTGGTCTCGCAAAAGAAAGAGCTTGTACACCTTTCATCGGACCTGAACCAATTTGTGTTATCCCAAAAAGTCTTGGAAGAAGTATGAAAATGGGAAAAGAACTAACTTCAGCATACTGGAAAATGCAGCAGACGAAATACAGGCAAATAGATAAATTATTGAAACACTGCTAGAATCGTACCGTTAATAATGCATCTGGTCAGGCTACAGGGGTCACTAGTCACTTACATTTTGAATGAAATGCTACTGTTTCAGATATGGACAGTATGGTCACTCACATTATATTTATTTTGTTCTTCATATTAGAGCTTGTTGCTGACATGTGAAAGGATGAATTATGTTTTGAATTTGTCTTATAGTATCTCTCCATTATCTAAATACAACTTAAACAAACAAACAAAGTTTCTTTAGTTAAATCGTAATCAAAGTCCTAGAGAAACTGAGAATATGTCGAAAACAAACTTTTGTTCAAAAACAAGACATTTCTTGCTGTCAGTGTCGGTCGGTCGATGTAAGCGGCGTTGTCATATTAAATATGTAAGTCTGAAATTTGCAGATGTTGAATTTTTGTTCGTACCATTATAATAGTTGCGAGTAAAATTAGTTCGCACTGTTTCACAATAAAATAACAGTAAACGGCAAGGTCTCTTCGAGGATTAAAAGCCGAAAGGATAAAAAGCTATAAATCATTTTTAGTCTTGATCTACCAACAAGCGAACAATTGGTGCAATGTAGCTTCCGATTGGTCTATGAAAAATGAACTTGAATTGTTAGTCCACATGGACTGTTAACGTCCCAGAGTGGGTTTAGTTCATATCTGTTATTTGTGATGTTATTTATTCTGCTTGATTCCATGTCGCAGTGAATATAATAAGTTGTTTGATTGTTGTATGTTTCAAAATATGAATATTTTTTTGTTAAAATTTGTTTCCAAAGGTTTTGAAATCCCTGAAAGTGGAAAGTAGGAATTTGAGACAATAAACAGAAAGAAATTTGGTATGTTCTAGTCGCTATCTATGCAAACAATGCTACAAAATATGTACAGGCAACTGAACCAAGAAAATAATGGGTCAAAGCATGGAGCTAATGAAAGAATACATAAATTGACGAAAGTTTCAAAAAAATCCATTATAACAGTTATCGGTAAAACTGCTATTCATCGGAAAAAGAGACTACAGAAATAAATATTAGTGCGTCCGGATCCTGTAATAATGAAAAATTATTCTGAAACCGGTTTTGCTTCTGCTTACAGATTTCTTTATTTCCCCGACAAATTGTGAAACGTTGCAAACTAATTTACTCACAACTATGCATTCCAGTATGTGTTTGTTTTGTCTAGCCACTTTTAAATTACTTGGCTGACCTTGGAACTTGGGAGTTTGTTTAAGTATATTTCAGTGGGAGCTGTAACGAATGATGTTCTGGTGGTGGTACTTTAGATCGTTAATGATTACGGAAGGAGTTTCAGAACCCTTATTTACCACCTACTCATAATTTTAGATTTCAAAAAATTAATGATATCTGCCAGATATTTTTTTTTCTCGTTAAAAAAAGCATCTAATTACAAATCTGTGTAATAAACCCACATTATAACCTTCTGGGCGTGATAAATGTAAACTGTGGTGGGCCGGATGCCGGACGCGTCCAGCCCTCACCGGTATTGGTCGGAAGGTCGTAATTTAAGAGCCCTTGACCCAGTCGATGAATAAAACCATTTACAATTTTCCTAACCATACCGGAGTTATGTTTTAATATTTTTCTAGCATTTATTCCATTGAAATTATATGACCTATTTTGTATACAATTTGTATTTTAAATAACGTCATAAAAATGAAACTAACGCTGTAAAATGCGGTTTAATTTTACAAGTAACGCAATCTGGCGATGCGCCATTCTGTTTGAACCGTATACCGCGATTTATTAGGCATGTGGTAACAAGAAATTAATCTAGATTTTATTCTGTCGAATTATAATACTTGAAACACCGTTTTCCTATGTTAGTTCCTGAATTCCAGATAACGGAGAAAGATGCGAGATTATTAGAAACACCGTTTTTCTCTGCTAATTTCCGAATTTTAAATAGATGGCGCTAGTTATAGTATACCGTCACCGTACTCACTGTAGAGTACTAAAAAATGTGTGGAGTTTTTAGAGAATTTGAAAGATAAATTAGTTAATAAAATGAAGTTCTTATTTGACCACTTTGGCGGATTCAATTTAATATATTAAACGTCCAAACTTATCGTTTACTACCTGACAGCAGTGGAGTTAATTCCCTTGTAGCTTCGATTATTACTCATAGTGAAACTTATTAATCACCTGGGATATTCTGGCGAATAGTTTGGTCTGTTAATATGAGCTTTGCGCTTCCAAAGTTGATAACTTGGGAATGGTTAATTTATCTCAAACACCGGAAACTCTGTTCTTAAAATCTAGAAGCTACTTTTCGATAAAAAAAAGTGATTCCCTGTTGCATTGTTATAATTATTGTCCAGGTCTTGAATATAAATCTTCTGTACCCAGTGAAGATTACTTTACGATCAACTTTAACTGTACTGTTAAAACCTATTGAAGATATTTTTCCAGAAATCTTACAAGCCAAAGATAAGGGTCTCACTGAGCTTAGGTAAACATGTGACGATATTCCAGGCAGAAATTGCAGAAGAGCTAATAAGGCAAGACTTTGAGAAAAAGATCATTGCCATATACTCCTACAGCCAAGTGGCTATAAAAGTAATCATTTCCATACAGATAAATTCGAAACTTTCTGAGGTAGTCATAATAGATTGTCCTTAGTCTGGGTACCAGGCCACTCAGATTACTAGGGCAATGAAGAGGCAGACTCGCTAGTCCGTGGACCAGAACCTTTCTATGGCAAAGCGAAAGCGCTGCGAAATTCAAAAAGCAGTACTTGGACAAAAAAGCAGTCTCGACAATGGTAGAACAAGATACCATAATGAAGCTGGCCAAAAAGTTTCTCAAAGAACCCTTGCCGGAGTATCTACTGATCCAGAATAGGAAGACAATCAGAATCCGGATCAGGATCAGGACAGGGCATTGTAGACTTAACAAACACATGAATAACATCGGTTTGGTAGACACAGCCATATGCAGGTTTTGCCAAGAAGATGAGGAAACCCCAGTACACATACTGTGCTACTGCGAAGGCCTGACTAGACTGTGGTTTTCAATGACGGGGGAGGAAAAATCCCAACCCTCCCAGTATATGGAGGACCTGAGGATTGTCATTCGAATTCTAGTAGTAAGGACGGGCCTAGGCAATAGATCTGCAAAGGTCGTAGTCGAGAGGCCTCATATTTATCTTATCTTATCTTAATCACTATCCATACACATTTAAATGCAGAAAGTTTTCAAGTCAACAATACATGAAATATTTTTAGCGATAAATCAAAATTATAAATATTGGAGACAGAGAACTTTTTATTTGAAATTTCCTCCTCTTTGGGAATCGTTTTCTTTCATGTCTTAAACGTTAATACTTTCCGAGATATTGGTAAAAAGCATCTTTATGTGTTTATAGCTTTTGAAATTTTTTATTTGTTAACATTTCCTTTCAGTTTACAATAAAGAAGGAAGTTCAAAAGTGATTTTGTTGATTCGCAGTTGCCTAACTTGTTAAAAAACTAAATAATAAACTCTCTCACTCTCTTTTATCACACATATTTTTGGGAGTAGTATACCTAATTTTCACCATTTCCAAAGTTTTCATGAGACCTAAAAGTTCTATTGTGCTGCCTTCCTTCTATTTAGTTCTTGAGGAACGTCTCAGAGACTAGTAGCTTCTTTAGTCCTATTTCCTTGAGTAATTTTAGGATATCTGCAGGCTTCAACTTGGGTAAATCTCTTCTATACAATAATTTCCTAGGTTCTGTGGGGTGAAATTCGCAAGAATGTGGATGGAGGTTTCTTTTTTTCCATGCTACAGATTCTACATTCTTCTTCCTCCACTATTTTGAGCTTTTTCAAGTGCCCGTTCAGGTGGCAATATCCCGTTAGGATCCCTGTTAAAACTCTTAGTGCAGTTTTACTTATGCATTAATTTGATCTCAACGGGTTACAGCCACCCATCAGAATCTTTGATTGTCTAAGCCCTACTAGATCTTTCCACTGATCAGATCTTCTCTTTTCTTCGGCTTTGCCTATTTCTTCCAATATTACATTGGGGCTGATACCGCAAAACGGTTCCGGTCCCCAAAAGGGTATTTCAGTCCCCCTCTTTGCTAGTCCATCTGCTATTTCATTTCCTTCTATTCCAGTGTGTCCTGGAATTCACAGTAATGTTACTATATTGTTATCGTCTAATTAATCGAGTATGTCTAGGCATTCCCACAACATTTTGGAACTGATTAGGTACACAAAAGCTCAGTGCTTTAATGGCTGCCTGACTATCCGACATTATAATAATCTTTTGCCTTCGATATCGCTTGTCCATATTGAACTGGGTATACTTTAGATTCACCCTATACATAGATAAACATTTCTATAACCTCATTTATTGTAGCTTTTAACCGTCCAATTTCTAATAAATAGCTGATTGTTCCTTGTTGTTTTGTCAATAACCAACACGATTTCTTCCGATTCGGATAAACATCGTTATAAGTTTAACAAGCTTCTCATTGCATCCTTCTTCTTTTCCCAAACACAATCGTCAATAGTATTTCTATTCTTTCTGTTTCTTTCGCTTAATTCGGTCACTGTTACTGCTTAGATTACGTTAACTGTTGCTTCAAATAAACGTTTATTTTCGGTAATGTTTACTAATGTAACTAAGATAGTATACAAGGTGTTAAACCAGGTTGAAGAAAATGTTAATATTTGTCCAAACAATTAAAAACAAATACATACTTTTAAATTCCAGGATTTTATTGTGAGGTATTTTGCGGATGAATATTTTCCAAGTTATAATCGACAAAATCTTCTTTGTAAATCAACAATAGATTCATTTTCAACAAACAATAGTTTTTTATATTGTATTTATCGGCAGCAAAAAGCACCGGCGACCTGTCTGGATTTCTCCAATTTTTAAAGTCTCCGTCATAAAAAAAATTCATCAACTATGAATATACTATTATAAGTTATTTCAACCATTTTATTTTATGAAAAAAAATGACTTACACCAGGCCTAAGTTATTCTTCTCACTTATATCGGTCCAGTAATTTTGCTTCTTTTATACAATAGAAGTTTATGGGAAAGTTTATAACTCCAAAGGTTGTTCCTTTTATGTTGAAGGCGGGATAAGACTCGGGAATGATGAAGAGGCTGTTTAAATGTCAACTTTTTGAATGGAAAGGGGTTGTGTTAAAGTTATTTTCAAATGTATCACCTGTTTGTGGCCGTTTCAATTTCCCGACTAGAATCGCTTAAAACGTAGATCTGGTAAATTAGAATCCCACTGCAGGACCCATTTGTTGTATACTATAGTCATGTTTTTTTTAACTGGCTAAATACTACTATTATTTATTTCATTCAGTTAAAACCTTTTTTAAATAATATCTATAATTTTCCGCAAATCTCTAGGAAATTTTTACATTCCAGACAAAATTTCACTGTAACAACTTACAGTTGTTAGTGTTCTACATATATGGTTGAAAACACATTGTTTATAAGGAATTAATTTATATTTTGGTCTTCGAATACTAATTAAAAGCTTAAATTTTAGGTCTTCTACATCGTGTAGTCATTCGGACTAACACATACATTCTACGGGCCCCCAGAAATACTAAATATTAAGCCGCCTAAAAAATAAATAAACCTGTAATCTAAGTAGAAATTAAAACCTTTTAAATTACCGTAATTATTAAATTTTCTTTATCTGGAGCTTCCTGGATACATTTTTCAATTTATTCCATCGTTAAAATCATTGTTTATATGCATATTCGTACTTTTCTCTTGATTTCTTTGGCAATAATTCTAATGAAGCAGCATTTACTGCCCCAACAAGCTTTGGAGGAGTCCCAGAAATGGAAAATTCATCATCACTTATCATTTTGCTTTCGAGAACACCAGCAATTAAATTTATATGCGTCCAGTTTGACAATTCAACCTTAATACTTTTCCATAGTAACCCAAGTAATTTTATTACGAATTTCAAAGCACAATAGTCATGATGACAGTCACTAAGAATTACTAAAATATTGCTTTGATATAATTATATATGATGCAGAGATTCTAAAACAATCACCTATTTTTATCTTTCATGTGTGGACCAATATTTTAGTAAAAATATAAGCACAAAATTTAACAATCCGCCATCTTAGCTCAAACGCCAATCAGAAGAGAGTGACGTCATACTTTCGCAAATTTGACCTTGATATTTTGTCTTTCGTCCGCGCCATAGATAAGTCCAAACTATCTATGGTCCGAACATCTGTTCTGTTTTGAATTTCCTTTGTTTGTGAGTTTCAAATTATGTATCAAAATAAACTTCTAACCTGTAAGATGTCAAGTGTTTGAAGTTTGACGATTTTACCAATGACATTAAACAGTCTGTTTTATGTTCTAAGAATGATACAGATCACCTATAAATGGTATTTACGAATTGATGATGTCACAGACAGACGCCATTACTATTCTTGTAAATTTCTCCTTTAAAAACTTTTTTTCAAAATCAGTCATCATGCCTATTCATTTGTGAATAAAATTATTGTTCGCGATTTTTTCAAAATTAATCAATTTTGTAAAATTTTAAACGATTTGCGGAAAAATAGTATGTTCACCTCGTAGGAAAAACCACCTTCCTGGACTCTGTGTTGCCTAGTCTCGGCTTGCGCTTCAACTTAGCAATCTTCACAGTCGACCAGGAATGTTAGGCTTCTCCTACTTGGTGAACAATGTACTATTAAAAACATTCACACAAAGGAGATCTTAATTTCCTTACTAAGGTATGTCATAAATCAGAAATAAATGAAATTATCACTTATAATTGCTCAAGTGGTTTGTATTTTATCGGGTAAATTTGGGTTGTTTAATGAGAAACTGTTTCCTAGCAATTTGACGAAAATAACTGTCAACTATTAAAAACACGACACCGAAGGTGGAGTGTTTTTAGGTTGACAGTTATTCGAGTCAAATTGCTAAAGGAAACAGTTTAGAATTTGAACAACACAAATTTACCTAATATCAATACAAACCTCGAGTGTAATTCGGCAGGACAATTTAATGAATGAGTAATTTGGAAACATATCAATGCAAACTTTATTTATGAAACATTAAAAATAAACACATTTTTATTTTAATGTACAATTATTAAAAACGCAGTTATTGAAATTCATACTAGGAACAGTGCCACAGCTAATCGTTTCTGTAGTAGATGTTGAAGTTATTTCATTTTCCAAACGAATTGATTGAATAATGCTTGAATGATACTCTTTGTCAACTTGTAAGTATGGTTTTATTGATGATGAATTGCTGTGTCCTGTTATTTTTATTAGAGCTTGTTCTTCAATTCCGCTTTTACTTAATTCGCTAACTGCTGCCGCTCGATTTGAGTGATTTGTAATTTTGACACGTTTGACATCTAAACCAATGCGTTGTGCTGAGCGTTTAGTCCATTTGGAAATTTCATTAATTCCAATTGGCAAATTCTTGTACCAACCTTTAGAATTTTTTTTTCCAAAAGGGATTTGGTGTAAGAAATACTCTGTCCGAAGTTATAAAAGTGTTTCGTTTTTCCATTAACTTTTTGAATAAACGTATAAATATCGTCGAAAATATTAGGCGTGATCCATTTGCTGTCACATAATTTATTGTTGCCGCCTTGTCTCGTTTTCGAAAATAGAGGATTATACTCGATATGTCCAGTTTCTTTTCCATTATTGTCAATTTCAGATACGAAATAAGTGATTTTGCAGTAAGCTGCTTCTCCTCCGCGCCAAGCTAGTTCAAACGCCAAAATGTGATATAATTTCTTTTGAAGTCCTTCCGGTTCATTTTCGTTATATAATCTGGCCATTGCAAATACTTCAGATTTACTAAGAGCTGATGCACTACATTTTCTCTTTTCGGGTTGTGCTTGTAGGATTTTACGTTTAGCATTACGTGCAGCTCGTGATGAATTAAACTGAACATCGGTGAAAGGGTTGAATACAATATTAAATTCGTTATAATATTTACTTTGTAGCATTTTATCGGTGGTGTTCCAAATTGTTTCAACTACCGCTTCTTTGTAGTCTTTTCCGTTACTTTTTCGCATATTAAATGCCCAATCTTGCAATATTACATTCAATTTCTCGATGGAAGTATCTGGCTCAAATGTGTATCTTTTTGCATCGCAAAACGTAGAAAATTGTCGCCAGATTGATGATTGCGTCGCAACTGTATTAGTAGGCACACAGGTATTAACAATTTGACTAATTTCGGCGTTCGTAGACACACCGAATCGACTCATTGTTAGTTCTTGAAAATTCAATAAGTTGTTGTCAAACATGCCAAACTATTTATTCTGGTAACCAACACCGCGATAATTGATGAACAAATGAATAAGTGAAAAAAAAATACTAGAGTATTTGTCGCTGTAAAAGTTCAAGCTAACTTTTGCCGCTGTCAAAGTGACAATTGCACTGTGGCATATGCGATTTTTTATACATAAATTAAATTGTCATTATAAATACTAGATTTGAAATCTGTTTAATTTTTTTTAAATCAACACAAACATCCTGAATCAATTATTTTTGTTAGCTTCGGTAATTTAAGTCAGATGCCATCTGGTGTTATAAATTCTAGTCAATTCTAACGATGTACGTTTGTTCAGGAAACGATGGCATACTTTACGTCGAACATAGTGGAAATTTCAATATAAATTTCCTTTGATTTATATTGAACAGATACTACAAAGTAAAAGTAAAATCACTACGGGCCTATACTGCTGCTACAATACTTGAATTTGCCCGACGACAATAATTAAACTCCCTTTTAGTGAAGGCATTTTAATATTCTCGAGGGTTGTATGAGATACCTAAACAAAGAGTTATAATACATACGAGATAGCGGCTTCGTCACATTTTATATTCCTTTTAAATTGTGAAATAAAAATTCATTTGCGTTTAACATTTGCTCAAATGCATTTTAAACCATTTCTGTTTTTATCAACTGCATATTTTTATCAGCGCTTTTGCTCTGTTTGAAAAGACCGGCTGTTCTTTTTAACTGCAGAAAGTGTATGCTGCAGATTGTCGCATTAAGCAAACGGTTTTTTTAACCGGAATTTTGTGGTTTATGAAAAAATAACGTCAGTTACATCATTCTTTGTAGTTTTTAAAAACGTGCAGATGACACTCAGCTAGCTGATAACAGTAGCGGTCATATACACTTTGAGAGGAGGGGGCCATAGGCGATTGTGTGATACGACTCAACTATGGAGGGCAAATTATTGTTCGAACACTTACCGATATAGCGCTGGTGTAGGAACTAAAGCCAGTGTTTAAAATTATTATAGAGTTGATCCAAGTGTTTAACTTTATTTTACTTTAATTATAAGACCATAATGCCGGGCTGTGCCGTGGCTACATGCAAAAATACCAATCGTAATACGAAAGAAACGGTATAGAATACATGGATTTCCAAAAAATGAAGACTTGGCTATAAGTGTTTGTCGTCGTTAATAATTGCGAAAGATGTGAATTGAATAATGTATGGTTTTCTACCTGCTTTGTCCAAGTGCAAAAGTTTAAAATTCCTCTATACCTAAGATGTGAATAGTTATTTATGTACCAAAGACGAGAAACTGTCTATTATAGTCGAGTCTGCAAGTTGATAGCCGAGGCTAGCAAGCAGGCGAGACAATAGACAGTTCTTCGCCGAGGTGCATATTACATTAGACAAAATCTTGTATGAAACACGTTATGAAATTCTTTCTTGTGTAGCTCGTGTCGGGTTGCACAAACATTCCACTCGTTATACAAAATGACGCATTTCTTAACTGGTTGCATGAATAGCTATTGTGTGTCAAAGAAGTATTTATTGTTGTTCAAAATACGACATGGTGCATTGAATGAAAAAAAGGAAGCAAATGATGATGAAATTAACAATAATAAGAAAATCTTCCCAATATATGAAGTCATCCTGAAAAATGTATCATCCACCGATCATCTTCTCTCATATTTGGTGGCACAAGCCTTTAACATATTTCGGCAAAGATACGTTATTTATATTTAAATCCGACAAAATACTTCCAAAACATTATGTATAAATATTTACTTCATAAAGAATATTCAGAAGAAAACAAGAAAAGTATTAGTCCAAGCGTTGAGAAAAGAAATCTAAGTAAGAGTACGACGTATTAAAACTAGGACAAGGCTCATTCATTCATCCATTCGACCCAGCCCAGGCACTTGAACTGAATCTTTGTACCATTTCCCATGTTATCTACTTCCATTCCACCATTCCAGAAGCTTCGTGTGTTCTATGTAGGCCACTAGTTTGACTGGAGGGATTTTCAGTAGTTGTAATAGTTGTATTATTTCCTCTCCAAAGTGCTTCCGTCTGAATCCATGTAAGTTCTCGCAGAAGTAGAGTATGAGAATAGGTGTTTCATCATAGAGTTCAGATTCACTAACTTTGCCCATTTTGTGCAGATGTTTCCTCAGGGTGCAGTATCCAGTCACCAGGTAGATAACTGTCTTCAAATGTCTCTTACCCAGTTTCAATAGCCTGGTTGAGAGTTCCTTGCCTACCTTGTTCAGTAAACTCTTTGTCTGAAGGTGCCCTTGTGTCGACCTCCATTTAAGTTGGTGTTCCCTATCTAGCCAGCTACGATTTCCCTTCTTATGAAATCTTTTGTGATTCCAAAAAACGGTTCCGGACCTATGAAGTCTCCTTTAGAGCCTTCTTTAGCTAACTGGTCATCCATTTCATTACCTGCAATCTCCTCATGTGCTGGCACCCATATTAGAGACACTTTGTTGTCTCTCGCCAGCCTGTTGAGGCAAAGCCTGTATTACATACAACACAGGAGATTTTTTGAGGGAACTTATAGGGTTGCACCAACATGAAACACAACAAAATATCACCTACTATCCACAAAGTGATTTTGGAATACCAGCTGTGGAATTGTATCCTGTTGGTCGTTTTTGAGGACTTGCCTCAGCTACAGCTTGCGTATACCGTGAAATTTCTTCAAAACAGAAGTGTATTTGAAGAACTTCATACTAGCCACTCAGGAGGACATTTTGGAACTAAACTAACACTGGCACTGGTTCGGAAAGATATTATTGGGTCAAATGTCGACGGAACGTAGAAGGTTGGTTCTATATCACGGGGATCTGAGCTGCAGATTTTGTGGCTTGGAGACCGTAACCCATATTTTGTCCGACTGTGAGGCATTGGACTCAAGGAGACAGAAAATTTTCGGTGAGGCCAACGTGCCGCCTGAAGCATATGTCATGCATCCAGTTGACTATCGTCTACTCGAGGGTACGGGAATGGCTGGGTGGTTGGAATAAAGGTGGGAGTAGAGTACAATAAGCCAACAGGCTGCAGTGCTCCCGGTACGGCTCCCAAAAAAAAGGTGCTGCAAAAAATGTGATCTGTGCAATAGTAGAAAAGGTCCTAAGACAAGAAGCCGAGGAAAAATGGAACAGTATTTTTCCGGAAAGCCTTTTGAAAGACTTGCAATTGATATTCTTGGCCCAGTTCCTTTGACAGAAAGAGGAAACAAATACCTGATGGTTGTAATGGATTATTTTTCCAAATGGCCCGAAATAGCACCACTTCCTAATCAAGAAGCGACAACAGTACCAGAGGCTTTTGTAACCAACGTTATTGCAAGACACGGAGTCTCTCTGATCAGGGACGAAATTTTGAATCCGAATATCTTGTTTACCATAAACACATATTTACATACATACAATACTCTGCAATAATTTCTCTTATCAAATAACTGAAAGTTTATAAATATTTTCCAGATAGAACGGGGTTTAAATTTATATTCATCTCCTGGCATGCACTACTTGTATGTATACATTAAACATCTATTCAGGAGTCTTCATTTTAGGACTTTTTAATTAAATCAAAACTCCCACATTCCATTTTCCAGTTGCCAATCCTTCAATCTATTTAGTCAAATCCCACGGCCCTCTCCATACTAGAGGATATAAGGCAAAATCTAATCAAGTTCAAATTACGTCAGCAATAAATGGATTTTTGGGATAAAAACTGGAATAGAATAGAAGGCAATTCTATGACAGAAACTTTTTACCTTTAGTACGTTGGTCAAATGGGTCATAATTCAAGATTAAATAAAAACACGTTTTTCAGATTTTTCTTACGATTTTGATGTTTTTGTCGTTCTAACACTACGGCTTTAGAGAAAGTTTTTGTGCGTTGTTGGTGTGAAAAAAACTAAGAATAAGAGAAAACGGAATTGCCGAAAGTTTTATGTTTGGCAATAATCATTAATTTTATTAAGTTAACATCATAACATACGGCGTCTGTCAACTTCTGAAAAATATTTTATGCACTGAAGCTATTTTCCTCAACATGTTTTTTTAAGTATCAGAGCTGAGGAATAAAATTTTTTAAAACATCAAAAGCTTTTTCATTATTTCTTTGTATCACATACTGGAACACACTAAAGTGTATTCAGGTAGTCCCATTTCCAATCAGAAAAATAAATCGATTTAAATTCCTCTGAATTTAAAATAATCAATTGTTACTATTTCAATAACTCAAAATTCCGTATCGAATTTTTTTGAAAAGTTATACTTTTTCATCAGACCATCTCGTGGCATAGCTCAGGACTGATTTCTTATTTCTAAGCATCATGGAGGTGCTTTTTTTTGGTTCCATTCGTTCAATACAGACAAAAAAGTTGGCGGTCAAACTATCTGTAGGTAAACATTACCAAGACCTGACTTCATCTAATATAATATTAATATATATAAACACTATCTAGTGGCTTAACACTCCCGTAGGAGTAGCGCCGCTCTTACGTGCTTTCTAGATCCTTTTGTAATGGTGGATCAGACCTTATTTACTTTTTTATATTTTTACTACTATTTGTAGCCATTGCTTCCTCTCCAGAGTTTTCTCTTCCCAGTGTTTAATTCCTTTTGTCTTGAGATCACCTACTACCTCCTGCAACCAATTTATCCTGGGTCTTCCCCTTCTTCTCTTGCTACAAGGCTTCCACTCTAATATTGAGTATATTATTGATCTCTTACCTGTTGTCCTTATGTGTCCCAACCATTTTAATCTTTGCTCCTTAATTTTTCTTACTATGTCTTTTTTTATCTCTTGATATAGTTCCATATTTGTTCTTCTTTTATATTCTTCACCTATTTTTTTTGGTCCTAATATTGTTCTTAGTATCTTTCGTTCTTGTATTCTCATATCCTCTTGTTGTTTTTTATTCATAGTTAATGTTTCTGCCCCATACATCATCACCGGTCTGATTATTGTATTATATATTCTTATTTTTGTGCGCTTGCTAATTATTTTATTTTTTAATAATTTTTTGTTTGCCTGAAATGCTTTGTTTGTTGCAACGATTCTTTCCCTTATCTCAGTCTCTCTGTCTCCGTCACTACCTATTGTTATTCCTAGATATTTAACTCTATCCACTTCTTCAAAGCCATATCTTCCAATTTTCACGTCTTTTTGTTCACAATTCTTTTTGAGTCTTAATAATTTGGTTTTATGTGTATTTATCTCAAGTCCAATCTTCTTTCTTTCCCTTATTATATCCTCCAACATTTCTTCCAATAATAATAATGTATCAAATATTTTTACATAAAATATACAATATGTGTTATTCCAAATACGTCTAAATAACAAAAGATGTTGTGTATGGGCATAACATTTTTATATTTAAATATTTTCGACGCAAGCATCTATTTTGTGTTGATGTAACATACGAAGTTCTGGCAAAAATACTTAAAAATTGATTAGACAAATACCACAGAGAAAATGTAGAAGAATACCAAGGAGGTTTTAAAGCAGGTAGATCGACAATAGAACAAATTTTCATTATGAAACAACTTTAGGAGAATGCTTACGAACAAAATGTAGGTCTGCATATGCTATTCATCGATTACAGACAGGCCTATGATACTATAAAAAGGAAAAAAATGTATGAGACAATGGGAAAGTTAAATACACCAGTTAAATTGAGAAGAATAGTGGAAATTACCATCCGGAAAACCGAGAGCAAAATAACTTTGGAGGGCGGTGCTTCTAACGAATTCAAGGTAGAGAAAGGTCTGAGACAAGGAGACTCATTATCCACAATCCTCTTTAACCTAGTTTAAGAAATCATACTAAGAGAAAGTAGTATAAGAATCCGAGGATTAATTTGTAGGAATAAACATCAATGTCTAGCGTATACTCATGGCAAGTACCAGGAAAAAAGTTCTAAGAGTACTTTAACTACTGGAAGAGAAGGCAAGAGAACATACTCTAGTGATCAACGAGAAAAAAACAAAATACATGGTAATGAAGGACAATGAGGAAACCGATATTATTATAAATTGTAATGTAAATAATAGATACAGAATAGAAAAAGTGAAACAAATCGAAAATTTGGCAGTTACTATCACAAATAAAGGAGACAAAGAAAGGGAAATAAAAAAAAAGGTTAACAAAACGCAGCAAAGCAGCAGGAATGGTATCAACGATGTTGAACTCAAAAGACATATCAAGAACAGGTAAAATTAGAATGTACCAAACAATAATAAGACCGTTAGTTAGCTACGCTTGTGAAACCTGAACAATGAACAAGAAAGAACAGAATGAACTAGATATATGGGAACATAAAATGCTCAGAAAGATTCATAGTGGAATTAAAGAAGAGGGAATGTACAGAAGAAGAACAAACAAAGAAATATCAGAATTGTATAAGCACATATAATTAAAGCACAGAGAGTGAGATAGTAGAATGACAGAAGATAGATGGGTGAAATGAGTGCTAAAAGGTGAAGAAGGTGGTAAAAAGAGAAGAGGAAGGAAAAAAGGTTTGGAGGAGGTTAGGAGAGACCTGAGAACAGACGGAATAAGAGATTGGCAAAACCTGGCGAGAAACAGAGAAAAATGGAAAGACAGAGAAAGATTTAGAAGCCAATGGCCAGATAGGCCTGTATATATATATATTAATGAAATGTAAATATTTTGAATTAGTTTTCTATAGACACATATTATATTTGGGAATTTTTTGGAAAAGGAATTGTATTGCAAATAACGTCGTAATTAAGGTACGAATTTAGCCTTGGGATATCTCCAAATTTTATTTAAAATTTACTTCTCACTTCACCAATTAAAAAAGGAATTAAATGAGGAAAATTAGTTTTTTTTATAGTTCAATAACTATTTTTAATAGCGTACTCAATCAAAAGCAAACAATTAGTTTAATGAGTATATTTTATGAATTCCAGTAAATTACTCAGTTTTTCCATGATTATTTCATGGCTTTCAATATCCTTTTACATATTCAAATTAAATTTCCTAATTAACTCAAGTTGATACTTCAAATTAGATAATCAAATACTCCAATGTAATGCAGCATTAATAAAAATATGCACTGAATTTTCAATCCAATATTCATAGTGAATATTAAAATTTGAAGCTTCAAATATTAATTGAAAGGATACTGTGAATTGCAGTATTCTCATGGGGTACATGCAAGTATCTATTTGTCGACGATTTCTAATATCTGGGCGGAATTCTGCTTGAAAAATTTCCATGAACGAGCTTTATTAATAAAATCATTTTATGTGAGCAAATTTAAAACTAAAAATACATCTAGGGTATTAAAATGTAATCCTTTTTGTGAGGAATAATTTTGATTGGTCTAATATTTTAATAAAAAGCAGCGTTCAAAGTCATCTCTCCAAAAAATAACGTGTAAAAACTGTTGGAACTAACTCCTGCCTCATTCTTAACTTTCTAAATACCATTTTCCTCGATTCTGCTACAGTTTCCTGAGCCTTCATGAACTTATTACTTGTAAAATGTATGTGCAGGATATAGGAAAATCACCATCAACCACATTGTCAATGTTTGTGTTATACGATCGTTGACCCATCGTATATCAGTAGCTAGAATACTACTGCAAACCTTCTGTATCTGTAGAGTAGGGAGGGTGAGTGTAGGCTCACAGCACTTAGGCCACATGTGACCCATTGTACATCCTCCCGAGGAGTTGTCTTCCTAGGTCATTGTCCATCCTGTCCTTCTCAGGAAGGTGGACAGGTCACTAGGAGACATCTCCTTTATATCGGCAGGTGTAGGCCAAGACTCACCGAACACACACTCTCTTATTGACGATAACTCCGGACACTCGCATAAGACATGCCTGACAGTTTCATCTTCCTGTTCACACATCCTGCATAGAGGTGTGTCCACTAGCCCCATAGTATGGAGGTGTTTCCCTAGTTGACAGTGACCAGTCAGAAATCCTACTGTTAAACGTAGGTTTCTCCTGGTCATCGCCAAATATTTCTTCGGCTCCAGCTTCCCAGGGTCGCCCAGGGTGATCCTGGCAAGACTGCATCCTTTGATTCCATCCCATCTCTTAAGGGATTGAGTATGGGTGTAGCGTTTGGCTAGTTCCGCAATTGTCGAAGTCGTTAGGCCGTAGGTGTCACTGGGTCCTAGAATTTTTAGTCCAGCGGCTTCCCTGGCTAAAGAATCAGCAATGCGATTTCCTTTACTCCTGTCGTGCCCTTTAACCCACCTCAGGATAATATTGTTATCTGCCGAGGCGTCAGCTAAATCTTGGTGGCACTCTAGTACTAGCCTCGATATAACACGTTGTCTGTTTAAGGCTAATAGGGCTTGTCTACTATCAGTGCAGATTATTATGTTTTTGCCAGAAATTCCTCTTCTGGTTAGTTCTTTTGTGGCAATTGAGATACCAGCCAGTTCTGTTTTAACTACGCTGGTATTGTTTCCCATTCCCCACTTCATCTTTAGGCTTAGTGCTCTTGAGTAAACTCCACATCCTGAGCCTTCTTTCATTTTTGAACCATCTGTATATATGCGTATTGCATTTGCAGCACCTGGCTCTGTGTTCTGTTTTATTTGAATTTTGTAGGGTTTGTTAAACAAAAACCTGGGTTCAATTGCATCATTGGTTGCCTGCAGCAGAGGTAGCGCAGTGAGCGCTTCCTGCCACAGGCTCAACCTCAATTGGCCCACTCCTACTTCGGGGTTTACACCAGCCGTGCGCAATCGTACCATGGCCATTAACGCAAACCTTCTGGAACGATTGATGAGGGACACATCTGCTCCTGTATCTACTTTGAATTTCTGATTACTCATTGCATCAGAGTGAATTGTTACAAAACTTGAAGGTGTCAAGTCTATATTGAGGTGAAAAAATCCGTTATATCTTATTATAATTATTACATATTGATGAGGGCAGAGGAAGCTGGCTCCTATTGTGCCCAGAAAAAAAAATACATTTCAAAAGAAATACCTACTAGTAGTAAACAAACAAATAAAAAAGAAAAAACAAATAGAAATTACGATTAAGTTCTAAATGTTATTAAATAAGTTACACTGATGTAGTTTATTTTTGAGTACATTGACACTTGTTGCTAAGACAATTTCACTGTCTAAATCATTCCAAATATTGAAAATTCTGTTAGGTAAAAAGTTTTGTCTCGATCTAACCGTAAAATTTTCCTTTTTTAACTTGAGCTACTGTCCTCGAAGTCTCGTGTCTGTATTTGGGGTGAAAACTGTATTTACATCACCAAAATTATAATATTTCTTCGTATGAAGGCCTTACAGGTCCTAAAGCACCTCTGGTAGCTTTTCGTTGTACACTTTCCAGTAACTTTCTATCACGAATTAAGTCCGGATACCAGACTGGACCGGCGTATTCAAGGATAAGTCTCACGTAAGTAGGATACTTTTGAGAAGCATTTACTAATAAGATAAAGTCTAGTATTTGCACGTTTGGATACTGAGAGCACATGATCGGACCACGATAGTTCACTATTTACGATAATACCAAGATCATTATGAGAGGTCACTGTGATTAAAATTTGGCCATCAATAAAATATTCAAAATGTGGGTTATTGAAGCACTACACATTTTTCACCTTGGTTTTTTTAATGGTAGATGAATTTCTTTGTAGTAATACAGTGATTGAAATTTTGATCCTTAGTTGAACTTGAGAATGTGAGGGATGGAATCAAAACATGTGCTATCGTTTGGTGTCAATTAAACTGATAAGAAGATTAAGATTTTAGGGAAGAATTAACTTACCTAAAGACTCAATTATTCGACATAATAACAAATTCATAAAGTTACTGAAAAAATAAATAGGAAGAACATTGAATTCTTGGAGGCTACACTCAGCTCAAACATCCAAAGGAGCGCTAAGTTTTTATGTCATAACTTCTAAAATAACCTAGAGAAACTTAATTAAACAGGCAAGAACAGCATCGTTATCCTACTGTGGGATCCAGGAATACAATCAGACGAAATAGCACATGGGTCCGGAACCTTTTTGTGGTATCAACAGCAATATAATATATGTGCACATTTTAACTGTATATCAACAAGTTTCACTAACCCATTTGTACACGTTAAGTACTAGGGATGAAATAAGGAATAGATTTCCCAGTAATCCCGTTGGAGAATGTTTTAATTTTCGATTCCATAAAGGTCAATTCTAAGCATAATATGGGATTGGGTGTGTACTTTCAATATACTGGGAGGCAGTAGCAAACGAAAAAGAGAATGATGGGTTGAGATATTCTGCAAAAACTACAACAGAAAGACTACGGAAAAGTGGGTAGCCTGCAAAGCTATGGAATGGTGGATCGCCAGAACAAAGACAAGCGAAACAACGACTTAATACTATTAAAACTGTTTAGTTAACTGGGCTCAAAAGGCAGTAAAAGCTGATTGGATTGACAGAAGGATCCATGCTGTAGAAGAATTGGCACAAAACAGGTGATTGCCTTGCAAATGTGTGGTTCTTTGCACTAGGCGGCGAAAAGCCACAAGCAAAGAACTTTAATTTCAATTAAGAAACTGGACTGGAGAAAGTATTCCACATGGAAATAGCCACGATTAATAGATCTGAAATGGTACCCAGTGGCTACTTATAACATCTAATCTAAGTACGAAATGTTTTCCATTCAAATCATAGTTTCAAGTGATTCGTTCCACCCTTAAATGTTTTTTATTTACAATAATAAAAATTCACCCCTTTGCACTCTCGTCGCTGAAAATATATATAGGTGAGGTGTTTACGTGTTTTAGAATGTAATTACATTTAAACAATCAGTGTTTTTTTTGTGGAACGATTCACCTTACATCCCTCTGGTGATCAATTAAGTGCGTCCGTGAAAATATTAGTTGCTTAATAGACATTTTAAGTTCCATTCTATTTTCCCGGATACCGGAGACATGCTATTTACATTATAAGCAGCTTATCTTATTAAGATGGAAAGCTTTTCATTGTTAACTGTATTTTTAAAAATGTACTTCGACTCAAAAGTGGAATTCAACGTTTATTGGCGAAACAAACTTGAGCTACAAAGCTACGGTGGTGACGTTTAACTCTACTCGACTTGGCTTTTTCATCATTCAACGGTTGTGGTGAAAAATACGAAACTCTCACTGGCATATTAACCCTAAATTAATTATCAGAATTAGGTTAATCTCTTGTTAGCATTCATCTATGCTACAAAAATAAAAATCAATAAAGCCATATAAAATTCTACTTAAATATTAACTTCCATAACTTAAATAATGAAATAGACCGAAAAATAATGGCAGCTAATAAGGTATACTATGCCAATAAGCAAACTATTAACAAGATACAATAAATTAAACATTTACAACACAATAATAAGACCTGTGATAATGTATGGAATAGAAACGATGACAATCACACAAAGAGATGAAGAGGAGTTGAGGATAGTGGAACGAAAAATAATGAGAACAATTCTAGTGCCAATAAAAGTTGGTGACAATGAATACAGGTAACGTATGAATAAGGAAATTCTGAAAGAAATGAACGGGAATATATAGTAAAGAGAATAAAAAGGCATGTATGGAGAGAAGGAGATCGCGCAATCGATTGCTCAATGTAACAGTGGGAACCAGGTGGTAGGAGAAAGCAAGGAAGACCCAGATCTAAGGGGCTGAAGGAAGTGGAGGAGGACTTAAGAAGGATAGGAATCGTAAAGGCCAAGCCACACCAAACATCGGGCTGGATGTTCAAAAAAGATCGCTTGGCAAATAGCGCAACGCAGACCGACATCCGTCCGTCCGCTGGAAGTTTAAAACGTCCAAAGGATGGAAGTTTTGGAATCGCCGGGGGAGCTATTTTTACTTCGCATCCGCATGGACGATTCTCCTGCACATGAGCTCTGGGCTCGGTCATCATCGTCACTAAAGCTGCAGTCATCAAGCCACGGGATACTTTTTGACAAATCACTTTCACACCAAGGCACATTAAACGACATTATTTATGCACTGACTGCACTGTTACCGACACAACTGAACAAAATATTCTTTGATGAAGAGATTCATGAAAACATCCGTCCACTGGATGGATACTTTCGGTGTGAATCGGAGCGCTCCGTGGACGTCCATCCATCGGACGGATGGATGCCGGTGTGGCCCGGCCTTTAGATGGAAGGAAAAAACGAGGGATAAGATACTATGGAAAAAAATAAGCGAGAAAGTAATGAAATGATGAGGATTTATTCACCCCAGAAAGCGGATCTAGAAAATATTTATGAGGCGCAACCCCACAACTTGTATTTGGTTGATACAAAGGTTGTATTTCAAGTGTTGCTTGTCAAAAAATATGAAATGTCAAAATTAACTGTCATGCTTAGTTAGCTTGACGCTTCTTTTAAAGCTGTACTTAAACTGAATTTTTAATTTGAATTTACTGATTTTAACAATCGGTTATCTGATCTACTCGACTTAGTAACAAAACTATAACAACTTTTTATATCCAAAGCAGAATTTCGGTTTAAACTCGATGTTTACTGCCAATAATTATATTTGTGTGATTTCCTCTAATGGCCCGTGTATGTCCAGTCACATCATAACAGTGATAAATATTTGGAAGGAAATGACAGATTTCAATTTAGATTTCGCTTTCCGATTTGCCTACTTCATCACGAAGTGACAGTTTGAAGTAGAAGTAGAATAATATATTTGGTGACCTGTCAGCCGCAGATATCAACGCAATTTCGATGAGAAGGTGTCAAGTGTAATACCAACCTACACTGGTGTAGGTGGACAATGGGATCTAGAGATAAATACAATTAAATAACAGAAATATAACACAACGATTTTCGATATATTTAGTTATATTGAGGTTTTTTAAAAAAATACAAATTATTCACTCGGAACGTCAGTATATTTAAGTAATGATACTTTACGGAGTGATGAAAATATTATTATCCTTGCTGTCTCCTCGGGCTTTGTTAAGCCTGGTCCACACTGGCAGATTTGTATCCGGATACATTGTATGCAGACTGTATTTTTTTGTATGTGACGATGTTTGGAGACAGTATGCAGACAGTCAGCATACAATCTGCATACAGTCTCCAGACAGTCCACATACAGTCTGCATACAATCGGCATACAAAATTTGTGTTTCTGGAGACAAGATTCAATGTTGTCTGTTTCCCAATGAAATGGAAAACTTGCCAAAAATCTCAAGGTAACGGCAAGACGAATTGTAGCTGAAATAGTGGCTCTAAAATTTCTTAGTAATTTTTGGACCTATCATGTTCAATAATATCTCGAAATCAGCTGGTGTCATTCTAGTGAAATTTCGGAAACCGGCGCCATCTTCAAACTTACGATCCGAAAGAAGGTTTTAGCCGTAATGTGAACCATCCTCAAGAAATCTGCGGGTCCACCAGCGCCTCCTTCTTGGTAAGGTACTCACATAGTATAAAATTTAAAAACTAAGCTAAGGTCACACCTTCTTTGGTGTCGACTGACTTCGTGGTAAGTGTGCACGCCAAACCAGTAACAATGTATGTGAAGCAATGTTCGCAGACTGTATGCATACAGTCGACAGATAGTATGCAGACAGTCTACATACAGTCTGAATACAGTCTGGATACAGTCTGAATCCAGTCTGCAATCATTGTATCCCAGTGTGGACTGGGCTTTACTTGGAGAGACTCTCCTGTACGGAAGGAAGCCAGTGAGAACGAAGAGTGGGGACGTGCCAACCACTGGCCTCTCGCAGCTTTAGTTATGATTCAGAGTATCTACTAGTTATCACGTACTTTCAAATGGAGTCGAACAGGAAGTTATTAATTTGACAAATCTACCGGGATCGTTCTGTTCTGTAAACATTGGGCGACTAACCTAAATGAATGCCAACAATATGTAGACGTTTATAGTCAGTGGCCTTGTCAATTGGCATTCCCAACGGCAAATCGCGGCATAGTGGGGACGCGCTTTAAGATCCGAGTATAATTTCATTCCAATATGGCCTCAGGTAGATATTTACATTGCGGCCTTTTTTCTGTTATCATATTGTGTTTGAGTGCTATTTCTTGATGTACTATTTTGGCAATTTTGTTATGTCTCTCAGTACAGTCTGTTCCAATAGTATGCATCCGCTTGTTAGGTGTTCGATTGCTTCTGTAAATTGGTGGTATTTTCTAAAGCTATCGTTAAGCATGTCTTATGTGTTTGATGTAGTTTATTGTTGCTATGACTTGGTCCTGTATAGTTATTGCGAATCTTTCTATTTTTGGTTGTAGCTCTCCTGTAGTAAGCCATTTGTACATGAGCTTTTTATTGATGTGCCATGTTAAAATGCTTTCATGCTTTCCGGGAATCGTTTTCTGTGACTTTTTTCTCATTTTATCTTCTGTGTTCTGTAGTACTTGTTTGTCTATGTTTTATGTTTCTTCGTAGCTGTGTATTTTTCTGCGGAGGCTTAAAGATTTTTATTCGGTGTCTCTACTGTTACCATTGCTCGATGTAGTGGTTATCATTATTTAAAAATTCAACAAAAACGATGCTGTTTTGGTAATCAATCAATCAAAACATCGTTAAAAAAGCGGTATTAAAAATATGTTTTTCCTTTCAAAAATTTCAATTTCGGAATGATTCTATTTAAAAATAATATCCTATTATTCCCCACCCTATATAACACTTTTTTGTAGTATACTATTTTTGCTTTGAAAGTTTGAGGGTTCTTAGATGAGTTACTGAGAGAAATCTACGTTTTTAATATAAAAAACATTTTTATGAAATATTTTTCCTCTTCCTTTTTCAAAGATTATCATGTAACTTCCCTTTGGAAACTTGTTCCAAACTTTTCAGATAGAATCCCAGACTGTACGAAAGCTTGGTTAGTAACTTCAATCGATAATGAAGAGTAATTATTTTTGAGAGAAATTTTTAATCACCAGATTCTGCGGTTTTTGATATTAAAAAAAAAGAATATAAAGCCAATAGTTAACAAAAATTAAATCCAAGTTACGATGTGATGATTTTTCTCCTGGTATTTCTTTGTTACAGCGAGTATTCATTACATTTTGAATACTAAAAAATCAGTGTGACATTCCTTATTGAAGTTTCAGTCACGATTTCAACAGAAAAAATATGAAAAGGCGTTGATGAAGACAATTACCGCTCAAAAACGTTGAAAGGACCTATATTTCACAAATTTCTCAACAAAATGTGTCACTTAATATTTAGTTCACTGTTTAAAATATTCCAAGATTATCGCACGCTTATTGTGATTGTCGTAATATAGACGGTGTCGCATAGAAAAGAACCAATTAATATATTTTTTGGATCCAGAAAAAATGGAAAATGATGTAGATAGCTTAGGGCAGCAATAACCAAAAATTAATACTTTCCTAAGTATTGGTCACTTTATCACACCACTCGTAGTTCCATCATTTGCAAAACTTGAATATTATAGATGGGTTCTTTATTGCAAGATGCCCTTTCTTTCGGTTAATATTGAGGACAGTCATTATTTTATTTAATAAAAAAAAACGTTTTACTTGTTAAAATGAAAATATGTCAACCCAATGAGAATATGATTTGTTTGGCTACACCGTAGGTAGGTTAAATAGTAAAAAGGGATTGAATGTCCAATGAAAATTAGGGGCAGCAAGCGAAATAAATAACAGCGAAGTGCAAATATAATCAAAAAGGTATATTAAATATTTGCAGAAGCCGGATGTAGAAGGGAGAAAATATAACAAAATGCGGCGATATTGTATGTCCATTTAACCTAATTTACCTTCATCCTATAGGAGCTTAACCTTTATCAATAAGTTTCTCCCTTAGAAGCTGGACCTTTATCAAAAAGTTAATCCTATAGGAGCTACATCTTAATCCAAAAGTTCCTCCTCTAGGAGCTAAGCCTATATCCAGAAGTTCCTCCCATAGAAGCTGGACCTTTATCCAAAAGTTACTCCTATAGGAACTAGATCTTTATCCAACAGTTCCTCCTATATGGGAGCTAAGCATTTATCCAGAAGTTCCTCCTGTAGAAGCTACACCTTTATCAATAAGTTCCTTATATGGGAGCTAAGCCTTTATCCAGAAGTTTCTACTATAGGAACTAAGCCTTTATCCAGAAGTTCCTCCTATAGAAGCTAGACCTTTATCCAAAATTTTCTCCTATAGAAACTAGATCTTTATCCAAAAGTTTCTCATGTGGGAGTTAAGCCTTTACCCAGAAGTTCCTCCTACAGAATTTAGACCTTTATCAATAAGTTCCTCCTATATGAGCTACATCTTCATCCAAAAGTTCCTCCTATAGGAGCTAAGGCTTTATCCAGAAGTTCCTTCTATAGAAGCTAGACTTTCATCCAAAAGAACTTGATTGATTGATTGGATCAGCACACCAGTCAAAGGATTAATGTCCTCGGCACCTCAGCCTTAAGGCTTTTTGTGCTCTTGGTTGGGCCGTTTATGTGAAGAGACCAGCAGCCCTTATCAGGCTCAGCAGACTTTTCACTAGGTTCTTCCCGTAGGACATTTCCAGATTTCTCTGGTTAATGCCAGTTGTACCTGCTTGGCTTGTTCAGATGAGAGTTTAACCTCAGGATAGTTCCCCAAGGTGATTCCCATTTTGATCGAGGAAAGAGCCAGCTGGTATGATACCCCTGGGGTTTCCCTGGGTTTTAGTACCTTCGCAGGCTCCTCCTTTTTCTTCTTGCCATGATTGACCGGAGAAGGAGTGCTGGTTTCAGAGCGAACTCTTTTACCCTGCCCTTTTTCTCCAGAACTAGATGGTGCTGTCGACGTTACTGCAGAGGCGGTTTGACCAGGTCTGAGTTTGCGATTAGACCTTGGTTTCCTAGGCCTAATCTCTACTCCACTGGCTTTTGCCGCCTCAATCGCACGTTTCCGTCGTTGAGCTCCCGAGAGTCGGGGTTTGTTTAGGTCTACGCCCCCTAAACTGGTGGTCAGGAGAACTTCTGCTGGGCTTTTAATCCCTTCAGAAGTTTCTCGCTGCTCCATTTGTATCTTGGGGTCCGCTGAAGGAGTTTCACCTCCAGACTAACCTTCGGACACATTTTTTGAAGTTGAGGTTATTTCTACCTCGACCTCCATGCTGCTTTTTTCTATGGTTTCCATATGAGTCCCACGAGTAGCAAGGGAAGAGTGGTCGCCTACAACAGAGCCCCGCATGTTGTAGGAAGGCTGCATGCAAGAGGGTTTCGCCCGGTTCCCTCAGGTTAGTCGCTAGAGATCGGGAAATGCCGGGACTAGCTTCACCAATTCACAGATCAACAACTCGACGGCTTAGGCCACCACGACGTTGACCCGAGGGCTGGTGAACACTACCCTCCATTGTACCTCCCGACCTTTCATCCTTTAGGCGCGCACTATACCATAGGATTGGGTAGTTTTTATAGTGGTTGTCACCACGTGGTCCAGGCAGTTAAGCCAAGACCCCCGTGCTCCTTCGTACCGCATACCCTCCATCAATGGAGGGGTCGTTGCAGTACCAAGCAGTTTACGGTTTGCGCCGCAAGCTGGTCGGCGACAGATTATTTCACAGGATTCTCGAAAGTTTTACGTTCCTTACCCCGTTTTATTCATCTGCTAACCATTTCTTCCACTCTGAGGAAGGTTTTCAGTCTCAGTCAACCAATCCCCTTCCACAAAGTCCAGAGTCCATGGCCGTTCCTCTATCCGCCACCTGAGGACGCCCCACATAGGTAGCTCAACCGTGTGGTGAAAAGAACTTAGACCGACACCGGAAAAAATTGGTTGAATTTTTGTGTATCAGTTTTTGACACACTCAAAAACTATGAGATATTTTTAAATAAAAATATGGTTTTATTTGATTTCAGCATAAAAACTCTGAATAATCTTTGTTTAGTAATACTTGGGAACAATTCAGAAGAACGCAAGCACAACTGAATCTCTTAGTAAAAGACAAATTGAGGCAATAATTCATATTATTCATGTGCAGAATTTTTAAAATGCCCACTCAACCATGTGTGCTTTATTAATTTTTTATATTATCTATACGCTTTTTCTAAAATGTTTACATTTAGTCAAGCAAATTCTACAGTCTTTGACTCCTTTAGCTTTATTTCAACATTTGTGACAGATAAAAATGTAAATTTTTATTAGGTTTCCGTATTGTGGGTTGAGTTCATCATATCAGTCTACAAAATTTTATGACGTTTTTTCTTGGATCCAGCTCATGCATTTAAACACACTATGATATGAGCAAACATGTTTTTCCATTTATTGCGTTTGTACTACTTTTAAATAAAACAATAACATTTCCTACAACAGTTCTACACTAACAAGCCACCATATTATAGACTAGCACTCGTCATTTTTTGAAAAGACCACTCTGCGGCATCAAAATGATAAAACTTTCACTTTCTATAAATTCAGGCTCAAAAAACAAGTAGTTATATATTTTATTAACAGCTTTGGTTAATTGAAATTTATAAAAACAAACCTTTTACATTGTTTACGTATAAAAAACGAACATTTAATCAATTTAACAAAAGTAAAAATAGCAACGAAACCCTGAAAAATAAATGTGCCGAAATCAGTTACATGGGATATCGGTTTATAGGACGATTCTATACAAGAAAGCTAGCACCACATAATTTGATTTTTGCCGCGGAAATTCTTCGTTTCTGAGAAAACTCGAATTTTAAATTTTTCTACTATTAACTAAAATTCGAAACTTTACGGTGTTTGTAATAGTTCGCATTTCCGCGGATTTTCATTTTCGTGTCGGTGATTAAAAATAAGTCTACAATATAAAATAACATTAATTTTTCATTACTTCTTTACTTCTATACCGCATTCAAAAAATGGCAACAGCGCATTTCCAAGGAAAACATTTTTCAGTAATAAAATACTCCCTGAGGTACCTAAATAACAAAAAAATATTGTTTCTCTTTCAACAGATTTCGGCTAAACGAAACTTGACCCAATAAATGAATAATTATCATAAAAGAAAAACTATTGTTAACTCTCACCTTTAGAGCAGTATAGTTCGTTAATGAAGGGAGCGAGGAAAACATTTTACATGAAGTACCATAATTATTTTCAGTCTCCCAAGTTTTTGGAACATCAGTATTTATATATTTTTTGAGGTATACTGTAAATAGAATTTTGAAACAGCCGCCACTGTGGACTTGCCGGTGAGTTCCAATCACTTGCATCAGGTCGAGGGTTAGTTATTAGTAAGTAATTATTGGATATATCACAATATCCTGAATTATAGAACCGCCGGGTTGTTAACTGAGGCGCAAATTATGTTTGTCAATATTAATCAAGTATTCAGCTCTCAACATTAACCGCGACCTACATTTTCATAATTTAAAATTCATAGAATCCGAATATGGGAAATAAAAATTCTACTAGTAAAGGGTTTCATTTCATTTACATAAAATGAAATTTCCCTACAAAATTACGTTTTCGGTGATTTGTTATGGCCTGTCTATATTTTATTGGGGAAATGGCGTGTGAGAGGATGAAGATAGGAATGTATTTTTCTTGAAATAAAACTGAGCGTGCTTCTAAGTTTCAATCCGATTCAATATAAAATCTGATTTTTCGTTTTGCAGACACATAACATATTTTATCTACGACCTCCTTTAAAATTAGGTATTTACGAACCAAAAAAAATGTGTGAAATCATACATTAAAAAAGCGTGCGTAAATGAACAACGCTTTTTATATGGGACTTTCATTATAACACCCAAAAGCGTGCGTAAATGACCAATGCTTTTTAAATGGGGTTTTCGTTTTAACACTCTTTTTTAGTTGCCTTGAATTTAGTCGTTTGTTGTATAAACTTTTGTGCTGTCAGTAAATTTGACAGAAGTGTCAGACATAGTGAAAAATATTTTCACACCACAATTTACACGAAATCTTATGCTGGTTTTTTAGATTGGTGTAACAATAAAAAAAAACCAAGAATCACATCGAAAATGTTGTAATAGAAAATTTTCAATCTCCCAGCCCAAATCGAACGATTTCATCGATATTGATACACCTTCAGCATCAAATTTAACATCCCAATTATTGTCTTGTAACAAAGTTACTTTAAAAAAAGACAAATTACCCAATGTTATAATTAGTAATTTAAATAATTGTCCTCATTTTACTGTAAATATTAATTTAAATAATTAAAATTCGTTCTGTATATATTTGTTTAGAGAAAATTTATTTTTATGTTTTTTAACCCCTTCAGAGCACATTTTTTATTTTTTGTTCATGTGGTCGTAGATAAAGTTTTGTATGACACTTGTGCGCAAAAGTATAACTTCACGCACTTGTATAATAAATAACTATTTTCTAAATTTAAATCCAACATCGACTTTTGGGAAAAATTTAAAAACTAAATTTTACCAAGGCACCGGAAGTTTCTTAAAATGTTTTTTTTTCCGGTCCGGTTACATTTTTAAATTTCCTGCATTTGCCGTGTTATTTCCTTTATCAAAATTGATTGATGTCCTGCTTCATCCCTATTATCTACGTTCTTGGTCCTGGCGAATCTTCACTTTACCTTTCAGAGAGTGGCTGCAGTAATATAATATCAGTCACTAAAACGGGAAATCACATTATCCCTTGTTAGATCCCAGATGTAACTAAGGGTTCAACCTGACAGCTTTGTCTTTGTAAAATATCGAAAGAAAGAGAATTGACAATTGAAGAAAGCATAAAAAACAGATAATTCGATTGACTGAATATTTCTATTCGTAATGTTCTTTTTCAGAGCAATTATTTTTAAATATCTCTTGAGTTATTGAGAAAATATTTAGTTGAATGCCCTTTCATAAAATATTTGATGGTATTGTTAAATTGAAAAGAAAAATCTTTTGATAAAAGTTCTTCTACATATACATAATCAGCAAACCCTTACACCATTTGATGGTGTAGGGTATAAACGTTCTTCTAACAAAACGTATCTACAAAATAATTATTTTCAGTCAAAATCGATCTTTACAACTTTCATCTATAACTGAAGGATGTCTGACACATTTTTATACGTATGTGTATACATTGGGGTGATGTTTACTGAGACCTAAAGATCTATTGTGCCTCCATTCTTCTACTTATTGTCTGATGAAAGTCTCAGAGACTAGTAGCTCATTTCCTGGAGGAATTTTAGGATATCTGCAGGCTTCAACTTAGGCTAGATAGTTATGGTGTACCCAGTTGGTCCAGAATATTTCTATGGTAAAGAAAAAAGTACGTGGTTGAAAACACGGGATTTAGGAACCGTTCTGGAATCGTTTTGAGTACTCCATAGTGCGCAAATTCGAATTAAGGATGGACACATTAATTTCTCACACTTTCCAGAAGGTAGTTTTTGAACGGTGCTAACTCAGTTGGAACGCGAAAGGAATACAACACTTGCAGTTCCATCGCTAGTTGGAAACCTAAACGAACCTAGAAAGATAATGGTATTTAGCCTTGGTCTATCTAAGTCTGTGGTGTCAAGCAGAGCTTCAGCGCGAGTGTCTCTCTGCTATTCAGTAGTCTTCTAGGTATTGTGCCCTAGGATTCTGAATTGCTATGTAATCTGCAAGTAAGTGGATGGGAGTCTCTTTTTTTGCTTTCTTCTTGCTCCACTATTTTGAGCTTTTTAAGGTTCCCCTTCAGAACACCTATTAAAACTCTTAGTGCAGTTTTACTCTGACTTAGGCATTATTTTGTTCTCACATATTAAACTGGGCACACTTTTCTATGGCGTGAACTTCCGATACTTGGGGTTTCTCACAAAATTTATGATTTCTAAAAAGCGAGAAGGGAATTTTTCCAAACTCGTTAATATTTACTTTATCATATTCTCTGAAAATGGATGGAATGAAACAGAGTAAAATCGAAATATCCTTTGAAAAAGGGTGAAATTTGATTCTTTTTCCTATTGGTATTATGCTTTTCAAAGCTGTTTGTCACTTTTTCATTTTATACAATTTAGGTCATGATTTTTCCACGATGTGTCGATAAAAATAGCAAAAATTCCAAGGTAGGAACTAAATTCTCTTCCCTTTATTTTCACACATATCGAAACAATGTTGTTTATCGAATTTATACACGCTCCCACCCCCATTATTTCTGTTTTCCCTCCAAGTTTAGAATTATTAGTTCGAAAAAACGAAGCCCACGCTACGCATGAAAAAAATGCCGAGAGAAGGTGTAAATTGGTTCTTTCTATAACTAGACTACAAGGATGTTTGTTGCCTTTTGTAGGTACATTTTCTATTTCCATCTATAAGATTGTACATTTTCACTTTAATACCAAACATTTAAATACAGTGGCACAAATATCAATCAAGGTAATAACATCATTGGGATCACTTGTATCGTACAATATTCGATCTACGCCTGGCTATAAATATACAATACAAAATAAGACATTTCCTTCAATATACGCCCAATCTGAGAATTTCCTCATCGCTGGCGTAGATGAACATCGATTTGAAAGGTGCAATTGATTTTTGTAGTATGTATGTATGTATGTATTTTGGGTTAACATTCACTGAGACCTAAAAGATCTATTGTGCCCCCTTACTTCTACTTAGTTCCTGAGGAAAGTCTCAGAGACTAGTAGCTCCTTTAGCCCTATTTCCCCGAGGAATTTTAGGATATCTGCAGGCTTCAACGTAGGTAACTGTCCCTCTTCGCTAGTTCATCTGCTATTTCGTTTCCTTCTATTCCAGTGTGTCCTGGAATCCACAGTAAGGTGACTATATTGTTCTCGCCTAGTTCATTAAGTTTGCCTAGGCATTCCCACACCATTTTGGAACTGATTACACAAGAACGCTTTAATGGCTGCTTGACTATCAATCATTATGTTTGGTCCAATATTTATATTTTTAAATACTTTATAATATAAAAACTAAAACATGTGATTTTGTTACAGAGATCCAGACATCACAGAGATTCCGAAACGACACTTTCACCGGAAACTACACATATCATTTTATTGGAAACTAGTAAGTAATTATGTTAGTATGCTTGACTTTTTCTTATATAATATGGCAAACAACATAAACAGTTTTATTTTTATTTTTCAGACATATAAATGTATATATGTTTGTGGTAAGCATTCTAAAGCCAGGTCCAGAATATGTAACAGAACATGTTAAATAACAAATTTTTATAATTGGTTAGAGAAATTCAAGTAAAAAAGTTATAAAATACAATGTTATACATACAGATACCGCAAAAGATTCCACAAAAAATTGCTTTGCTAGTTCACCTGCCATTTTATTGCCTTACATTCCAGTGAAAGCCCACAGTAGGGAGGCGACTCTGTTCAAATTGCATTTACTCCTTGTCAAAAATCCCCACCTCCAGAGAGGGACATTTTACGTTCCTATTGATGGATTCGTTGCACTCGACACCTAATATCCTCATATTCACCAATACGACTGCAAAAGATCTTCCGGTAGAGTTGCTGGTATTGTTTGTTCAAGAATTTGCAAGTAATTTAGACATATTTATTTGTTTATCTGTGATTTTTTTTACAGATCCCTGTTTGGTGCATTATTGTAAAAAGGGTAGGGAATGTGTAGTTAATGATGGTGAGCCGACTTGTGTGTGTCAGACGCATTGCCCACCATACGAACGACCCGTGTGTGGTACGGATGGTCAAATTTATTCGAATCACTGCGAAATTCACCGAGCTGCCTGTCTGTTATCAACTTCCATCACTCCCACCAGATGGTCGGTTTGTGATAACATAGGTAAGTGTTTATTTCACTCAAAGTTTTAAATCTTTATATATTAAGAAAAATATTGTAAAAAACAAGGTACTAATATTAATTTGCTTCCTACTGGAAGGGTAGACTGGTTTCTGAAAAAGTTGCGATAGTGTCCTGGATGTATTCCAGTGATGATACTTCTAGATGTGTCCCATGGTCGGACCTTAAGTTTCCTGCGGGCTGTGCTAAGCTAAGCCTTTAGCATGTCCCCAGATCAGTTATAGACTGGTCTGGGACTGCTTAAAAAAACCTTAACAACAAATTCCCAAACAAAAATATTAGAATATTACTCGCCCGGTTTCACACATTATATTTCAGTTTGTTATGACTCTTAATACGGTATCTAGCTAATATAATAGCTAGATATAGTTGAACTCTTAGAAGTTGGAAAGAATATTTATATAGTCAATTATTTCCGTTGGATAATTATCTTTAGTAGATGGCAATTACATTATTTCACGACTTGGTCAAGTCGGAAAGTTTTATAGTTTTTCTGTTCATTAAAACTTTCCGTTCCGCTATAATTCACAAATATTTTCTTTTTTCAATAATGTAAGAGATGGCCGTTCAAAGAATATTTGATTAATCAACAAAAGTATTGGTGCTTGACATATAATGAATATGAATCTGCTAGTGATGAGCAAAGCAAGACCAATACCAAGAATCGGAGAGTCTTGGTCTTCGACCTGCTCAAATCGTCTTGGTCTTGTGCACAAAGTCTTGGTCTTGTTCAATTTACCTATTACTTATTCTTATACCTCTTGAGATCATCATGATTATGAATTATTAATAATATACAATCAATAATCAACTAGCAAAATTATTGTAATGGTGACTACTGTACCCTAGTGATGAGCAAAGCACGACCAAAACCAAGACCAATTTTGCGCATCACTTGAATCTGTAGATCGATACTATAAAATGTAAAATATTGACTAATGAACAAATCGAGATGGACATATACAGAACAATAAAAAGGCACATACAGATTGCGTAAATTACATCGGAACCCTCGCCTCGGATTACACAAGTACGACAAGGATATATGAAAGAGAGAGAAAGAATAATTGTGCGCGGTCATCACTTTGTTTCATCTTAGGGGTGTATACTTATTTCCCGAGACTGGCCGAATGGTCCTTTACAGAGAGAATTCACTAGTTGGTGGTATAACGATGGTATTCAGTATGCTCCCAACACGGAATGAGTGAGGGTGTTGAAGAAATTAGAAAATACAATCGTTATTACATAACATGTACATCTTAAAATTCATTTTTGTCAACATGATCATTTCAGACCAAGTTGACAATTTCTAACTACAATAGGATATTATTTTAGCCATTGTAACTTGAAAATGAAACAGCATTTTTGAGAGAACCATAACTAATAAACTAAAAATCCCTTCCATTAATAAATTAAATTGAAAAAATAAAATAAGTAGGTAGGTACCTACACCTATTCTAAACATAAAATATAAACTTCCTGAAAAAATAAAAATCCATTCTAAAGGTAAACATAATTTTAATGAATTAAGTGCTCAAATAAACCACCTTCCTGTGCCAGACAATAACCAAATCTGTGATAAAGATTTGATCTCATATCTCTAAGATTATTTGGCGTAATGCTGGCACAAACGTGCTGTATTTCCACCCTCGAAAAAAAGTCAACGATAACGAGACAAAAATATCATTTGTACAAATTAATCTGCGCTTCTGGCAACAGCGGTTAAAATAGGGGGGCAATGAGCATTCGGCAGTCTCGGGAAATAAGTATACACCCCTAAGGTGAAACAAAGTACACGCCTTAATGACCGCGCATAATTATTCTTTCTCTCTCTTTCAGCTGTTTTTCTGTCGTACTTGTGTAATCCGGACGGTTCCGATGTAATTTACGCAATCTGTATAGTGTTTCTAACGTGAATGTAACGACAATAAAATAAAGCAATGTAGTCAGATTTATTTTCTAAAATTTTCGGGATCACTATACAAATGTTCCCCTTACTTCAGTAAACCGTCAGCTAAAAAAATATGAATTTATTAGTAAGAATTAAAATAAGCCGCTTGAAATTGCTGGAAAAAGAAGAATAAATTAAAACCACTTTATGTTTGCTACTATTTTTGAGAAAATTTTGAATAGCTGGCAACGTAGCGGCAGGTGGATTGGAAATCGAATAGTCCAACTCCAGCAATTGGCATAATATAACGAATTAACTGGTCAGTTATTAACGCGGTCCATTGTGTCATAAAAAATTTTAACGACCCAAAAAAGTTGGGTTTACTTAGCATTAATTTCATCTAGGGGCGTGTGCGAATTGTGTTGTAGAGAAATATTATTAATATAATATCTATTTATTGGTTGAGTGAGTTTAGTTATATTATATTACAAATTTTATGAGTTTTGTATGCAGGTTAATTTTAAGCTACTATATTTAATTCTATGAAAAACATTATTTCACGATACGGGATTAAAAATATGGGTCACTACATTAACATTAAAATAACTATAACAAGAATACATTGTTATGGGCAGAAGCTGAGATGGCAAATTCCTTTTTTTTTGTATTTATAGTCGTGAAATATACTGCGACAAAGGAAAACATTCGAACTAGGAGCTAATTTCAAGGAACATTCCTAACCAATTTAACCAAACAAATATGTTTATAGAATTGTCTTCTACACCTTTTCAAAATATAAATTCACTCTACTAAAAGCAATTTTCTGAAATTGCCACGTTTAGAATACATTATTTAGCGTAAATTTTTCAAACAGACGATAATGATTTTATTCTGGCAGTGGATGAATCTATCTAGTTAAAATTTTGATATCTTTCTCGTCTAAAATTGTTTGTGGAAAATTTCCTTATATCAGACCATTTCTTCCCAGATTTCCGGTATCATTCGTCATTCACTCCATCATAATTTATCCTTCATCCCAGATATTGAAAGAGATAACTTGTGGTTTCCTTGTAATGGAAAAAATGACCCTAAAAACCTGCAGCTGGAAAATTTGAAAAATATTTTTAGGAAGCGTATTTAGATCAAGGGGTTTGAAAGCTAGAAGTGAAAATATATACGGGGCTAGCCGAAAAGAATTTTTTTACGGTTCAAGTTAGAGATTCGGTTCTAAATCTGGAATTGTAGTAGTACAGTCCTTTAAATAGTATATTTTGTTTCTATGACCATTTTTTCTGATGTCTACACACGTCATATTTCTTTGATATTTATCAACATTTTGGCTACTGGCAAAACAAGGTCAGTTGCCTAGACAGATTCGGCAGCAAAAAAGATCTATTTCTTTTTATTCTAGTGTGTCCAGGAATTCACAGTGTGATGACGATGTTGCTCTCGCCTAGTTCATAAAATGTTCCTAGTCATTCCCATTATTTGAAGGTGCATTGTTGAAAGTAGTTTCATGAATAGCATTTATGTTTGTATTAGATTATTCACAAGAAAGTTATAGCAGGTCAAATATTGAATTAAAACTTTCCTTTCGAAAATTTATCATGCAAACTAAGCGTAGGTACTACCAAAGAATACGATACCATTTTTAAAGACAAATTACTTAACACCAAAATAACTAAATTGGAATTATATACCATAGATTGATTGATAATAGACCATATTAGTTTTATAATATTGATATTATACGTTGTATTTCCTATGATAGTTGTTTTGACTTTATGTTCAATTAAAAAAAGTTCATTTTTGCTAGTTACTATTTATTCTTCCGTTTGTGCCTAACAGCTCAGGCACTTGAACTAAATCTTTATACCATTTCCCATGTTATCTACTTCCATTCCAGAGGCTCCTGACTTCTATATAGGCAACTAGTTGGACTGGGGGATTTTCAGTAGTTGTAAAAGTTTTATTATTTCCTCTCCAAAGTGCTTCTGTTTGAGTACTTGCAAGTTCTCATAGATGCCAAGTATGTGAGTAGGTGTTTCATCGTAGAGTTCACATTTTCTATACTTGGGTTCACTAATTTTGCCCATTTTGTGTAGATGCTTCCTCAGGGTGCAGTGTCCAGTAACTAGATCAGTAACTGTCTTGAAATGTCTCTTACCCAGATTCAGCAGCCTGGTTGAGAGTTCTTTGTCTACCTTGTTCAGTAAACTCTTTGTATGGAGGTGACCTTGTGAAATGGTGTTCTTTAGCAAGTTCTTATGCAATTATTTGTGATTCCATACAACAGTTCCTGACCTGAAGTCTTCTTTAGAACCTTTTTTATCTAACTGGTCCGCCATTTCGTTACCTGCAATCCTCTCATGTTCTGGCACCCATATTAGAGACACTCTGGTGTTTCTTGCCAGCCTGTTAAGGGATTCTTTATAGTTTTTTACCAGTGTAGACCTAGTTATTGGAGTGCTTTAATCAGAACCTGGCTGTCAGTGAGTATTTCAATTCTTTGGTCAGTATATCCTCTTATGAATACAGGCTATAGCGGCAATCGTCTCTGCTTGAAACACAATAGATAGATCAAGGCTACATACCATTCTCTTTCTAGGTCTGTTTAGGTTTCCAACTGGCGATAGAATCGCAAGTGCTGTATTTATTTCGTAATCCAACTGATTATAGTATCGTTCTTGGGACTGTACAAAAACTACCTGAAAAAGTTGATGTGTCTATCCCCAACTCGAATTTGCGCACTATACAGTACTCGAAACGATTCCACAACAGTTCAACCACGTACTTTTATCTCTACCATAGAAATATTCTGGACCAACTGGGGCAACGGGTTAGTAAATTAATTACTTCTCAGTCCTGATGCTCAGAATGATTATTCCAGTAAATATCTAGAATTGTCACAATTCATAAAAAAGTAACTCAATAATTTTGATTGTCGTTTTGTTTGTATTGTAATAAACTTTTATAAAACAGTGATCCAGATTATGTTATAATATATATCACATTTCCTTCCAATTAAAACAACCAACCCTTTGTAAAATTTCCACAATTTTATCGAGTTTGCTTGGAATTAGGCTGGTAAAACAAACTTTCCAACATGAACAATTCGGTATAGACGTAAATTTTTGGTCGCTTCTCTATACCCTCCTTTTAATTTTCCTCATGTTTAACTGTCACATAAACAAAATTTAAACCTAACAGGGTATTTAAATGCGAGTGCTTTTGCTAGAAAATGCTTTTACATGTTTTTTTAATTAAAAAAATTTGGTATATAAAATTGTCTGTTGATATTAACTAACCGTTCACATCAGATTTTTCAATATCCTCCATTTTTTAGTAGACTTTGATAGTTTTTATTAAAATAAAGGCATACTAAAGGCAAGATATGATTGAAAATCAATAGAATAAGTTAAAACAAAGTTAGTGAAGTTCGCACTAAAGTCTATCTACAAAAAGAGGAAAGAAGGATCAACTCTTAAGTTGATTCGAGAATAAAACTAAAAAACACGCTTTATATGTAATCTGAATTTCGGAATAGAACTAGCAAGAAATTATAACAATTGATATCGAGCACCCCACGCTCTTACCATAATGACATTAATTTTCTCGTTAACTAAGAATTATTTTTTACTTTTTAGTGCGATTTACTAAAAGGTGTGTTTTGTTTTTAATTTTTTTTCTCGATGTCAGATCAAAGTTATGTTTTTTTTTTTATTTCAAATTAATCTGAGCGTTTAGTGGGTGAAAATCAAGTTTAAAGATTGCGTTACAAACAAACATACATACAATTGAAGCTAATATATAAAGCGTGTTAAAAGAAGACTACACATCACTGGTATTAATAACGTGCACATATTTTTTTTTTGAAAACTTGGGAACGACTTAATTTTGTTCAGCTTTACTTTACTTAGAAAACAGTGGAGATGTCGTCCTTTTGCTGTAACCAGTGTTGATCGTCGTTGTGTTAAAATTTTGGCTGAGACAGAATTTTATTGTTTACTAAACTGGTGAAAGAAAAATACCGTACTTTAGGGTTCTTCCTCTTGTTGATAATGTTTAGAGCGGTTTGTGACTGCTCTAAGACTGCTCCTTCGAATTTGCCTTTTGCAATAATCGCAAATGGATGTTAACCTCTTCATTAATTCATCTACTGCCAACAAAAGAGGCGAAGACATACCTCCTTCGAACAACCTCTACCTGCTCTATCTATGACTGTGGTCTCGTCAATATTATTACCCTTTTCTCCAACTGGCGTTTATCCACTGACAAATAAGGAGTGGGACCTCTTTTCTGTTCAGAGTTTTGCTAAATGATCTACCAGAGTACCCTCAATGTTTACACATGCTGCCATGGTTATCTCTCCAGTGCCAAGTCTGTTCACTTGCCTGGCTGATACACGCATTGGCGGTTGTTGATGGGGTTTATTAACAAAATCTCATTTCTAATGTATCTGTATTTTCAACGTTTCAAGGAAAAACATTTTTTAATCTTGTCGCATTTATAGAGCGTCGAGTTCTCTGCAGATGCCTTCTCGATATCAAGTTCCCTTTTAAATCTACATTAGAAATTCCATTGAGAAACTTTTGGCGGTTAGTAAAAGAATTCATACAAATTCATGTGCTTTTGGAAGTTAAGGGATATCAACGTATACGCCTGGGGGTCTTTACTGTCCATCTGTAATATATACTGATTGTTTAACTGTCATTAAGCTTACATTAGTTTTACTACCTGCGACAGATCGCCTCTTGTCAGTTTGATTATTTCTTCAACTTCTTTTTACTTAAGAGAGAAATCATAAGCAGGCTGGCGCCCAAACTATCTTTCCACATCAACAAACCTCTATATACAGAAAGTCGAGAAAATATGAAGGAATCGTCTCGCTTGGTAAATATGCCTTGGTATTTCAAGCATAGGTCTATGCAATACTTGCATGTGCAAGGGCCAATAACATGAGAGCCTACAGCAACAGGCAGATCAGGATCTACAGTGACAGTCATGCTGCCCTTAAAGCACTTCAGAGCTCTAAGGTAACATCTCGGCTGGTATGGGAGTGCGGCGAAGAACTTAGAAGACTGGCGACTCGGAACAGTGTAACACTGGAGTGGTTCCCAAGTCACAAAGGAATCGTTGGCAATGACGAACTTCTGTGGGCATCCCCAGATGCTCCACTAGGTTATGGTTAAAAGGGTGGGTAAAAGAACAACCCAAAAAACACTGGAAGAATACGCCCAAGCAAATACGTGGGAAGAAATTTATAAAAGAACCATCAGAAAAAGTAGCGAAAGAATTGCTTTCAATGAGCAGGAACAAACTACGCACCATAACGGGGCTTCTTTCGGGACACTTTCCCACAAAGGAGCACCTGAACAAAATAGGGCTGTATAACGGAGACCTTACATGCAGAAGATGCAAAAAGGACACCGAAACAGCTCTGGGGTGCTATTCTCGATTTCATACGTAACAATACGTATACGCAGCGTATACGAACTTTTACGAATGGAAATAATCGTATACCAAGACTCATGTGCATTCTTGAACACTATACGACCTCTTCATTCGTCTACGTGATTTGTGGTCGGATGAAAACTTGACAACACTGTGCCAAAACTGCCAATGTGTCAATTTTCTCATGGTTTACTACATGTTTACAATACAATACAAAAAATAAAATTTTTGCTTATATAAGAAAAAACCGCGTCTGTTGAAAATAGCACACGGAAAATTCATAGAAATATTATCAAATGGAGAAAACAAAGGGAAACATAACATCCGATCAGCGTAAGGAGTTGGTGGATTTTATTAAAAGCCATCCACAACTCAACTCTGGAAAATTCACGAATGATTTCACATACAAGAAGGCCCAACAATTATGGGAATCTCTAGCAAACAATTTGAACGCTATGCCAGGGGCAAACAAGGATTGGAAAAAATGGCGTAAAGTAAGTCATATCTATATTCTTCATAATTTTATTATTTTGGTTGATTTACAAATATTTCAGACTTGGCATGATATCAAGACTAGAACAAAGAGCAAAAAAAGCATGATTAAGCAACACCGCAACAGAACAGGTGGAGGGCCACCAATAGATATACAAATATCAACAGAGGAAGATGAAATACTGGGCATTATGGGCCCAGTAGTGGTTGATGGTCACCAAGATATTTTGGAATCCCAGGTAGAGTTCGATGGATCAACCATTACAAATATACTCTCTCCAGTCCAAGTTGATATGGAACATGACTATTGCTGGGATATAACAAATAATGAACTCAATGCCAGCAACGACAATGTTCCTAGCAATGACAATGTTCCCGTTCTTAAAGAAAATAATCCTCCACTGGAATTAACTTCCTCATCTAATGTGAATGTTAGTGAAAATAGAAGGGTTAAGCGATCCAGAAGGCTAGAAAGGCTGGAAAAAACAATTTCAGCCACAGCAGAACTTTCCAAGCAGACAGAGAGGGATATAACAATGAGAAATAGCTATTACAATAAAAAAATTGAGCTTTATGAAAAGGATGTCAATGCTAAATTGAGAATTGCATCTGCTCTAGAGAGAATAGCAAAATGCAAAGAGGATTAAAATATCATTATTGATGGGATATTTGGTTCAATGAGTTCCTAAAAGAACTATTATACCTGTGATGAAAAAAAGTGATCTCTCTTTTTAGTATCTTAGATTAGGTAGTTTTGTTGAGATGATACTCAAATATTTTATTTTCATTTTGTGTTTTGTTTTATTCATTTTTGTTTTGTTTGAACTTTTATTTAGTTGTTGAAATGATAAAAATATTCATTTTGTTTTTAAAATAATCTGATTTGTGTTTTTTCATAGTTATAGAAATATATCTGTTTGTTGTACAACTTGTGTTCACATTCCACATTGGGTTGAGGAAATGAAAAAAAATTACTAGTTGAATTTTATTCTTATATTTTCAAGTTTGATTAAAAAATTTGACAATTTGTTTACTGGATTCAAACAATCTACCAGTTACAGATGGTCTGAAACTATAATTTTGAAAGTGGTCATTAAAAACAAGTCAAGAAAAAGAGAGTTAATGAATTACATAACTTATTTGGTATTGATACAAAAACATTGAAACTTAATAAAAATTAATGGATTCACTACAATAAAATCAAATCATATCTTATATTGTAAAATGATTTCTTATAACTCTTTCTCTCAATAATCTTCCAGCTGCTAATTCAGGATTTCGCAAATTTGGAAACACCAAGACATCATTTTCAGGTTCATATAAACCTAAATCAACCTGGCCAAAATTAACATCCCCATGATCTTCTAACTCAACAGGTGGAATATTGTTATTTATGCATATGTTATGCAAGACAACACAGGCATTTATGATTTTAGAAGATTTCTCAGGACTGTAATGAAGTACTCTATGCTTAAGAAGACATCGAAATCTTAATTTCAGTACTCCATTACACCTTTCAATAAGGGACCTTGTACTCTTCTGCCTATCATTGTACCTTTCTTCTGGGGAATTTTGTTCTGGATTTTCAACTGGTGTCATCAGCCAGGGTCTCAAAGCATATCCTGAATCACCTATAATGATGGATGAGATTAACACATTAGTAAATGTACACTTAACTGATTCCATATTATTTATTTGATACCTGGAAAATTTCTTTGATCATTACTTACCCAAAAGAAAAACTTTGGTATTGTTTCTATGAAGGTTCTGCATGTATGGTAATACAGCACTATTGTTCCATATAAAACTATCATGGGTGCTTCCTGGGTATCTTGCACAAACATTCATGATTCTTAAATCAGTATCACAAATCTGAAAAATATGTAGGTATATGTGTAATGTGAGGATTAATTTTGATCTGAAATGTGTATTACCAGCTGTACATTTATAGAATGATACCCCTTTCGATTAACATATACTGCCTCTGGATATATAGGGTGATCTATCTCTGGAGGATATATGGCGACATGTGTACAATCAACACAGCCTAGTACTCCAGGAAAATCATGATTGAGATAGAACCTGCAAATCATTTTTTAGTTGATAAATCATTACAATAAACATGCGTTACCAACTTATTACGTATTTGAGAAATTTCTTCTAAATTTCTTGGCATTTTCACATAATGATTGAATATATCAGGCATATTCAAAGCAGTGATAACTTCCTCAATACATCTACTCACTGACGGCTGGCTCATCCCATGATTAATATTACTACCTACATCAAGCTGATAGCTCCCAGATGCAAAAAATCTGAGAGCTGTTAATACCTGAAAGGAAACAATACTCAAGTAGTTGTCATGGCATATATCATCTGAAGCATTACAACTTTACTCACTTTTCTTTCAATACTCAGGGCTGATATTCGGCTGGGATGCCTCATATAAGGAGTTAGCAAATCAATAAGATCATAAGTGCTAGCTTTATTGAGTCTATATAGTTTAACAAAACCTAGCTGGGTCTCTTCAAATGCATCATCGTATACCCGAAATCTTCTTCTATTGTAAGCGAGGAGCTCTGCATTTTCCAGAGCATCAATACCAGCTATTCTGATGAGCTGATTTAAATTAGCCATATTCAATAATTTCTTATCTGAGATACCTATTTCTTATTCACATAAAATTGACTTGTCCATCCGGCATCCACCCACATCAAACAAAAAACAAATCAATTTGAAATTTAATTTCAAACTACACAATCCTAACAAATGTTAACCACTTTTTTTATCATAAGATGCAGTATGCGCATGCCTCTTATGAAAATTCGCATTCGCATAGAAGATTCGTATGCCTAGTACCCATACGTGTAAATTCATACAACTGGCGGATGCTTTATTTCGTATACTACGATTCGAGAATACCTACAACTACAAATCATACGCAAATTGTCGATGACCATCAAATTTCGTATACGCAATTGACTCGAGAATAGCACCCCAGCACATATTATGCAAGTGTAAGACGCTGGACCACAGGTGGCAAAAACTGTATGGAATACCCCAAATGACTCCAGAAGACTTCTACAACCAACCAGTAAAGAACCTGTATGAGCTAATACAGGGAACGGATTGGCTGTAGTCAGAACACTAGGAGGATCCACAATAAGTCCAAGAGGCTGAGGTGGTGCCGGCAAAGGTTCGGTTCCTTTAAAAAAAAAGGCACGAATTCAGCTCTGGCATATCGTCTTATAAATTGAAGTCCAACGGTTAGGAAACAAATAACAAATTATGAATTTGCGCTCGACGAGCAATTTATATAAAACAAACATGAAAATTAATACATCTAGGGAAAGAATAAGGTTGAAAAAATCACAACCAGAAGTTGTTACCAATTGTCTTAATTTTAGATCTTGAAACATAAATAATACGACCACTTCGTGTGATGGAATGTACTTTCCATTTTAATTGGTTGACATCCTGAGTAATTAATAATAAATTAGTAATTTAATCTTTTACCGAATGGTTTTAACCACCAGCTGATTACCTTAATTGAATTTCGCTCCGCTCTTCGTTACAAAATCATTTATTAAGTAGCAGTGCGTATCTATGTCGACTACAAGGGATGAATCGCTAACAACATAGCAGTCAGTAGGATCTCTAATTTAATTTTCTTCTAGTAGAAATCGAAATTAAATTACAATAAATATTTCATAAGAAAGAGTATCCATGATAGGAAGGCTTTATTTTTTGTGATTAAAATCATGGATTGTTACTGTTATAAATTTAGGAGCAGTTTTACTCCAAATCCACCGTTTTGGTATCAACGTATAATGCGGAAAGGACGAGAAATACTATTAAGTAAAGCGGTCCTCTTTATGATTTAAAATATCTTTACGTTTATGAATGTAAGTTGAAGTAAACAAAATATACTATAAATGGAAATGCTGTTACCCTTGGGAAATGGTACAGATGCCGAATGTTATGGCAATTATAATCCATAACTTGATAAAATGGCCGGGAAGGGTGGCGTCTAAATAGCTACGGAAGGCTTCGACTGGGTTATCTCTGAAAAACAGTAACAGGAAGATTTTTTGAAAATAAGTTAAATTATTTTCACATTTGACTATTGTATTGCTTGAATTGTCTAAAACTATTAAGATTAGGTAGAGTGTGAAGAGTCGAGTCTAGGGATGACTACACCTCGACCAAATTCATTTCAACTCTGAGATGCGCAAACAAAGAAGCGAGATAGTAATGACAGTGTCGCTGAATAAACGCATGTACACTCGGCGGAGAAAGTTTAGTTAGTTAAATAATATCCTAAATAAAATCCTGAGAAATTTGGCAAAATATTCCATTTTAGTTATTAACTCTGTGTCTCCAATGTCATATATTTAAAAACATTATGCACTACATTATTTCTTGTGTTTTAGCGACTTAAATTCCATATTAAAATTCCTACGCGGATTGTTATTTCACAACTCAACTGAGCTGCTCGAAGAAAACACCACGAGTCCGCAGGACGAGTGGTATTTCGTTATAATATAAATCGACAGACTTATCGCAAAGATTCAATCACTACTTGTGGTATTACTGAAAATATGTCTAATGGCTGCATGATGACAATCCTGTAAAAATTAGCACATTTCTGCATTCTTGTCCATCCTGTACCAATTTGAAATAAATTGTTAACTTTTGGAATCACTCAGCAAGAAAAATTGAAAACAAAAGGGATCATTTCTCAAATTTTATTCGCATGTATGATCGATTTTTTATTTTTTTATTTTATCGCATCAACATAGAGGGTCATTAGCGAGGGACAGTGTTAGTTTTTTAAATTCTGTTAACAATATTAATTCCAATTAGATACTTTAAAATGTTATTGCAAGAACAGCTTGTTCCAGGTGCTTGGTCTAATGACGTAGGAATCTTGTGTTTTGCTCTTTCTCTGTTGAATTTGGGGTAGTTAGTTATAAAATGTTTCACCGTTTGTTTTATTACATAATTTTCACATGTCGGTTCGCGATGTTTAGTAATAATTGCCAGATTGCCACGCACTATTGATTTAATATCAGTTTTTCATCACTGTCTACAATGTCTGTTACTATGATAGAATCCTTTGCGTTTCGTGCTTCACGAAGACATTATTAGGCCGCCTCTCGTTGCCTGATATTCCGATATGAGAAGGAACCCACATAAAAATAATTTTTTTCAATTTATTTAGTAGTGCCTTTCGAATTTTTGCTGCTATGATGTTAGTAGGGTGGGTTTGGCTTATTGTTTGTAGTGAACTAAGGGAGTCCGTAAGTGTGACAGCTTTCTTTATTTGGGAGCCATTTATTTCAGTGATAACATAATATAATGCATATAGTTCGGTTGTGTAGACACTGCATTCGAATGTTAAGTTTTCCTTGTTGCTGGTAATAATACTGTTGCACCTACTCCTTCATCAGATTTTGACGCATCTGCGTAAATTTGAGTATGATTTTGTAATATCAGTTGATGACTTGTTGTATATTTGTTAAACTCGTTTAATCTTGTAATGATTTTTGGTGTTTTCACTGTCCATTGTGAAGGGGGTTCGTAATAAGTTGGGGTATGATCGATTATTCTAATAGCAAAAATTTTAAATTTAAATCAAAAATCGACCTGCTCCTGAATTTTTTCGTATTACTTTTTATTTAATTAATAATGAGTTTGTGGACGAACTGTATATTAAATATTTTAATGTACATCTAAGTTTTAAAAACTTTGACGTGTACGCCACTGTAATATTGTTCACTTAGTCGATTTCTCTTTGCCAAACTGAAATCTACCAACGTAATATTCAAATTCGATTATTAAATTAAATTTGCTGCTCTATCAAAGTCAAATTTGGTTTAATTTACAAGGTAGAATGAAATCCTTAATTTAATAAAAGGGTTATCTCATGAAGTCGGTGTGTCATAGACGTTAATGTTCTTAATTAGTATCAATGAATTACACCTGTACCAGCTTTATAAATTAAATTAAATAGGATAATATTGTATAAGCGAGGTTTCGAATAGATATTTGATATTTCCTATTGCATTGAAAGCTTCAAAGTGCTGATCTATACACTTTAATTTGATTTAGATTAATCGACGTTTAGTAATTTAGCTTAATTGAAGTTTTTTTTGCTCGGTGTTGTCTATCGCATCGAACAGTGTCGGGAGCTACCCCGACTAAAACCCCTCCGTTTGCCTTAGTGAGAGCTGCTCGGAACAACCGTCGGGCATTACTTTGGTATCTAAATCATTCATGTATTTCAAAGCATTTTGTTTATTATATTCTCAGCGCTAGTAGTAGTAGTAGTAGTAGTAGGTTTATTGTTCCTTCGTTCATACATTACATGAACAAGGAGAGTGACCTGAAAATAAGTAGTCACACGTAAAGAAAACATAAATAAAATATTATTATAAATTATTAGTAAGACCTAGCGTGTTTTCCATTTTCCTTCTTTCTTCCTTCCATCTCAAGCATTCAAAAAAGGTCTGCTCTGTTGTGTTTGGCCGCTTGCAGTATATTATGTATTCATCCGTGGTACTTATTTTGAAGCGATTTTCCACGTTTTCCACCTTTCTTGCCATTTATCCAAGATTAATCTGCGGGCTTGTTTTTTGGTTTCTCCCTGTTCTATGAGCATTATTTCTTCTACTAGTAGGTCTATTGGCGGTAAGTATCAAAAATATTGAGCAAAACTATTATAACAATAAATTACATCTACTAGCAAATCCTCCAGAGAAATTTGGTCTATTTTGAGCATAGAGATACTACAAATAAAAGCAACTAGCCAGTTCAGCATGTAATAGGTGGATATAAAGTCAGAGGTTTATACTGACTTTCTCTAATGGCACGCATGCTATAGAGACATACAAGAACAGGAAAACCTCTGATCGTCTGTCTCTTTCTCCCTTACCAAAGTTCAGACGGACATTCCCACCTACATAGCGGCCTATGGCTTGCTTCCTCTATCTGTAGTATCTCTATGGTTATCTTATCAATGACTTAAGTATTGAAAACTCGTTAGTAGATATACTATGTATGCCTCACTACTATAGAGAGGTTGTGCGTTGTGGCGTTGTAAAACATTTCGTGTGAGGATCGAACCGTGAACCTGCACATTCATAGCAATACATTCAACATACTCAGCCATGAGCTCTCTTGTGTATAAGATGCGAAGAAACGCCACAAGGCCTAGACTAAAAATGGCGGACGATGGTCTCCTGTAGACAGCGCATGCTAAAGGAATAAAAATGGTGGTGGACGAATAATGGCGGAATCTTGCTATCTCTCTTACACGTTAGCCCCTCCACCAAAAAGGGAACCTCTCTTTCTAACACATTGATTTCTCTATAGTGGTAGTGAGGTATACATAGTATATCTACTCTCGTTTATCAAACTTCGTTGATTGAAAAACTCAACAGCTATTCCGTCGACGTAGCTTCAAAATGTATTAAAAGTCGTGAAGCTCCCTTTTCTCCTTTTTTCCTTGCAGAAGTTAATAAATTTTAACCAGTGATAACTATACTTTGCATTAAAAACAAATCTTCCTGTGTCTTATCTGCTAAGAAAGTTTTTAATTATTCATGAAGTGGTGATTAAAGTTCCATCTTCTATGATTAGTGAGTCCTTTATAAAAAGTAGCAGCATTTTAAAACGTATCCACCAAGACTTTTGAGTCCCGAATAGTGATTATGATTAGATTAAAATCAAGCTAGCAGTATTATATTAAATCCTCAGGGCTATTTCGTTTAGACCGTTTTGTTATTTCAACAGCTTAGTTGTTTTAATCGACTTTAGTCGCTTCATCCATAAAATTCTTTTTTTAAAGGCAATAAAGCTTTTAAGTTTTTATTGTTTATTTCTTTCTGGTAAATCAGTTTACCCTCACAAATTCTTGAATATTCCACGTTTTGTACTCTATGCTATTATATATACATTTCATCGATTGTTTTCCCTTTTTGTGTTACAATCCCAGCCACAATTGCCAACTAACTGATTCTTTACTTATTCACCACTAAAGCTCTCATATGTCATCCATCTTTTGTCTGCAGAACAATTTCATTAATTTTTAACGCCATGAATTGCTTTTAAAATCTAGAGATCATAGCCACAAACTTTTGTACTTTTCTACGGTGTTTTCTACTGCTAGAGAAACAATTATTTGTTTATTCTAAAGGTTAAATATTAGTATATGAATAGTGGTCTACATTCTTCACTAGTTTGAGCTTTCGGGTTGCGGCGGTGTCCTATAAGAACACCAGTCAAAGTCTTGGTGTAGTGTCTTACTCTGGCCATTTCAAATGCTCTGGTCTTCCTTGGTTTCACCTATTTGTTCTAATGTTATATTGAGGCAGTTGTAGCAATAATGTTCTTTCCACTTTGTCCTGGAAATCTCATTAGGACTTCTATTTCATTAAGTGTTTCTAGTCATTCAGCGGTTTAGGGACGTCTTGAGTATCTGACATTATAATAAATCCTTTGCCTAGGATATTATTTATAACTTTTTTACAGACAAATTTACTTAACTGTTTCAGAAAAAGAACAACCCCTCAAAACAGAAGTTAACGGTAGCCTAAAAGGCGCACCATCGACGGCAAATGCAATTCCAAATAATTTGGATGAATATCAACTACCACAAGTCAACTCTTCGGTAAGTCGAACTTTTTTATCAATCTCACGAATAATGTCACGCTATTGGCTAGGATTAAGCTTTAAAAGGTATTTATATTATTTTCGTCTACTTATCAAACACTATTCTATATTGTATTTGTATTGTGACCCATCAGTCCATCCTTTCTTAACCGTATCGTGTATATCATACCGAGTTTCGTCAAAATAGATAATTGCTAATAAATATATGTATACTTACTTACAATTTCCACACAAAAACACACACACACTTTCTTGATGTCAGACCACCGACTAAAGAAAACACCTGCAAGCATCCTTCAAAAATAGTTATAGTTCAGTCAACCTATTAAAGGCACTCACTCGCTATCGCTCGTTCGTGTTTTAAACAATTTCGTTTATTAATCGCCTTCATTAACAAACTAGTTTATTAAATAACTATTAACGATTATTAGTTGAAATTATAACATTAAATGAATTTATCGTCGACTAAGTAAGCATTTTAAATAATTATAATATTGGATGGGCTATGACGGTATACTCTTAGTCTTAGAGCCAAACAAAAAGCCGGCAACTTCAAGTTCGCACTTTACCTTTTACGTCAACTATAACTTTTATTCCACTTTATGCGAAGCTGTGCGATAAGTAGTTGGTGAGGTACAGCGGGTTACCTCTTTTAATCAGACACCCGGGACATTAAATGAGGCCAAGGTACATATTTTCTTCAGTGAATCAGTAAACTGTATACTTTTTGCGTACATTGTTACACTGAATTCTCTTAGAAAAGCCTCGCTTTGGAATAAATTCACTCATTTCCGAAAGACTACCAAATGGAGTCATTTAAATGCAAACATCCATCGTTTCATCGTTAACGTTTTAAACGAAGTATCTGGAATGGAAGTTGAAGAGCATTAAAAAAGAAATTCAATTTTAAAATAATTTTAAGGAGTTCATTGGAAAAGTTAATTATTTAAAGCCATCTACTAACAAATTAAATTGATGAGAATTTAGTTTGTTTACGTATAAGAAAAATACGTCCAAATAAATAAATAAATAAAAGTTCGTCTTGAAATTTTATATTACATATCTGGAGGCTGTCGAAAGCTGTAAATGCCCAATTTTATTACGTCGAAGTGAAACCTGGTCCTTAAATGAAATTAATGAACCGCATTGAAACGTCTGAAACTCGGTGATTGCTTTGAATAGTTGGAATCTTTGGGGCAGAAAATGTAACCAGATGACAATTAATTTAGCTAAACAGAACGATTTACAGATACCGGAAAAGTATTTAAATTCTACTTAATTACAATGTTAAACCTATTCCCTAACAGGGAAAAAAATAATATTTGTGGGTTAACGTTTTATTGTTTCAGTTTGTATCGTATTTTTCAACATTCGTTTACAAAAATTATCAATTCTAGGCTTATTCTGTGGGTATATTATTCGTTTTGTAGTTAAAAGAAATTGTAGATGAAGGAACTGCTTCTGTTGTTGCACTTTCTTAGCTATTGAGTGGGAGTACAGTTTTTTTGGTTTTATACCCAGCCTCACCTTTCTTTAAAACCACTATTAACTTGGGGTAATTCCTAATTTAAAATTGTAGAACGAAGCATTGAATATTTTGACCAAAATGGGGGGAGGGGGTTAAAAGGTTTTCGATAGTTTTAGAAAATAACGATATCAATCTAGTAATTTCGCATATTGCGTTATTACTGTATGTCGCCGAGTCAAAATGTTTGATGTTCATTAATGAATTAAGATAAGATTAGAAAAATATGGGGCTTATGTGCTTCTAGGAGCCCATCACCTTTGCAGATCTATTGAGTGTGCCCTCCTATTATTCTAGAGTTCCTTTCTAGGCCCGTCCTTATTACTTGGCAAACCTCAGGTCCTTCGTATACTGGAGGTTTCCTCATCTTCTTGGCAAAAACTGCATAGGGTTGTGTCTGCCAATCCCATCACGGGCTAGTGAGTCTGCCTCTTCATTGCCCTTATGATCTGACTGGCCTGGTACCCAGGCTAAAGACAATCTATAATGACTGTCCAGCTCTTGTACCGTTTCCAAGTAGTCCCAAACAAGTTTGGAATTTATTTGCATGGAACTAATTGCTTTTATAGCCCCTTGACTGTCGGTGTATATGGCAATGGTCTTTTCCTCAAACTCTTGCTCTCCTGCACAGTGTTGCGCTGCTGCAACTTCTGCCTGAAATATTATTGTATGTTTACCTAAGCTCAGTGAGACTCCTTTGGCTTGGCTATATATATTACTACTCCTAATCCTTCCTCGGTTTTTGAGCCATCTGTCTTGTTTCTGCACTAATTGGAGGTCCTACCTTCCATGCCTCTCTGCATGTTATGACTGTTTTGAAGTTTTTCCCGAAGCTATACTTGGAAATCATCTCATTCGATGGCATTCCCATTATGGGGTCGATTTCCAACTCTCTGTATAGATCGTTATACACCTCACCGTGTAGCCTACTAATGGGTGCTTGTCCTCTGGTCAATCTACTAGCTATTGACCTGATTGAACTAATATTACTAGTTTTTTCAGATACATTATGATGAATGTGAACAGTGACCAAACATTTTTTTAAAACACTGTTAATAATTTAATAATAGAGCTTTTCTAACACCAGTGTGACCATTTCCAGAAATATTAATATAATATATAAGTTTATTTTGTGGCTAATAAACTTGTATGTTCCAAGGAGACGGAAGAAGCAGTGCCAGAAACTACAACTGAAGATCCTGAGTATATGGATAACGAAATAGATGAAGATGATGAAGACGGAAAAGACACTGATAAAAATGATTTGTATTTGGATAAAGAAGATTGTTCGATGCAAGAATACGAAGTTCTGAAGGTAATTTTTCAGACTTGTTCTTATTAACGGCAACAGTAATTTTAATCTAAATTTTATTAAATAATTTAAAACAGTTGATGTTATCGAAAAAGGACTAAAAACGGTTGAAGGAGACGGAAAATGACTGACAACAACTCAAATGAACTACCTAACAGCTAAGCGCAGGACGCTCAAAAACAGTTTCGTCTAGAACAAAACTTGAATCTACAATATTTATGATTTCTGAAAGAACTTTTAGAACGACAAAATAAAGGTTTACTTATACAAGTTTACAGTTTATTATCTTTTATTCCGAGCTGAATTGATCAAAAATGATTGGGCTGAAACGTCAACTTCAAAATTTTTAATAATATTGTTATCTACATTTTTTCCCATCTTTTTTTTAAAGGATAATTTGTTACTCTACAACCACGCCAGGTTGATGTCTCAAAACAATCACAGCAAGGATTATCTGGTCTCCATTATGTTTTCTCATTACGACAGAAACAACAATGGAAACTTGGAAGCTACGGAGTTGAATGAGGTAAGGATATTATGTCACGACTATATGCGAGTCATTTAAATGGAATTTATTAGCCTAGCCGGAAAGACATCATTTCTTAATTGGAGTAATAAATTGTTTTATTATGTCACTTGGCGGCGCGCTAATTCTCTGTTTTAGAGGTAGATGTAGCTATACTAATCTGATATTCTAACATAAAAATTTTTTAACTAGGTGAAAACTTTTGTGTTTTAAGTGAGAATATTTTTTTGAATATTGTACAAAACGGGTAGAAAACAACAACTCATTTTGATATTATTTTGTAAATCCAAATCTTGATAAAATTTATGTATTCAGAAATTGTATATTTCAGAACATCGATCAAATTACTTTTGTATCATACCCTTGTTATTCAGACAATGTAATATCGTCCATCAATACTGGCTACAGCCAATCGAAATAATAATAATATCTTTATTTGTTTTTGATTATACAACAATGTTGTATCAAGGAATATTATATTTTCTTAATTTTTGTCCCTGACCAAAGAAAATATTTTCAAGTTATCACACCTTTTGGTTAGAAGTTACGACAGGCATAAAAATGCTAGAAGTGGTGAGGAAAATGCAACCTTGCTCTATACGAAATATGCGACACCGATCGAAGCCAGGACGAATCCAGTGTATTTGTGTGTAAATCCATGATTAATTAACTACAATTTGTAAATTTGTGTTTAACTAAAATCATTTTTTTGAAATTCTTTCCAGATTTCTGCTCAAGAACGCCTGGACACTCTAAGTAAAGGTTGTTCCTTATCAAACATGATTCAATTCGATGATACTGACCATGATGGAAAACTCAGTATAAATGAATTTTATGTCGCATTTAGTAAGCTTTACAGTAAGTACTGGGTGACATATTGACATGAAATCCTCATCTTAAATGATCCAATTTATCAGGTTTCAATCTCCCAATATCTAAGAAAACGATAATAACTTCGATTTTTTATCTTCTCAGGTGTTTACGTTGTTTCCTTGGACAAGGCTTTAGAAACCAATCACCTGTCAGCACGCGTTGGTGATAACGTCGAAATAAAGTGTGACGTGACAGGATCTCCGGTTCCTCCGATTGTATGGAGGAGAAACAATGTAGATTTGGCTACGCTCAATGAAGAAGACGTACGTGTTTTTGGAGATGGAAGTTTATATTTGACCAGGATTCAGCTGCAACACGCTGGGAATTATACTTGTCATGCCCAGAGGAACAAGGATATAGTTCAAACGCACATACTCACAGTTCACAGTAAGTGACAATAAATTTTGGCAAAATATAATCCGCTATTTGTCATTTAATTTGTAGACGAAAATATCGTGCAACGAATCTGTCTTGAATTTTGCATTCATTTTAAATTTCGTGTGTCATAGCACTGTGGTGGGAAATTTGCCTCTAGCTTCTACCGATTTTGACCAACTTTCTTTTTCAAAACTCAACTTTTGTTTTAATGATTCGATTATTTGTTGGCGTGTATTATATCGGAAAGGGACTACTTTGCAGGCGATGCAATGTATTTGGATGGATAATACTGTTACTCCTTTCTATATAACAACTTTCTATATTTCTACAACTTTAACTTTCACAATTCCATACAAATAATGTCTCACGGCCAGAGCACAGATCTCAAACTTCTACTACTTCCAAATACTAAAACTAACTAATTTCAATTGTCCCGCTGTTGATACTTTTCGCCTGTTCTAGACAGTTATCGACTTTTCTCTTCTTCTTTTTCCTTATGGACCTCGACCTTCACATATCCTTAGAACAGGTACGACATAACATTTTCTTTATAGTAGTTGGTTAGTTATGGGTTGATTGATTAGGGCGGCACCATTTTGTAGTCTTTTTCACTAGATTCTTCTTGGAGAATTCCTCCTTTGGATCCTCTAGTCCTAGGAGTCTATATCTCCAATGAGACAATGCTTCACATTCGAAGATAATGTGAGATGATGTTTCCTCCTCTTCCGTCCACAACCGACAAATAGGTTCCTTCCTATACAGATTGCGAAGAGTCTATTCGAGCCATACGATTTACACAAGTACGACAAGTATAATTTGAGCAACACTACTTGAAAGAGAGAGAAGAATAATTGTGCGCTCAGCGATGGGCGTGTAAAAGTTTAAATGTGACATTGTTGCCGGATGAAAATGTTTAGTTTTACCTAATAGTGCATGAGCTCGAAAAAAGTTAACGATAACGAAACAAAAATATCATTTGTACAAATTAATCTGCGCTTCTGACAACTGCGGTTAAAATAGGGGGTCACTGAACACACACCCAACTGTTTTTGGTAGCTGGAATTGAACACACGCCCATCGCTGAGCGCACAATTGTTCTTCTCTCTCTCTTTCAAGTGGTTTTGCTCATATTTTCCTTGTCATACTTGTGTAAATCGTATGGCTCGAATAGACTTTTCGCAATCTGTATATGCCGATTGTGTGTATGTGATTTCTTAGAGTACAGTGACCGATTAGTCACTCTCCTTATCTGGCCCTTGCTGAGGCTTAATATATTATTAGTCAGCGTCTTCGAGGTTTTTTTTGACCAGGAGTTTGCTGTGTTCCTGTTTTGGCACGTGTCTTCAGTACGACTGATGTTTGGTTTGAATCCACCGAGATGTACAACCACGTACAGCAGTTTTTGTTATCCAAGTACCAGAGGTGCAGTTTCAGACCCTAGCTTTGCTCCCTTTTCATTGCCTACAATACCCTTGTGTCCCGGGACCCACTTAAGACTTACTCTATCATGGTTTGCCAGGGCTAATAGTTTTTGTAGGCAGTGCCAGACCAGTCTAGATCTGATCTGGGAACATGCCAAAGATTTTAGTGCTGATAGTATAATGATCTTGTGAGTTAGTACGTACTTTTTAGATTGAACTACGTTCCCATCGCATCCATCCTTTGAATTTACCAATATCCTCATGTTGTTGCAGAGGCTAAGAAATCCTATAACGACCCACTCGTGAAACGCCCAATTTTTCAATGCTTAAAGTAGGAACAGACAATATAATTAAAAATATGATTTCAGCTGTACCTGAAGTTCACGTAACCCCAAGATTGCAATCTAAGCGACCCGGGGAAGACGCTTTCATGTTGTGTCATGTGGCAGGCGAACCATTCCCGAAGGTTAGTGAAATACTTTTCTTTAAAATGCTTATTATTTTTAAACTAAAGCCTTACAGCGTCTGTTCCTTCTACAGTCTTTTTTTTGTATTATATATCAAAGATTTTTTATTTAATTTAAGGTGGAATGGTTGAAAAATGACGAACATCTCAAATTAGAAATGCCTAGAAAGTACCAAATTATAGGAAACGGTACTTCACTTAGAATAAGGAACATCGCTTTTGCTGATACTGGTGCTTATATGTGCCAAGCTGCAAGCATCGGTGAGTGTTTATTTTGGACTATTTGTTACGGTTCATTATACTCCACTCTAAAATAAATAGTTTATCAACAACTATGGTTTGGATGCATAAAAGATACATTTATTTATTTATTTACCTTCAAAAAAAAAAAAAAGAAAACCACACATATATTAAATAGGATACATTGCAAATCGCTTGTTCAATTAAAAGAAACAATGAAATGTTTACATCCTAAAACTGGTTCACAGATATTGACTTTGACACATTGTCTTCTATACATCCCAAAGGTGTCTGGATTCTTTAATTATTCAGTTAATTTCTTGACCTCGCCTGACCTTTCAAGGCCATTGATACAACTGGTTTCAAAACTCCACCATTTTGTCTGGTACTTTTCCCAAGTTCACATGGTTGTCGAACTATCGTTTTATACGGTTTTGAGAATTTGGAAAAAATTAACAATCAGGGATCCTCCTATGCAAATGGTTGTAAAGGTGCATGATTTCATGGATATAGACTCCTGATCATACAAAATCAAACCACTTAAAGGTCACACACCATCGAGGGTAAGTTGTCTACATGGTACCTATTGGGACTCCATTACCAGCACTGTTTCATATTTATATTTTCTTTTCAGACCTTATTACTATTATTATTCTTCTTCTTATTCTACTTTATTTCTTTGGTTCTTTCTTCGACTTCTTACTTCCTTGGGTTGGTTCCATTTCATCGAGGCTGCTACTGGACTTTCACTAGTATAGTTGTACGTACCTCCAACAGCCACTACCACATTGTAGCCACTTTTCCATCTCAGCTTCCCCTACAGCCACTACACCTTCAGCAGGCCAGGGTACCATATCAATAGGTAAAATCGCACAAGGATTTGGAGATGTAAAACACAAGTAAGACCTTTCCGATTATAATTTAGTGTGTGTATAGCCTAGAGTTCATCCTTCTACCTCATAAACAGTGAAGTCTTGTGGATTAATATTTAGAAGTGTAGTTTACCTCAAAAGTTGCATTGAACCCCACACAGATATTTTATATCTGGTTCTACCACCTTAGATAGGTCCATATGAGGGTATTCATAGTATATCTTGTATAGTTCTTCCTATAGTATTTAGTTTGAGTAACATTTTAGTACCTAAAACAAGGACATTATCACTTAAAATAATTAATTCAACCCTAATGTAATTAGTATTAGTTTAGCTAAGTAACCATAATATATCTATGTATAAAATAATACTTACAAGGAAACGCGTGTGATCCCAGAAGTATACTTTTGTGGAATTTTTCCATAATATAATAATTGGTTGTAAAAATCACCATTTCAATATTTACAATCATAATCTTTTGTTTGAAGGCAAGCCAAGCGCTGTCAACTATGTCATTTTTGGTAAGACCACAGAACGTATAGAATAGACAAATAGAAAATAGATCTTTATTAAACCCAGCGCATTGCGAATTGTTGTTAACTACCTTTTCTCCCATCGCACCCCTTTGTCTGTGGTTTAGAGATCACACGGAATAATACTGAGTATCACTGCATAAGTTGAAGTCTGAGGTGAATTATTATAAATATTTCCCTGCTATATATTTTACCCACCCACTCACCGCAGCCGAGAATTCCGGGAAGAAATATCTTTTTTTGTGCACACAACAAGCTACCTTCTCTCAATCAGCAATAGGAAAGGGGGGAAAGGTAGCAAATTGGCGCCCAACGTTTGTGTATGGTATTGCTTTTAAAAAAAAAAGTTATTTCAGTTGTTTGAGGTGAAGGATTTTCTTTATTCGGAACACTACTTAATTGAAATTTGCACGAATTTCATTTTATCAATACACAAGATCTTACATCTCTTATGCATCCAATCTGTATATTATAATTATAATTGGAATATTTAGTTTTGCTTAAGAATTTGAACTTTTTTTTTCTTGTCTGTCAGAAGAAACAGTCCAAGGAAGTGTGATTGTTGTTCTTTAGAAGTGCGAAACCACTTTCGGGTAAATTTTTTTTAGGCCAGTACTTGAACAATTAAATTAGTACAGGTACTTGAAGTTTATAGTTATATTTCTATCAATTGATTGATAAATATTAACTGTGTTGATCTTGGATTTAAGCGCAATTGGCTTAAAGCAAAATAGTTTTAATCACATCATAGATATCATATTCACTTATTATTAAGCTAGTTAGTAGTTATTTAAGGGGAAATAATTCAATTTATTAATTTGTCACATAATTTTATTAAAACATTTCTGAGGTTTTATTATATGGACGTTACATTTTTCACTTTATAAGGGGAAAATAAAAAGTAAAATTCTGAATAAATACATATAAAAATAAAATAAATTCTGGAAATAAAAACAAATTCTGGGTGATGTACAAACTTATAACTAGGTACTTAAATATACTGTATACAACTTAACCTACAGATAACCTATCCTACAGCCTATATATCTCCCTGGGAAAAAAAAAAACTTTTCAGATATTTTTTTTTTTTTTTTTTTTCCTTTTTTTGGAAAGGGGGAGGTGGATCTTCGACTCTCTAGGACCTATAAGTTTAATTCGGGTATATAATATTTTATAGATTAGTTTTTAATTTTTTTTATTGGCAATGGAAGTCAACAGACTAAAAAGCGACGAACTTAGTTACGAATTACACATTAGAGGGTTACCAATAAGTTCTACTGTGGACGGAAAGCGAATGATATTACGCCAAGCACTAAGATCAGAGCGAGAGTCTGGTCACACGGAAAAATTTAGGGTAGCTCTGGACTTTTCAGAAGAATATCGAATATGCGAATCTAAGGTTACAGAGTTAACTCAGGAGATTGAAGCTTTTGATCCCGATAACGGAGAGAATGATTTCAGGAGAATATATTCTCGTTTGGCTCACTTATCAAACAGGATAGACAGAATAAATGGTCCAACGGAGGAAGAAGAAAAGAAGAGGAGCTGCTTGTCTTGGAATTGCCGTGAATTATTTGGACAACTTAATATGGTGTATGAGGCATCTACGGAGACCAGCCATGTTCCAAAAGGTGGAAGCAATAATCCTCCAGACACTGTTCAGGATGGCCGGTTTACAACTCCTATAATTAACAATGCGCATCATGAGCCAAGGCATTCTTTACCTGTAGTTAATGCTGAACAGCCCAGAGAAACTCAACCACATTTATCCATATTGGACACTGAGAACCCGAGAATACCGCAACAGTCCAGAAGTCTACCGATTATTGGTGACCTCATCGACATTCCTCAGGGAAGTCCAGTTCACCAAGGACTCTCAAGGCCGTTGGCACCTATGACCACGAATTTCAATTCAATGCCGTTTGTTCACCAAACTTATAAACAGACCGACAAAACCTTCGAGTCTAGAACAACGTTGACAGGACACTCTCAAATCGCTACTTACAACGATTCGGGAAGATCTCACCCAGATCTAGACCAAGCATATAATTTACCCTATCATCTTGGTAACTTAAATATATCACCCATACCACCATCATACCATCAACGAGACTTTACTACTAATAAACCGTATCCGGATATCCACAGATGGAACGTTAAATTCAATGGCAGGACCAGTGTCAACGATTTCCTTTTGCGCGTAGAGGAATTGAGAAGTTCACGTGGCATCAACAAGGAACAACTTCTGCGTTCAGCACCCGAACTATTTACCCAAGAAGCACTATACTGGTATCGCACAGGTAACTTTTCCACATGGGATGAGTTAGTAGCACAGCTTAAGGAGGCTTTCCGTCCTTATGACTATGAGTATAGTCTTTGGGAAGAAATTAAAAGAAGAACACAGGGTTCTCAAGAAAAGGTTTTAACCTTTGTCACTGCCATGGAGAATTTGTTCCAGCGACTGGACCAACCACCGACGGAAGAGAGTAGAGTCAACACTATAAGAAGAAACCTACTCCCTTATATCCAGACACGATTATCTCTTCACCCTATAACATCAGTAAGAGAGTTGTTACGCTTAAGTAGAGCCATTGAGGAAACAGAAGAGAGAGTGAAAACATTTGCCCCTCCACCGACGTCATACAGGAACTTATTGGAACCTGAATTGGCGTATCGCCGTCCGCAGACGTCCTACGTATCGTCCGTCAACGTAAATAGACCACACGCAACTACCTCTACCATTCCAACAGAAAATGCTTCCCCTCTTCAGTCTCCTTCTAAAGCACCAAAGTGTTGGAATTGCGGAAAGGATTCCCACAAGTTTCGTTCCTGTCCCGATCCAAAACGGAAGTTTTGCTTTAAATGCGGTCTTGATAATGTCATGGCAAGTAACTGTCCTTCCTGTTCAAAAAACCGGAAGTCGGGTCCGAACTAAGTCGGTCCGGACCCCCCTCTTTGATAAATTCGAACTCGCATAAATCGTCACCGTCCATGATGGTACTACTAGATTTTGTTCTGGCGCACGCCAAAAATGATAATCGTCCTTATTTGTCAATTAACATCTCAGGGAAAACGTTCCTCGCGCTCTTGGACAGCGGTTGTCAGCAAACAGTTTTAGGTAATCTAGGTTGGACTCAACTTAAAAATATTTACAAACTCAATTGTCAATCCTCTATTTCTAATTGTGTTGTTGCTAACGGTGCGAAATGCGACGTCCTAGGTACGATAACTGTACCTATTCAACTGCAGGACAAGGTGAAAATTTTGGAAGTACTTGTAGTACCAGGCCTGCCACACTCCGTTATCCTGGGAATTGATTTTTGGTTGTCAATGGGTATTGTACCTGATTTATATTCAGGTCAATGGGTTTTTAGGTCTGACAAGGAATCAAATAGTAACCATATAACAGCCATTCAATCTTTAGAACATCTCAATGAAGAGCAGAAGACCCAGCTGGATAACTTGGTGGGTGCTACTTTTAAGGCTATGGGGACAAAATTAGGTTGTACTCACCTGGTTGAGCACGAAATCAAAACAACCGCTACACCCATAAAACAAAGGCACTACCCAATTTCGCCTACTTTACAACGCTACGTCAATATGGAACTAGACAAAATGCTGGCGGATGATATCATAGAACCATCTAAATCGCCTTGGGCATCTCCGATTGTGCTCGTGAAAAAGTCTGATGGATCATATCGCTTCTGTGTTAACTACAAAAAACTCAATGAAGTCAGCGAGCGAGATGCTTACCCTCTACCTTTTGTTGGACAAACCTTGGACAAACTTCGAGACGCCAAATACCTCACAACTCTCGACATTAAATCGGCGTATTGGCAGATTAAGGTTGCAAAAGCCTCACAACCTCTTACAGCTTTCGTCGTACCTACTCGAGGATTATTTCAGTTCAAGCGCCTACCTTTTGGGCTCCACAATGCTCCAGCAACGTGGCAGCGCTTTATAGATCGAGTTGTAGGCGTTGAACTAGAGCAGCATGTTTTTGTTTATCTCGACGATATCATTATCTGTACTCCTACCTTCGAGAAACATCTTGAGATCCTCGAGAAAGTGCTTAACAAATTACGAGACGCCGGTCTGACCTTGAATAAAGATAAGTGTCACTTCTGCAAGCCGGAGTTGAAATACCTTGGGTATGTGGTGAATTCAACAGGATTGATGGTGGACCCTGAAAAAATAGAAGCGATTCTGAATATTCCTGACCCCAAAAACACAACCGAAATTCGCAGAGTAATTGGACTAGCCTCGTGGTACAGGCGGTTTGTACCCAATTTCTCCAGTTTAATCGCACCACTCACTGCTCTGCTGCGAAAGAATGTGAAGTTTTCATGGGATGAAACATGCTCCGAATCGATGAGGAAAATTAAAGAGCACTTAGTCTCCGCCCCTATCCTCACTTGTCCCGATTTTGATTTGCCGTTTGTGATACAGGCAGATGCGAGTGACTATGGTATAGGTGCCACCTTATCGCAAATCTTCGATGATGGGGAAAAGGTCATCGCGTATTTTAGTAGGTCTCTCACGAAAGCGGAACGAAAGTATAGTACAACCGAGAAGGAATGTCTGGCGGTACTAAACGCTGTGGAGAAGTTTCGCCCTTACATTGAAGGTTCCCGATTTACCGTAGTGACCGACCACTACAGCTTGAAATGGCTGTACAACTTTAAAGATCAAGTTGGACGGGTTGCAAGATGGGCAGTACGACTTCAACAATATGACTTCGAGATAATTCACCGGAAGGGTACCGATCACGTCGTTCCAGATGCCTTATCTCGGACAGTTCCCCGCATTGAAGTCATACACACCAACACCGAACCCGTCAAAGACCCATGGTACCTTCGACAAGTGGAGAGGATACGGAAAGACCCCGATAAGTACCCCGACTGGAGACTTGTACATCAAGATCTTTTTAAACTGGCAAAACCAACTTACCCTGAATTATCTACCTCGGATTGGTTGAAGGTCGTACCAAAGGAGAATCGAAACACTGTCATAAGAGAGCATCACGACCCTCCAACCTGCGGACACTTGGGAGTTTTTAAAACGGTAGGACGCCTAACTCAAGCCTATTACTGGCCAAAAATGAAAGCTGATGTAGCTCGATTTGTTCGTCGGTGTGTAGTTTGCCTTCAAACGAAACCTGAGCAAAAGGCTCCCAGAGGATTAATGCTTAGTGTGGCCCCAACGACCACAAGACCCTTCCAAGTACTCAGTATGGATCTGGTAGGTCCATTGCCTAGATCAACCTCCGGATTTGCGTATATATTAACTGTAAATGATTTGTTTAGTAAATTTGTTTTATTCTTTCCTCTTCGGAATGCTACTGCACCTAGAATGGCAGAAATTATCGAAGATAATGTTTTCCTTATGTTTGGAGTCCCCGAAAAGGTGATCCTCGACAACGGAAAACAATTTCGTAGCAATAAGTTCGTCTCTGTATTAGATAAGTATGATGTACACAAAGGATATCTGTCCAATTTTTCCCCTCAAGGAAACGCCGTAGAGAGGTACCACCGAGTACTTAAAACAATCCTCAGTGCTTATGTTGCAGACAATCACCGTAAATGGGACCAATACTTACAGAAAGTTGCCTGTGCAATGCGTTCTGGCCGGCATGAGGTAACGAAGTTATCTCCGAACTTTATTATGTTCTCTAGGGAAGTAGATCTTCGTGGGCGTGACCGTAACTCCCTGGATGGTTTTGACGAAGTCTATGACCCTTTGGTAAGAGCTAAAGCACTGGAAGAAGTGTTTTCAGACGTAGCCTCTCGAATAAAAGTATCCTTCCAGAAAAGTCGCCGACGGTATAATCTCCGGAGACGAAATGAAACATTTAAGGTGGGTGATCAAGTTTGGAAGAGAGTTTACACTCTTTCTGACAAAAGACAAGGAATCACTGCTAAGTTGACCCATAAGTTTGAGGGACCCTTTACCATCGACAAAATCCTGTCTCCCTGGTCCTATCAGCTGCAAGGCCCAGATGGCAAAAATAAAGGCGTCTGGCACGCCAAAGATCTTAAAAGTCATCCACCAGATCAGCATGATTCTGAAACGGAAGATACTTTGTAGATGTACATATTTATTTTGTTGGTTTAGATTAAGTTTAGTATATTGGGAATTGAGGATCTATTTCCATATCTATTTTATACTAATACATATGTATATATCAAATCATACTAACCGATTTCCATTACGGGTTTTCTTATGAAATCCCTTTCCCATGGTGGGGGAGAGTTGTTACGGTTCATTATACTCCACTCTAAAATAAATAGTTTATCAACAACTATGGTTTGGATGCATAAAAGATACATTTATTTATTTATTTACCTTCAAAAAAAAAAAAAAGAAAACCACACATATATTAAATAGGATACATTGCAAATCGCTTGTTCAATTAAAAGAAACAATGAAATGTTTACATCCTAAAACTGGTTCACAGATATTGACTTTGACACATTGTCTTCTATACATCCCAAAGGTGTCTGGATTCTTTAATTATTCAGTTAATTTCTTGACCTCGCCTGACCTTTCAAGGCCATTGATACAACTGGTTTCAAAACTCCACCATTTTGTCTGGTACTTTTCCCAAGTTCACATGGTTGTCGAACTATCGTTTTATACGGTTTTGAGAATTTGGAAAAAATTAACAATCAGGGATCCTCCTATGCAAATGGTTGTAAAGGTGCATGATTTCATGGATATAGACTCCTGATCATACAAAATCAAACCACTTAAAGGTCACACACCATCGAGGGTAAGTTGTCTACATGGTACCTATTGGGACTCCATTACCAGCACTGTTTCATATTTATATTTTCTTTTCAGACCTTATTACTATTATTATTCTTCTTCTTATTCTACTTTATTTCTTTGGTTCTTTCTTCGACTTCTTACTTCCTTGGGTTGGTTCCATTTCATCGAGGCTGCTACTGGACTTTCACTAGTATAGTTGTACGTACCTCCAACAGCCACTACCACATTGTAGCCACTTTTCCATCTCAGCTTCCCCTACAGCCACTACACCTTCAGCAGGCCAGGGTACCATATCAATAGGTAAAATCGCACAAGGATTTGGAGATGTAAAACACAAGTAAGACCTTTCCGATTATAATTTAGTGTGTGTATAGCCTAGAGTTCATCCTTCTACCTCATAAACAGTGAAGTCTTGTGGATTAATATTTAGAAGTGTAGTTTACCTCAAAAGTTGCATTGAACCCCACACAGATATTTTATATCTGGTTCTACCACCTTAGATAGGTCCATATGAGGGTATTCATAGTATATCTTGTATAGTTCTTCCTATAGTATTTAGTTTGAGTAACATTTTAGTACCTAAAACAAGGACATTATCACTTAAAATAATTAATTCAACCCTAATGTAATTAGTATTAGTTTAGCTAAGTAACCATAATATATCTATGTATAAAATAATACTTACAAGGAAACGCGTGTGATCCCAGAAGTATACTTTTGTGGAATTTTTCCATAATATAATAATTGGTTGTAAAAATCACCATTTCAATATTTACAATCATAATCTTTTGTTTGAAGGCAAGCCAAGCGCTGTCAACTATGTCATTTTTGGTAAGACCACAGAACGTATAGAATAGACAAATAGAAAATAGATCTTTATTAAACCCAGCGCATTGCGAATTGTTGTTAACTACCTTTTCTCCCATCGCACCCCTTTGTCTGTGGTTTAGAGATCACACGGAATAATACTGAGTATCACTGCATAAGTTGAAGTCTGAGGTGAATTATTATAAATATTTCCCTGCTATATATTTTACCCACCCACTCACCGCAGCCGAGAATTCCGGGAAGAAATATCTTTTTTTGTGCACACAACAAGCTACCTTCTCTCAATCAGCAATAGGAAAGGGGGGAAAGGTAGCATATTTTTAGGTTAGACTAGAAAATCTCTTTCTGTATAACTCATGATAATAATATGTGTACTAGTTGTGCATTTGAAGAAAATGTGGCTAAATTCAGGTTCTTAACCGTTATTTGCTGGAATCAAAACACTTCTATAGCCTAGAATGACGTCACTGACAGGTCGGCCATATTGCTCTTGATCCTCATGTCATATTCCATTCATTTTTTATTGTTTACTGATAAACAACGGATGACAGACTTTAATTAGTAAAAAAAGCTCTTAAAATTATGTAAAACGACATCGTTTCGTAGTGTTGGTAAGTGTGGAATGTAAGGAGCAAGAGATAAGGCATCTTTTTTTTCGATATTTCCGGCTATTTTAACCAAGCGAGGTGACTATTTCATTGATCTCTCTGTGCACCTGAATCTTGAATCACATAACTCCTCTGTTGATTGCTTTTTTTGTCGTCTAACATTTTAATTATTATTTAATTCAATTCAGATACAGTTTACTGACTGCGCCATGTGCTATTTGTAAAGTTTTTTTATTTAAATATAATATATATTATTACATTGACATTGTTGTCTGTCTGTCAAACAAACTTCAACTCCAACTGATGGGGGGACCCATCACAGTATGGCCAACCTGTCAAAGTCGGGTGTTCTGGAATGGTCTATTGTATCTAATACACCTCATATTAATCTTTAGATCTAATTTTATTTTGCAGGAGGATTAACTAGAGACATCAGCTCGTTAGTGGTACAAGAACAACCCACTCCTAGTAAGTATACTATTCTAACCTCACATTTCACCGACCCTTTTTTATGTTTTTGTCAAATATCTTGATATTTTTATAAAAATAATCAACTTAATGTGTTTACACGGAATATTCATAGTTTGTTTTCTACACACACGAGCGCAAATATAGCGAGAGAGGAAAGTGCTTTGCGTAGAAGTTGTACACAATATTTTTTCTACAACCACTAATTTAAATAGGTATGTTATTTAAACTTTGAACAGGAAGAATTTACAAAATTAGATACAGAAAAATCAGTTAAATGTATAATTATTAATAGTGAAATTGTGATATTTCTCTTTCGAAACCTCAGGTTACAAAGTTTTGGTTGCAATCTACAGGAGTATTGCCAGTGTCGGAGTTTGACAACTCAAAATATAAATTTTGATCTTGGTTCATAATTCCTAAAATAATGCTCAATAGGTTAATTTTTAGGGTTCCGTACCCAGAGGGTAAAGAACGGATTCTATTACTAAGACTCCGTGTTTTGAATAGTGGTTGTAGGGAAAAAGGTATTATTTCAAATCACATTTTTCAAACATTAAGATGTATCAAAGATGTCAACCGAAATAAATAAAGACTGATGAAGTAGAAAACATTTTGATCCAAGTAGATGGAAATCCTGGATTATGGATGTCTGTCAACAGCTACAAGAATAATCTCAGCATGGATTATGAAAATATGATGGGTGGAAAAAATCCATTATTCCTTTTTTTATTTCAAACATTTATTTTGCCACGCGTCAGCTTCTATGAGTTATTAGCGGGGGATACAATAATACATTATTAAACCAGATGTGAATATAAAAAATAGTCATAATTTTTCAAATTTTAGATTTAAGTTTAATGTAGTAGAGAACTTCATTTTCATAAGTTAAAAGTACACAGAGGGTGAAAAACGGACCCTATTACTAAGACTTCGCTGTCTGTCTGGCTGTTTGAATGTCTGTGCGTCTGTCTATCTGCCTGTCTGCCTGACTGTCTGTCTGTCTACCTGCCTGCCTGCCTTCCCGTGTGTCTGTCTGCCTGCCTCCTTCCTGTGTGTCCGTCTGCCTGCCTGCCTATATGTTTGTCTGTCTGCCTGTCTGTATATCTGTTTGTCTGTCTGTCTGTCTCTCTACGACTGCAATTTGGCCAATATAATATAAAAACCTATATATAATATAAAAACCCACTCATAGATATTGTACTTTTGAAAATATACCGGGCGTCCAAGAAGTTTCTGATCAAGTATAACTGAAAAAAAACCAGGAAAGATAGAGAGGTGCGGTTTTCGATAAACAATTTCTTATTATATTGTCGTTTTTTCCAAACATCTCCTGGGCTAACAGCATCTAATTTCTTCGCCAGCCACAGTCAATTAGTTAACTAGGTTATTTGTGTTATTTTCCTTAAGCCAAACGTACAATTATTCTAATCCTTTTTTTATCCCCTTAATTGCAGGCTCTCCTAACGAGGAACGTCGATTTTTCGCTTTCCACGATTGGGGAGTATCAATTTACGAACCGTCCACTTGTCGTTTGTATCATAGAATCCAGTCCACCGATATTATACCAGGAACACAAGTGAGTAATTGACGTGAGTCGAAAATGAATAAGAGTTGAGCCAATTCTATTTTTCAACGATCGTCAGCGATGACACTAATTAAAATTTGAAAATAATACCAGATTTTTTCTGTCAATACGGATGGCTTTTCCTTTTTAAAGTGATTGTAGGTAACTTGATATTCGCTTAGGCGCTAGTTAGTGGCCACTAAAGAAAGAGTGAGACTTTTCTCAATCGTGGCTGACGCCATGTTTGTGCTGCACTAGGTATGCCAAAAGGTCGTCAGACTATAAGAAACCTTATGGCGCCTAAACTTATCTTTGACTGTATCTACTTCGGGCAATGTGGATCAAAAGCTTGGTCTGGAGGTATCCCAGCGATGGGTCGTCAATCTAGTTAGAGGTGAAGTACCTTTGAAGTATTCTTGAGGTTTTTTTGAGATATTCCTAGGGGGTGCCCTGGAGGTTAAGTTTACCACGGCAATTCAAAAAGGAAGATAAAAAAATAATCAATGAAACGTAATTGAATAAGAAGGGATGCCTTGCCTTGAAGACAGTCGATAGCGAAAACGAGCTTTGTTCGTGGCGTTGTCGTTGCCAAATGGAGGCAGCCGTTGACAGATGACAGTTACCTTATGGTCTGGCTTAGTAGCGTCTAAATGTAGCTCTCTTTACCAACGTTGCCAAGCGTAGTCCTAAGGTTAATTTATCGAGAAGGGAAGGAAAATTATTGAAGAAGCTATACAGAAGGGGAAGGGTGAACAGCTATTCCATTCACCTTTCCCCTTCGGTATAGCTTTTTCAATCAATTTCCTTGCCCTTCTCCACAAATTAACCTTAGAACTACGCATGACAAAGTCGATCAAAAGAACTACATTTAGACGCTCCTCTCTGGCTTGCTGACTGGAAGTGGCTAATGAGACATCGAGCGGGAATTTAAGAAGTATTTGCGATATAAAGAAAGTCGAAGCAGATCTTCATGTTACATGATATTTAAACCACAAAACAACAATTTTTAGAATTAATATATGTGAATAAATTGAATCTAATATAATAATTATTATTTTTAATTTTAATATGAATTTATTTATAACAGGAATACGTATGTGGCGATAAGGGGGTAAAATGCGAATGGGGCAGAGCGATAAACATAGCAAATCGTTACGTGTACGCCAGCCAACCAAACAGAGATAGAATTCTGATCATATCCAAGGTACAGATGGTGGTGGTTGATGTAGTCAGCACGGATAAATATCCGGTGGATCTGTATCATGTTCCCCATCTAGATCAAGTTTGGGTATTGAATTGGAGATCAACGAATAACACTGGAATCAAAACTATTCAGGTAAGAGATGAGAAAATCATGCTCTAATTATGAATTTATTTTTTCACGCAGTGGCTACACACCTGCGCATTGTTTTGACGGAACAGCCCAATAAATATAGTGCTATAAAACTACGTAATCTTATGATTGTTGATAAAATGATACTAATCAGATAATTACAAATTTTTCAGGTTATAAGAGACGCTGGTCAAAAAAGGAAACATCACACAGTACATCCTGAACCTATAGATGGACAATTTGACTTAGTAACTGGATTATTTATACCGTCAACGTTACAGGTAACTATAAATATACGATTTAATAGGAAACTAACCAATATACGGTACGAATGGAACCGTCATTTGATGCTTTTCTCTGTTTGGTCAGTTATTGGCGATATTCAGGTTTTATGAACTTCTTGAAATTCAAACGTCAACAATGTCAAAGTAATCAAGGTATGACAGATGTCAACTGAATAATAGATGTTGCCAGCTCAACTTCAAATGTAATCTAAGATTAGTTAACTTTAGGAATTGTGCAAACCAGTAACCAATCCTTAAAGTTTACCGGTAGTTAACAAACCACTGTTTAAAAGAGATTGGTTAGGCTAATGGAACCGAAAGAATCCGCAGTCAATATCACAACCTCACACACACTGTTTAAAAGAGTGAACAAATAGTCTGAATTCAGTTAATTATCTTCTACTAGTTAATTAACAAAACAAACAGGTTGAGAGTTTAAGGTCAGTGTAGCCAACAAGAAGTGGTGCTCATGACAAGAATGACAGTTAAGCCATTTTTCTTTGAACTTATCCACGCAAACCGGGTTAACAATACCATGACGTCACGGTTAACTTTTATGACGTGACGGTTTGGGGAAACCCTGAAATAAAAAAAAACACCTAACCTCAAATAAGATAATTACTCTGTCAAAGTATCTCAGTGGGCACTGACATTTGATATAACTAGTGACATAATGACAGAAGTGAACCGGTGACTTGGCAAGGGTGCGTTCAGATTCTTCGTCGGGCGTGTTTTATGAGTTCAGATGCTTACGTCTGGTAAATAGTCGGGTCGTTCAGATGCTAGCGGTAAATTTTGTCAATCGTCCAACCATTTAACTCACACACATCGGTAGAAATTGACCCGCATGCGCTTGGAAATTTATAATGACAGGATTGAGAACTTTATTTGTTTTTGTTGACATTCGCCTAATCGATTATATTTATTTTCAATAAGACTTTTGTAGTAGTTCTGGTTAGTTGTATCTCTTAATTTTTCTTTTTGCTTTTTCCACTGACATCTGACATAACTAGTGACATAATGACAGAAGTGAACCGGTGACTTCCCAAGGGTGTTCAGATTCTTACGTCTGGTAAATAGTCGGGTCGTTCAGATGCTAGCGGTAAATTATGTCTATCGTCCAACCATTTAACTCAAACACATCGGTAGAAATTGACCCGCATGCGCTTGGAAATTTATAATGACTGGATTGAGAACTTTATTTGTTTTTGTTGACATTCGCCTAATCGATTATATTTATTTTCAGTAAGACTTTTGTAGTAGTTCTAGTTAGTTGTATCTCTTTATTTTCCTGATTGCTTTTTCCACTTTCGTCTGACATAACTAGTGACATAATGAAAGTAGTGAACCGGTGACTTGCCAAGGGTGCGTTCAGATTTTTCGTCAGGCGCGTTTTATGCGTTCAGATGCTTACGTCGGGTAAATAGTCGGGTCGTTCAGATGCTAGCGGTAAATTTTGTCAATCGTCCAACCATTTAACTCACACACATCGGTAGAAATTGACGCACATGCGCCTTGCAATTTATTTTCCTGATTGCTTTTTTCCTCTGCCGTCTGACAGAACTAGTGACATAATGACAGAAGTGAACCGGTGACTTGACAAGGGTGCGTTCAGATTCTTCGTCGGGGGCGTTTTATGCGTACAGATGCTTACGTCAGGTGAATAGTCGGGTCGTTCAGATGCTAGCGGTAAATTTTGTCGATCGTCAAACCAATTAAATCACACACATCGGTAGAAATTGACCCACATGCGCTTTGCAGTTTATAATGACAGGATTAAGAAGTTTGGGTTATGTTTACAAAATCACAATTAATATAATGATTGAAATTGATCTAGATAAGTGAGAATAATATTGATCAAGGTATCACAGTACTCACAAATTATCACAAAGGTTTATTTCTGTTAAAAATGTGGTTAACGGCACTAGTTGAAGTTTTACATCTAAAAATATTACACCAAGTCGTTCAGATGAATCTCGTGTCAACGACTACAACCAAGAAGAATCCTACCATGCCTTTTTTTCTTTACCAGACAAAGCATCTAAACGCACTCCGAAAATTTTAGAATTGTTGGCCACTAATGCTTTGAGAATTCAGCTAAAACGTTGTTTTAAATTTTAAGATTTCCGCTTCGAGGGTGTATTGTAGACATTAACTGTCATTCTGGTCTTAAAAACCACTTTTTGTTGGTCACACTGATCTTGCAACTGGACTATTGGGTTATAACCATACCGACTTTGAAACCGGCTTTGTAAAATCGGCCCCTGTTATCTCGTCTTATTTTCAAACAAACAAAATCCGAGTTTCGTCTAATATATCTTTATGTTAACTACGAGATGCCATTATGAACTTTTCCTTTCTTTCAGGAATTATCCCACTATAGTTTCAAGTACGGGTACGTGACTCATACTAATCAAAGGGGATTGTATAAATTGGATTTGGTTAATCTGCGTTATACGAGCTCGGTGGATCTTACGCCTTACAACTGTGTACCAACTCAAGTTAGATTCTCTTCATTGTGTAAGTTTGTTAATCTTTTCACCCAAAGGTTAGCTACAATATAAATGGAAAGACGGCCTTGGAACTTAAATATATTATGCGCTGCATAACCTACCAGTTTATTCTCACACGTGACAAATAATTCCGTGGGTGAAAGGTGCAAATTCAAAATGTTATGAAGCGGCTAAATTTGAGTTTTAAAGTAAAAACTTCTTTAGCCGCTTTGAATTTTGGTAGTGGGAAAGTTGAAGGTTGGACTAAGTATGTTATCTGTGGGTTGGACACCGCTTCACTGAAAGCTGTCACTGCTCAACCGACAGTTGTCACCGCCATACTAAAGTGAGATTCGTTTGTTCTCTTTTTCAATGGGTAATATACCTACCAGGGGATAATTTACCAATCTATTACCACGTTGTGTGATTTTTGGAAGGAACAGAGTTTATGGGAGGAAGGCATAAACGCAGGATTCCGTACATCGTTTTGTAGCATGGTTGCCAGTTGTATTCGGTTCACATTAAGTTATTCAAGAAGGGAAAGGAAATATAATCATTCGATTCACCCTACCCCTTCTTGAATCTTGATATGCGCGTTACAAAGTATATTTTTCAGGAAGGGGAAGGGAAATGCGTGATAACCGATTAAAACTGGCAACAATGCTACATATATGAACGAACGAAGAACCGAAACGAGGCACGGGTTCCTGCGTTTATGTCTACCTCTTATGGTGTGTTGTATCTCACACCTAAACTCGGTTTAATTATAACTGATGTTTAGACTGTGACGTATTGATTTATTTATTATCATTAATTACATCAGTCTAAACATCAGTTATAATTAAACCGAGTTTAGGTGTGAGATACAACGCGCCCTTATGGGTGGGTCTATCATAGGCGTAAAATAAAATGTTTCAAGGTTCCTTTAATTGTAAAAATTTACACCTAACATGGGCGCACAATTGCTTTTTATGAGGGATCGATTCATATGTAAAAAATTTTATATCAAGGGCATACGATATAATTTTCAAAAGGGACTCATTTATTGGCGAAAATTTCCATTAACCATGAGCGTACAATAAAATTTTGATTAGGAGTCAATTTATTTGAAATAATTTCCATGGGCGTACAATTACCTTTTCACTAGGAATTAATTTATTTGTAAAAATTTCTATATCATAAGCCAGTGATTAGAATTTTAAGAGGAATTCATTTATTAACCGAATTTTACATCTACCATGAGCGTACAATAGAATTTTGAACAGGAATTACATTTTTATAAGGGATCAATTCATTTGTAAAAAAATTTATATCATGGGCGTACGATAAAAGTCTCAAAAGGAATTAATTTATTAGCGAAAATTTCCATTTCCTATGAGCGTACAATCAAAATTTGATTAGGAGTCAATTTATTTAAAAAAAATTCCATGGGCGTGCATCTAGATTTTTACAAGGGATCAATTTATTTGTAGAAATTTCTATATCATGGGCGTACGATGAAATGTTTATTTATTACCAAAAATTTACATCTATCTAGCACGTACGATGAAATTTTTTCAAGGGATTAATTTATTTGGAAAAATAAATTTTTTTATTGGGTTCATTTATTTATCTTTTCAAATTTGTCGAGAATATCCATGAGTACCTATTCCTCTACTAACAATAACAATTATTTTAAAGAAAAATAACAGAATTTATTGCTACCTTTTTAGATGGTATAGTAATTATGCAGTGTCTCGAACCGATCACTAGCAGGCCGACAGGACAACTTATTTTAGATTATATGACCGATAGCGTTATTGCGATTAAACCAAATCTACCAGGAGTACCCTATATTTCGCCAGATTCCAGGAAATTGGTTACACTGGATAGAACAACTAACGGAGCTACGTTAATTGTACAAGAAATCACTGGTGAGTTTTCTTTGAAGATGTATTAAAATAATCAACCAGATACTGCACTAGTGGGGGTACATATGTTTGACTTAATCAGAATTTGGCAGTCAAATGAAGATGAGATTTTCTATAATGCAATTTCTTACCTCCAATGAAAAAAGTATCAATTCTTTTTGGGTACGTTTAACGTTGCTATCAAATGGAAAATCAAAACATATGTACCCCCCACTAGTGCAGCCAATATAGACCATTCCAAAATGACAGGTCGGCCATATTGTGCTGGAGGACTCATGTCACATTTTATTCAGTTTTCATTGTTTTCATTGCTTACTGGATGATGCCTAATTAGACTTTAATTAGTCAAAATTTGCCATCGTTTTGTGGTGAACCCAACATAACATCACATTCTAAGATAACTTGCCGACTCTTTGCCAGATGTCTTACTTTTCCTTTGAATTGCGACAAAATAAAAATGTACCTTTAGGAAATTACATAAAAACGACTTTAAAATAATTATCCTAATAATAAAAATATGTTTTTGTTTGAAACTTTTGAGGTTTAAACGAAACGAATGCGTGTTAATAATTTTGCCTGTATGAAATATGGCAACACCGAGAAAAGGGCGGAAACCATTTTACTATCAAATTTACCTGATTTTACTACGAAGTTTTAACGTTCCTAGTTTATTCATGCTCTTGTTTTCGTGTTTTCAACTGATATTTATGTGTGTGCGTACAGATGTAATTAAAAACAATTTTTTTTGTGAAAATCATGGTTCGTCAGTGCCAAATTTGCAAAAAAAACAGTCGGAATTTTCCTAACCTCTCTTTTCACCTGTAAGTAAATAGTTGTATTGACCAGTGGCACTGTCCAACTAGTCCGACAGTTTCTCCCCACTCCTTGAAAGTCATTGATGAAAACATATGTATGGCGATAGAATGAATGACTTGCGGACTCTATTTTGTAGTATTACTCTAAGGGTGGACCCACCGAAAAACGCCGTAACTACGATCAATTCGTAAATTTTATTGGCTGATTTTATCATTAATTATATAATCTTTATTAAATCCATGAAATTCCTTAAAAACTTACAAATGTGTCATTGTTACTCTATCATTTTTCTGAATTGAGGAGATTAAAAGACAAATTTATGGTCGTTTTTGGAAAGTGAACAAATTCATAATAGCCCAAAATTTTTAAACCAAAGTATTATAAAAGGATTCATTATGTTTTGGAAAGATATTAGCATTAATTAACTTGAGTAGGTCATCTTTTTTTTCTCCCAGAAATAGGAAATTTTGGAGTGTAAGCTTGCTTCAGTTGTAGTTTTTTTTATTGAACAAGCAGTTGTGTAATGGTAAATATCAGCTGTTGGCGACCATGCCATAAGATAGACCCGCCATCTAGCGCATATGTGACGAGTTACAATTAATTGTGTGTTTTCATCTGTATTTGAGTGAAAGAGGATGAAAAATGGTCCAATTGCACGCTTACTGTTTGTTTTTAGGTATATTTGAGAGGTTTTGTGCATTATTCAGTCATCTTGTGTGCTTTTTAATCGAGTTTTTGAGTGATCTCGACCTCTGTTGACCGCTTTGGACTGTAATTACGTGAAATTGTGCGTTATAGTACCGTATAGAGTTGAGCTTTAGGAATAATTTGATATCATTAACTAATTTTTTGAGAATTTTTGCAATTGTGACACTGTTTCTCCAAAGGTGCGATATATGCTTCTTTTTAAATTTTTAGCGAATGGACTGTCCTTCAGTTTCGATGTGAAAACAACTTTAAACATTTCCGATATAACTTTTTATCCCAGCCAATCAACACACAGTTATGATATTTACGCGTCGGCTCAAGATAAAGAAGGCATACTTTTCTTAAATTTATTAACTGGTAAGTAAAAAATTTTCATTTTAACCTCAACAGTGTAAATGTTGTCAAATTGTCAATATTTTTTATGACCCCGTGATGTTTCTACAAAATTTGAATTGCAATAGGGTGTTCAACTTCAAATTTTCACCCCATGTTTTATTAAGTAATATTAATAAGTGACAAATGCATATTCAAATATAAAATTATTTCAAATTCAGTCTTTAGATTAACAGAAAAAAATTGAACCAAAAATTGACTAAAACTATGCAACTTTTTTAATGCAGACACGTCACTAGTTTAAATCTGAAGTTGTCTATAGTCTTCCTTTGCTGTTCCATGTTTCAGCTTCTTCTTTCTCCTTAATTGATATGTTTGAGCTGGTCAACACATCTGACATCTATCACTCGGTTGTTAGCCTTGTTCAATTTGAATTTGAAGCATTTTATTAATAAAAGGAATAAAGCTTTATCTCGAACCAATAAAAAATTTAAACCAAGATGAAACCACTGAGGCGGGTGAATGTAACTAAAAAGGTGCCACATTTATAAAAGTTTAAACTGTCAATTTCTTCAAAATAATAACATAATTTTTTCCATTCCATTCACCCTTCCCCCTCTGTATAGCTTCTCCAATCATTTTCCTTGCCTTTCTCGATAAATTAACCAAAGATCTGTCTCAACCAAGAAAAAATAAGGTTATGCTTTTCAAGAAATTGAGAGTTTATACTTTTATGAATGTGAAAACGTCGGATTTGTTCGTGGCATTCATCCGCCTCTGAAACCACATGCCAATACAAACAACTCGCTGTCACTCTAACCCAAACTTCTTCTTTTCTTCTTCAGTCTGGGTAACTACCCTCTCTTATGATTATTCTGTTCTATGTCAAAATATGTGACTAACTTCAACGTATACCAGTGACATCAAAATCTAAATGGCGGAATTTAGTAAAACTTTCAAAATCTTAAAAATATTATTTTCAATAAATCGAATTGAATACCTTTAATGATTGATAACTACGGCGGCCAAGAGGCCTACCTGATTTTAAAACTGGCGACCAAGTGGTCGATGACATTATGGAACCCCCGCTGACAAAACTGACCGCGGCGACCAAGTGGCCAACACCCTCCCGGGCTATATGTCCCACAGGTATGATCTACAAGATTTAACTAACCATTCTGGTTTGCAATCAGAAGGTGCAACATAACTTGCAGTACAAGATATATGTTCTCCGCCTGAGAATTCTAAGAGAATAAGCCCGGACTGAAGTTATATTGTCCCTTTTAATTGCAAACCAGAATGGTTGGTTAAATATTGTAGGTCATACTGACGCCGTTTGACTAAGAAGAGTAATTCATTTTTCGTCGGTGCCTATAGTCCGGGAAGTAGATGTTTCTTTTCAGTTGAACAGCCACTGTTTTTGAAAAAAACATTTTTAAAACTGAGTAAAGCGATAGAATAATAATTCATTGGTAACACGCTCTATTAAATACTGAAATTTCACAGGAAACTATAATAACACTTTATTAACCAGAATCTATATTTATTTGAACACCCTATTGATAGTAACATTACGTATATATATAATTGGATGGGTATACCAATAGTTATTAATTATTCTTGTTTCTCAATAAGCCTTTTATCAATTTTTTTCAACAGGAAAAGTAGAGATGATCACTGGAGTGGGTAGAGCAGTTCCTCTTCATCTAACACAATGGAATAACCCAAACAGACCCATAAGTGGATCTGGTAAGTTTGTTCTGATTTAAAAACCACGTCTCTGGTTTTATTTTTAATGTATTTTCAATCTACTCCTATTTTTTTTAGGTCTATTCGGTCAATACATGGTAACACCAGCCAATGAAGCTTTATTCGTCATCAATGGAAGATCAAGAACTGTAAATTGCGAAATTGGAGGAGTGTTACATCCCAATCAAGTTGTGTGGACAACATTGAAATTCCATTAGTTAGAACAAATTTAAAACCTCATTATTTTCAGATCCCGAAAAATCACAGTCATTGTTGCTTAGTTAAAATGATTAATTTAGATGTAAATGTTTGATTAGTAATCACCTTTAGAGCCTTATTTCAACTGGCAACTACTAGAATAATTTCAGCGTATATACAGTGCGATTTTTATAAAGTTACATTAAAAAAAAACGTTCATCAGATTGAATCACATACAGAGCTATTCATTTCATTAAAATATCTAGCAGTACTAGTTGGCTCAAACTTATTTTATGATAAACAATGTATTACTTTGTTCTATTTCCAAACAGGGCGTTAGAGAAAGTTTGGGAACTAAAATAAATCCCTTAGGAATTTGAAATTCACTCCACGACATCCAAAAGCTAAGTGTCATTAAAAGGTAAGTCTGTCTGATAGCCAAGGGAGCACTGAAGATAACCCCGGCAACCGCCTTAGAAGTCTTGCTGAACCTACCGCTATACTTGGTGAAACCAGCTCAGTTACCAGAATGCAAACGCCCATGAAGATACTGTACGGCAAAATGTGTAACGAGCTATTCCAACCAGAAGTTACAGCAATACAATACTACCCTGTACTCCAAGTTCCAAGTGGCTATAAGGGCAAATTGATTCAAATCTCACTTGAAACCATACAAGAGCTGGGATTTTGAAAACTAACCATCCTGGTCCTGGTACACGTAGATCACTAGAGAAATGACGAAGCAGTACCACTAACCCAAAGTAGATGAACAATCTAAATCTTCGTTGGGCTTCTGATGGAGTATTGTATATTAAACAAACTCATGAACAACATTGGTTTGGCAGACACAACTATATGAAGCTTTGCCAAGAATGCATGTATGTATGTATGTATGTCTTTTGGGGTAACATTCACTGAGACCTAGAAGATCTATTGTGCCCCCTTACTTATACTTAGTTCCTGAGGAAAGTCTCAGAGACTAGTAGCTCCTTTAGTCCCTCTTAGTCCTCTATCTTAGTCTTCTATCCAGTAGTCTCCCAGGTGCTGTGCCCTAGGATTCTGAATTGCTGTGCAGTTCGCAAGTATGTGGATGAAGGTTTCTTCTTCCATGCCACAGAATCTACAATCTTCTTCCTCCACTATTTTGAGCTTTTTAAGATGCCCATTCAGGCGACAATGTCCTGTTAGGATTCCTGTTAAAACTCTTAGTGCAGTTTTACTTTGACTTATGCATTCATTTGATCTCAACAGGTTGTAGTCACCCAGAAGAATCTTTGATTGCCTAAGCCCTACTAGATCTTACCAATTGTCAGATCTTCTCTTTTCTTCGGCTTTACCTATTTCTTCCAATATTACATTGGAGCTGCTTCCGCAAAATGGTTCCGGCCCCCAAAAGGGTATTTCAGTCCCCCTCTTCGCTAGTTCATCTGCTATTTCGTTTCCTTCTATTCCAGTGTGTCCTGGAATCCACAGTGAGGTGACTATATTGTTCTTGCCTAGTTCATTGAGTTTGCTTAGGCATTCCCACACCATTTTGGAACTGATTACACAAGAACAGCGCTTTAATGGCTGCTTGACTATCAGACATTATGATAATCCTTTGCCTTCTATATCCTTTGTCAATATTGAACTGGGCACACTTTCTTATTGCGTGAATTTCCGCTTGAAATATACTTGGGGTTTTTCCCAAGCTTTCAGAGTGTTTGGTTCCTGGCCCGTACACTCCTATCCCAGTTCCTTCTATTGCTTTTGAGCCGTCTGTGTACCATTGAATGGCATTCTTTCCAAGTCTGGAAATGGTATTTGGATCCCATTCCTTCTTGTTGCTCAGTTACGTAACGAATTTCTTTGAAAAATTATACTTTTTCATCATACCATCTTGTGGCATGTCCCAGGTTGTCCGATTTCTAAGAAGTGAAGAGGTGGTTTTCTTTTTAATGATTCCCTCTCTACTTAGTCTGTATCTTGTTCTTTCTGCAACATTCTCCACCACCATATGTAATGGTGTGAGGTTGAGAATCACTTCCATTGCTGCCGTTGGGCATGTACTCATTCCTCCTGTTATGTCTTTGAATTTTAGGGAGGTTTTCTCTCGTCGTCAAGAGGCTAGTTCTACTACTCCTCGCAATGGCTCCATAAGTGATAATTTTGCCAAGAATGTAAGGAAATCTCAGTACCTATACTATGCTACTATGAAGCTATGACTATGCTAAGGTTTTCGACGATAGGAGAGAAAAAATCACAACTTCCTCCCAATATGTGGAGGATCTGTGTGCTAGCCTTTGGAGTCTATTAATAAACACGGATCTGGACAAGGAACTGTAGTGTGACATACAATTTTCAAAGGTTGTAGTGGAGAAGCTCCCAGAGGCGCGAACTTCCTATATGTATCCAATTCAATGTAAATATATAGAAAGTTTTAATTGCTTGGAAACCTTACAAGAACAGGCTATCCTTGTCCTGGTACACTTAGGTCACGAGAGAAATTACGATGCAGATTCACTAGCTCGGGAAGGACTACTATGTTCCACTTTTCTGTCCAGAACAATTTTGTACAGGTCAAATAATGTATCAAGGAAATATCGCAAAAGCTCACTGAGTACCACTAGCCCAGATAATATGAACCATCAAAATCTTGGTTGGGCTCCTATTGGATTGGCAGACACAACTTTATGAAGGTTTTGCACCTACACTGTGAAAGGGTTTCGTTGAGGAAAAATTACAACCCTTCCCAATACGTGAGGGATCTGAGTGCTAGACTTTGAAGTCTATCAATAAGAACGGGTGTGGAGAAGAAACTCTACGGCACATATAATCTTAGGTTGTAGTGGAGAAGCCCCCTAAATAAAGCACCTATGAATTTACTTCAAACTGAACGTTTAGAAGAAGATATTTAAAAATCGACTGGTAATTTATTTTTTCTTTTCGCAATCTTTGGTAAACAAAATTAGTAATTGTGTTTATCCCATACCATACGTAGTAAAACTTGTGCCATGAATGTTTATTTCAGTATGTGATTCGTATTAAAATATCGTACTGTATATTGTTTTGCAATACTCTCTGTGTGTGAAAAATTTTTATTAGTAGGATGCAAAATTAATACACAGAGCGTTGGCACAGAACTCAACCATTTGAAGAAACATATAATGATAACAAATTTGTAGGTACCCAAGCAGAGTTTGGACGTTGCGAGATCGTTATATAACGTTGGGTTGTCTAGAGGGGTAACCCGCTGTATCTCAGTGACTATTTATCATACAGCTTAGAGAAACTACTGAAAATTATTTTCAAATGTTCTACTCCACCACCAAAGGGTGTAGTCCACAATATATACATAACAGGTCTACAGCCTAAGGCTTGGTTAGCTATTTTCCTCCATTTTTTCTATTTTTTGCCACCTCTTCTCATCTCTGTATATTCAACAGCTCTAGGTCCTTTTCTACTGCTTCTATCCACTTCTTTTTTGGTATTTTCCTCTTTCTTCCACTACCAGCTCCTCTCTTAAGTACTTCTTTTGTTGCTCTTTTAGTTGCATTAAGTCTTTAAGTATCTTATTAGTAGCGACCTTACTACATTATTGTGTTTTGATTCCCAAAAAATAAGAGAAAAAAGGAGTTTCATATAATTCCATGAGCTCCTGATTTGTTTTTCTGAACCAAATATCGTCTACTTTTCTTCCCCCATATATTTTTCTGAGTATTTTTCTCTCCCACATATCTAGAAGTTTCAATCTTTTTTATTCATGATCCACAGTTCTGCTCCATATAGAACTGTCGGTGTTATAATCGTTTGATAAATTCTTTTTTTTGTGTTGTTCTTCATACCGTTTTTGTTATTTTTGTATTAATTCCTTCTAACTCATCATTTCTGTTATTGGTATTTATTCCTAGGTAGCTTATTTCGTTTGTATTCGTAATAGTCTATTCTTTACTGTCTAAAATACTCCGGAAAGTCAGATCTCTATCCAGTTGTTCATTATACCAGTTCTCATTATCATGTATTTTGTTTTATGTTCGTTTAACTGGAAATCCTTTTTTCTTGCACTATTTTTCTGACGTTTTAACATAATAATAACACAAAAACATCATTTTTATAATAAATGTACCGTTTTACGTAAGTTTGTTCTAGTATTTTTTCCGCTATCTTGTAAAATAACTGGTAGGGGTGAGTGGGAAAACTGACTCAATAAAACTGTTATAACTTTTGTGTCGCTTTACGGATTTTGACAAACTTAGTATCATTTGGAAGCGAATTCAATGCCTAATAATATATTACATCATCGTTTCATTACAGTTTTTTCAACGGTCGCTAGGTGGCGACGATTGAGTAATTGTTTTGTTTCCATTTTTTTTTTGGAATCTAAAATAAATGCGAAGCTATAGTATACAATTTTGACAAACTCAGTATCATTGTGTCAATAACCAACAATTAATTACATAACCAAAACATCAAAAATAAACTACATTGACCTAGTGAAGTAATCTAAAGATACTGCTCGAAAAACTTTCCATCTTTTCTGATGAAAATATTTGATCTGTGCGTGGTAGAAAAGCAGCTTCTATTTGACCCCTGGGAATGCTGCCAATTGCGTTTTGTATTTTTTGAATAAGATCTGCACTATTTGCAGTTCTTGTGTCTGAAATACTAAATCTTTAATTCGACCCCATAGATAAAAATCTAACGCAGTGAGGTCGAGACATCTTGGTGGCCACCGAAATATATGCTACCTCTTCCTATCCACCTATACTCATATTGTTGGTTTAAAGAAATCATCACTTCATTTGTAAAGTGAGCTGGGCAGCCATCGTATATTTTGCCAAACTGCTACATTTTAAAAAATAGATATTAATTAGAGACTAACCACTTTCAAGTAAATGATTAAAAAATATAGTATAGCATTTTTTGTAAATTTCCAAAAAAAGTTGAAAACAAAACAATTACTCAATCGTCGCCACCTAGCGACCGTTTAAAACACTGCAATAAAACTATGATATAATATTTTATTAGAAGGTAATCAAATTCCCTTTAAAATGATACTAAGTTTGTCAACATCCATGAAGCGAAACAAAAGTTATAACAGTTTTATTGAGTCCCACTCACCCCTACCAATTATTTTACAAGATAGAGGAAAAAGTACTGGAGCAAACTTACGTAAAATGATCTAATGGTTACGAATATTTGAATTTTGTGTTAGGTACTATAATAGTACGTTCATTATAATGTATTTGTGTTATTATTTTGAACTAAGTCCTCTAGCGGTGGAGTAGGAAAAAATAATTTTCTGTAGTTTCTCGTATGCGAGTTTTTAATACAGAATTTCTTCTCTAAACTGTACGATAAATAGTTTCTGAAATACAGGGGGTTACTTCTCTTAACCAGACTCCCGGTACAATAATTGATTCAACCACAGCTTCTGGGTGGCCAAAGACAAGTGATTCATTGATTTTAATGTCCTTGATACTTTGAGGATAATACAAAATATTGTCTTAAATTTGTTTAACATACTTTTACTTTAATTTCCATGAAAACTGGTTGCTTCATGACTTTAGGTTTCAGTTAACAGATCAACTAATAGACCGAGGTCGATAATTTTTGAAACCAAAAAAAATAATACTAGGATGAAACCCATCGGAAAAGGAGGAGAATATTATAAAAATGGAAGAAAAAATAATTTACGGGCGATCTGAGGTCGGGATGGGGAAGGGGGTTAATTTTTTAAGGGTAAAAAACGGTTTTTCTCGATTTCCGGCAAAACTACAAGTCCTATGGAAAAAAGTTGAATGGCAGAGTTGTAGGTAATAAAAAGATCTACAACTTTTGTATTCACACTTTTTTCACATAGAGTTTGTTTAACCATCCTTTGCCGTTACGTCATAATCGGTGACGTATTCTGCTGTTTTACGTTTGTCTTATCCCTGATTTTTAGATTCCGTAACGTAACGTAACGTAACGCAAGGATTTCCGTGAGACGATAAAAGATAAATCATAGGACAACTCCACTACCATTCATAGATTACTTCTGTCATCGTACCACAACATCATGCGTAAGGGCAATCTATAAATGGTAGTGGAGTCGTCCTATGATTTATCTTTTATCGTCTCACGGAAATCCTTGCGTTACGTTACGTTACGGAATCTATAAATCAGGGGTTATATTAGTTGAATGTTATTTTACACTTAACTTCAAAATTATAATCAGTGACATATGTTAAGAATTGTTTATGATGCATGACAACGGAATTGTCAAAAGTAACAAACACAATTTACGTCGACATTAGTTAAAAAATACGTTAATGTCGTCATAATTCCGTCTCATCTATTTCATAAATGAGAGATAAAGCTGGACAATGTATGACGTAACGGCAAAGGATGGTTAAGCAAACTCTAACCTCAAAATTTATGTGGAAAAAGTTTTTGGTTTTTTATTTTTATCTTTTAAAAAAAAAATTTTTTTCACGAAATTGGGTGAAAACTTGTCTTTCTATGTGTATTTGGGACATAGAAAAGGTAAGTTTCCACCAAATTTCGTGAAAAACTTTTTTTTTTGTAAAAGATAAAACTAAAAAACCAAGAACTTGGTTTTCTGAATTTTCCAAATAAATTTTTGAGGTTATGTGAAAAAAATGTTAACACAAAAGTTGTAGATCTTTTTATTACCTACAACTTTGCCATTAGACTTTTTTCCATAGGACGCCGGAAATCACGATAAACCGTTTTTTACCCTCAAAAACTAACTCCCTTCCCCTTCCTGACCTCAAATCACCCGTAAATTATTTTTCCTTTCATTTTTATAATATTCTCTTCCCTTTTCAATGGGTTTCATCCTACTATTATTTTTTTAACTTTTTATGGTTTTTAAAGGCTTCTACCCTTGTCTATTATCATAACCCCACTTTAAAAAATACCGAAGACTGTAGTAAGTGCAAACTAGTGGAGTGACAAGAATGTAGATTAATACACATACAGAATCAAAGGGCACAAGAACTGGTAAGGAGCAAATCGATTGAAATATTGGAAACCAGCGACCTTGGGAATGTTTATTTACCTTCTTAAAAGGCGGTTGGTAACTCTTGATTGGTCGAGAAGTTGACAATAATGATGTATGCTAAGGTACGTTTACTTCCCATGTTTATCGGCAACAAGTTTTTGCTTAACTAATAGGAACAAGTAATTTTTTCCACTACCACCTGTGAAGTTGACAATTATTGCGTCTTCTAGCCAACTGAAAAATGAATTTCTCTATTAGTGGACAATAATGGACAAGTTCAAATGTTTTGAGAATCCAGGGATAGTAGTTTAACAAAAACTTGTGCAGCATAATATTGTATACCCAGTAGATTGTCTTTAACTTATTTGCTTCTTGAAATTACCTAACAAGATAAAATTATTTCAATAAAAATGTCATTATTTTAAAATTCGCCATCAACCGAAAATAACTGATGATATAAAAAGTGCGTTCATAATTTATGGGTTAGGTGAGGAGCGAAAACCATAGAGATAACAAACAGTGTACGTGACAGTCAGACGGGGTAAACCCATAGGGAGAAATCAGCTTGAACGATTAGGGCGCTCCCTACCGATTTGTAGATCGACAGAAAAACTTGTTGTTAAATTTACGTTAATTTCAGAAAAACATGGATCGAGGAATGTTCTTACCTTCAACATTATTCCCAGCTGAAATTCAAAATTTTCTGTTGATGGAAACCATTTTTTTTCGGGCCGAGATGGGAAACTCATGTTCGAATGGGCCATATCCCATGACCCAGACAGTGTTCGACTCATCCCAAGGGATGCCTACCAACCAAACCCATCTTACTCCCGCCTCGGAATCACTACCCTAGCATACTTCGAGACGGGTGGCGGTCTCTCACACACACTCCGTCATCTTCTTCCTTTTATCACTCCTACCTCTCATGTCATATCAATTCCTTCTCTCCCTCTAATCATTCTCTCCACTACGGCCCTTACCTCCATCCATTCCTCCTCTCTCCTCAACATTATGTCCACCATGTTCTCTCAATACACCGCCTCCCCTAGTCTCTTCTCCAATTTTTTCAACTCCTCGTTCTTCCAGCATCTAAAAACATGCCTCACATCATGGAAACTGGAAATAACACAGACACAATAATTACAAACGTTGTTTGAAAATAAGTTTTACTAGTTTCAATGTCAATCTGCATCAGGCTACTTGATTTCTGTTTGTTTTATTAGTGGAAAATCGTATTAACATTCATGTGCTACTTAATTTTTATTTTCAATTTTTGTATTTTTAATTTCTGTCTTAAATTTGGCCAGTAGTGGAAAAAAATAATTTTGGTGCTTGGTCAATAATAACAGTCTTCACCACCTTGGTGTATCATATACTATTTGTTATTTGGAACCTCACAAACTTGGGTTGAACTGAATATGCGATTTGTTATCATAACCCGTTAATTATTTTAATTTTATTGCATGAAAAATTTATTTTTCTTTAATTTACTAACCAAATGTCAAATAAAAAAAAATAATGACTGCGTAACTTGTTAATGTACTATATCATTATAAATAAATACATAGTGTCCAAAACTCGTAGATCTATATAAAAATATATTTTATAAAATTGTAGTTAAAACGAGTTACCCAAAATAAAAACAGTTTATCAATATTTTTGGGATGAACAATATCTCTTAACGGTATACTTAGACAACAATATGACGTGTTCTGAATATTTACGAAAATAAAACTAACCTTATTTTGGGAAAAATATAACAAAAACAAAAATAATAAAAAAATTATTTTCACCAAAATTATCCGAGGGATTTTTTGAAAATATTCGGTGCACGCTGGATGAATAATTAACCTTTTAAAAAACAAAAAAAAATTGTTATTTTCAGTATTTTAATATTATTATTTTTTAGTGATTATTAAATGTAGTTTTGTGATAAAAATGATATTTTATAAGAATATTAAAGTATATCCTTAGAGAAGCTGCAGGGATATATAGTATATCATTTATTAGGAAAGGGAACATCAAAAATTAACACTTAATTTTTCAATTAAAAATTTTTTTTAACTGCACGTCTTGAAGCCGAGACTTCATTTCAGGCCACTGTTGTTTTGGGCCACCAGACTAAAACTCCATAGATAGACTCCGTTTCACGTAAGAAGAGCCCACTTGAAGTTGCAGTCGTATACACGAACTTACTGTCAAAACCAGCGCCATATTTTAAAATTGACATTCGACTGCAAATCAGTATAGTGTTACCTTTTCACATTTAGTAGGTTGACACAAAATAACTGTATTAATAATGTATTTATCGTATGTATAGTTTAAATGAAACATATTTTGGAATACTTTGAAGCTTTTCGAAATATTTTCATATACATAGTCACTGAAAATACTGAGTATCGTTAAAATACTTTCAATTAAAGGTTGGCGATATTCGTTTGTAGCGCCAATGGCAAGCAGCTGAAGCAGCGGTCGTTATTGGACGACATAGATAATCAAGATTTTGGTTTCTACGCAAGACAGTTGGCGAGCTTCACTTAGCTTCTTCTTATGTGAAACGGAGTCTAACTATGGATCTCAACACAGTTGTGTACAGCCAGTTTACGATTCGTATTTCTTATCGCTCGTTTGGCAGATATTCTCCCCTTATTTGTTTTATGCAGAAGGTGTAAATTCCAGGTTAACTTCCATCCAGATACTCGACCCTCTGCTGCATGCTGAACCACGTTTGGCAGTTTTACACCCGTATTCACTATTAAAATATAACGGCACCGTTATATTTCAACCAAGGCGTTATTTTTGACAGTTCTCCCTGTTAGTGCTCTTATTTGTTCTAATCTGCTTTATTTAAGGTAAGCTATCAAACAAAAGTAACGTAAAATTCAGAAGGTCTGGTAAGTTTGGAGACCTTCGGAATTTTGCAGCCATTTTTTTTATTAAAAGTCCCTATTACTACAAAACATTCTAAAATATAAAGTTTGAAACGGAAAATTCCAATTAGAAGTGCTAAAAATCCTTCAACAAATTTGTCAATTCAGAATTTATAAAGAAAAATTTGAAATACAATATTTTTCCACCACGACCACTATTTTGACCAAAATTTCATTTAAAAAATAGGAATATTTCACCACTTTATGTTCGACATTAATTTTTTTAAAAAGGAGAAGGGAATAAATATTCGAGTATATATAGGTATACTAGAGGACCCGACAGACGTTTTCCTGTGCTAAATTCATGTCATATTATACAAATTTTGACAATATTTCATTTTGATTAAAAAATATCACATTGTTGAATATTTTGGGTAGTATCGTTAATTTTCTTACAGAAGGAATATTTTTCCTGAAAAATTCACTTTCCTTAATTTTCTTCAAATTTCTCGGGAAAACAAATTTGTTTTTATAAATTTGACTAATTTTTTTAATGACCTCACCAAAAAACTCCTATAAAAAAGGTCAACTAAATCGTACCAACCGTTTAGGAGAAGTTCAGTATAAACCCGATTGCAGCGCCTCCTACCGGAACTAATTGTGAATCTTAACCATCCAGTTTCTTACTCAAACACACACGAAAAATTTCATCAAAATCAGACCAACCGTTTAGGAGTTGTTTACTATGATTCCGATTACAGCCAGACCAATTGTGAATCTAAACCATTCTTGAATCCACTTGAACACACACAAAAAAAAATTCCATTAAAATCGGTTTATCCGTTTAGAGTTCAGTGACAAACACACGGAAGAAATATACATTTAAAGATAAATAAACATAAAAATCTGTAATCCACATGAAGTTTTCCAAAAAGGGGGAAAGGTAAACTCAACAATATACTTAATAGACTAGAGAGGGTGAAGCTCCGAAGTATCGTTTCGTTAATTTTAAAGTAATAATATTATGTGAAAATAACTATGTGGTCCAGCAGTACAAGTTTGTTTTAAACTCTTTTATTTAATGTACTTAAGGTATAAATCAGATTTAAGATAAATATTACAATATAAGGATACTTATCATTTCAATTTTCTTGATTATAAGTTTAAATTTCTATAAACATATTCATGTAATATAAAATTAATTCAACTTAAGGAAAATAAACAACATTTGACAACCGCGCCGGAGCTATCACACAACAATCCTAACTTGTGAACCTAGGCTACCTTGATATAGGATTTTAGTGAGCAATTTTATAACCTAGAAGTGTCAAATGAAAATAATTATGCTTAAAAATATTTCTAAATATTGGCAAAATTAAGTATTTTCTTGCGGTCTTTATGTGAAACAAACTTAGATTTATTTAAGGCAATAACCTTTGCAATTAAAAGTGAAAAAATTCAACGTAAAATAGGATTAGATAATTAGTGTCGGAAAAGTACTATCTTTAGAACTAAATTCGTGAAGTAAATACTGAATGATCCAGTTTGAATCTTCTTTATTTAAGGTAAGCTATCGAACAAATTTAAAATTAACATAAAATTCAGAGGGTCGCGAAGTCTACCAGAAACCTAATTTTAATAAAAGTTATTTGATGTCTCGCTACCAGTCTTTCTTCACAAGTCTTTTTCAATAATCGATACAAACCATCTTCTTTTTCGGAGGAAAGTAATATAGAAGAGAACTGCTTCGTAATGTTCTCCTCAGCTTCTTGTTTCTTTTTGATTATGGTATTTGCAATCTTGCTTTTTACAATGTTCTTTTTCTGAATAGTTGAGGAATTCAGGGAAAAAGATTAGGTAATGAGAAAAATGGGAATGTCCTTGCAGAGGAATTCATATTTTTGGGTATATTTATTAACATAATATGTCTTAACTTAGGTTAGTAATATTTACACTTGGAAAAATTTTTCCTGAGTACCAATTCAAAATTTGAATACTGTAAAGTTTAATAAATCGATCAAGTTCTCATATTCTTTAACTCTAATTAGTTATAGGTTATGTGTTGGCATTAGCACTAAAAACTAAAATTTTAACTGCTGTATGATTAACTAATGATTCTCTATCTCAATGTTACACAGAGTTTTAAAAAACAATTGTTTTTTTTGTTCCCTATAATTTTTGCTTTATTTACATTTATTAGCCATAGCTATAAAATAACTTGATAGAGTTCATATAATAGCCTTCTTGGTGTGCGTCATCGTTTGTGACGTATATCCGGGTTTTGGGTATGTCGTTTATTTTATTTGCTATTTTGACATATATAGCTAACCTTAAATTAGATAAATAAAATGATCAGGATCGTATTCAGCCAAATTCGAAAAGGCTATGAAATTGATAATACTTGGGATATGAAAACACTGCAAAATAAAACAAATTGTATATTCAATTTACATATTAAAATTTTCTTACATTAGTAAATATAGTCCTGCAAAAGAATTATATTCTCTGTGTTATACTGTTAAGTGGTAGGTTCTTAATTCCAATACATTTTTTGATCCAAAACTTTCAAAAACATGTATATTTGAATGAAATCGGTTAGGTAAAAGAAGGTAAAAAGTGGATTGCAAGATTTGATCTAGACAAAAAGAAGTTAAATAAAAGTGTGTAAAAATGGTTCGCTCATCGGACTAATTAAAAATGTCCGATGCATAGAAAACATTTTTCTACATACCTTCACTAAACATTCTGTATATACGCGTCCTAATGGCATGCTCCTGTTTCTCTCGGATTGTGGGACCCTTCGAAATTTTGACAGACTTACTCATTTTAGTGGTATATTCTGAATCACTGTGAATGCCAATTTTTGCCAAATTTGCGACAGTCGGCAAGGATATTTCCAATGCATCCGAAACTCGCTGAAACACAATAGATAAAAATAAAATATTTAAACAATCCTAATGAAATAGGATTAACTTGATTTATATTAATTTCACTTATTGTTATATAAAAAATACTTACTTGGTGCACTGAAGTTAAAGGTATCAATGGTTTACCAGCTTTTTTTTCCAACTGAAAATATTTCATAACTTTCAAAATAAGATGCTGCTCTTTTTCCGTGTATCTAGGCATATTTTTGTATTATTTAAATAAATAAAATGCTAACAATAATATTAATATTTACTTTTCATAAATAATAATTGATCGTAAACAACAAAGTACAGACCTGACGAGAACTGTCAGTGTGACATTAGAAAAAGACGTAAGACACATTTCCGCTACGAAGGGAACGTCTACATCCTATTTTGAACGATATTAATTCGCCCGATTGATAGGTCGCGCTTGCACGTAAACTAAACATCAACCAATCAAATTTTTCTGTCAAAGATTAGGGTTAACGATTGTAATACGTTTAAACAGTTCATTATTGTGATATTTTGATTAGGATTAATCACAGACCTGCCTTTTTTTTTCATTTCTTCTAACGTAATGTGTTATAAGGACATTAACAATCAATGACGCACACCAAAAAGGCTATTATATGAACTCTACCGACAGAGCGTTGCTATAGTGGGTACGCTCGTTTTGTAACGATGCCGTTATGTCTCGTCTGGTTAAGGTGTGAATACCAACGTGTATTTATAATCTTCGATACCAACTGATACCATGAGGAACCGTTTCCGTGATGGGACCGTTATCGAAACGATACTTTTATTTGATATTTCTGAATACGTTAAGCTCTCAAGATTCCTTTTTCTAGTGAAGGAAATGAATGTTATTTCGCAGGATTCACTATTACGTACTCCTCTCTACACCATCTCTCCACTGTTTTCAGCGAATGTGGAACTTTTGTGGCCGACACCAGAAATCTCGGTATTGTTTTTTTGAATTGTTGATCAACATCTATTGTGATTATGTTTTTTTTAATACTGGTAACTTTTGTTGCAAACAAAAATAATTCATCCTACCCAATATAAGCTTCTGTGATAATTATAATCAGTATGAAAATGAAAAATATGCGTTACATAGTTTTTGGTGTTCCCCGATAATGTGTTGTTTGTGAAGGGGTAGCTAATGAAAGCTCATTTATAATTGGTGATAATAAGATAATGATTATAAAAGTGTCGATCTTATATAATATAGACAAAAATGTATTTTGTCAGATGTATATATAATAAATAAGTTTGAAAAAGGATTTTAAGTATCAGAAAAATGAATTAGTTTTTGACCCAAATAGTTGCTGATTCCTTATACACTTTAATCTCAGAAACTGTTGAAAAGCTGAAGGCTCAAAAAAACCAAAATGTTTTAGTAGAGAAATAGAACTATAGTATGTACGTCCCAAGAGAAGCCGCCTTTAAAAAAGGACAACACGTATTCGATGGCTCGCTTTGAAATGTTAGCAGTGGGGGAACAGAAGAATAAAGTTAATTATTGTGTATAGTACGTGTGTTCTGATAAAAATCGTTAATAGTTGATGATTTAAGATTATTAATAATTGCCTGGATACTATATACATCACATCGTTCTCAATACGTCCCTTTTCAACTTTATCCACTTGCCAAGGTCATTCAATATGCTCGTGTTTTTATTTATGTGCGGTTTTTCTTGTAAGTGACAACTATCGATATTTATGGATAGTTGGCTTCCTGACTACCTATCGATTATTAGCGTTAGTTTTCGATAGTAGGTAAGGAAATTAATACCTACATTCTGCATGATTTTATTCTAAATTATAATGGTATTGGATATATATTGTTTAATTCATTAAATAAGCAAGGTAATCTAAATTTTACCAATATTTTAAAAAATATAAATACTTTGTTACTGTCAAAGCCAAGAGCATTATCATTCCAACATTTTTGGCTTTTGGTGATTATCTTCTATCAGAGATTGGCATCAGCTGTACTGAAAGCCCTTTCAGATTCCACTGACTAACCATGGAGTCTATTCTCAAACAGTGACATTTTTTGTCGAATGCTAGATTGTATTTTTTTGTATAATTCTTGATTGACTAACTCAAACACATCATGCGTCCTACTAGTTCTATTTTTACATTATGCCTATATGAAAAGGCTTTGAGCAAAAACAGCTCATACTCATAAGAAAAACACTTCGTCTATCATCTAATACTATTGAAAAGTCTGAATAGACCGAGGGAATTGCAGATTTTCCAATTATTCTCACCTGGATAAGCATTAGCCATGTCAGCTTTTTGACAGTTATAATCTGACCGTCCTTCCCTTTTACAATATGACTGATTTATATTGATTCCAAATCAATCGTATTTTTAAAGAAAATTACGCTTGAATGTAATGGTGGCTGCTTTATACGTTGACTTGTTTCTAAGAACATTGTGGTTTATATCGATCTTATCCTAAAATATTATTTGTATTGGAGTTCTGTGTATTAAAATATACAGAAAGAAAAATTACAAAGAAAAATTCGATAACAAAAGGAGAAGCATGGAAATACTTTAAAAGCAGCATTCTAGAATCGACAAAACAAGTTTGTGGAATATTCAGGTCCAATAAAAAAAAGTCAAGAAATTAAATCTAAAAAACAAAAATGGAATAAATATTTAGAGAATAGAACGGAGCATAATTATTACTAGGAATATAAAAAACGAAGGCAAATAGTCAAAAATGTAATCAAAGATGAAAAATAAAAATTAAAAATGCATATAGTTACCTACTTTGAATACTAGACTAGATAAAAATGTATGGGAAGCAAAGGTGATTGTTAAAGGAGACAGAGGTAGACCATAAAAATCCTGGGATAACAACATAGACAAAATATTCAAGAAAATAGTGGAAAACTTTTGTTAAAATCTCCCTACACCGCAAGGTGAAAGGAAATTTGATTATATTCATTGGAAAGGAGTTAAGAAGATACCAAAATCAATTAAATATGAATGATACAGTTTATGATAAAGATACGAACATTGTACTAGAAGAAGTTGAAACATGTCCAGTCTCTTCAAATTTTGAGAGTATCTTGGTGGATCTTGAATGTTACTCAAATCTACTCGAAACACAAACGTTGTTTATAAAGATTCATGACTGGAATAAACAAAATTTCCTTTCTACCAATGTCGATCATTTGCTTCAATTGGCACATCAAATGAATCAGTCCAAAATCATCCTTCCCATTAAAAATAATAAAAATGTCTCTGATGGTGCCAAAGAGAATCATCTCAAAAATAAGGGAAGAACTCTGGTACTATCAGACATGATGGGCTTAACAAATACATTTTATTGCAATTGAACAAATGCAAAAAGTAATAATATTTGTAAAGCGTTAAGTCCAAGTTGTTTTTTTATGCACACTGTACATTTCACTGTCTTTCTAGAAATCTTATTACCTACTCAGATAAACTAATCTCAGCTACTCCTATTTTGTGCTATGTATGTATTTGTTACGAACATTATAACTTAAATTGGAATATTTAAAACGATATTCGAATTTGAATATTTGAAAAAATAATCTCATTGTTAAGAGACTATAATTTGTATAGTTTAAATTAGGACCAACTGTTTGATATACAAGATGTGTTATCATTTAGTTTAAACATGACTGAGCAGTGGCCCCGATTGCGGGAAATAAAAATCGAATAAAAAGTGACACGAAGACGAGCTGAATTATTGAAATGAAAACAAAAAATCCCCAGGAGCCGATAATGGAAAGTAAAGTGACTGGAAGAAGAATTTTTAACATAATTCATTCATTTCAATTATCGTTTTTACTGGCCTCTGTCACTGGGCACTGTTTTGTGGGAACAACAGCACGTTTTTTTTAATTCCTATACTCAAATAGTGCTATATAATAATCTCTATGGTTAGTTTTATGTCTCTAAAGATAAACTGAATACCATCCACTGTCACATACTGACGCAAGACAAGCATGCTGTTGTGAACAGCCAGAGTATTTGACTTCAATAGTATTTAACCCATCAAAAAACATTTAAAAAGTTCACTTAAACCACTTTAACTCATAAACTAATTCTAACTAAAAAAAAACAAGTAGATACAACTACGAAGACATAAGTGTAGAACACAACGTGGTTGGTCCGGCACACACTGCTCAAACTAAAAAACCAGGTACTTTAAAACTAACTGATTAAATAGAAAAGGATCCATATTTGTAATTGTTGTTGTGTCTAGAAGATTGTTTCCAATATCTAAAATGAAAATACACAGATTATAAAAAATTTGTACAAAAAATATAAACATTTTATAAGAAAGTGTACTGGTTTATTCAAATTGATTTAATTGGAAAAGTTTGAATATCGTTATGAATGCCGAAAAGCTTTTTAACCTGTAGACGTAGTATTTACTGCTCGCCTTTATACATATAAGCATTAAAAAAGCTGCAACACATCAAAGAAGAGGCTTATTGTATAATAATAATAATAATATGACTACTTAGATATTAAGATAACAATATTGTTTACTCGATTGTTTATACAAGAAATCCATAATAAATCATTTCAGTAAAATTGTCTTTTATTCACTAAATTCCTTAACGCAAACAAAAAGGATTATTGAACTTTCGAACAGCTGCTTCCTTTTCTACTCAAGTCCTTAGGGAAGTCTAAGAGATCGATAGTTTCTTTAGACCTATTCCTTCAAAGAACTTACAGGTATTGGTAGGACTCAGTTTAGGCTAAACTTTTTCTCCAAGATATTGTGGACTGGGATTTTGCAGGGCCTTGCATTCCGCAATGGAGACTCCTTCTTCAATTTCACAAATTCTACTTCTATCCTTATCCACTTGTCAACTATTAGTGCTGCTCTGTGGTAATATATTCTGATTTTACCAAGTCGTAATTTCTCAGCAGTATATTTGATTGTCTTTGGTCCTTCTAATGGTCCCTTTTTTCGGTATTGAGTAAGTGCAGGGATAATGTAATAATGTGCGAAGCAAGAGCAGCTCTAACCCGACTGGAAAAAGCATCAGACCATGACGTGGCACATGGGAGAGGACACACGGAAATAAGGCACGTGGATGACGACATCTTTAAAATGCCAACAGGCCACATGACCGCCAGATATATCTTTCGCAAGAACTTCGAGATTGTCATCAAAGATTGAAAGGAGCTTGAGGAAGAGGACGCACTACCACTCAGCAGAGCGAATGAATTGATCTGGTACACAGACGGATCAAGGAATGAGCTCGGCACCGGAGCGGGCTAGGACTAGGAGGATCCACAACAAGTCCAGGAGGATGAAGTGGTGCCGGCGAAGGGACGGCTTCTTCAAAAAAAAAAAGATGAAGACAACCGCTAAGTTAACAGATCAAAGTACAAACGGCTCTTTTTTGTTTATATTATCTGAGAGTCGTGGATAAAACAGATAAAAAGGATTAAATATGCAATATATTAGTACGTTTAAAAATATCACAACAGACATAATATTATCTAAATAATAAATTAATATAAAAGAAATACCATACACTTACTAATTTGATACTTAAGAATTTTTACCACCGACGTCATCTTTCGAAACTATGTAGTACAAATCCGCAAATATCTTTGCAGAGTTTAGTAGATCCAAAATATTCAAGGAATTTGATTCTTCGTTATTTTTAATAACCTTACTTAAATAAGTATCTATTGCTGATAGACCGCAACAACGGATCAACGAATGAGCTCTGCACCGGAGCGGATATATACAGCAAGTCGAGCAAATATGAAGCTTGCTTGGTAAATATGCCTTGGTATTTCAAGCAGAGGTTTATGCAATACTTGCATGTGCAAGGGCAAATAGCATGAGAGCCTACAACAACAGGCAGATCAGGATCTACAGCGACAGTCAAGCTGCCCTTAAAGCACTTCAAAGCTCTAAGGTAACATCTCGGCTGGTATGGGAATGCGACGAAGAACTTAGAAGACTGGTGACTCGGAACAGAGTAACACTGGAGTGGGTCCCAGATCAATGAAAAAGCTGACGAACTTGCAAGAGCAGGATCGTCAACACTGATGAACGGACCCGAACCATCTGTGGGCATCCCCAGATGCTCCACTTGGTCATGGTTAAAAGGGTGGGTAAAAGAACAACACCAAAAATAAGAATACGCCCAGGCAAACACGTGGGAAGAAATTCATAAAAGAACCGTCAGAGAAAGTAGCGAAAGAACTGCTCTAAATGAGCAGGAACAAACTACGCACCATAACGGGGACACTTTCCCACAAAGGAGCACCTGAAGAAAATAGGGCTGTATAACGGAGACCTTACATGCAGAAGATGCAAAAAGGACACCGAAACAGTTCTGCACATATTATGCAACTGTGAGACGCTGGACCACAGGAGGCAAAAACTATATGGAAGACCCCAAATGAATCCAGAAGACTTCTACAACCAACCAGAAAAGAACCTGTATGAGCTAATACAGGGAACGGATTGGTTGAATAGGCTGTAGTCAGAACATTAGGAGAATCCACAATAAGTCCAAGAGGCTGAGGTGGTGCCGGCGAAGGGACAGCTTCTTTAAAAAAAAAGTGCGGGGATGTTTCGCCTTTTTCCTGACAGAAAAGACGTTGCTTCAACCCCTTAAGCTCCTTTGTGATTGATTGGTTTGGCGCCATCAGTCAGAGGATTCGAGACCTCGACACCTTAACCTTTAGGCTGTTTCTGCTTTTGGCTGTACCATTTATGTGAAGTGTGTTCTATTCCTGGGAGTTAATATCTCCAATGAGACAGTACTTCACATTTGAAGATAATGTGTGAGGCTGCTTCCTCCCTTTCCGACAGATAGGTACGTCCTTATATATGCCAATCGTATGCTAGCGCTTCCTTACGGTACGGTGACCTATTTCGTCACTTTCTTTATCTGATACCTGCTAAGGTTTAATATTTCGTTAGGTTTCGGTTTCTGACTAGAGGTTTGCCTTGGCACGTGGCTACAGTACGTCTGATGTTTTGATTGAATCCACCGAGATGTACAACTACGTGTAACAGTTTTTGATTCCAAATACTGGTTCAGGACCAGTAAATGCAGTTTCAGACTCTAGGTTTGCCGTTTTATTACCAACTGTACCCTCGTGATCCAGTACCCCTTAAGAGTTACTTTATTATGGTTTGCCAGGGTTAAGAGCTTTTGTCCCAGACCAGTCTAGATCTGATCTGGGGACGTGCTAAAGATTTCAATGCTGCCTGACGGACTATCTAAGAGTATGAGGATATTTCTATTGGATATATTCCGGCTGAAATTTCCAAGATATATTTTTGACTGGTTCAGTCCTGGAAGGCCTTTCCCGAATTTTCCTAAAACCATTTTCATCTCTGACAGCTTCCGCAATGAATTATCTCTAGATTGCAGTCATATTTTTACGTTTCAAACAAATGGGACCTTACATTGGCTATTTTCATACCACCACATCCAATGAAGAGCATTAAAATCATCTTAAAATTCTTCACCAGCTGAAACCCAACAAATTGCAGTAAATAAACAATTTGTAATAATTTACTATAGCTATTAATAAAAAGCCGTTGGTTGAGTGGAAACAAAATCAGTCATAACTCTTTCTGTCGTTTTCTCTTGAAAATAAAAGTTGTACAGCTACGCTGGCGGCACTAATTACAAGCGTTACGCTACCTTGGATCTTTTAACTGCGGCCGCACACATTACATATATCGACTTCGAAAAGTTTCTGGAATTCAGTGGAAAATAGCGAATTATTCTCATTAATTACGTTGAGATGGGAATGCTTCGAGATTTACAAGATAAATAACTTCCGGTCAGCTTTGCCATTTGCATAATTCCTTTCACATTTTCTCACAGAAATAGGTATCGATATATAGTGTGTCCCTGGAGAAAATTGTTTGGTTCATTTTGATGAAATTGTGATATTGGTCGCGTTCGTATCAACAAAGTGGATCAGGTAGCGATTTTCAGAGTAACCCATCATTTCTGAATTCTGCTGAACGTTCTAATCTTGATACAACAACATAACCTAATTTTATTTGACATATGACTGCAATAATTATTCATTCATATGCGATTTGAATTTAGTTCAATAGTTCCCAGTGATGTTCATTCATTTTCAAGATACAAAGGTCTAAAATATCTTCACACCAAAATATGTTATTTTATTTTATATGTTTATTCACATAATATTTGTCATAAATGACAGTTAATGCATCACTGATCGGTAGCGTAGCGTATTTCAATTCTGATCCCTGGACCCATTTAAGAGTTGAGTTACTCTATTATAGTTTGCTAGGGTTAAGAGCTTTTATAGACAGTCCCAGACCAATCTAGATCTGATCTGGGGAGATGCTAAAGATTTCAGTGGTGTCTGACTGATTATCTGAGATTATGAGGATATTTCATCCTTTATACCCCCAAGCTCCATCGGATCTCTCCAGGTTGAAGTTTTCAAGGTATATTTTGGACCGGTTTATTCCTGGAAGGCATTCCCGAATTATGCTTCTTAATTCCCTCGGCGCGTTAAAACCATTTTAATTTCGGACAGCTTCCTCAATCTCTATATACAGCATAGAGTCATATTTTTTCCCAGTTATAAGTAAATGGAAATCTACATTGGCTATTTTCATACCACCACATCCTATGAAGAGCATTAAAATTGTTTTAATATTCTTCACCAGCTGAAACCCAACAAATTGGGAATCTTGAGGATTATTGGATACTTGGCAAATTGGATATTATGCTGCCTTTTACGAAAACTCACCATTATTCAATATTTATATAATATTTATTACTATTTATAATTTCGGGAAATCAAACCACAATCTTTTGGTAGCGTTCCAGCTTACGTTATCAAGAATAATTAAGTTTTGATTACATTCTTGTCTCTATCTGACACTAACGAAAACATTAGAAAACCATATAATCAAAATTATTTTAATGTTTTTTGAATTGAAGAATATAAAAAAACATTGTGGTTTGATTTCTCAAAATATAACAAAAAGAATAATGAATATACCACAATGAACATACAGTAGAAGTATTAAATAGTATATTAAAGTATAAGTGGATATTAAGGTCTTTAAAACACGCGCGATTTTTCGAGCACGACGGCGAAGCCGGAGTGCTCGAAATAGAGCAAGTGTTTTAGAGACCAGTTATCCACGAATACTTTACGCTATTTTTTTTATTGGTGCTCTTTGAAATTATAAATATATACTGGTATCTATTACTACTACAACAACAAGAAATGGAAATAAGAACTAATAATGTAAAATGGTTGAATTCGTGATGCTTGCGTTGTCATGGAAATGAGAAAAACATAAACTAATTTGCATTTTGTCTTTAAGATTTATTGTTGTCACCGAAGTGCATAAAAATGAATTCTAATATCGATTTTATAAGTAGTAAAGCAGAATCGCAAAAATCTTCTGATGCCTATAAAAAAAAAATTGAAATTGTTAAATATTGTTCGAATAAAGGTTTTGACGTTACAAAGTACTCCTGTCAGATCAATAATAAAAAAATTGTCATTTAGACTTCGTTTCTCGCGTTGTTGATGTTGCCATGGTAACTTTAAAAAACGCGCGTTTTTGAAAGTTCGATTTAAACACGCTGAGGCGTGCTTTAAATAGGTAAAATGGTTCATCAATAAAAAAAATATTGTTTTCGTGCAACCAGACGCGAAGTCAGTATTTCGCGTTCTCAACACAGTCCGCGAAATTCAATTTCGCGGCCGTTACCCATAGCAAAGGCTGCGAAACCAAACGTCACTTCCAAATTTGAAAATCACTTCCAAATTTGACATTTCTAAAATACTACAAAGACCAGGATTATTTTTTATTGAATACCAACAAATACATAAGTACTTATATTATTTAGGATGAATATTAACATTAATTGTACAGTTTGTATTATTACTTATATTTACTCCAGAAGTTGAAGCAAGAACTGTCAAAATATTTTGTATATATTGAAACATATCATTTCCATAGCACCCATTGTTAAATAAATTAAACTGCTGTTGATTTTAAAGCAATAATATATTTATTTACAATTATCTAGTTTAATAATCGGTTGCTAGGCAAGTTGCTAAGCAACAAATGCGAAATGGAATATTTCGTGTTAGGTCTAGATTCACTCTAAAATCACGACGACTACGGCTTGTCAAATTATAACGTCCAGCGACAAATTGATGAAATGTCAGCAGATCGTTTCTGTCAAAGTTTTAGTAGGTAACGAGTAATTTCATAGTTGTTTGCTATAAAAACTATTAGAAATAGCAATAAAGAAAATATTTACATATTTCTTCAATTTATATTTTAATTCTGATAGAAAGCCCATTAGCGGCGAATTCGGAGTAATGAAATATTATCAGTTTATTTCTTTCAAAGTTTTTGCAATGTATGCATGTATTAAACGTGAACGATATGTTGTCATAGAAAAAGTATAGTATGCAACTCGCAACAAAATGGGCATCATTTTGTGCTCATTGCATAATATACTATTTTCTACGATCGTGCAATAGGTGACTATTTTTTGTACTATTTACTGTGCCAAAAGATTAATTTTTTGCACTAGTGCAAAAAGTAACTTACTTTTATGCACTACTTTATGAAAGTAACTTTAAATATTGAAAACCCAACGGGACACTGCTTTCGCAGATCTTCTGCAACTTTATTAGTGGAATCAGGGGCAGATATATTAACATTAAAACGCCATGGAGGGTGGAAATCCTTAACTTTAGCGGAAGGCTACATCGAGGATTCATTTTACAAAAAAACAAATTCTAGAAGGTGAACCAAGTACCATTTCCGGAATCTTCACAGTCCGAAAAGAGCTGTTTTAAGTGGAGAACCTGATGAGACATCTACAAGTAGAAATGAAACCAAAATTTAAGAAATCAGTGGAAATGAAGTTTGTCCATCACTCTCAGCATGGTTGCAGCTTTCGTCTCGTCTCGAGACAAATATGCACTTTTTGCACTAGTTACACAAATAACTATTGAAACCTTGTAAACATTCAAGAGCATTACAGAGGGGTCGACAATGACCTGAATTGCTTCCAGAAGAGGATGGTACAGATGTGCCTTTGTTCAAGCTTAGATTGGATACTATAGAGCCATGTGTTCAGGGAGGTTTATATCCATCTAAAAGTAACTTTAAGCTGGTTGTTATTCAAAATATTGTTATTAATAAAGTTTTATTATTTCCATAGAAAGTTATGGACCAACAGAAAAATCGACCAAAAGGTGAATTATTCGACATAAAGACTAGACAATAATAATGTCGACTACTTCATTAAATTTTCCCTCGCTATCCGCAATTGACGTTCCACGTCCACGTTGGCTGTTGTTTCCCGCATTCCTGTGGCATATTCCCGATGTTTCAGTATGGATTTACCATTAAAAACGGTATTAACTGCGCATGCTTTAGTAGCACGTGCTTGGGATGCACGATAATGTCCCAAAGCAATGTAGATGCGTCTTCTACAGGGTGATATAAGAAATGTATTTTTCAGCTTTCTAAATAATCTTATCCGATGAATAAACTTTTTGACGAATTTAAAAATATAATAAATACTGATGTGCAGGGAGTTCATAACCTAAGACTTGGAAGATGATAGAGATACTTAAAATAATTATATTACATTATATGAAATTTTCTCCATACTTCCTTCATTAATAAACGATAGTGCTTCAAAGCTGGGAATTGAAAATGGTTTTTTACTTATACCTAATTATTAAACCCTTCATAAACACAATTGCACACTTTTGGATGTGGCAATTTTTGTAAAATATCACTTTTCAGTTATAAATCCAAATACCAATTTTTTAATTATTTTCGGACATTTCTATAAAATTAACGGTTTAAGAGATGCGGGCAATATTTCGTCGCTCTTCATCATTTCATGCAGCTGTATTGGGTTCAAGAGCATATTTATTTCAAGAACAGACCCCTGTATATACTTAAATTTATGAGAATATATAATTCCTACTTTGTCATTATTACTCACACTGTATAATATATAGTGAATAGAAATTTCGCAAAACTGCATGATTCCATAGACCCACTGTATATACATCTTTTACATATTTAAATTTACTTTATCTATAATGTGATCCGTGTCCAAACTTTTCGTTCTTTTTGAGTTTCCCTTCTCACTTTTTCCACTTTTCTCCAATTCGTATCGTTAACGGCATTCCTTAGAGAAGAAAATGCGAGAAAGAATACCGTTTCTGATGTATATCTTGTCCGCATCTGCATAATATCGATATCTTATTATTATCTGAACTGTCTGTGAATTACAACTGGAAAATGGGAATTGGTACAAGAACTCTTAAGAGTTTATCTGTAGTTGATTTTGGAATAGTCTATAGTGAATTGAACGGAATATAAATTAGAATTCCGCTGTCTTGAACGGAAAATCCGTTGTTTCGTATATTAGATTAGGTGTATTGTTAGATAATTTGAAGTGCGTTGTAAATTTTCTAAGCATATTGTGGTTCAAACTTTAAAAATTATTAAATAGTTTATTTTCGCCTATCTACCGGAAAACCAATCATATGAATACCAAAAATGGCGGAAAATTCTTAATGCCACGGTTTAAGTTTTCTACCACTGTCACTTGTAATTTTGACGCTTCATGTAATTCTTTTAATTAAATGTCAGTGAATAGTATATTGTGACACAAGTGCACAAAATCAGCTTTAGCAGCCCGAAACTATTAGATGCACGAGAGAGAAGCTAGGGCAGTTGATAGTCAAGGGCTGCTAAAGCTGATTTTGTGCACGCTTTAGTTTTCTGCATACCGAAAACGCCAAAAAATAGGAAAATGTAACAGAAAACTTTGACATACACTGACGTTTAATTGAAGATTCACGTGAAACATCAAGGTAGTCAAGTGACAGATGGTGAAAAACTTTAAAAAACCGTGGCGTTATGAGCCCATGGCACTAACAGACAAAAATAGTGAAGAATATGAGAATCATGATCTCGAGTCCAAAAGAAACGACGACGAGGCAGTTGATAACTTCAGACGTGATGGAACGCTATTGTGACGGATCTAAAATTGACAGATTAACAAGAGCTGGAGCTAAACTTAGGTGCAACGTTTACACATACCGGGTAGAAAACCACGCTATCGACACGTGTCTGCATATGAATACCAAAGGGGGATATGGGATCACTAAAATCCGTAGCAAGTCCACAAATCAGATCCTGGTCGAACTAAAGCTGCGTCCTCACCGAGTCGCAATCGACGGTGTCGATCGACATGTCGAATTGTTTTCCATCAACTGTCGGTAAACATGAAAGAGCTGTCGATCGACTTTAGTGTGTGGACGTGATTTCGACGTTCGACAAATTGAGTACTCAGTGACATCTTGACGTTGACATCGTAGTCGTGTATTTTCCTTGGAAATGGAATCAGAACAAGACACAGAAACAAATCAAATCTATGGGATACCAAAACTAATAACTAATGAATCTTCGTCAGACAAGTTGATTACACTTATCGACAACATTTCTGTCAACTCTGATGTGGACGGATGCAGTTTTGTCGACTTGTTGATCGACCATGTCAATCGACAGAGTCGACAGTGTCACACAGCTTAAGACTGCTCACAGAGTCTCCGTAATTTTAATGAGCACAGGTAAACGCAATGGATTCCAGGTGTGAGGTGTGACGTTACCACCCAATAAAAAATATATTGTTATGTCGACAATCATTTCAATCAACTAAATCAAATTGTGAATATTTTTATTTCCGTTAGGTATATTACCATTATTTTAATGAATAATTTAAAGGTGTTTATTAATGTTTAGTAAAGACCCTTTTACTAGTAATTTCCAGGTAAATGGGAAGTTAACGAATTCGATTACATTTCTTGGAGGTTTCACGCTTTAACTTGAGTACCTACTTCCAAAACTTCCCATGACAAACACTCATCCTCTCGTCTATTACTACGCAAATCCAAATCTTGTTAACAAGTTTAAGGTGAATCTGAGAAAGTTTTAATGTGGATTTATAAAATAAACGCGATTCAAAGATCCAACAAAAAAGATTAATAAAGGCGGTGATAAAAAACATACTTATCGTGATATCATTTCCCATTCACTTACTACATACGTACTACACTTTCACTGGCTGTTCTCTGCGATTTTTACTCGTCGATATACCTCCAGCAACTGATGATTTCAGCCGCTGACCGTTACTCATTTAAAAACTCGTGTTCCATGCAACGTTTGACTAGCTGCTGTACACAACCTCTGTCGAGTCACAATATAGAGTTGTTTGTCATTGAAATATTTTGTATCGAAAATACTAAAGTATATCTCATATAAAATCAATTCTTCCAAATCTTTCATCTTTTCAAAATCATTTTTCAAATATTTTTGTAGAGTTCAAAATAATAGTATAAAAGTATTAAAACGCATCACAAATTAGAAAATTACTTTCCAAAGGGTAGACCGTTTACTAGGAAGCAACATCTACATTTGCAAATACACCGAAACCGGTCTGAAAGTGATATTGTACATATGCGTCTTTGGTCTAGTGGACAAAGACAATACAAAAGAATGCAATGACGAGACTAGGTAAGGTGCAAAAGCTTGCTTGTCTCAGTATTGCAGGGTGCATGAGAAGCACGCCAACGGCAGCACTAGAGGCCTTATTTGGCTTTCCTCCATTGCACATCGTGATAATGGGAGAAGCAAGAATGGGGTTATTTAGGCTGCAAAATAACCTGAGCAGCAAAACAGTTAGATCAGGACACACATCCATTGAGGACATCGTAAAAGAAGCCATTTTAGATATGAAAACAGACTATATGGCCACTAAACTTCTCCCCAGCCCTAAATATGAGGTAGAGATAACCCACAGAAAGGACTGGCAAAACTCAAGCAGACTGAAGTTTCCCCGAGGAGAGACCTGGTATACAGTCGGGTCAAAGACTGGGGAAGGGACAGGAGCAGGGGTGTATAGTGAGATGAGGAACACAAGGAGTTCCTTCTCACTAGGAGTACATGCCTCTGTACTTCAGGCGGAGATTTATGCCATCCTAGAATGTGTCGGAATTAACAAACATAGGACTAACACTCATAGGATACACATATTAACTGACTGCCAGGCAGCCATTGCAACTCTAAATAGCCGCAAGGTAACATCGGGACTGGTAGAAGAATGCCAGAAAGAACTGAATGAACTGGCAGACCACAGTAGAGTAAGACTAGTGTGGGTGCCGGGACATAATGATATTTCTGGAAATTAACAAGTTGATGAACTCGCGAGAAGAGGTTCAGCAACAACATATGCTGGACCAGAACCAGTTCTTGGAACCACAAAGAAGGTAGTCCGAGAACAAATACGAAAATGGGTACAACGCCAACATAGACTACAGTGGAAGAACACTCCAAAGCAGGTACACAGTAAGACCTTCATAGGTGGTATATGTTTAAAACGGGCTGAAGAACTACTAAATGTTAGTAGGAACAAGCTAAGAATTATTACAGGTTATCTAACGCGTCATGCCGCGGTAAAGGATCATCTGCTTAAAATGGGGTTATATAACGGGGATCTCAGCTGCAGACTTTGTGGCATGGAGACCGAGACCGTAACCCACATTTTATCCAACAGTGAGGCGTTGGACTCAAGGAGACAGACAATCTTCGGACAGGCCTACGTGCCGCCTGAAGCATATGGCATACATCCAGTTGACCTATATTATCTACTAGAGGGTGCGGGAATGGCTGGGTGGGTGGAATAAAGGAAGGAGTAGAGTACAATAAGTACGTTTGGAAAGTAATTTTCCAATTTGTAAGGCGTTTTAATAGTTTTAGACTATCATTATGACTTCTATTGATAGCGCGCTTTACTTAAATATGACAATTGTTACAGGAAACTGTAATTTAGTAAATGTTTTTTATGTTTCGTTTGCATAAAACATACATTTGTATCTCTAACTCCCTTTGATAAATTTGAAGACAGAGTACTTTGTACTGATGGTCTTTTACCCCTTTGTTAAAGTATATGAGCGTCGTTTAAACACAATTCAGTTTACTTTCAGTGTTGCTAAGAGCCATGAAGGTAGGAAGCGTCGAAATAAGGGTGGAAATGTAGAAAGCTGTTCACGAGCCGAATATACGCACTCATAATTTATCGAGATAGGCCCCTGAGGTACACCTTTGCCCAGCTACTTTTGCGTATCGTACAGACGTTGTATATTCCACCAGCGATGATTATTATATTTGAAAAGTAAAACTAGGGAATTGGATTGTCGACTAACCACACATTTATTATTTTATTGGCAAAGCGGATTTGGGCAGTTTTGAAGTTGTCCATTTGTGTATACCATTGAATGTTTGCTGGACCTGCTGCAAGAATTCTTTATTTGCAACAGTATTAGTAGTAGGCTTGTCGGACTATAAGAAGCTTTAGCGCACTACTACCATTTAGACATCGACAAAAGAATAAAAATGAATTTAAAAAAAATAAAAAACTTATGTTTACCAGGACACGTTCCTCTACAGTAAATGAAGAAATTAAATTAAGAAGATTTTAAACATTGATTTTATTTCTGCATAATTGTGGAAAGACAAAGAAATGAGGCCTATACTTTTGTTTGGTACTTAGCTTCTATTATTTCCTCCAGGAAGGGTGGGCAGAGAAGTGAACCTGTAAGTATCCCAGTGATGTTGTTCTTGGGTCCTTGAGGTATTCTTGAAAGGTATCCTTAAAACGTATCGTCTTGCCTTAAAGACAGTTGATAACGAAAACAGTCTCCTGCTCCTGGTACTCAGAGGGAGTTCGGCGTTGACCTGGCCAAAATGAAGGCGGCCAGTGACAGATGACAATTGTCTTATGGTCAGGGCTGAGGATTGGAAGTGGCTAATGAGTCGTCGAGCGGAAATTGCGATATAAATAATGATGAGCAAAGCAAGACCAAAACTCCAATAGTTTCGCTTTTTCAATACCAAGACCAATTTTGCTCATCACTAAATATGAATTTTATAAAAGTGGAAACAGGTCTATTGAAATGTATCCGGTATTTATTATTATTAACCATTGGCGGAAATGTAATCAGATCCTTTGCTATAGTGAGTGTCTATATTGAGATTCGGCTTGTGCCCCTCGTTTTAATTACATGCGCCGCTTTTTGGCTGGAGGCTACTGCTTGATTTGCCGCTATGTGACTACAAAGCAAATATTCAAATCCAATTTTCATCTAAATTCTAATAAGTTTGAGTATACTGAGCATATTTTGCATCTGTTTATTTTATGACAAAATTTATTAAAACATTTTTTGCTCTCACCTGAATATTTTTCTAAAGCGAACTGTATTTATTGGTGCATATTTATTATTATAAAAGTTTAGGGAAAGTAATACTTACTTTATTTTCCATTATCCTTATTTGTATCATTCGTATTATGAATATCTCTCTTTACGTCTTGTAAGGATATAATATCCGTAGTTCCATTTTCATCATCCTACACGCTACCAATTTCATTGAATTTTTTTATCAATCTAGTAACTGTAGATCCACTTTAAGGAGGCCATTCAGGATTTAAATCATTAAATATAAAACTTACTGCGTCGTAGGTACTTTTTGGATCCCCATTCCAACATTCGTATTTGTATTTGTTATTTTTTAATAAATTCCCATTATTATTAATTTTCTATGTGCCTTACATTTTTAATACCAACCAGTGTTTTTTGCTTAATTTTAAAAATGGGGTAAATAATTATTAAAGTAACATTCAATTTGGATTAACAAAAATGGGTCCTGGGTTATATTAAAAATTTATATAGAGCATCACATACTTTTTTCCTAATCCTGTCTCCAAATCAAAATAATATTAAAAAATTATCAACCATCTTTGTCATTAAAATTACTATTTTTATTACTTCGCCCTTTTTCTACATTAAAATTTATCACCCCCATCAATCAGTTTGCCCTTTTATCCCATCAGATAGTATGCATTCATCCAACCAAAATAACATTGCAATCTTATTATTAAGGGATGACTATAATAAATATATCATGTATTGTAATTCCTAAGCTTACTTACCCCTATTTTAACAAGGGATGCTATCGCATACATAGATTCGCGTATGTGAATGAAAATGGGCAAAAATGGAAGTCGATTCCAATGGAATGAAATGAGCTTAATAAAAAAAAGTTAGTGAGTTGTATTTTCCCGGAATTGTGATGTTTATCATTAACGACGACTTTTTCTGTTTCCAAAATGGTTTTAGTTTATTAAAGTTCGCTTCTATCACCATCAAAAGTGATAGTTTGTCAACCACTGGTCAGGTGTTGACCTTGAGGTTAGGAAAAAAATGTGTTCTACCATCATATGCTAGCTACTTTTGACTAGTGGTTACTTAGCATCGATAGTTTTCGTAAATGTACTAAAAATTGCATATAAAAGTTTGGTTATATGTCAAAGCATCTTGTTTTCGTTTCTATAATGGAAGAACAAAAAATAAAAGAAAAGAAAAGTAGGGGAAAAACTGTTTCAAAACCCGAAGTTGATGCTCTATTGGTATTAACCAAAAAATATTATAAAATAATAGAGAATAAAAGCACAGATGCCGTAAGAGAATACCATAAGTAAATGTAATTACTGTAATCAATGTAGTTTTAATTTACCAAAACCAATATCATGTATCTACTTTGAATATCTCTTCGAATCGTTTTCAACAAAATTTGCACAGTTTCTTTCTTCAGACGAAACCTCATAAAAAACTGAGAATTTCATAGTAATTTATCCTTTCTCGGATTAATTTTGGTCTTCGAGGTTAAGGCATGGGGAAAGAATAATTCATCCTCATCTGAGCCATCAAGTCCGGGATCAGACATTATTTTTATGATGATACTTTATAGGATTTATATTTAGCGCTAACGTCATTTATTTTATTTACAAATAATCAATTAAAAATAAATGGAGATATGCTATGACAAAAATATATTTATTTAGAATTGTCAAGATTGTAAAGTCAAGTGTCACCAAAATTAGGTTAACCAGTGGTCACAGTCTTAACAAGAACTCAAAGTGCCTGTTATTTTATCCTTTGGTCAAAGAACTTTAACCTATGGTTAAAGCGAAGGAAGCGGTCATAGAACAGCAAACCTCTTGTCAGATCTTGTTAACCATAACTAGAACTCTTAACCAGAGGTGATAGAACCGGGCCTAAGTGTGGGAAAAAATGAAAGGACTGCTTGTCAACCACCAAAATGCACCGACAACCTTCATATACACACATTTCTATGTATCATTTAGGTAATATAGTGTTGTATAAAAATATTCCAGTGATTCACATCTTACAAATTGAATTGCTCATTCGATTTCTCATAAATCCATCATTCTATCCTAAACACCTACGCGTAGATGACGTAATAATACATCCTGCGTATGGCTTAAATTTTGATTGGTAAAGCAACAGTGTCGAAAATCTCCCTTCTCTCCGCTGGGGAATCCCTATCGGAATTCGACGTCAGCGTCTCGATGCTATGAGTCACGACGCGGCAAATAGCGTCGATGATGAAGGGAGACTACGGGAAGGGTGGTCACTACAGTGCAATAAGCAATACCGACACCCTTTTTGAATGAATGGGTGTAAGCAACTGCACTGAATCCAATTAATGTTGATAAAGCAGAAAAATTTAGTGAAGGTGGAAGTGGAATTTTATAAATATTTCAAGAATTTGTGCCCAAGGAACGTGGTCGACGTTGGAGCAAGGAAACATTTAAAACGTGGTAAGAGGAAAAATGTCTAAGAACTTTAAGCAGAGTTTATTTTTATTTTTTCAAGAGGATATGTGTGAGAGCACCTAACTTATTATCGAGGTCAAGAAATAATGAAAAGGATTCTAGTCCTATATGCATTAAGGAAAATTAACTAGTTTACTCTGGGTGGAGATAGTACCATTGTTTCAAAATCTTTTTTTCTTATAAAAAAAAAATTGAGCGGTAAAATCAGGTAATTTGAAGATTTTTATCTAAAATTCCATCAAGCCTGAGTAACATGAAGTTGGAAGACACTTCGGAAATATTTCCAAGGCTGGCAAACGCTTCGCTTGAAGCGGCAGTAAACAGACAGATACCCATTCCTTCCTAACTGTATCGCAAACGTCAAAATGTATACCCTTGTTCACAAGTTTCTGGTGTATTTGTTGGATACTTTCGAGGATATTCTGTTTGGTTGTGATTTTGGTGGTGGTTTGATCCGGGATATGTTCATTTTCCAATGGTCACTATTTCTCAAGAAAAACACGCGGAATCCTTTTGTAATATCAGCAAAAAAAATATATAATATTTGTATCTGTAGAATAGGGAGGGTGAGCTAGGCCCACAGCTTTTAGGCCACATGTGACCCATTGTACATCCTCCCGAGGAGTTGTCTTCCTAGGTCATCGTCCATCCTGTCATTTCCAGGAAGGTGGACAGGTCACTAGGAGACATCTCCTTTATGTCGGCAGGTGTAGGCCAAAAGTCGCCAAACACACACTCTTATTGACGATAACTCCGGGCACTCGCATAAGACATGCCTGACAGATTCATCTTCCTGTACACACATCTTGCATAGAGGTGTGCCCACTAGCCCCATTTTATGGAGGTGTTTCCTCAATTGACAGAAATCCTACCGCTAAACGTAGATTTTCCCTAGTCATTGCCAAATATTTTTTCGACTCTAGCTTCCCAGGGTCGCCCAGGGTGATCCTGGCAAGACTGCATCCCTTGATTTCATCCCATCTCTTTAGAGATTGAGCATGGGTGTAGCGTTTAGCTTGTTCCGCAATTGTCGAATTCGTCAGGCCGTAGGTGTCGCCGGGTCCAAGAATTCTTAGCCCAGCCGCTTCCCTTGCTAAAGAATCAGCAATGCGGTTACCGTTGCTCCTGTCGTGCCCATTAACCCACCTCAGGATAATATTGTTATCTACCGAGGCGTTAGCTAAATCTCGATGGCACTCTAATACTAGCCCTGATGTAACACGTTGTCTATTCAAGGCTAGTAGAGCTTGTCTGCTATCAATGCAGATTATTATGTTTTTGCCAGAAATTCCTTTTCTGGTTAGTTCCTTTGTGGCAATTGAGATACCAGCCAGTTCAGTTTGAACCACGCTGGTGTTTTTTCCCATTTCCCACTTAATCCTTAGGCTTAGTGATCTGGAGTAAACTCCACACCCTGAGCCTTCTATATAATATTGTGAGTGATGAAGCTACCAAAGAAGGAAAGATCTGGATTCTATGGAGTAGAAGGAGAATCTCCATTCACCTCAGAAACTGAACAGAAGGAGAAAGCATATTTTATTGACAGGAGAAGCGTATTTGTCCCAAAGTAACACTTTTTTAATAAATTCATAAAATATTTAAAAACAACATCAGGAGCCGATAATTTGTTTTTGCAGTGCAGTTGATTCACACTCTTCAATCCTCAATATTCTTTCACCCCAACACCCTCCCAGCATTGTCACTGCTTGTTTGATTAAGGTAATATACCAAAGTGATGCGTGAGATTGTTTCACTTGTTTCAACTACTCTTCTAGTCATCTACCATCTGTAAAAGAACGAGCAACAAAGCTGCCGCGGGCGGTTAGAGGGTGCATTTTGGTAAAAGGGAGGCGGTAGGAAAATTTTGAGCAGCGAGCCACCCTATCGGTATGTCTATGTTTCAGTTTCTCGGCATCGTTTTGTGGATTAATAGTGGACGAAATTTGATATTTTCAATACGATACTCTATTGTGTGTTTGTTCCGGACTAGACTTTTGGCGGGAAGGAAGTGATTTAATCGGATTTCAGTTTTTTGGCTGGTTAATATGTGTTTGTAGTGTAAATAGTTAGGGGAGGATTAATGTGGGTTTAACGGGTATTGTTTTTTTTTAATAACCAGATGTCTGATATTCCTCGCATGTCATTAAATATTTCGAATCATTTGAAGGGGGAGGTTTTTTTTTATCTACCACAATCTATACTTTGTTTTTTTATTGATTGAAATTGCAAATAAATAAAATGGTACGTCAGGTTAATAAGAATGAGTGACCTTTGAATGGTCTCTTTCTCTTTCTCTTTGTTTTTGAACCAAGGAACTCCAATCCTGTTCCAGTTCTTTCTTTGTGAAAAGGATCTAATTGCAACTCACACAAATCCACTTGAAGGTCTACTCTGTAAGGTGCTAAGGAAGAACTTTAAGAGTTTTCTATTTTCAAAGTATTTTGCGTGGGGTGAGTTTAAAACTTGTTCGAAATTTTCAATAATCTGATATGCTCCTTGTAGCTTCAAATTAAATTCATTGAGTTAACATACCAAAAGAGCAAGGTTTGCTCAAAATTCTGCATCTACTTTTTAATTTTTCTTTTCCGTAGAGACTTGAATTAGAAAAACATAGGAACCTCCTTGCGTAGAGCGAAGAATTGGCGCTTAACCAATGTCGGTGGGGAGTAGCAAGTCCCCATATGTAGTAACTACTTCGGCTGAAAAATTACGAAACTTTCTGTGAGTTAAAGCGCACGGTTGTGAAGTTATAAGACTAATTTAAAGTGAATGAAAAAATCGCGATTCGGAAACTAGGACGAAAAACGATCTCCAAAAGAAAAAAAGTGAACCTACAAAGACAAGCAGTATGGGTGATTTAAAATCGCTGGTAGATCAAACATAAATTGTAAATTTTTGATGTTTCAAAAATAATGTCGGATAAATCTCAACGAAGAAAAGGTGTAGTGTCTGAATTATACGATGAAGATTCTTCAAAAACGTTCGATGATTCCTTGGATTGGGATTCACCATCGGCCAAAACTGGAACGGTGAAAAAAAGGCCATTATCAAGGTAATAGGAATATTTGTATTCCATTTTAAACTAAATTTTGCTAGAAAGAGTTGTACTTACTGTAAAATTCTGTGAAAAGTTTGGAAAATGAAAGGTCTAAATGTCGAATCATCATTGCCCACAGACAATGGCGAAAGTAGTAACCATTATTGTGAAAAAGTGTATATTTGGGGAGATATTCACTGAGACCTAAAACATCTACTATCTATCTTACTTCTACTTAGTTCCTGATGAAAGTCTCAGAGGCTAGTAGCTCCTTTAGTCCTATTTCCCGGAGGATCTGCAGGCTTTAGCTTATGTAATTGTCCCTCTTTTATCCAGTAGTCTCCTAGGGGTTGTGCCCTAGGATTCTGGATTGCTGTGCAATTTGCAATTATGCAAATGGAGGTTTCGTCTTTCATGTCACAGAATCTACATTCTCCCTCCACTATTTTGAGCTTTTTCGGGTGCCCATTCAGGCGACAATGTGCCGTTAGGATCCCTGTTTAAACTCAGAATCTTTGATTGTCTAAGTCTTTTTTCAGCTTTGTATATTTCTTTCAATATTACATTGGAGCTAATAACGCAAAAGGGTTCCGGCCCCCAACAGTGTGTTTCAACCCCCCTCTTTGCTAGTTCATCTGCTATTTCATTTTCTTCAATGCCAGTGTGTCCTGCATTATTATTCTACTAAAAAGCTATAACATGGGCTATAACTGCAGGGGGTATGCCAATATTTATAGTCCATCCATATTCTACTAACGTTGGAAATGAACCGGCTTTAATGAAAGCCGGCTACTAAGAGACGACTAGAAAATATATTGGCAACACCGCTTTTCCGTGTAACAGAAGAATAATTATAACCTATAATCAAGCATATTTGAATTAAAAGTTTCTGGAAAGGACGATAAAAAGGAAAAAACACGTTGCTCCGAAAAACAATTGGACCATTTAATTGACTTCTTGCTAAGCCATCCAAAATTTGGGAGAGGTCAATTCCAAGGTGTACAAGGAAAGAAAAGACTGAATGATATGTGGCAAAGTTTATCCAAGGAATTGAATGCAATAGGACCTCAAAAGACAACAGAACAGTGGAAACGAGTATGTTTGTAATAATTCTCTTGTACTTTCACTCTATTTCATAAACAGTTATTGTAGATATATGATATAGATGATGATATGAATAGTCGAATAAACTCGAATTTGTTAAATTAAATGGATTAGGATTGTCTCTTAGACGTCTCCTTTCTGCATTAAAATTTCGTCGGCGTATTCTTTCAATTTGACGAAAATGTAGAAGTACACCTAACCCTTGTAAAGCCATAGCAATTTAATAGAACATACCAATTTTGAAAAAAACAACAGACTACAAAAGCTTTTAGCCACCACTCTCGTAGGTTATAAAGCGGTCTACAATTCTATCGCCACTTATAGTAGCAAAAGCGACTACAAAATTTAAGAGAATACCGAATTTGCAAAACGGGCTAGAAGAAAACTGTGAAGCTAGCCACGTTGCCGATATAGTCCAATCTTACGGCTTATAGCCTAGCTACATAATTAGTAGAATAATCCAGCTGGAATCCACATTAAACTGACTATTGTTCTCGTCTAGTTCATTGAGTTTTCCTAGCTATTCCCACATCATTTTGGATTTGATTACACAAGAGCTTGGTGCTTTAAAGGCTGCTTGCCTATCCGGAATTGTGATAATTCTTTGGGTACACTTTCTTATAGCGTGAGTTTCCGCTTGAAAGATACCTGAGGTTTTTCCCAAGCTTTCAGACTGTTTGGTTCCTGGCCCGTAAACTCATATCCCAGTGCCTTCTATTGCTTTTGAGTCGTCTGTGTACCATTTAATGGCATTCTTCCCAATAAATTATAAAAATAGCAATAAACTTGGTTGGAATATTAAGGTCGATTTATAAACTTGACGTTGCCGGTGCCGTTTGCGGTGACCGTTCTAATTTAAAAACATTGCAATGCGTTTAACCATTCATAGTTACCGTTGACTCTACCGGCCGCTGTTGGGTCTGCCGGTGGTGCCGTTCAACATAAACCAATTTTATCTTTTGACGGCGGCCGGTCGTAGCAACAGTCGTAGCACATTTAAAGAGCCAATAAAAATGCTTTAAACCAATCACCTGATATTAAGTTATGACATCAAAAGTAAAAAAAACGGCCATTTGCATTTGCACTAATTTTCAAATTTATAGGTTAGATTGTCTTTGCTTGTTTACGCTTTTGACGGACAACGGCGAATAACGGCAAATTTATGAATATGAATCTTTGTGGCTACGACCGGCAGTCGGCAAACGCCAGGCCCACCGGCAAACGGAATATTCATCGTCAAGTTTATGAATCGGCCTTTATACTTAAAAATAAGACAATAAACGACAAACGTAAAAAAGTGGTAATAACGATTGAATGAATATTTTTACATAAATAAACACAAAACTGACAAATGTCGTTGTGAGTTGTATCAAGAGCTGTGTGAAACTGGCGGCAATCTGACCAATCACTAGTGAGCAGAAATGCCAACTTAAATACAAATCGCTCCACTTCTAAAAAAAGGTATAGTGTAGTTGTGGAAATATGTTGGACGTAATTTTTTAAATGAAAGATGTAGTTTTCAGTAGTAATAACCCAAGGACATTGATAATTGCTCGAAAAAATGTTATGACAGATTTCGAAATCTTGTTGCCTACAAGCAACAAGCTAGAGAAAGTTGACAGCCACTTTCAGTTCTAAGATCTTTCCAATTAACGGTTTATCTGCCGCACACTGTATATTTAGAATTTTAGTTTGAAGCAAACATGCTTGGGAAGAGGGGTATAAAATTTAATGGGATTCGACAAAAATAATATTGAAAGAGCCCAATAATAAAAGATGAAAAATCAAAGAAAATGCTTTAATACAACTAAATTCACATAAATATGTAGCTAGTATTTCAGCCGAATGTAGTCAAATTTGGTTACCAATGTTAGAAAGAGAAATTTCCAATAATCAATTACCTGCATTATCAGGATAGCATCATAAGTATTTATCCAGGTTTTCTTATGATTTATCTTTGAAATGGTTGTTAATCGATACACACTTCAATACACAAAATCACCAAACTGAGTTATACATATTGTGAACACAAAAATAATCATACACAAAAAAATAACAATAAACGCGTTTTTATTAACAAAATTTCCAAAATAAGCGAGAAAAAGCGCTATCCCAAGTAAAACCGTTTCTGGAACGTGCACTTCACTGGCTTCCATTTCTAGTGGACTGCATATCGTTAGAATGTCATAAAATAAAATATTTTATTTCACATTTTACCAGAGGTGTGATCTACTATGAATGGACCTTAATAAAATTTGACAACAAAGTTTTGTAGTCTTAAACTTCAAAATATTGTTGATTGTCTAGTTGTCAAATTTTTTCGTTGTGTCAGATAGGGACCAAAAAATTATATCTATACTATAAATAGTTAATCTTGACAACGCTAGCTGGAACGCTACCGTAACGTCGAAATAAAAAAACATTATTGTGGTTTGATTCCCAAAAAAATAAAAAAAACTATAAAATATAATTTTATTTATTACAGCTCAATTCATCATGTTGAGAATTTCATTCCTTTGGAAAAACACGTTAATACAATTTTGTAAATATTGATTAAAATAATTTTAGTTCTAGTTCGACATTGCACAAATGAATCCGTAAAATACATCATTATTGAAACTTGAATATAAAATTTAATAAACAGCCAATATCTGAAAAAAGTGAACAAACATAGATTGAAAAAAACTATTTAAATTGTCCGTAGTTTAGTACAGTGCGACGACGACGTGCGCAATAGTGTTAAGCACAAAAAAAGTATTCGAGCTCCACGGACGTGTCGATTGTCGATAATAATACCATAGTAGATCAACAACTTATAATAGAAGGTAGAATTTCGTGTGTGTTAATTTAATTAAAAATACAAAGATTTATATATGAACAAAACAGTGTGTAGTTTGTGTTTTTTATCGTTTAAAAGGAGGAATTCAAGAGGTGAACATGGTAATCAACGGGTAATTTGTAATAGGGTAGATATATTTCAAAAATAAAATAAAAGCCGACTTAACCAACACATTTAATTAAAAAGTAGAAAATAAATGTTTTATGCAACATTTTTATACTAATTTGTCGTTTGCTCAATATTATAATTGATAAATTACTGTTTATTATGTAAAGGGTCAGGAGCAACGAGTTTTTGAGATTTTGAGAAAAATCGATTGTACTCAACTATTTTGAACATTATCTTCCGAAAGATTTGCTGGTTATTTAGAATTTCCAGAGTAAAATCCGAAAAAAAAGATTTTTTCTCAAGATTTCAATGGCAACTATTTAGTAAAATGTTTTCAATAAAACATAGATTACCTAAATAATGTGTTACACGATACAGGAACCTATTCAAAATAATATTTTCTATTTTTCTTCTGAAAAAAATTCCTTTATTTTCTGATCTATATATAATATTTTTTGAGGTATATATTTTTTATTTACAAGTGACGAAATGATGTTCGATGTCATAGTTGTAAAACTATAGGTAGAGATGGGGTTATTCAGCTTCCTAAAGTATCGAGAACTGAACTGTTCAAAATTTGATATTATAAAAAAACTACTTAGAGTGTGACTACTTTTATTCTATACTGACTATAGCCAAGAAACAAACCTATCTACAGTTTATTTCACGGATTACTCATAAAAGCATCGAATGAAATGGTAAACTGTACTGAAAGGTTCGATAGTAAATTCTCCCAATATTTGATGCGTTAGAAACCCGAAATTTTATTCTTTTTAATCATGTTTTTCCGTTTTTTCTTTTTTTATTAATTTTTGGTAATCAGATCTCTTATTTGTACGAATACAATAATGGGAAAAATAAAATTGTTTTACATTTGTGCCTAGAAGTGGTACTAGGGAAATTTACTTTCGTCCTTCTTACTTAATTGAACAAGCTAAACACTGCTCGTCGAGTTTTTGCCTATAATCGGAAACAGGCGTAAATTCGTGAAATAAACTTTAGGTATAAATTAATTATTAGCCAGTTATGCAATTAACACAAAAAGTAGTTAGTGTGTTTGTCATTTGTGCTGCTGCCAAAGGGTGAACGGAATGGTTATTTTCCCTATCCCCCTCTTGAAAAAATTAATGTGCGTTATTTAAAAAATACATTAAGAAGGGGAAGGAAAAAAATAATAATTCCATTTACCCTTCCCATTGCCTTCCCATGAAAACCTTAGTGTACTTATCTCAGATTAATACATATTACTCCAAGGTACTTATAGATATTGTTTAAGAATGGGAAGGGAGAATGAAAAAATAATTTCACTTCGCCTTTTTGGAAAATATCCAATAATTTAGAACACACATTAGGTTTTTCATTGTCGAGATAAAATACAAAATTTAAAATCTTATTCCAGAATACCATTAATCTATAAGTTCAAATATGTGCCCACCTCTAGCTTATTTTCTCCTGCCATTTGTTATTTAATCATAAAAAACATGTAAATAGGTAGGTGAGTAAGACTTTGAAAAATTGTACTTTTAATGATATTGTAAGGAAACTAATTGAATTTTTCGTTATAACCTAAGAAAAAATATATTTTTGGATAGTTTCCGATACAGAGCGACACATTGAAACTGTTTTTTGTATTAAACATTTGTATAAAATTCTGAATAACCGGCAAATTTGTCGAAGGATAATCTGCAAAATAGGTATTTATGTCTTTCTTTTTAGTGAGCTGTGTTTGTTGACGCCGGTTTCTTTTTATTTAATAATTTTATTCATAGTTAGGTACCTACATCGTTTTTGGGATTGTGTTCAACCTAATTATACACTGTGTCCGTTAAGTATGGAACAAATTCATTTTTAGCTAAACAGACCATTTTAAGAAATAATCCTGAAACACGTCGATTTTTGATGTTAATTTACCGTATTTTAAAATAATATTCTAATATACAGGGTGAATTACTTTCGAGTAATGACGTCACCGTCATTTTTTTTAAATGGAACACCCCCATTTTGTCTCAATTTTCGCATTACTCTAGCTGAGCTGATTCCAATTGGTAAAGAGTGGACAAAAATACAATAGTTTTGTAGGTACTCATAAAGTAACGCGTAACATTCTTTATTAGTTAAATTAACAATATTTTCAAAAATACTTTATTGTCTAGCGGACAGAATATGATGAAATACATGACTATAAATGTTCGAACTGCAGCCCTTGCTGTATTTGACAGTAACCCAAACGGTATACAAATTCTTGTTGAACCTTGTTTATTGTGTCTTAAGAAATATTGTTTATTGCTGTCCGAATTCTCTCTTTTAATTCTTGAATATTTGCTGGTTTCGTTTGATACACAACATTCTTCAGATGACACCACATAAAATAATCCAAAGGATTGAAATCTGGTGACCTCGCTGGCCATTCAATAGGTTCACGTCTACCAATCCACCTGTTGTATTTTTGTCCACCCTGTACCAATTGGAATCAACATGTGATACATTTTTGGAATCAGCACAGCTAGAGTAATCCGAAAATTGAGACAAAATGGGGGTGTTTTATTTAAAAAAAATGACGGTGACGTCATTTCTGGAAAGTAATTCACCCTGTATATTAGAATATTATTTAGACAACGTGTAGTAAAAAATATCTATCTTCGAATTTTGCTGTGGAAAGTATAATTTACTTTTTATAATTTTAACTGTATTATTTTCAGTGACTCTTTTGTGGAATTTCTCAACTCCCAATGGAAAAATACTCAAGATATACCCTCATTTACCGATAAAAACCAAATAAAACTGTCAGACAAGAAAATTTGCAATAATCAAGCTTCTAAAATACAAATAAAACAAAATCTAGTAATTAATTTTCCGAAAGGTGGAAAACAAGAATCGTCAGACCACGTAGAAAATCATCTTTTGGAAAAAGAATGTACAGAAACACAATTCAGAGAAAATTGCTTTGGAGAATTGGCTTTCCATAGAGAAAATACGTCACGACGAATTTCTGCTGTACGTAAAATGACTCCGGGAGACGTTTTTAAGCAACCTGCTTCTATAACTCACCCTCAAAGTTGTATGGGTAAAGAAAGTGAGAAAGATAACATAGGTATTAGTAAGTATTGTCCCCCTTTTCAATAATTAATAAGTTGTAGTTCAAGTAGTTAATAAGGCAGCCACAGATTTAAGCAGAAAAAACATCCTCAATTGAATATTTGAAGAGTATTCTATAATGTTTACTTATACAGTGGTATTCAAAAGTCCCCTTCCCCCCCTCGTGAAAATAAAGTGTTGTAAACTTCTCTACGAATGGTAACAGGTTACGTAATAGTAATAGATGACGTCACAGTGCCACTCTGGCCAATAATTTTAAATATGACCTTATGGCAAGTGATATCTCGTTTGAAAGGCATTGACATTGGCTACATAGCCATATTAATTTTGTTTGGGTTTAAACTAATTTTGACGGATAAATTGAATAAATACCAAAATTACTATTTCACATTTAAATATTGAAGATTTTTCAGTCCGCCTCTGGTTAGTTGTCAAAAAAATTGACGTTTTTAATTTAATAGTATTTGTTGCTTTGCAAAGTTTTTCTAAATAGCTTAAATATTTAATTTTATTATTGTTTAACGAGACGTTTAAGAGTTTTCACAGGCAAATTGGTACGTACTCAAGCCGACAAAGTAGCAGCTATCTTTATAATTGGTGAATCTGGAAATAATCTAAATGAAGCGGGACGTTTATTTAATGAGAGATACCCAGATCTCCCTATCTCGAGAACTTATTTAAGGGAGCTTCTTCACAAGATTGAAACAACAGGTAGTGTTCAAGATGCCAAACGATCTGGTCGACCATCATTTAGTCATAAAAAAAATTTATATAGTTGCTGAAATGGTAGTAAACCCTACTTCCTCTTCAACTAAAGTTGCGTCTATCTGTTAAGTAAGAAAAAGTACAGTACATAGAGTGTTGGCTAAAAATAAATTTCATCCATACAAGTTAAAAATGGTGCACCACCTTTCGGATGACGACCCCGACAGAATACTCGAATTCTGTGAATGTATGACAAATAAAATTAGTCAAAACCCATATTACACAAAAACAATTTGTTTTAGTGACGAAAGTACTTTTTGCCTCAAAGGAAATGTGAATACACAAAATGTAAGGTATTGGAGTGACACAAATCCTCACACCTTTCGTGAACAACATACCCAATTTCCAAAAAAAGTCAATGTTTGAGCAGGTATTTTGGGAAACCACATAGTTGGTCCTGTTTTCCTAAATTCAAATTTAAGTGGTGGAGTGTATCTGGAGATGTTACAAAATGCAATTGAGCCGTTAATTCTTGAAATTCTGGAAGATAATCCAGATGAATTCGGCCATCTGGAAATAACATTTCAACAAGATGGTGCTCCTGCACATTATTATGGTGCAGTAAGACGTTACCTGGATGAAGAATATCGAGGTAGATAGATCGGCCGGCGAGGTCGTATAGAATGACCTCCTCGGTCACCAGATCTGACACCATCAGATTTTTTTCTATGGGGGTACTTGAAATCCAAGGTTTATACTACGGCACCAGATAGCATTGGCGTTTTGAAAGAAAGAATTATTGAAAAATGCAATGCAATTTCAGCTGACATATTGGAACGAGTACGACAAGAGTTTACTAATAGGATGTATTACTGTCAGGAAGTAGACGGAGCACATTACGAACACTTGCTATAAGAATCCATTGTTGATATTTGATTAATTAAATTAAAAAAAATAATTTCAATAATTTTGGTATTTATTTAATTTATCCGGCAAAATTAGTTTAAACCCAAACAAAATGAATATGGCTATGTAGCCAATGTCAATGTCTTTCAAACGAGATATCACTTGCCATAAGGTCCAATTTAAAATTATTGGCCAGAGTGGCACTGTGACGTCATTACTATTACGTCACCTGTTACCATTCGTAGAGAAGTTTACAACACTTTATTTTCACACTCCAAATTTTATTAATGTAAGTGTAGCCGTTCAAAAGATACGAGGGGGGGACTTTTGAATAGCACTGTGTATCAAAATCATATTCAGATAACAAAATCTAAACTACTTCCAGCTTAAATTATGTTTTTTGGATTTGTATGTCATGTTGTTTTCGGATTATTAGTAATAACTAAGGAATGCATCCACGTACATAGCATCCATAATTTGATTGTTCTAGTTTCCTGAAAATTCTAAAATTTCTCAATGTCCACTGTAGCGTCGATTATCCAGCATGTGTCTTGGGGAATAACCTTATTTCACTTGTTTTTCACATGAAACTCGATGGTCAAAACGGCTTCCTTTAGAAATAATGAAGCCCACATGTGTCATGGGCTTCTGGTCTATTACCGTAGATTCCAGGTTATACTGGAATGTCAGCAAACAAAATAGCAGATGAACTAACAACAGTGGCGGTCATAGGGGGGGGGCCACGGGGGCCATGGCCCCCCCCCTAGCTCAACCATAGTTGTTCAGAAATTTAAAATAATAACATTCTCGTGTAATTATCTTCATGTGTAATTAACAATTACCTAAAAAACACTTTAAAATAAAATAAGTCGAAAATACTTTTCTGATCTTTGGCACTTGGACAAAGCAGGTAGAAGACCATATATTATACAATTCACATCTTTCGCAATTAATGACGACAAACACTTATCCAGTGCTTCGTCAAGTCTTCATTTTTTTGTAAATCCATAGTATTTTATACCGTCTCTTTCGTATTGCGATTGGTATTTTTGCATGTAGCCACCGCTCAGCCCGGCATTATGGTCTTATAATTAAAGTAAAATAAAGTTAAACGTTTTAAAACAAAAAAAAACACTTAGATCAACTCTATAATAATTTTAAACACTGGCTTAGCATAAAACAATATCAATTAACGCAGAAGAATAGCAAAACCTCAGGAAAAACAAACTAAACACGTACAACTCTATCCAACAATTTCTGATTCTGATTCCAAGGTGACGTCATGCTCAGAGCGTGCACAATTTGAGTCAACCAGTCAGCATACCGTGTATTTTTACCGTGGTTCAGTCGTATTACACAATCGCCCATGGCCCCCCCCTCTCAAAGTGTATATGACCGCCACTGACTAACAAAGATAGAGGGGCTGAAACACCAATTTTACAATGTCCCAGTTTTACAACAAGAGTTCTGATCAGACATTATCATCTAAACAAACATCTACATCTTGTCGAGGCTGTGAACATGAAGATAATATTATAGAGAATATACTCTTTGATTCCTAGGCTCTATTGTTCATTCGTAAATCCATGCTGAGAGACGTTATCAACTATATTAAAACCAGATGCCTATTGGCGTACTGAGAGGCACTTCCAGGAAGATGCACAAGTGACATAGTGAGTTTGGGTGCTGTGGGGATTCTCTACCTTTCCATCTTATTAGATCAGAAAAGTAAATCCTGACCCAAAAATAGCTATTTGTGTATCAAGAGCAGAAAGTAGCTCTAAATACACACAAGATTTTTCTACTATCACACCAAAATTAACTACTAGCTCTCTTTTATCTATAAATAAAATTAGGCGTGCGCCAAAGTTACTTTCTGTTTAAGAGCGCCAATAATGTAAAATCAAGACAGCTCGTGGAAAACATCAACTTTGCAGTTGCTTTTCAAGGCACAAAAGACGACTTTCGATAGTGTTCGTAGAAAAAAAATAATAAAATGAAATGATAATTATATTGACTTATCGTTTTTCGAGTATCCCCTTAATAGCAAATGGTCCGTAGATCCGGACTCACTCTCCATTACCGTCTAATAAATAACGTTTTTTTTTCTTCTAGATACTCCAATACCGACTTCCAGACGCATAAAAGTTCTCGGTCCCGGCGACGTTTCTAAAACTCGAACTAGATCCCTACACGATGCTTCTCTAAACAAATACAAACTTCACAAGGAAAATGGGATAAATAGTGCTGATTCGACGAGAAATACGATATTTGTATGTTTACCCAGTAAAATACCTTTAAATAAACGATCCAAGGATGTTGTTTTAAGGTAAATGTGCAGGAGAAAGATTTATTTTGTAGACTGTGTAATAGTTTTATCATAGATTCAAGATATTTTAAATCGATCTTTAAAACTGAAGCGGTGTGACCATTTGCGAAGGGATCAAAGTTCTGTAACTTTTATTCCTATTGATTGTAGACAGCTTTGAGATTCATATTTTAGAAAGTTAGACAGTGTTCCATAACTCGGCGACAGAACAATGTTATAATTTTTTAAGTAATCCCTATATTTTAGTTAGATCCACTCACAACAATGTGTGGTTGTACTGTGGTATAATATTCGCAAAATCATTCGTATTTTTCTCAAAGTTTTGACTTCAATAGATTATTATTCTTCTACTCCTATCCAATTATAGAGGGCGTTGAACTTGTTACGATTTTGACGGAAAATTGGTTATAACTCATAAAATATAGAATTTCGCTACTTGCTTGCCCAAATATGATTTATAGTCCAAGACCTGGCACACATTTTTGGGTTGGTATTTATGACAAGCTGAAAACTGGTCTTATACCTCTCGTATTATACCCCCACATGGAATTGCGGACCTGGCTGGTGAATAGCGTCGGTAAATCAACCCTTAATTTTTTTAAAATATCGTCAGAATCGAATTGTTCTTCCTCCCCAACTGTCGATAAAGCCTCGCTCTCTCACATTTGTTTGCCTACAGCTCTACCCACTCGCACATATACTTGATTTTTTAAATATCCTTAAATTGAAATTTCAATTTTTTAAATTATTTTGTGCAAAATATTTGTGCACGCGTCTGGCAAGGTTGCCTCAAACATAATTTTGGTGAAAAAAATTAGTATGATTTAGCTCCGCTACTCACCAGCCAGAACCGCAATTTCGTGTTGGGGTTTAATAGGAAAAATATAGAACAAGTTTTTAGCTTGCCTCAAATACCTACCCAAAAATTGGTACCAGCTCTTCTACTATTAGTAGTGGTGGGGAGTGGAAGCATTATGAATTGCCTCTGTTTTCAAGTTTCGCGTTCGTACTAGACTGACAATTTACATAAGTATTACAAAGACAATATGAACAACACTACTTGAAATAGAGAGAAGAATTGTGCGCTCAGTTCCCTCTACCAAAACAGGTGGGCGTGTGTTCATTGCCCTCCCATTTTAATTTGTTTATTATATGGCACAGCAAGGTGGTTTATTTGAGCACTTAATTAATTAAATTTATGTTTAGAATAGGTACTTATTTTATTTTTTCAAATCAATTTATTAATGGAACGGATCTTTAGTTTTTTATAATTACTTTACTATGTTTATCTCAAGAAATAATGTTTTATTTTCAATTTACACTGGCTAAAATAATGTGCTATTGTTGTTAGAAGTTTATTGTCAGCTTGTTCTGAACGATCAAGTTAACAAACATGAATTTTATGATGTACAGGTTACGTAATAACGAGTGTATTTTTTTATTTCTCACTTTTTCCATGCTGGGAAAATACTAAACTGAAAGAATCGTAGAGCAGAGCAGAGATAACATGAGCAGAGTGTTTGATATCTACTCCCAGAGTGGGGATAGTCAATCTGGTATGAAAACAGCGTTGCCAGTTTAGAATGTTTGGTACTTTCTTAGTAATAGATAACTTATTTTGCATTTTACTTCTAACACGGGATAACGGTGTATTTTGTGGAAGAAAATCGAGATTGGTAACACAACAGTTAAAATATGAGTCAATGAACACACGCCCACATGTTTTTTTTTGGTAGAGGGAACTGAGCACACAATCCTTCCCTCTCTTTCAAGTAGAGTTGTTTATATTAACTTATCGTACTTGAGCAAATCGTATATCAAGCTAAGCTTTTTCGCAATCTGTGTGTTTTCAAGATGACGTCTCACTTCCTTAAGAGCTGTTTGATCTAAATCTAAAATGTTAATACCTTGATGGCAGGTATATTTTAGCGTTTCCATGACAAATTTCTGTCAAATATGTTTCCTGGAAAATAAGTACCTATTTTATTTTTTTGACGAGAAATTGAGTCCCGTTCTATGGAATCATTCTTATTATCCGGTGCAGCTTGAATATTGTTAATTTAAAAATATAGTGACTGGGATAGAGTTATCCCTAGAACGGCTGAATTGTCTAGTATAAGATATCCAGATCCACCTCCACTCAGTCAGGAAATCCTTAAATGTCTGTGAATGTTTTAAATTGTTTTTAGATACACTCTGTGTTTAGTTTAATCATTCCATATCCATTTTCGGAGTTGCCACAATTTCAACCCTCTTCTTAAATAAGTCTCCAGCGACTTTTCCAACCCATTTCATTGTTCAGTATCAATTTTCCATTTTCCAGTCGACCGTCAGACTTCAACAATCCAAAAAAAGAAAATCAAACAACTGTGCAGGAAAAACAAGAAAAAGGCCATTTAAGGAATCTAACCAAACTAAACTACCCCTTTCATCCCTCGGATCGAGCCTTGCCGCTCGAAAATCGAGGAAAATGCGAGAAATACAAGAAAATTCCAAACATAAACGCGGATTTTCCTCAAGAAAAAGAAATTCTTATCGAGACAAATGGCTTAAGGAAGAGGGAAAATTCAGGAAGTTTTCGAGAGGGGACTGGAAGTTTGCAAGGTAAGTTTTGTATTTACAGTTTGTACAAGATGCTGCTCTGTGATTTAGTTTGGTCGATTTGAATCTGAAATATTTTAAAGTAGCTATTTTTTGATAAAACTTTTGAAAGAGATTCACTCATTTCATAAATTTATTAGACGTTTACTCGTTTTGCCAGGTTAACTGTTTGGAGTAGCATTTCGAATTGAATTAACTTCAAAAAAATTATGTATTATCAACTCTCTCCTTATACTCATAGTTGTAGACTCCGTTTGACATAAGAAGTAGCCACGTGAAGTTTGCCAACTGTCGTGCGCAGAAACCAAAATCGGTCTTGTTTATCTATATCGCCTCGTAACGACAGTTTCGTGCTATTGGCGTTACAAACGAATTGATAGTATAACTATTTTAACGATACCAAGTATTTTCATATACCAGTGTCAATTGTATGTGAAACTATCTCGAAATGCTTCAAATAGTTCCCAAATTTGTTTTATTTAAACTATACATACGGTAAATACATTTTTAATATTGTTATTTTGTGTTAGCCTACAAAATGTGTCAATTGTCAATTTTACAATAGGCGCTGGCTTTGTGAACATACGACGGCAACTTCAAGTGAAACGTAGTCTAGTATATTAATTATGGATAATAGTAAACAAACACTACTATACCACTGCATAGCAAACAGCAATTAGTTATAACATACTACGCTGCTTTTGTTGAACATTACTCTGTCAACATATTAGTTGATCCTGCGTACGCCACTGGCTGTATGTTATTCCTCTACGTCTAAAAACACGGAAAATTGAACGTTAATACATTTGCAAACCTTACCTTTAATCGAGTAAATGTCACTTTTACTTGAAAATTCTCAACGATACTTGTATCCCACTTCTGATTTTCCAGACCACAACGCTACCCAAACCGGTAAAGTATCTTCGGATACAGACTCTGGAATAGCTTCTCCCCTTTCTCCTGGATCTGTATACGGTTTCTTGGGCCATTTGGATAAGGTTAACGGTTTCCCGAAAAAGCTTTCATTGGGACACGGCGGAAGGGACGATGTTTTGAGAAAGAAGAATTGTTGGTGTGAAGGCGAAAGAGTACAGGTAAGTGAATGTGTCTATTTATGGGATTGTATTTGATAAAAAGGGAGTGGAAATTGAATTGCTAGATATATGGCGAAAGTTGATAAAATTTTACTGGGTATTTTTGAGAAAATTCATGGCAGAAAATAGATGGGGGTGTATGGAGAAAAGGTCGCAATGGATTAGCCCGATTAACCACCTCATCAAACAAAATTGAAATATAAATTATGAACACCTTGAATGACGTTACATGAAAATAAATATTTTTAATCAATTAATATCTGAGAAACAAGTTTTAAATTACTTTTTGAAAACTACTTTTCAAAAATCAGACTGTTCACTAAGAAGCAACTACTACTTCTCTTTCTCTTGCTATATGCCATCATTAAATTACACTTCTAAGTTAAACGGGGCTGGGATATGTTCACGATATAACCAACTGCTCTGGTTTGTAATTGGAAGGGACAATATCTACCTTGTACTGATCGAAGCGCAAATACGCCAAAAGCGGTCTAAAAGTGATATTGTGCCTTCTAATTACAAACCAGAATGGTTGGTTATATCGTGAACATATCCCAACCCCCGTTTAACTTATAATAAATTGTAATTCAATATCTGTCGTGGCATATAGCCAGAGAGGTAGTTGTTGCTTCTTAGTTAACAGTCTGCTCTTTGAAAAGTAATTTTCAAGTCGTTATAATAGTATTTCAAAATTTGTTTGGACACCAAATAAAAAAGTTATACACTGTGTCCGTAAAGTATGGAACAAATTCAATTTCAGCTAAAAAGGCCATTTTAACGAAACGAAAAGTGCGATTAGATTAATTTAAAAAGGAATGCACATCCTTGATTATGAAACTATTAAGATTGATTTACTAATTTGAAAAACGGATATGGTATTTTACTGATATATCTAGAGATATAGACCTTTTTGTGTGTAGTAACGAGTACTATGATCAATTATCACATTATACACTGTGTCCGTAAAGTATGGAACAAATTCATTTTTAGCTAAAAAGGCCAATTTAAGAAATAATCCTGAAACACGTCGAGTTTTGATTTTAATTTACCGTATTTTAAAATAATATTCTAATATACAGAGTGAATTACTTTCGAATAATGATGTCACCGTCATTTTTTTTAAATGGAACACCCCATTGTGTCTCAATTTTCGGATTACTCTAGCTGAGCTGATTCCAAAAATGTACCACATGTTGATTCCAATTGGTACAGGGTGGGCAAAAATACAATAGTTTTGTGTGTGCTCATAAAGTAACGCGTAACATTCTTTATTAGTTAAATTAACAATATTATCAAAAATACTTATTGTCTAGCGGACAGAATGTGATGAAATACATGACTTTACAAACGTTCGAACTTGCTGTATTTGACAGTAACCCAAACGGTATACAAATTCTTGTTGAACCTTGTTTATTGTGTCTTAGGAAATATTGTTTATTGCTGTCCGAATTCTCTCTTTTATTTCTTGAATATTTGCTGGTTTCGTTTGATACACAACATTCTTCAGATGGCACCACATAAAATAATCCTAAGGATTGAAATCTGGTGACCTCGCAGGCCATTCAATTAGTCCACGTCTACAAATCCACCTGTTCGGAAAAATTTCATCTAGGTACCTTCTAGCATCTACAGCATAATGTGGAGGTGCACCATCCTGTTGAAACCATAAACTTTCATCAAAACCTCCAGGATTACTTTATGAGCACACATAAAACTATTGTATTTTTGTCCATCCTGTACCAATTGGAATCAACATGTGATACATTTTTGGAATCAGCTCAGCTAGAGTAATCCGAAAATTTGAGACAAAATGGGGGTGTTCCATTTAAAAAAAATGACGGTGACGTCATTACTCGAAAGTAATTCATCCTGTATATTGGAATATTATTTTAAAATACGGTAAATTAAAATCAAAAATTTTTAAAAAAATATTTCTTAAAATGGCATTTTTAGCTGAAAATGAATTTGTTCCATACTTTACGGACACAGTGTATGTATTTGATATTCATCGAAAATTTTCGCAATTTCCTTATTCTGTTTCACAAAAATAACAGCAAAATCTTGGCAAGCAATTGAAATTAAAACAACCAATCCTGAAAAATCAATAACTTCTCCCCATTCAATGTTCATCGATGTCATTTAAAATTGCAACTGAAGCTCACGAGGGACTTTGATTTAAATAACGAGATAATAACAGCAAATAATCACCCTTATCTAAATTCAACATCTACAAACACACTCCGAATGACCCTAGCTTCAACAACTGAGAGAATTTGCATTCAAATGGGAAAACGCACTATGCAAGAATATGCCAAAAATACCCTTTTAATGACATAATTCGGACTAACACCCTTGTTTGCCGCCCATACCGCACTCGGCTTACTGTAAATGTTTAATGACTGAAAAATGAAGTTAATAAAAGTAAACAGTGATCATTAAGTCGGACTTTACAGCAAAAAAAGAGGCCAGAGTTATTGGAGTTTGTTTAGTAAAATATGAAATATAAATCTGCTATTATAATAAGCAAACCTTTTTGAGGTGAACACTTCTTTAGGCGTGCTGAGAACTTTTTTTGGGTGAAGAAATATCATATTTTTCACTATCGTTCATGCAACACACAATACATTTGGTTATTCGTAACGTATGAAACGTATATTTAGAGTGTTGCATTTATTTGAAAAATTAAAAAAAATATTGTGTAGGGGAATCATTGATTTGTAAAAATTCCCATTTACCATGAGCATACGATAAAAATTTTTAAGGTGGTTAATTTATTTGGACCAATTTTCTCCCATCATAGACGTACGATAAAAATTTTAAAAGGGTTTAATTTGCTTGTAAAAATTCTATATCATGAGCGTACCACAAAATTCTTCGAGCGGTTTGATTTATTCGATAAAATTTCCATTTGCTAAAGAAGTAAGAAAAGAAATTTCGAAAGAGGTTAATTTGTTTTTATTTTCACTTCTGTCGGCTGTCTATTTGCTTTTCTTTTTCTCTGATCCAGACATTATCGATACTAGCCTTGTCCAAAAAAATCCTTTTCATACTTTTCCACAACGTTAATACTCGAAGTTCGTCATAACGCGCTTAAAAACAATTCCAGGGAAAAGCAATGAGAAAGTAATAATTAATCAAGTAGGTGGAATGTGAACCGGAATCATTTTCCCCTTCAGGAATCAATTAAAAAACGATAAATCAACTTGGAATAAGCCCTATAAAAGGTTTGAAGGGCAAGGGTACGAGCAATATCGAAAACCGGTAACAAGCACTTGTTCAGTCAGATAGAGGGTGATATCTTAGACCAGACAAGAGATACGCGATTCTGCTTTCTATAAAAGGTTGAATTTTATTGATTGGAATGTGATTTAGATTTTTTTAAATAAATTTCTACTTTTTAGCTTTAGCTTTTTAACTTAATATTATAAAGAACATATTTAATTGTTTATTTGTAATAGATATAAAAAACTACTCAACCTATAAAAATATAAGGGCGTGAGATGAACTTTATTTAAAAAAAATGTTAGAACCCTTACAAATTTAAATGTGTAACTGAATGAATCAAAAACAGTTCGCGAGGATATATGTCTAGCAATTATAGTTAAGTCACAATATGCTTCTGTACTCCTAACTCTGTTGTTTAAATATCTTCTGTATGTTCCTTGTGGTGTATTCATTATTCTTTTAGCTAGTTTTTTGGCAAATTAAGCCACAGTATCTTATATTCATTTTTTTTCAATTTTTAATTCAACGTTCCAGCTATCAAAATATTATTGATTGTCTAGTTGTCAAATTTTTTCGTTGTGTCAGATAGGGACCAAAGAAATTATATTTCTATACTACTTAATCTTGACAACGGTAGCTGGAACGCTACCGAAACGTCGAAATAAAAAATAAAAAACATTATTGTGGTTTGATTCCCGAATAATAAGAAAAAAGAATGGTCTCTAATACCAAAACTAGACAATCAATAATTTGTTGTCAAATTTTTTAAGATCCATTTTAAATAGATTTTATTGAAGCACTTTCTTTGATTTCTCGTCTTTTATAATTGTGCCGAAGCCCACCGAATTTTATTGCAGAACTCCCTATGTATGTATGTATTTTGGGGTACCATTCAATGAGACCTACAAGATCTATTGTGCCCCTTAGTTTCTGAGGAGAGTCTCAGGGACTAGTAGCTCCTTTAGTCCTATTTCCCGGAGGAATTTCAGGATATCTGCAGGCTTCAACTTAGGTAACTCTCTTCTATCCAGTAGTCTCCCAGGTGATGTACCCTATGATTCAAAGAACTCCCTGTCTTTAATATACTTTTTGTGTTCGTTCGTTCGGATTTTCAATGGTCTAGATGTTTGACTTGAATATAAATTGTCGCATTCACAGGATATCCGATACATGCAGTTTTTTGAAGATTGTTCTTCATTTTTTGGTTCAGTTTTTGTTAGTGTAGATCTCAAAGTACTGTTAGATTTAAAGCTAGTTCGAATATTGAATTGATTACCAATGTTCTTAATTCTTTTTGATAAACCATTAACGTACGGTATTGTAAAGTTTTAAAAAATTACGTTAGCTAATATATTATTATTATTGGGTATTCTGTTGGGTAATTACTGTTATTTTAAACTTTTTTTTTGTAAAGTTTTCTCCTTTGTGAATTAATTATTATTAAAACAAATGATTTTGACCCTATCGTATAAAGATTTTACTATCCCTTTTTCACTCTTATAGAATGATTGGACTCAAAATTCAAACACCTATATTAGTGTGTGTTGGTTTACGATAAACACTTTCATTCATGCATTCGATTGGGTTGTGCTCAACAGCCCAGTCATTTGAACTGAATCTTTGTACCATTTTCCATGTTATCTACTTCCATTTCAGAAGCTTTGTGTCTTCTATGTAGGCCACTAGTTTAACTGGAGGGATTTTCAGTATTATTTCCTCTCCAAAGTGCTTCCTTCTGAGTCCGTGTAAGTTCTCGCAGAAGCAGAGTATGTGAGTAGGTTTTTCATCATAGAGTTCACATTTCCTGCACATAGGTTCACTAACTTTGCCCATTTTGTGCAGATGTTTTCTCGGGGTGCAGTGTCCAGTCTTTTGTGATTCCACAAAACGGTTCCGGACCTAAGAAGTCTCTTTTAGAACCTTCTTTAGTTAACTGGTCAGCCATTTCATTTCCTGCTATCCCCTCATTTACCGGTACCCATATTAGAGACACTTTGTTGTCTCTTGCCAGCCTGTTGAGGGATTCTTTACAGTTTTTTACCGGTCTAGACGGTAAACACTTGTTTCATACCCTGTTTTATTGATAAGAACATCTGAAAATGGCAAAAAATTGTTTGTTTCAATTTCAAATTTTATAGATTTTTCTACTTCATTTATATTTATTAGAAAATCAATCAGAGGTACTAAGTCATTAGGTCATATAGCGAAAATGTCGTCTACATACAGGGTGTACCAACCTTACGACAAACTTCGATATATGGGTTATTTTAAGAGATATCAAAAAATGTTATCAACCAAAATAGTAGATGTCTTTAAGGTCCATATTTTGAAATTATATCGAACTATACAGAGTGCTGCATAACGCCGTTACAAACCAAATATATGATTTTTTGAATGGGAACCCCTGTATATTATACCAAATTCGGATTGCTCTCATTTTTTTGAAGCTTTTGATACAAGGTTTTGCTACGTTATACAGAGTCCTTCAAAAGATATGGGCACGTTTATGTGAAAATCGTAGGTAAATCAACGCTCTGTAGCTTATTGTACGTAGAAGAAAAAAAATTCATTTTGCCTGACAGAGTTTCGTAATATAATGCAATATTTCCCTGTAATATTGAATATTGATTATTTTCTTTTTTGTATACAGGGTGGAAGGAAACTCGAACCTATCATTTTCTTTCTTCTTTTAAATAGAACACCCTGTATTTTATAGCAAAAATGGAATCTTCGATTATGTTACTTTAATTTTTGTGAAGCATTCCCTATTCCCAAATTATATAAAAAATGAGTTATTTTGTAATATTTATTGTAAACTATAAGTATTGACCTATTATGTGAAAGGAATAAACGTTGAATGTAACAAAAAATCTTAAATAATAATAAATTTTAATAAACAATTTATCCTGAGCGCAACAAGTCACCAGAAGTATAATTCTAAACGAAAATTAAACTAAATGTTCAAAGTGTTCACCGTTAACATCAATGCAGTGCTGCAGTCTTAGTTCAAATGATTGACTAACATTTCTCAGCATATCAACGTTAACAGATCGAAATGCCGCTCTGATTCTCCTTTTCATGTCCTCTCTAGTAGTCGGGGGAGTTTAATAAACCTCTTTTTTCATAAAACCCCAAAAAAAGATATCCATTTTTGTTAAATCGGGAGACCGAGCTGGCCAATCAGTTGGGCCCCTTCTTCCGATCCATCTGTTTTGGAATTCGGTATTGAGATGATCTCCTATAGGCGCAGTATTATGAACAGGCGCACCATCATGCAAATACCACATTTGTCTCCGAATATTAAGTGGAACTTCTTCTAATAAAACTGGCAGATATTCTGAAGAAAATTTAAATAGACCGCACCAGTTACTCTTTCATCAAAGAAATACGGTCCTATCACATGATCACCTACAATTCCACCCCAAACATTTAATGACCACCTCCATTGGCTATTACGAGTTGAGACGACATTTGGATTAGAAGCTGCGTAATATTGAAAATTATGTCGATTTACACATCCATTTTTATGAAAAGTCGCCTCATCTGCAAAAAGTACAAAATCAAAAAAATGTCTCTGGCGATTGATTTTAAATTGTGCCCATTCACAAAACGTTACTCTTTTTTCAAAATCTCGATCAAGTAACTCTTGATGGAGTTGGATATGATAGGGATGCATTTTATGTTTTTTTAGGATTCTTTGAACCGTGCCATGACTCATGTCTTGATATTTTGAAATATTTCTCACACTGGTATGCGGATCCTCTACAATACTTAGGAGTACTTTAATTTTATTTTCCTCAGTTAAAACTATTTTTGCTACGTCTTTTTTTTCGTATTTTAATTCACCAGTGCGATTGAAACGATCCATTAGTTTTTCAAATGCTCTTTTGTTGTGTGCTTTCCGGTCTGGAAATCTTTGAAGATAAACTTTAGATGCAAGCAAACAATTTTTGTCACATTCACCTAATACCCAAATCATGTCTACCATTTCTTGAGTAGAAAAATGTACACTATTCATCCTCAATAATTGTTACTTTATTTGAGGAAACTATGAAATGCAGGAGACACTTTTAATTACTGTTATTTTTAAGAAATAAAAATAACCACTGACGTTTATGTCAAATTTTGTCGACGCTTACTGAGAAAATGTAATGGTTTACAGCATTGCATTGATGTTAACGGTGAACACTGAACATTTAGTTTAATATCACGGTTAGGATCATACTTTTGGTGACTTGTTCTGCTTAAAATAAATAATTTATGAAAATTTATTATTTAGGATTCTTTGTTACATTCAACGTTTATTGCTTTCACACAATAGGTTAATAATTATAGTTTACAATAAGTATTACAAAATGACTCCGTTTTTTTAAACTTTGGGTATAGGGAATGCTTCACAAAAATTAAAGTAACATAATCGAAGATTTAATTTTTGCTATAAAATACAGGGTGTTCCATTTAAAAGAAGAAAGAAAATGACAGGTTCGAGTTTCCTTCCACCCTGTAAACAAAAAAGAAAATAATCAAAATTCAATATTACAGGGAAATATTGCATCATATTACAAAACTCTGTCAGGCAAAATAATTTTTTTTTCTTCAACGTACAATAAGCTACAGAGCGTTGATTTACCTACGATTTTCACATAAATGTGCCCATATCTTTTGAAGGACTCTGTATAATGTAGCAAAACCTCATATCAAAAGCTTCAAAAAAATGAGAGCAATCCGAATTCGGTATAATATACAGGGGTTCCCATTTGAAAAATCATATGTTTGGTTTGTAACGGCGTTATGCAGCACTCTGTATAGTTCGATATAATTTAAAAATATGGACCTTAAAGACATCTACTATTTTGGTTGATAACATTTTTTGATATCTCTTAAAATAACCCATATATCGAAGTTTGTCGTAAGGTTGGTACACCCTGTATATCTCCACCAGATTGGTTTTAATTTTTGATTATTTACTATTTTGGCTACAAAATGTTCCATGTAAATATTTGATAAAATTGGTGAGTGGCCCATCATGGACCCGCTCTAGTTTTTATGTCACCCCGGACAAAAAGACAATTTGCCGCCAGTTTTCCTAAATAAAATTCTGACAGTGAAAACCTAAGATCCGCCCCGGGCAACTGTCCGGGTTGGCTGACCTTGAAACGGGCCCTGTCCATTGGTCTCAATGGTATGTTTTGTTTATGAATTTTTGGTAGACCATAAAAATGTGGGTGTATACTGTATACAGATTGCGAAAATTACATCGGAACCCTCGCCTCGGATTACACAAGTACGACAAGGATATATGAAAGAGAGAGAAAGAATAATTGTGCGCGGTCATCACTTTGTTTCATCTTAGGGGTGTATACTTATTTCCCGAGACTGGCCGAATGCTCCTTTACAGAAAGAATTCACTAGTTGGTGGTATAACGGTGGTATTCAGTATGCTCCCAACATGGAAGGAGTGAAGGTGTTGAAGAAATAAAAAAATACAATCGTTATTACGTAACCTGTACATCTTAAAATTCATTTTTGTCAACATGATCATTTCAGACCAAGTTGACAATTTCTAACTACTATAGGATATTATTTTAGCCATTGTAACTTGAATATAAAACAGCATTTCTTGAGAGAACCATAATTAATAAACTAAAAATCCCTTCCATTAATAAATTAAATTGAAAAAATAAAATAAGTAGGTAGGTACCTACACCTATTCTAAACATAAAATATTTGTACAAATTAATCTGCGCTTCTGGCAACAGCGGTTAAAATAGGGGGCAATGAGCATTCGGCCAGTCTCGGGAAATAAGTATACACCCCTAAGATGAAACAAAGTACACGCCTTAATGACCGCGCATAATTATTCTTTCTTTCTCTTTCAGCTGTTTTTCTGTCGTACTTGTGTAATCCGAGGGTTCCGATGTAATTTTCGCAATCTGTATAGGTGTTAACATTGTTCTTTTACGGCTAGCAAATTCGTTCTTAAATTTGAAAATTGTTTTATAAATTCCGTTATCAATTGATTAAGTAGGATCGTTTTTGGTCGTTTAAAATTCAAATTACCCTGTAAGTTCAATCCACTAGAATACTCGAGACGTTGACATTGATCTAAGGTCTCTCCCGACTGAAATAAATTCTTGATTGAGGTCGTAGGTTGAATTCGTCGCCTCCCTAAGTGCCTACGACTTACCCTCCACCCTTCAATCTCTCTTGTGAAGTGCGTCTTGTCACGCGGTAACTTGTTTTGAATAAAAAAGTCTGGTTGCTGTTTTTTTAAGATAATGCAATCAAAGCCTCAAATTGCTAATGTCTATTGACGATGTCGTCGAGGAAAGTACAACATTATGCATAAATAATTCGGATGTTTCTTAGCAGGAGTTCGTAATAATAGATAATTGTATGAATGAAAAATAAAAATAGCGAAAAATGATGTTTCAATAAAGAGAAAATGGACTTGAATTAAATAATCATAATATATGATTGAAATATGAGTCCGTATAATAGCCTAATCAAAGTACACATAAAACCTCACAAAAAATACAAAAAACTTGAAAATTTAAAATGGGGTATTTAAAAGGAAGGTGTTTAACAGGAGAAAAAGTTTACGATGTTAGGCATGCAATTTTCCGGAAAATCGTCGATTGAAAATTTTTGTTTTTGTTTTCTCACTCTAATTGTTTAAATAATGAAAATACAGAGAAACTTCCAAATCAAAATTTGTAACTGATGCATTTATCTACAAATTTTGTCTAAAAAGTTTTTCTGTAAATTAAAAACTTTACGAGATAAAATTAATTTCAATGGTATTCAATTCGTGGTTACGCGCGAACGGCCTGTGAGCCAAATTTATTAATCGCTCGACTTAAAAGTTCATAATTTTGGGCTTATAACATTCTGAAAAAATAAATAAACTCATGTAAAATGTAAAGAAAGACCTCAACTTTTAGATAGAAATACTTTCAAATTTGAAAAAGTAGATTTTCTGACTGTAATATCAGCTTATTATAATTCCTATTTAATTAATACTTATCCCAGCGAAAATTCCTCTTGGATTTAGCATTGCAAATGAGCATAAAACATTATTATTATAAAAACAAAGCCATCAATATCTAGAATTTTAAACAAATGCTTCTTAAAAATCTGTTTTTTTTTGCATGCTTAATTTTACTTGTTTTTTTAGACTTCATTCAAATATATCTTTTTTCGAAATTAATAAAATTCAATGAAACTTCACCACTAAACACTTTGAAGCATCTACTTTCGAAACTACTACACAGTTTTTCTATACAAATTTTTTAAATAATAGACAATTATTTAAAATAAATACTTACATCAGAAATTGTAATGAAGGTTTAAACAAAATTTTTTTATTGTTTTATTTCATAGTTACTTACATCAGAGGTCTATCAGCAAACCTTCTATAACTTTTTATACCGTTTATGATATTACCTAAAAATTTGTGAACTTTATAATGAATCTATTAAGAAGTGATCGCGATACAAAAGAACACACCAATAACTCAGGTAAGAAAGAGAAGGGAGCACAAATAAAGGTGAAAAAGCAGGTGAGAGAGCGTGAAAAATCGATGATAATACATTAAAAAATTTGAAAAAAATTATTTTTTCCAATGTATTTGTAGATACCCCATTTAAGAACACATTTCTTATGAAAATTTTTTTTCTAAATGTCATTGTTTATTTACTATCATAAAATTAAAAACATGAAAATTGAAAATGTTCAAAAATACTACTATGGAAATTTCCTATATTTTTAAAAACTAATGCAGATACAAAAAAAATGTTCAGACACATTTTGTAGATAAATGTATTAGCTACAATTTTTGATTTGAACATTTTTCTGTGTTTCCATTATTTAAACAATTAGAGCAAACAACAAAAAACAAAAATTTTCACTCGATGATTTTCCGGAAAATCGCATGCCTATCATTGTAAAGTTTTTCTCATGTTAATCACAACCCTTTTAAATACTCAATTCTGAATTTTCAAGTTTTTTGTGTTTTTTGACTACGCTATAAACCAGATTCAATAAATTCATTAGAAAATTGATATCGATACTTTTCTTTTGGAAGTCAAAATTTTCACTAGATAAAAGGTTTTTTCTTCCGTTTTCCCCATTAAAAACAAAGCCAAAAATACCCATGAATATGTAAATAGAAGAAGAAAAAGTGCATTATTATTCCATTTACCTCGAGTGTTAAAACAAAACAACATTCTCCATTTTCTTGCTAGTCTTTTTTTTGTCGAAACACAGCGACAAGGCGCCAAACTGAACCGCTCTCAAAAGAAAAATGGAAATCTAGCTTTCGCTTACAAGCAGCGGAAAGTATCCCTCTCCAGAGACGAACGACGATGAGTGTTTATTACTTCAAGTAAATTTTCTAAAAGTTGATTAAGCTTTCGTTCCTTGTGTATAATAGATTGGATGAAGTAAACAAACATAAAGGCAAAAAAAGTGTTTAAAATCGTTAAACTAACTGAAATGAAGTTTAAAATTTATGGAGAATCGTCCGCGGTATTTTATTAAAAAAGGTTTACCACAATTTCATTAATAGATCATAAAAAAACCCGAACAAAAACTATCCTGATAACAAATGTAGGTAGTTGATCATTAGAAACTTCTATTCATTATTCTGCTGAAATGTCTACACATTTCTCTGCATTTAGTTATATCCTCCAATTTTTCGTCTTTCACTATTGAGTTTTTTTAATATTAAGTTGGTTGAATTCCAATCAACATGATGCACCTCTTACCAAACCTGTTTGCAAATATCTAATATTTCCAAGGAAGTTGCTAATCTGTAAGCGAGTCTATCTACATGCCCAGGGTGCTCAGGCTCAGCTGCTAGTGGCGATAGTATTGCCCCTTACGCAGCCACATAGAATATGCTCCGCCGATCCATCTTCTAAGTAAAGACGATACCCGGTGTTTTCGACCAGTCCTAATCCCAGATGATTCAGCAGTATCCATACTTGCTATAGACCGGACCTCCTTCCTGTCTTGTTTAGTAAGACTTCTGCTTTGAGCTACGAAGGTCCTTTGATAAGGACGTTGGCTTGTCTTTAGCCCGATATCTTATACCAGTAGGTCCAAGAATTCAAAGTCGGGGTGTTATGAGAGTGGTACGAATTGCACTCGTTATCTCCATTGGTTACTGTAACTTGGTGATTCTAGCACTCTTCAGATTTCGCTGACACTTGCTACACCAGACGACAAAGTAATTTGTGTCGCATAAGGATAGTTGCTTCTAAAGTTGATATTTCTAGCGACATAACATGAGGAGTATTTTCTAAACAAAGCATATGGTGTACCGCAAGGGACAGTCCTGGGTCCTGTATTATTTAATTTATATATAAATAAATTGTTTTCAATAGATAGGACATGAGATTGGTTTTGCTGTTGACACCGTTATCATTTACGATGAAGACAATAACTGGATCGACCTAAGAAAAAGTGGAAAACCACTTAAAAATAGTTAGGAACTTGTTTAACAAAAAAATACTAACAATTAACTTAAAAAAAACTTCTACTTACCATTTCTTAAGAGTAACTTCACCAGTGACCATTTTGAGCCTATGATAACCAAAACGTCATCATAAATCCTGTAACAAACATGAAATAGTTAGGGGTAATTATAGACAAAAACTTAAAATGGGACTACCACATTAAATACATTGTAATAATTGTAAATTAAAATTTATTCTTTATAAAAATAAGTTTTTAAAAAAATGTGACGGTGTATACACTTTTTGAAATAATTTGATAAATTATTAATATTATACAGGGTTGGGATAAAGTGTGGAACCAAATAAATATCTTTTAAACGAAAAGAACGATGTTTATGAAAATTTGTAGGTAAGTGCAATGGAACAAATTGCATCTGATGTACATTTTTTTGTTAATAATATACTTCCAATTTAACCGGAAATGCCATCAACTTCTTTAATTTAAATGGGACACCCTATATATTTTTACAGATTTTGAAAGAGCTTGTTATTTTGAATTCATACCTACTGAGTTTAGTGTAAAAAAAATTGTAAAAACGAGGAATAGTAGTTTAGAATAATGAGAAACAAAATTACTTCAAATGTTCAAAATGCTCGCCGTTTACTTGCTGTCAATATGCCATCCTATAAAGAAATTCTTGAGTCACTCTTTCCAAGACTTCACGACGTATTAGTTCACATTCATCAATACTTCTTTGTCTCAATTCCTGTAAGTTTGTTGGTCGTCTAACGTAAACACGTGATTTTAGATAACCCCAAAGAAAAAAATCTAACGGGCTAAGATCCGGAGAACGAGCAGGCCACTCTATGAATCCTCTACGTCCAGTCCATCGATTTGGAAATTTCGCATCCAGAAAATCCCTAACCCGTCTATCATAGTGGGGAGGTGCTCCATCTTGTTGGAACCAAACATTTTGTGGTAATTGCTCATTCTTTTGAAGTGCAGGAATAATTCAGTTATGTAGTAGGTAGATCCAAATACTTGTCACCATTCAAGTTTCCGTCGATAAAAAATGGGCCTATAAGCCTATTTTCGACAATTCCCATCCAAACATTTAACTTCTGTGGATGCTTGATATGTGCTTCATGAATCCAATGAGGATTCTCAATTGACCAATACCTTGAGTTATGGCGATTAAGTGTTCCATTTTAACAAAAAGTTGCCTCATCGGAAACTATGTTAGAAGCCAAATTGTCGTCGACATTACAGATGTCCATTAGCCGTTCGCAAAATTCCAGCCGTCGGTCAAAATAATCGTCTGACAATTCTTGAACCAACTGTACCTTAATATACGGATGATACTTTTTATCTTTCCTACAGAACGTCGACTGATACCATGGTTTAGTGTTGAATTTGTGGTGGAAGTTTGAGGTGATTCTTCTAAATCGATTGCAATATTTTGTTTAACAGTTTCGTTTGTTACAGTCCGCGGTTTTAGCAAATTTTTCACCATCCCAGTTGTATTAAAACGTTGTAATGTTTTAGTTCCTGTTGAGCGTGATATAGGATTTCTCTCCGAATGCAAATTATTAAAAATATGAAACACTTTCTAAATCTCAAACAACATCAATTAGTTTATCTAAATAGTTTTTTGCGCTAATGCAAAAAACTCAAAGGAGGTTGATTAAAGTGCTATATTCCTCGTTTTACAAATGTTTTTACACTAAAGTCAGTATGTATGAATTCAAAATAACAAGCTCTTTTAAAATCTGTAAATATATAGGGTGTCCCATTTAAATTAAAGAAGTTGATGGCATAGTATAATTATCAACAAAAAAATGTACATCAGATGCATTTTGTTCCATTGCACTTACCTGCAAATTTTCATAAATATCGTTTTTTTCGTTTAAAAGATGTTTACTTGGTTCCATACTTTATCCCAACCCCGTATAGTGGAAGATTGCGATATCTACCGGAAAACTCAAAACCACTTCCAACCCTTTCCTTATGGGACTTTTTTTCAAATTCTCCTTATTTTTTTAGATGCCAAGTCAGAAATTTAGTTATAAACATTTAAAAAACTTCCAATTTCATTGGCTGCTAATTTAAAAAAATAATTTCACAGCCCCCAAGCAAAAAAACTAAGCTATTTCCGAATAAAACCCTCCTTGTATAATCACTCATTTGAAGTCTGCAATTTTCCCTCAAGAGTTAGCTTTATTGAAGGGTAAGTTTACTTGTGACGCCCCCAAAATTGCACTTCAAGTGTCATCGGTTATGAAGTCAATTTACAAATAATTACAGCCTAGAAATACGGAATAGGGAGGTCCTTGTAGCCGTCAACTCTCACATTCTCGAGTGTTACATCAGGATCTTGACGAGAATGAAACGACCTGAAACATCCTGCGGTAAATAAAGAATGAAATAAACGTATGGGCAGTGCTTGAATGAATAAAGTAGTTATTCAAGTAAATACCCAATCTTTATGCAAATGGGTAAATTAATTTTTCAATCTGCTGCATTTTTATGATACTTTAATATACCGGATGTACCGTATTTTATTAACAATCATTAATTAAGCTATAACTAGATTTTTAAACCGAAATCGGTCTGTTTGTCTGTCTTCCGCGTAACATAATCCATCAGCATCAACTATCGAACATTTAATTACAACATGTCGCTGGCTAAATATAAAATCTGAAACACGCATCTAGTAATGACGGGATGTCAGGAAGGTGACATTTAATATTTACGGCCAAAAATAAAATAAAAACAGTTCAACAACACTGGCGAAACTGTTTAGTAAGAGATGTGGAATTTTAGTTATTCCTTTAGTTACAGTTACACGTGTTTTGTCCAGGTTCTTGATTAACGAGTTGAAGAATTCCAAAATGCTTTTTGTCGGGGTATATTACACCACGCGACAGATGTATATATACGTAACGAAAATTTAGTACTTGCAAACGTTCAAGTGGTGTGTTAAAAATCCATATTACATGTACGAGGCTAGGTTGATGAGTCGATAACTTTTTGAATGTCTCGTGTAGTAACTTGTAATGTATCAGGAAATCAAGAACTCACTCTTCTTCTACAATTACCCCGGTTAATAACACATGGGCGTCTGTTTTTCAGTTAGTACTAACTTTAGAAAGACAGCTGTTAAAATCTCATGATATTCTATTCATTAGTTCGTGAGTTATTGTGCTAAGAGTGACGCTACTCTTAATATTTTTAAAACTATTTTCAAGCTATGGCTTGAAAAGTGTTATGGGTACTCCGGTCCCTCAGAAACAACAATAAAACGATGGTCGTAGGAACACTGATGATGCGGAGCGCGGTGGACGTCCAAATGAGGCGGTAACACCAGAAAACATCAAAAAAATCCACAAAATCGTTTTGAATGATTGAAAAGTGAAGTTGCGTGAGTAAGCTGACATCGTAAAGATATCAAAAGAGCGGCTCTGTTTAAAGGGAGGGCCACGTTTGCTCACTGTCGATCAAAAACAAGAACGTGTTGATGTTTCTGAGCAGTTTAAGAGTCATTTGAGTGGACAGCAACTGGTGAACCTCGTCCAAAGCGCCTGAAAGCAAAACAATCAGCTGGAAAGGTTATAACCTCGGTATTTTGGGATGTACGTGGTGTAATATTCATCGACTATCTTGAAAAGAGAAAGACCATCAATATTAAATATTATATAGCGTTAGTATATGGCAAAAAAACATTAAGACAACGCACCGTGTCACAAGTCACTCAAAACAATGGCAAAATTACATGAATTGAACATCGAATTGCTCCCACATCCACCGTATTCGCAGACCTAAAAAAACTGTTCGTCGGTAGGAAATGAAGAGGTTATCGCTGACACTAAGTCTATTTTTACCAGGATTGGTTCATTCAAAGGCTTTCATACATCCTTCGAAGAATGTCTCCAAACAAATGTTAGACTATAGCAGGCAAGACCTACGCTGTCTAACAGGCCTTTTAACAGGCCACTGTCATCTGAATCATCATATGCTAAAACTTGGACTGTCGGAAGATCCGACCTGCCGTCTTTGTCTGGAAGATGATGAAACAGCAGAGCATATAATTTGTGCCTGCCCCGCCGCGGCTCGAATCAGGTATCTGATGTTTGGCAGGGATTCTCTCTCGCCCTCGGACCTGAAAAATCATTCACCAAATAAGCTAATCGGCTTTGTTAAGAAGCTGAATTTGTTTGGTGAAATCTGAATAGGTGTGAGCCACAATAGACTCTTGCGAGTCGCAGTGGAGGGCCTTATAGACCCACTCACCATAAACCTAACCTAACCTAAGTCTATTTTGAGACAAAAGATGAATCGTTCTAAAAAAGTGGTATTGAAACGTTGGAACGGCGCTGGAATGATTGCGTTGTTCTCGATGGGAAATCAAGTGGATGAATAAAACTAATTGTAAACAAAAAAAAATTGTTAGGCCCGTGACTTTTCAGTCCGTGTGTTATGTCACAACCATATGTTATATAATCATAATCGTATCCTCAAATCTTGTCCTAACCAAATCTTCTATATATTTCTTTACCCAGCACTTTTAACTTTACATTTAATATTCATATTAAATATTGCTGAAAGTGTTTTATTGCTGACACAAATGATTCGAGACCTACTTTATTATTGAATGTTTACTACGCTAACGAATTACTTGATATACAGGGTGTTACAAGCTTAATCAAGTTGAGACATTGATGACCTTGTACGAGTAGCACTGACCTCTATTAAGCCAAGTTAAAGCTGAAATCTGGTTCATACGTAAATTTTGTGTTGCGCGGTATTATTGCGGTGGTTTAGTGCTAGCAACCCTCAGAACTTAAGCTCGTTTAAGATTACAAATTTGGATTAGTTAAACCTCATTAACGACCCCTTAGTTTGTGTTTGATAGATATGTTTGTGTTAAAACTAAGCAGAAGGGAGCTAAGACTACTTTGCGGCATACTAACAGGACATATCCACTGCAGGCATCACCTGAGAAAGATGGGACTGGTGGATGATGACACTTGTGGGTACTGTGGTGAAGAGGTGGAAACTATGGAACACATTATCACGAGCTGCCCGGCGTTATGCCGCAAAAGACAGAAATTCTTAGAATTTATTTTCATCATGGAAGAAGAATTACTAAACCTACCGATCAGGGGCTTGATCGACTTTGTCAATGACATAGATCTCTCCTGAATCCAACAAGAGGGGGGCACAAAAGATCTTACTTGGTCGCAGTGCAGGAGGTTGCGAAAACACTCACCCTGTTCTTAATAATAATAAAAAAAAATAATAAATGTATATTAAGAAAAGTTTCAAATACTTCCTTTAGTTTTTCATTTGCACTTTCCTAATTTTATTTCCATCCAAACATTAACTACGCAAACATTATTCTTACTACTTCTAAAATTATACTTTTATATATTTATTCATGTCACTCGTCTTTATCTATATATAGATACGTACGTAGCTAATACGTGTTCGCTTTAGAGAATCGCACCCCTCACTACATTTGTCTCTCAACCCCCGACATTTACCGGTGTAAAACCTCATCTCAAACGTCCCATTAAGATAATTAAAAACTCGGTCATAAAACGTTTTCCTACAAATCTTACACGCAGGAATGCGTTGGAATATTCACAGGACTTCTAAGGAATCAACTAACACTACAGTGATTCTTTCAACACACACTACACATTGTTTACGGATATTTGCACTATTCAAGAAATTTATGAGACAATTTTGACAGACACTTGAAATTTTGTTGAAGAAGTCATGAATACTTCAAATTGTAATAGGTTATATGGTCGAAAAATAATCATCACTTGGTACAGAAGAACCGCAGCAACTCCAAAAAGAAATTGAAGATTTGGATTAGTATTACTAGTTGAATTTGCTATCGGTAGTGTGCAAACTCTTGTTTTTGAAGTTTTCTACCAACTGTCACTTGTAATTTTGACGTTTCATGTATTTTTTTAATTAAACGTCAGTATATTGTGTCACAAGAGCAGAAAATGAGCTTTAGCAGCCCAAGACTATTAGATGCACGAGCGAGCGTAGCAACTGGTTTTCGCCTACCGAATAAACCAAAAAATAGGAAAATGTAACAAAAAACTTTGACATACACTGGCGTTTAAATGAAATATTCTCGTGAAACGTCAAAGTAATCAAGGAACAAGACAACAGACAAAAATAGCGAAGAAGATGAGAATAATGATCTCGAATCCAATAGAAACGACGACGAAGCAGTTGATAACTTCAGACATGATGGAACAAGAGCTGGAGCTGATCCTAGGTGCAACGCTTACGCATATACCAGGTAGAAAACCACACTATCGACACGTGTCTGCACTTGAACATCGAAAGGGGGTGTGGGAACACTAAAATCCTTAGCAAGTTCACAGATTAGGTCCTGACCGATCTAAGACTGCTTACAGAGACAAAGTAATCAATTGACAGATGGTGAAATAGATCTTCTTATACAGGAAAAGCAAAAAAAATCTAAAACCGTAGTGTCGTCTTTTCTATCAACTTTTTTTTGTAAGGAAATGCTCCGTCTGTTCTACAATTTTTAAGTAAACGATGCATTTGAAAAGATCTTATTATTGTAGCCTAGTCTTGACCTGTTTGTAATTTGAAAATACACAGCAATTTAACAAACTATATTTGCAAAAGCCCTCTTATTTACTGTATAATATTTTCCTGTATCATCACCAAATCTCTACAAATTTCGTAGTTCTCTTGAAAAATTATTCTCCTCACTTTCATCCGATTTTTCGCTTGAGCATGTATTTGACTTTATCCAAAATTATTTTACGTTCCCAATACAATTTAGGAATATTTACCGGGCCTTATCCCTTAGAATTATATTACATATGAGAGAACATATACATTTTTCTTGCCTTTTTTTATCCCTACAAATCCGTGTCCGACCCTACGCATTTTTTTCCAATTTCAATATCATGAACGAACAAATCCCTTGACGCCGGAATCCGTATCTTCAGAAAAAATTATGTTCCGGAAAATTAGATGACTGAATTTTGTTTTCTTGGTCATCAAACAAATAATAATCTTTGCAACAAGTGAATAATGAAAGGATTTTACATAATAGTAATTGATAATGATAGTAAGATACGTATTTTTTAATAATAATTAATTATTAAAAACATAACTGCTCAGTTGACCAATGTGAATTTTTGAATCCATGTTGGTTGTTGGTATCATTAGGAATCATTAAAAAACCACCTCCTCCAAATCAGAATACCTGAGACATGCCATAAGATGGAAGGTATAATGAAAAAGTATAACTTTTCAAAGAAAACTGCTACAGAAGGAATGGGGTCCAAATATTTCGAAAGCTTGGAATTTCACGCCATAAAAAAGTGTGCCCAGTTCTTTATTGATAACGGATATAGAAGGCAAAGGATTATTATTTTGTCGGATAGTCTAGCAGTCACTAAAGCACTGAGTTCTTGTGTGATCAGTTCCAAAATCGTATGGGAATGCCTAGGCAAACTCAATTAGCTAGGCCAGAACTATATCGTCACACACTGGAGTAGAAGCAAGTGAACTAGCAAAGATAGGGACTGTAACACCCTTTTGGGGGTGGGTTCCTTTTGCGATATCAGCTTCAATGTTATATAGGAAGAAATAAGCAAAGCCGAAGAAAGGAGGCGTGACCGCTGGAAAAATCTAATAGTGCTTATACAAGCAAAGATACTTATAGGTAACAACCTGTTGAGAACAAATGTACGCCTAAGTAAAAGTAAAACTGCACCAAGAGTTTTAACAGGACACTGCTGTTGAGAACAAATGTACGCCTAAATAAAAGTGGAACTGCTCCAAGAGTTTTAACAGGACACTGTCGCTTGAATGGGCACCTGAAAAAGCTTAAAAAGTGGAGCTAGAAGCACTCCTGAATCCTAGGGCACAAAACCTCAGGAAGGGATTATTTTCATCCAATTAAAATTTTAAAAAAAGTTACTTTAGAATATATCAAGGATGTACAATAACATAGAACATGCTCGAAAAGAAAGTTCCACAATATTTTTAGATGCTGCAGAAATTTTTGTCATCTGCCTAAATGGTACTCGCGTCTTCTTGATTTCTACAGATCTGAGAGAGTCGGAAAAGAGCAAGCTAAAGCGTATTTTGAGTAAGATAAATCAGAGCAGGGATTGCACAAGGACGTATTTGCCTACTATACACTAGTAGCATTACGAATCTAGAATATAAAAAGAATATAATACTGAACTGAAGATCTCTCCGGTACACCGGAGACATGTCAGGACGACCGGTTGACATATCAGGCATACCCGCGCAGGTAGACCTCTCCGGTAGACCGTAGCGTGTGTGGCCAACATTAGTTTTTCTTCTGTTTTTCAAGTACAATTTAAAAGATTGACGCTTAAAATTATATTTCTATTAATTGCCATACTTTGCACTTTTTTTTTCGCCTGAATCAACTCATGAATAATTTTCTCGATGTTTTCTTATGTCCGCGAAAAAAAAGTGAAAACACTCTTTTTCTTCCGCTAAAAACCAAAACAAATTTCAAACCCGGGCGTTCGCGTGTTCATCAACCTCCGCGCGTGCGTCCTTCCACCTACTCCTGCACATCGTCCTCTTATACTCTAGTCAAAACGCGGCCGTCGCTCGTCCCGTTGCAATTCCCATCGTCGCGTCGGGACTCGTTCAGAACTCGCACCGGAGTCAAAACAAAACAATTGCATACATCGTGCCCGTGCGTGCTGTTTTATTTTTTGTTGGGGGGTGTGCGGAGTGGGTACCTACCACGTGGTTTAGGATGGGGTAGATACAGAGTTGGAAGTGTCAAGTTACGGTTGACATGTTTTTTAGTGGATAGGGTGATTGGGAATTCCGGTGTAAAATACCGTATGGTTTATTTCTTCGATGGTAATTTATTTATTCAAAGCGATACCTTTAAATAAGTTACTGTTTGAGCAGTATAGGGTCTAAAAGAGCGATTTTTATTTATCCAAACTTTTAAATTTTTTTACGTTTTTTATATTTTTAAATAAATTAAATTTTAATTGATTTTTAATGTTACGTTGGATTTAAAATATGAGTTAACCTCGGAGTTAACATAAATGTTTAATTTTTGACGGCATTTTAAAATTGTCAAATTCGTTTGCAAATTTTTTATTTATTTATTTTTTCATGGTATAAGACTCATTGTTAGTTTTTGATATTCACCTGTTAAAAAAAATTAAGAAGTGCCTGTACAATTTATAAGACAGATAATAAACAAAATAATAACATTTTTTTTAATTAATAACTCTTCACAGCTAGGTCATTGACACATAATAAAGTTCGACAGATCAAGAGTACAGAAAAGTATTTTTAAGTACCTAGTAAGCTTCAGGCTTATAAGCTGCTGCACTAAAATTAAATTTTGGATTAGAGGCTTCTACTATATTACATAGAGCACATTATTTTCAAATACCGGGCTTTCCAATTTAGCCTCACTTACTCGCGAGGTTTGGTGTTCTCTCCTAATTTGAGTGATCCTGGAGGTGGATGACTTTGATTTTCTCATTTTGGTGAATTCTTCCTTCGTGGATTCTTGCAACTTTTTGAACTTGTTTCTTCAAATACTCTAGCCCGTATGTAAATCATTTACCAATACACCAAGGTGGTAGATCAGAAGTGTAAATGAGATACTTCTTCAAGATCAGAATATACGCTTTCCCACTGAATATACCATAGCTTTGAAAGCTTGTACTTCGTCCAAAAATATAGCTTTTTTGTCCTCAAATGTATTTTAATGAGTTCATCTATGATAGTATGTTTCTACCTTGAACAAAACTGGCCATTTGGAATTAGATACTCTGTATAACACTATTTAAATTTCTTATAGAGAACGATTCACTTTATTCAAAACATGTGTGTTATTTGTTTAAAGCTAAACTCTAAATTCTGCCTAAAAATAGATCACACGATTTGAAAGAGGTTCCAAGCGAGAGTATTAAGTGGTCAGTTCAAAAGCCCGATGAATCAGAAGGTATACTAAAATGGAGTCATATTTAAGTGTAAATTTAGAAACTCTTATTACTATTATTAGTTCGATTAAATTTAAAATATAGTGCTAGATTTTGTTTACATTGGCGGACAAGGCTATTTCTAGAAGGAATAAAAAAACGTATTATTTTTTATGTAACTGAGTTAGGAGTTTCATATCTTCTATAAGTTCCTTGTGGCATTACTTATTCTTTTTTCTTATTTTTTTGGGAATCAAACCACAATAATGTTTTTTTATTTTTTATTTCGACGTTCGGTAGCGTTCCAGCTACCGTTGTCAAGATGAACTAATATAGAAATAATTTTTTGGTCCCTATCTGACACAACGAAAAAATTTGACAAATAATATTTTGAAGTTTAAGACTACAAAACTTTGTTGTCAAATTTTATTAAGGTCCATTCATAGTAGATCACACCTCTGGTAAAATGTGAAATAAAATATTTTATTTTATGACATTCTAACGATATGTAGTCCACTAGAAATGGAATCCAGTGAAGTGCACGTTCCAGGAACGGTTTTTATTGGGATAGCGCTTTTTTTCGCTTATTTTGGAAATTTTGTTAATAAAAACGCGTTTGTTGTTACTTTTTTGTGTATGATTATTTTTGTTTTCAAAATATTATATTTATAACTCAGTTTGGTGATTTTGTGTATTTATTTATTTATCTTTGGAATGGTTGTTAATCGATACACACTTCAATACACAAAATCACCAAACTGAGTTATAAATATTTTGAAAACAAAAATAATCATACACAAAAAAGTAACAACAAACGCGTTTTTATTAACAAAATTTCCAAAATAAGCGAAAAAAAGCGCTATCCCAATAAAAACCGTTCCTGGAACGTGCACTTCACTGGATTCCATTTCTAGTGGACTACATATCGTTAGAATGTCATACAATAAAATATTTTATTTCACAATACAACAAAGTTTTTTAAACTTCAAAATATTATTGATTGTCTAGTTGTCAAATTTTTTCGTTGTGTCAGATAGGGACCAAAACATTATTTCTATATTAATTCATCTTGACAACGGTAGCTGGAACGCTACCGAAACGTCGAAATAAAAAATAAAAAAACATTATTGTGGTTTGATTCCCAAAAAAATAGGAGTTTCATATTAACATATTTTTAATTAATTTCAAAAATAAATCAACTTGATAATATCAAATGGAACGCTGCCGAAACGTTGAAAATTAAGAGAATTTAAGAAAAAACAACGTGTTCGAACTCACAATTAAAACAAATAATAAGTAGATGCTGAAGATCTTTCCACTTTGTTCGATGTTCTAATTTCATTCTGTGATGTATAACAAAATTGTTAAATGGTGTGTATGGGGTTTATTAGCCAATAATAGCGCGCGATCTATCAGATTTGCATCCATATCTACCACTTGTTGGATACATTCTTGTATATGTGTGACTGATTTATCTCGTAATGGTGTGGAGTGTATATCATCAAGCTATTGTTGGTCTTTGTATGAATTGATGTCAATAAATTTGTCAGTTTTAGATTAAAGTGATAACAGTCCATGTTGTGCTTTCATTTAATGTCTTATTTGCTTTTTTTTGCCTATAACTACTCGTAAAAAAGTATTATTACAGCTTCCTGTAATATTGTCGTATTTAATAAAGCACGTTATCAATAGATATCGCAGATTAATTATAATTATTCTAACTCTTTATAAAATAAATAATAAATATTTAAAAAAAACAGTTATCGTTCAAATAAGAAGCAACAACTACTTCTTTGGGTATAGGCCCCGAAGGCTATTGAATTACACTTCAAAGTCAATCGGGGCTGGTATATCTACAATATATTTAACACCAACCATTCTGGTTTTCAATTAGAAGGGACAACATAATTTTTAGACTGGTTTCGGCGTATTTGCGCTATAAGGTATATGTTATCCGTCCAAGAGCTCTAAGAGCCTAATCCTAGACTGAACAAGACACTAAAATCACAATCAATACATGTCTTCCAGTAACGGAAATGTAACAGTTGTGACAATAGCGACATCTTCAACTCCAACTACCTATAGCCAGGAAAGTAGTTGTTGCTTCTTAATTGAACGGTCACTGTTTCTGAAAAATATTTTTCAATCAAAACTTATAAAGCTTTAGAATCATTAAAATTGTTCTGGGATATCTACTCATAAAATACTTGAAAGTTTTCACTGAAGCAGCTGGAATTTAACATCAATGTACAATATACGAGCAAAATGGCGCAGGAAGAGAAATACGAACCATCGTCAAATCGGCCAGGAAAAGTCTGGGCGAAATCAGTAAATTCAGCAATTTATGTGCCAAAATAATACCGTATTAATTATGGCATAACAAGGAGTACTTACTGAGCCAGAATAGGAGAACAATCAGGATTCTAATAGGGCTCCTAACGTCCTGACAGGGCATTGTAGACTCAATAAACACCTGAATAACATCCGATTGGCAGACACAACCATATGTAGGTTTTGACAAGATTATAAAGAAACTTCAGCATACATACTGTGCCAATGTGAATGTCTGATTAGGCTGAGGTTTTCGACGATAGGGGAAAACAACCCTTCCAATAGATGGAGGACTTGAGGTTTAGCATTCGAAGTCTAGTCATTAGGATGGGTCTAGACAAGAACCACTAAAATTTCAAGCACTCAAAATAATATGATTGATAATCACTTTGGAAATGTGTCAAATTTTTTGTGACAAAATTTTTTGGATAGTATAGTAGGTCAGTTGAGTTTATCTATAAATTTGATGCTACGTTGGACAAACTCAAAGCAGCTGCCAAAAAGGTTTAATGAACCATTCAGGAAATAGAAATTTTCAAAACAATCAATTTAATATTTTAATGAAATAGTATTTGGCAATTTTTGTCGATATATATGTTGAAATTACCTACAACCAAAGGAACAACAAACTATATCAGCGTAGTACGTTCGATCATGAAAAAAGTATAATTAATCTGCTTCTATTTACGGCGTAGCCCTATTTAGTAGATGGTTCTGGTAATTAGACCATTAGTGTTCCAAAAATATCCTCGAGGAAGAGATGTAGGAGACGAGAGAACAAAGTTAAACTTTGGCTGAACTGTTTATTTTCCGAATGTGACACACTCGTTCCACCAAAAAAAAACTTGGTGACTAATTCTACAGGAGAAGCTAATAAATTTTGAATATATATGTTGTAATAGTGGTGCAATTTAAACGCTGTTGACTTCGTTTTTAATACCGAGCTATGAAATAAATATGCCAACTAGAATTGATTTAATTTGGAATAGTTTAATTCTAACTTGATATTTTCGGTAATCATAAAAATTTCACGAACTGAAAATACACCCACGTGCCAAAATGTTTGACAAGATTTCTATTTATACTTCAAATGGTTAAAAGTATAGTTGTGAGTAATAGTAGTTTGTACAACTAGTGCGCCAGAGTGTCACTTTTCCCACGAGAGCATTATTTATTTATTCTGCTTGATTCCATGTCGCAGTGAATATAATAAGTTGTGTGATTGTTGTATGTATAAAACATGAATATTTTATTCATTTTCTACCGAAGGTTTTGAAATTTCTGAAAGTGGAGAGTAGGGATTTGAGACAATAGTCAGAAAAAAATTTTGTATCTCCTAGTCGCTATCTACGCAAAAAATGATACAAAATATTTACAGGCAACTAAAGAAGAAAATAATGGGTCAAAGCATGGAGCTGCTGGAAGAATACATAATTGACAAAAGTTTCAAAAAAACCTAATATAACAGTTATCGGTAAAACTGCTATTCATCGGAAAAAAAGATTACAACTAAAGCATTAGATCTTTTGAAGAGATACAAATTTATTAATGAGTCGCAAGAAAATCAAATATGAGTTGTTTTAATACCAGAAGGATAGAGTAACGATTTACGTATTTACACGACATTTGTACAACTTTTGTTAAAATTTTGCTTTCTCTTATCTATCGATTAGCGTTTAAAACTTCCCTCTGGTTTTGCAAATAATAGCGTTCTCAGAAACACACGCACATACAACTCACAAAACACAAACTTCTTGTCATCTAAGAAAGCTGCCAACCGCCCAAAACACGAAGAAGGGATTTAGCTTTTGATATTAGAGGGGACCGTGAGCATGATTAATTATCTTATAATTCACTACCTGTTATTGATAAAGAGCAGACATTTGTAATACGAGCAGGTTGCCGTTTCTCTAGATTGGTTATCGCACAGTTGCGTACGAAACTAATACATTACTGTTGATAGTGCCACGCTAGAAATTTTCTTATAGTGTCACTAATGACAGTTTAAAAATTATATTGTTTCGATTGTTTGCTCACGATCTACTCTGGATAGCACTACTTTAATGTAGTGTCACTGTCACTTGTTGTTTTTTCAACGTACTCTCCACGAAGTTAAATGCATTTTCGCATCATTTCAAACCAATCATGGAAGCTCGCTAATTGGTACGATCAAAATAGATTTTTGAAACCGTTGACTGCGTCTTCTGGGCACTTTTTTGGAATCAGAAATAGTAACAATAATTATGACCTCATGCCTTAATTCAACATGGTCCATTTTCATTGCACAGAGTTCTCTACAACGGCACTCTCCAACAGTTCCCATTATTTTTACATCCTTCATCATTAAATAAACATCATCGGGGGCTTCAAACAGGAATTTATTTACATCTTCCCTATCAAACACATTAGAATTTTTGGGTTTATATCCGTCATTTCATCTTTTTAAAAATGCTACAAGTTTGGACTGCAGACTTGGCTATTATACGAATCACTAATTTCAATTTATCTCAATTTTTGATAATAAAGCTTGACGTTGTTGATAAAATAACAATGCTTATGACGCTATAGAAACCGGTGAAAGCTGTCCATAATTTCAGGCGAATAATATCGAATTGAATTATTAAACATCCAAGAATAAATTCTGCGGGGAGGAGAAAAAATTTTATAAACCTCACGGGATGAAAGTATATTTGCTACAGTCTCGAAGGAACTTTATTGCTAGCTATCACTGGGACGTAAAATCGTTCTGGACTAGTAAATGTCACATCCCAATAGTATAAATCACTATTTTGAGTTGCCTGCGTTAAACCGGTTCAGAATTTTTTGACACCAACCTTGTCTTGGATCCGTTCTCGATTAAATTCTCCATACGAACGAGAAATTGTCCACTGATGTAGTACTTCATTGCCAAAAACAGAAACCAACTCAGCAAGACATTCATGTTGAGACGAATTGGGCTAAAACGGATATCTGAAGCACTGAATATTTTATACGAACGCGTTCATCATAATATAGTTCAAGTCAATTTGGACATGAGAAAAATTGCTGCAAATTGGATCCCCAAATGTTTGAATGTTGACCAAAAGCGTGCAAGGATAGAAGCATCGCGTTCGATCTGTGCTCGATTTGAAAACAATGTAGACTTCTTAAACCGAATTGTTACTATGGATGAGACTTGGGTACATTTCTACGATCCAGAAACAAAGCAACAATCGATGGAATGGTGACACTCTGGTTCTCCAAGACCAAAGATGTTTCGTGTCCAAAAATCTGCTGGAAAAGTGCTTGCTTCAGTTTTTTGGGATTGCCATGGAGTAATCATGATTGATTTTTTGGACAAGGGTATAACAATAACTGGAGATTACTATTCGACATTACAGACCACTTTATGGCAAAAAATTAAAGAGAAAAGACGCGGAAAGCTATCCAAAGGTGTTTTGTTTTTGCAGGACAACGCCCATGCACACAAATCTCATGTTGCCATGCAAAAAATTCGTGATTTAGGGTTTGAATTACTATATTCACCAGATTTGGCTCCGTCCGACTATCATCTCTTTCCTCAATTTTTCAATATATCCTCGTATATCATCAAATCCCGAAAGAAAACTCGGCTTCATTCATACTTTTTTTTCTCATTTTATAAAAGTTGTGAAGTCGCACTATTTATTATGTATAATCCCAATCTTTAAACTACTTCAAACCTTTGCGTCTTTAATCTATCAGTAAGGTAAATAAATACGTCTCGATTTCAAGATAGTGTTCTCTCGACTCTCGACTCGGCTAGAGTTATTTTGTATTTTTTTTTCTTAATCAATTTCCGTGAATACAAAAAGAGCGAAGGAAAAACAACCTAATAGAATTTTCACTTTGAACGTCCACTTTCAAATTACCTCCAAGATAAATACGTTTCGGCGTTTTAGATGAAAGATATTTTAGGCCGGAATAGATAGTAGACACTGTTACAAATTATATATGTCAAAAATGAACGATTTTGTTCAAACTTTTACCTTTTGTATCAATGTATAAAAACTTACAAATCATTCTTTTGGTGGAATTTTTGAAAACTTATTTTTATCAATTTTTATAATTTATACTCCTGGTAATATCAAACAGATCGAGTAATTCGGGAGTCCCAGGACTTCGTACCAAATACTTTGGAGATGATGGAGAGACTAACTTTATATAATTTTTTTCCATACGAACTAAAGGGCTCTAAAGTTGGGAATTGAAAATGGTTCTTTATTTATAGATAATTATTAAATGGCTTATTGGAAATCAGTAAAATTTTAACTTTTCATAAACACCATAATTTCACACTTTTTGGTGTCCTAAGCAAGTCTACAGCACACTTGTGAACTCGGGTACGGATTAAATTCACTGGTTTTTGATAAATATAACTTTTTCATTTAAAAATGCAACAATCAACTTTTTTAAACATTTTTAAAGTCCTCCTGTGACTACTCGTTAAAATTAACGGTTTAAGAGGTACCGATAATTTTCTGTCCTACTTAACATTTGCTGTGATTTTTTTAAACTGGTTTGACATATTGAAATAATGGGTTAAGGTACTATTGAAAAATCCAAGTAACCAAAGTTGTTTCTATAAATTGATTTGCTCTTTTAGACCATTTTAATGTATCAAGGTATAGTGCGCTGCAAGTTATAGTAGAAAATCGTCTCGTCTCGTATGAGCCGGACCACAATTTTTTTAAAACGTTCGTTTATTTAGATAATAAGAATATTTTTTATTAATTTGGTCGTTTAAAATTGCAGTTTTTATGAATTTTACATTGAAAATTATCAATTTTCATCTATTTTCTGGTTTAAAATAGCAGTTTTTTGGATGTCACATTGAAAATGAGCAATTTTTATCTATTTTCTGGTTTAAAATAGCAGTTTTTTGAATTTCGAATTGAAAAATAGCAATTTACATCAATTTTTCAGGTTTAAAATATGTTTTGATAAATTTCACATTGAAAAATAGCAATAATCACTAATTTTCCGGTTCAAAATGGCAGTTTTTATGGATTTTACATTTGAAAATAGCATTTTTCATCAATTTTCTGGTTTAAAATAAAAGTTTTATGAATTCTACATTGAAAAATAGCAATTTTCATCAATTCTCTGGTTTAAAATAGCAGTATTTGTGGATTTGACATTGAAATTGGCATTTTTCATAAATTTGGTTGTTTAATAGCAGATTTTATGAATTTTACATTTGAAAATACCATTTTTCATTTATTTCCTGGGTTAAAAAAGCAGTTATTATGAATTTCACATTGAAAAACAGCATTTTTAATCAATTATGTTGTCACCAATGATATTATCAAACGCAATTATATTGTAATTTTTAGGAAAAACTTAGTGTGTCCTTTATTTTGTTCAAATGCAATAGCTCGATTTCTTGAGCAATTTTGTTCCATTATCTTATTACCGCAACGACTGATCCTTCCTTGCTTCAAAGTGGGTTGATCTAGTTTCTAGATCTGTTCCATAGGATTCATATCATAGATAGATATTCAGATCTATTGTGATCTTCTGAATCTCTCGAGACTGAATCTTTTATATAATTTCTTGCCGGTGGCATCTCATCGCCTAGTACAACAAACCGCATACGCAAGGCAGTCGCGCTGGCATAGGATATGCTCTGCAGTTTCCTCTTCTAGGTGTCAGAATCTGCTCCGTCTGTCAACCCAATTAACTTTGCGTGCCTGTTAAGCCTACAGTGCCCTATTAACATACATACTACGGCTTTGACAGTTATCCAGTATTAATTCATATCATGCGAATTTAATTGACATAATTTGTACTTCTCCCAGTGCCTCTCAAATCCTTCTTGCACAATGTGGTCCACACTTGGTAGGTGCAGTTTTACGAAAAACATTAAATCTCTTTCGATGATCTCTGCTTCTCCACTCACCACTTACAAATCCTATTTTTGTTTCAACTGTAAACAGAACATCGCAACTGACCTGAAAACCAACCCCTTGTACTCGTCTCCCTACTGGAAATGAGCAGCTTGAGGTTCTGCAAGTAGAACTAGAACTCTCAACGGTTTTCTACCATTTATATTAGCTCTCTGGCAATTTGATCTAAACGACAAAAATACGAACGTTATAGTGCCGCTTAGTTTCACATTTAGACAACAAGGTGTTGTCTCAATGCGCCACTATACCATTCAGTACCACGGAGGGGTCCACACTTTGGATGATTAGTGTGTATGTATGTATGATGGGGTGACATTCACTGAGACCTAAAAGATCTATTGTGCCTCCGTACTTCTACTTAGTTCCTGAGGAACGTCTTAGAGACTAGTAGCTCCTTTAGTCCTATTTCCCTGAGGAAATTTAGGATATCTGCAGGCTTCAACTTAGGTGAATGTCCCTCTTCCATCCAATAATCTCCTAGGTCCTAGGGCAAGTATGTGGATGGAGGTTTCTTCATAAATGCCACAGAATGTACATTCTTCTTCCTCCATTATTTTGAGCTGTTCGTTAAGGCGTCAATGTTCCGTTAGGATCCCTGTTAAAACTCTTTGACTTATTCATTCATGTGATCTCAACGCGTTGTAGCCATCCATCAGATCTTCGATTGTTCAGCCCTACCAGATCTTTCCAATGGTCAGATCTTCTCTTTTCTTCCGCTTAGCCTATTTATTCCAATATTATATACCGCAAAAGGATTCCGGCCCCCAAAAGGGTTTTTCAGTCCTTCTCTTTGCTAGTCCATCTGCTATTTCATTTCCTTCTATTTCAGTGTGTCCTGAAATCCACAGTGAGGTTACTATATTGCTCTCGCCTAGTTCATTGAGTATGCCTAGGTATTCCCACAGCATTTTGGAACTGATTTCACAAGAGCTTAGTGCTTTAATGGCTGCTTGACTATCCGACAATGATTAGTGTAAATGGCTGTATAAATCCATCACTAGATTTGATCGCTGACTTATAATAGCTTTGCTCTTTCTACTATATCTTTCAACGCTCTATACTCCAATTCTAAAAATATGTAGATCTGTATGCGGTATAGAGTTGAGCGCTGCTATTTATTATGAAAAGATAATTGTATGGAATTCAACTTTTTTGTTTCTAATAAATTAAGCAATATGCATTTACGAAATTCCAGTCTTCTACTTTAACTATCCATAATTCTTTCTCTTTCCATTTTCTCTTTTTTGTGTTATGTCTGTGAGTTCATTAAATTTAATCACTTACAGCTTTGAATTTATTACTTTTATTACTGTTTAATTAATAATTTTGCTTTTGGTACACAAAACGCGTAAACAATTAAGAAACGGAACAATATCAAATATCCTATTTTTAATTGGAAATGGAAATTACTCAAAAATTCACTTAATGAAAAATGAAATAATTTTATTTAGAGATATTCCGTACAACTAATCTTTTTTGCAACAGCCTTAAACATAATCAACATAAAGAGTTAAACATGTGCATTGGCTCGGTGAGTTCCGGTTTAACACCGCTACATGCAGAACTTCCAAAAACTCCTAGAACAAGTAAAATTGTTTTAAACTGAAGCTCCGTTAAACAACATGGAAACCTTTTAACAAGTGAAGTGCCAAACACTGGACAATGCGCGATAAATGGACTAAAGCTAATTTAAGGATAACGGAAGGATAACAGCAGGACTTTCCAAGGACAACGGCGGGTTTCTCGCCGCATTGTAATACTAAAAGCAAGGGGGACGATTTGATACAGAGAGGGACTGCTGAAAAAGGATACTGGTAACGGTATCTATAGGACTTGAAGGATGCATTCAACCGTAGTTACAAGGGATATTGGCAATATAATCGAAGGATAAGTCCAGGAAAGTAATTGCAAGGTTTGAAGAACAATCACATGATGTTTCCTGGGTGTATTAAAACTCCTAGGTCGGCACAGGGGTCTACTGATGATATCACCAAGCAGACGAAAAGTATAGTACAGGTGAGTTGGTGTTACTTATTTATTACAAATACAAATTCTTTGAGAAATTTACTGACAAAAACAGGAGAATAAGAAGTTTTATTAGTTACCTATGAACATTTTTAAAAGTGAACACAGAGATATAGACTCAAGTAGAGACAAATACTTTGGAAAAAAATAAGAAAACTCTTCATAATTACAGGATAATAAAAAAATTAGAGAATTCTGAATGAAAGAAGGAATTTATAGTAAATAGAAAATTTGCTAAGTAAAAAAATATATTGACGAGAATTCCAAGGTTCAAAAAACAGGTGATGAAATGTGTGCCAATTTTTCAAATTAAGAAACTATTCCAAAAAAGAGAATTGCAAGAACTGTGCTAATTCTTACATTATTGGATTTTGGAAAATGTCCAAAAATGTGCCACTTATTGAAAAATTAGAAAGATTAAAGCATTTGCTGATATGGTTTGTACGCTAATTACTGTAATAAATTTTTGGAAAATTCCAAATTTAAATTAAAACTACTTATTTTGTTTTTTTAAGGGATCATTTGATAAACCTATTTCAATATCCTGACCAGGCTCATCAGGATTTTCGATGACGATGAAGTTAGCCGCGACATTCTAGCCGCGTTTGGAAAAAAATCTTTGATAAAAAAGTTTTCCGCAGCCTGGCGGGGTCGGGCATGATTTTTTTCTATAATATAGGTCTTTAGCTATTCAATAAAAAATATAAGAGCATGATTAGAGGTGGCAGGAAAAAGTTTGAGGCAATCGAAAAAAAATCGTGCAACTTGACGTGTTTCGCCTCAAACTTTTTCCAGCCACCTCTAATCATGCTCTAATATTTTTTATTGAATAGCTAAAGACCTATATTATAGAAAAAAATCATGCCCGATCCCGCCAGGTAGCAGAAAACTTTTTTATCAAAGATTTTCTTCCAAACGCGGCTAGAATGTCGCGGCTAACTTCATCGTCATGATTTTTGGACTGCTTAATATCAATTCTTTATTTCATTATTAGGTACATATTTTTAAAACTACAGTTTGGATAAAAACAAAGTGGGACTAGTTCGAAATAAATTAAAAATAATTTCTCACACCGTATTTCGATCTCCTATAGTGTTTCAAAGTATTATTTTCAATGTAATACTCGCAGTAAAGATTAAAGACCTTTTTCTAGAATTTAACGATTCATTTTGATTGCGCTTGCAACAGATTCGGTGTTCGCAAAGTCTATTTTTTCTCTCTCCTCCATACGGAAACTTTCGTTTTATTATTAGAAATAGTTTGTTGTCTACACTATCTCGTTATATTTTAGAATACACCGGATAGAAAAAAAATCAGTCGGGAAAGTAGGTTAATTTCATTTATTTCAAAACTGTATATTTCTAAACTGAAGAAATATATTTGTAGACCACTAATTTTGTTTTATCAGCCTATGTGGGTTTGTTTTGGATGCATCGTTTCCGAGTTGGATTTTTGACAAAGTTTTGTTCAATTATTTTTAAAATTAATAAGAAATTCAAGTAAATGTGAGTTTTCAATAAATTTTCTAGAAATATTCATAGCACGATCTATATTGATGTTTCAACTAAAAAAAGTCAGGTTTCACGAGTCACCAGCAGTGCTACTGATTCCCGTTTTATGCTGGTCTTTCTTTCCTAATTAAATATTCTACTTAAGATAGTACGCTTATAATACTCTGTGACGGCTAGGCGGTGATCACCCCAAAAATTTTGCCCCTACCAAACATTACACAACGGTGCTAAGGACGTCTTCACTTTAATAAATCCCAATTTAAACAATGACGATATACAATATATCGCCTCTGCGAGAAAAACGTGACATTTCGAAAAAAGTGTTTTTAATTTTAATCATTATTATCTCTGTTTGTATATCTCAAAGTTTATCAGGTAATTCTTGTAATTTATTACCGATCTATCGTTAAAAAACGATAATTCATTTGTCATAAGTTTACATTCCGTTTCCTGTAAAATTGCATTTTGCGAGTTTCGTTTTTCTTATAGAAGCGATATACAAATTATTGAACTAATCATCCTTTGTGTATAATCCTTATTAAAATTGTTGTCAGAGGAGAATTTTAGTCTGGAAAATTATAGATTTAACTAGTGTAATGGATGTTATTATCCTTTGATACTTTTGTAGATTATAGGTGTGGAAGGGCCTCTGACTAGGTGGTGTTGCTGGTCCCTCGGAGGGTCATCTTACAGGAATAAAACAACTACCTGTAGCACTGGGATAAATTCTATTTATTACTTAAACTTACTACTATACATTATACTACTTATTACTTATGAATTGTGATATCCATATTCTAACATAATATTAATAGTCCTCCTTTACACTATCGTTTGCATATTTATACGACAAGTCAAGTTCATCATAAGTAAATATAAATAATACTATTTATGTTTATTTCACGCTCTGAACTTGACTTCGTAAGTGCGACCTTCCTACTTCTATTTATGTAACGATTCAACATTCTTAAGATTTATTGGAATTAGCTTCAAGGGAATTTATACCTTTTATTTAAATATTATTGTTAACTTATTATATTGGCCAAAAGGCATCACACTAGTCTTACTTCAAGTGATACCATTTCGAGATAACCGATTGCCTGGAACAAGCCTAGTTATTTCCTCTGTATAAACTGGGAAAATTATCACACACTGTGACAGGTGGCCACCAGCCTATAGGTAAGTTTTGCCCCTACCAAAAATCACGGTTAAGGAAGTTTTTACTTAGAAAATGTTTACATATAAATGATATTCATAACTCTATGTGACTCAGGACATCGATACTGAACATAACATTACATTCGCACTCACTGAAAACTCACTAGTTCCCATGAATTCTTATACGGCACAGCGTCCGGATATAAATATCTTAAATGTGGGTAGTCTTTGTATTATTTTAAACTTACAATTTTAAAGCTTACATTTGCTGTATAGGTACCTTGTATTGATCTTAATCGTATACAAATATCAGCACAGGACAAACACAATGTCGGCAGGACTATCACATTGTTTAATTAAGGTTGCGGTTCATATTTGGTGGTGATATGTGTTTGAATATGAAATTAATTTTGTGGTGTAAAAGGATAAAAGGGGATCTATGATTTAATTAAATTCTGTGGACAATTCACAAGGAAACAGACGGTGAAAACATTCAGAAAAAATGTAATATAGACCTACATATTTTTTTCTCAGTAAGTATACTCTTCTGGGCATTATAATAGATTAGTGATACAACAAACTAATCCGTAGATGAAAAACGCGAAATAAAAAGTAATGATTATGGTTAAATTATATTTTCTTGTCGAGGTGGATTGGTCCTTTTATACTTAGAATCTGAAAAAAATCTGAGAAACTGTTAGTGGTAATTGAGAGATAAAATCTTACATTACTTGACGTTTCTTATGTGCTAATAATCCTAGTAATAAACGTTCTCAATACATTATTCTAGACATAAATCCGAATCTAATGAGATATAACACATATTTTTAGTTGCAGCATCTCTAATTTTCACATATTCCAACTTGCTCAGGTTGAAAGTAAAACCGTTGAGTGAAAAATTTTTTCACTCAACGGTAAAACTTAGCTCACGAAGTTCTCAAAACAGTGCTGCCAGAGCAAAATAGAAGTATGTACCAGAATACTAAAGAAAATGTACCAGATCTAATATATATGTACCAGATTTTTAATACAATAACCGTAAACTACTTTTATCAAAATAACAGAGAATTTAAATTTTAATTAAGCTAATATCAGCAAAATAATTTATTATTCATAATATCATTATTTCCTAAACAAGGACTTCCGAAAAGTATGGGAGGTAGCAGAAGGCAATTTAAATCGCGAAATATTTCCATACCCTTGCTTCCAGCTTTCCAACAAAAAAAATTATTGCGACATGGAATTGGTTTTGAATTGGTAACCGGAGGTTTTTTATACGGAAGAACAAATGCCACAGTCAGTTTTTGGATAAAATCATTCTTTCGCATTCAAATAGTGTAACGAAATTTTCGAAAAATCGTATTTTCATGATAAAAAGTCTTGTAAATACCACAAAACTATGACTACTAAACTGAAATTCCAGGAGAGTATTTGCAAAAGAATAATGAATTCGGGAAACATTTTTCAAAAGCATAACTTGGAGGGTTTCCATCATGTGAATAATAAATGATAAAGTAGTGAAAATAATCGAAAATCCACTTTCTGAAACTTCATGTATCCATAACTCGACTAATTGGAAAGATAGAACGTTCTAGTCTCCTCCACTGGATTCAGGGGAACATTTTATATATAGAAATGAATTTTGAGTCGATATTCATGAGCAATAAGGGAGATAGCAAAGGGCAATTTCAATCACGAAATATTTCCATACCTACTCCTTGCTTCGAAATTTCCTACGAAAAAATAATTTTGAATCATGGAATTGGCTCAAAATTCGCATGCGGGGTTTTTTTAATACAGAAAAACAAATGCCACAGTCAGTTTTTGGATAAAATGATCCTTTCGCATTCAAATAGTGTAATGAACTTTTCGAAAAATCGTATTTTCATAATAAAAAGTCTTATTAATACCACAAAACTATGAATACTGAACTGAAATTCCAGGAGAGTATTTGCAAAAGAATAATGAATTCGAGAAACTTTTTTCAAAAGCATAACTTGGAGGGTTTCCATCATGTGAATAATAAATGATAAAGTAGTGAAAATATTCGAAAATCCACTTTCTTAAACTTCATGTATCCATAACTCGACTAATTGGGAAGATAAAACGTTCTAGTCTCCTCCATTGGATTCAGGGGAACATTTTACATATAGAAATGAATTTTGAGTCGATATTCATGAGCAATAAGGGAGATAGCAGACAGCAAATAAAATCACGAAATATTTCCATACCTACCCCTTGCTTCGAAATTTCCTACGAAAAAATAATTTTGCATCATGGAATTGGCTCTAAATTCGCATTCAGGGATTTTTTGATACGGGAAAACAAATGCCACAGTCAGTTTTTGGATAAAATGATTCTTTCGCATTCAAATAGTGTAATGAACTTCTCGAAAAATCGTATTCTCATAATAAAAAGTCTTGTTAATACCACGGAACTATGAATACTGAACTGAACTTTCAGGAGAGTATTTGTAAAAGAATAATGAGTTCGATAAACAGTTTTTGAAAGCATAACTTGGAGGGGTTTCCATCATGTGAATAATAAATGATAAAGTAGTGAAAATATTCGAAAATCCACTTTCTGAAACTTCATGTATCCATAACTCGACTAATTGGAAAGATAAAACGTTCTAGTCTCCTCCATTATATTCAGGGGAACATTTTATATATAGAAATGAATTTTGAGTCGATATTCATGAGCAATAAGGGAGAAAGCAAAGACCAATTTAAATCACGGAATATTCCCATACCTACCCCCTTGCTTCGAAATTTCCTACGAAAAAAAAATTTTGCATCATGGAATTGGCTCATAATTCGCATGCGGGGGTTTTTTGATACGGGAAAACAAATGCCACAGTCAGTTTTTGGATAAAATGATTCTTTCGCATTCAAATAGTGTAATGAACTTTTCGAAAAATCGTATTTTCATAATAAAAAGTCTTGTTAATACCACAAAACTATAAATACTGAACTGAAATTTCAGGAAAGTATTTGCAAAAGAATAATGAATTCGGGAAACATTTTTCAAAAGCATAACTTGGAGGGTTTCCATCATGTGAATAATAAATGATAAAGTAGTGAAAATATTCGAAAATCCACTTTCTGAAACTTCATGTATCCATAACTCGACTAATTGGAAAGATAGAACGTTCTAGTCTCCTCCATTGGATTCAGGGGAACATTTTATATATAGAAATGAATTTCGAGTCGATATTCATGAGCAATAAGGGAGATAGCAAAGGGCAATTTCAATCACGAAATATAACCATACCTACTCCTTGCTTCGAAATTTCCTACGAAAAAATAATTTTGCATCATGGAATTGGCTCAAAATTCGCATGCGGGGTTTTTTTAATACGGGAAAACAAATGCCACAGTCAGTTTTTGGATAAAATGATCCTTTCGCATTCAAATAGTGTAATGAACTTTCCGAAAAATCGTATTTTCATAATAAAAAGTCTTGTTAATACCACAAAACTATAAATACTGAACTGAAATGTCAGGAGAGTATTTGCAAAAGAATAATGAATTCGAGAAACTTTTTTCAGAAGCATACCTTGGAGGGTTTCCATCATGTGAATAATAAATGATAAAGTAGTGAAAATATCCGAAAGTTCACTTTCTGAAACTTCATGTATCCATAACTCGACTAATTGGGAAGATAAAACGTTCTAGTCTCCTTCATTGGATTCAGGGGAACATTTTACATATAGAAACAAATTTTGAGTCGATATTCATGAGCAATAAGGGAGATAGCAGACAGCAAATAAAATCACGAAATATTTCCATACCTGCCCCTTGCTTCGAAATTTCCTACGAAAAAATAATTTTGCATCATGGAATTGGCTCAAAATTTGCATGCGGGGGTTTTCTTATACGGGAAAACAAATGCCACAGTCAGTTTTTGAATAAAATGATTCTTTCGCATTCAAATGGTGTAATGAACTTTTCGAAAAATCGTATTTTCATAATAAAAAGTCTTGTTAATAGCACAAAACTATGAATGCCGAACTGAAATTTCAGGAGAGTATTTGCGAAAGAATAATGAATTCGAGAAACTTTTTTCAAAAGCATAACTTGGAGGGTTTCCATCATGTGAATAATAAATGATAAAGTAGTGAAAATATTCGAAAATCCACTTTCTTAAACTTCATGTATCGATAACTCGACTAATTGGAAAGATAGAACGTTCTTGTCTCCTCCATTGGATTCAGGGGAATGTTTTATATATAGAAATGAATTTTGAGTCGATATTCATGAGCAATAAGGGAGAAAGCAAAGAGCAATTTAAATCACGAAATATTCCCATACCTACCCCTTGCTTCGGAATTTCCTACGAAAAAATAATTTTGCATCATGGAATTGGCTCAAAATTCGCATTCAGGGGTTTTTTGATACGGGGAAACAAATGCCACAGTCAGTTTTTGGATAAAATAATTCTTTCGCATTCAAATAGTGTAATTAACTTTTCGAAAAATCGTATTCTCATAATAAAAAGTCTTGTTAATACCACGGAACTATGAATACTGAACTGAAATTCCAGGAGAGTATTTGCAAAAGAATAATGAATTCGAGAAACTTTTTTCAAAAGCATAACTTGGAGGGTTTCCATCATGTGAATAATAAATGATAAAGTAGTGAAAATATTCGAAAATCCACTTTCTTAAACTTCATGTATCCATAACTCGACTAATTGGGAAGATAAAACGTTCTAGTCTCCTCCATTGGATTCAGGGGAATATTTTACATATAGAAATGAATTTTGAGTCGATATTCATGAGCAATAAGGGAGATAGCAGACAGCAAATAAAATCACGAAATATTTCCATACCTACCCCTTGCTTCGAAATTTCCTACGAAAAAAAAATTTTGCATCATGGAATTGGCTCAAAATTCGCATTCAGGGGTTTTTTGATACGGGAAAACAAATGCCACAGTCAGTTTTTGGATAAAATGATTCTTTCGCATTCAAATAGTGTAATGAACTTTTCGAAAAATCGTATTTTCATAATAAAAAGTCTTGTTAATACCACAAAACTATAAATACTGAACTGAAATTCCAGGAGAGTATTTGCAAAAGAATAATGGATTCGAGAAACTTTTTTCAAAAGCATAACTTGGAGGGTTTCCATCATGTGAATATTAAATGATAAAGTAGTGAAAATATCCGAAAATTCACTTTCTGAAACTTCATGTATCCATAACTCGACTAATTGGGAAGATAAAACGTTCTAGTCTCCTTCATTGGATTCAGGGGAACATTTTACATATAGAAATGAATTTTGAGTCGATATTCATGAGCAATAAGGGAGATAGCAAAGAGCAATTTAAATCACGAAATATTTCCATACCTACCCCTTGCTTCGAAATTTCCTACGAAAAAATAATTTTGCATCATGGCATTGGCTCAAAATTCGCATGCGGGGGTTTTTTGATACGGGAAAACAAATGCCACAGTCAGTTTTTGGATAAAATGATTCTTTCGCATTCAAATAGTGTAATGAACTTTTCGAAAAATCGTATTTTCATAATAAAAAGTCTTGTTAATACCACAAAACTATGGATACTTAACTGAAATTTCAGGAGAGTATTTGCAAAAGAATAATGAATTCGATAAACAGTTTTTGAAAGCATAACTTGGAGGGTTTCCATCATGTGAATAATAAATGATAAAGTAGTGAAAATATTCGAAAATCCACTTTCTGAAACTTCATGTATCCATAACTCGACTAATTGGAAAGATAGAACGTTCTAGTCTCCTCCATTGGATTCAGGGGAACATTTTACATATAGAAATGAATTTTGAGTCAATATTCATGAGCAATAAGGGAGATAGCAAAGAGCAATTTAAATCACCAAATATTTCCATACCTACCCCTTGCTTCGAAATTTCCTACGAAAAAATAATTTTGCATCATGGAATTGGCTCAAAATTCGCATTCAGGGGTTTTTTGATACGGGAAAACAAATGCCACAGTCAGTTTTTGGATAAAATGATTCTTTCGCATTCAAATAGTGTAATGAACTTTTCGAAAAATCGTATTTTCATAATAAAAAGTCTTGTTAATACCACAAAACTATGGATACTTAACTGAAATTTCAGGAGAGTATTTGCGAAAGAATAATGAATTCGAGAAACTTTTTTCAAAAGCATAACTTGGAGGGTTTCCATCATGTGAATAATAAATGATAAAGTAGTGAAAATATTCGAAAATCCACTTTCTTAAACTTCATGTATCGATAACTCGACTAATTGGAAAGATAGAACGTTCTTGTCTCCTCCATTGGATTCAGGGGAATGTTTTATATATAGAAATGAATTTTGAGTCGATATTCATGAGCAATAAGGGAGAAAGCAAAGAGCAATTTAAATCACGAAATATTCCCATACCTACCCCTTGCTTCGGAATTTCCTACGAAAAAATAATTTTGCATCATGGAATTGGCTCAAAATTCGCATTCAGGGGTTTTTTGATACGGGGAAACAAATGCCACAGTCAGTTTTTGGATAAAATAATTCTTTCGCATTCAAATAGTGTAATTAACTTTTCGAAAAATCGTATTCTCATAATAAAAAGTCTTGTTAATACCACGGAACTATGAATACTGAACTGAAATTCCAGGAGAGTATTTGCAAAAGAATAATGAATTCGAGAAACTTTTTTCAAAAGCATAACTTGGAGGGTTTCCATCATGTGAATAATAAATGATAAAGTAGTGAAAATATTCGAAAATCCACTTTCTTAAACTTCATGTATCCATAACTCGACTAATTGGGAAGATAAAACGTTCTAGTCTCCTCCATTGGATTCAGGGGAATATTTTACATATAGAAATGAATTTTGAGTCGATATTCATGAGCAATAAGGGAGATAGCAGACAGCAAATAAAATCACGAAATATTTCCATACCTACCCCTTGCTTCGAAATTTCCTACGAAAAAAAAATTTTGCATCATGGAATTGGCTCAAAATTCGCATTCAGGGGTTTTTTGATACGGGAAAACAAATGCCACAGTCAGTTTTTGGATAAAATGATTCTTTCGCATTCAAATAGTGTAATGAACTTTTCGAAAAATCGTATTTTCATAATAAAAAGTCTTGTTAATACCACAAAACTATAAATACTGAACTGAAATTCCAGGAGAGTATTTGCAAAAGAATAATGGATTCGAGAAACTTTTTTCAAAAGCATAACTTGGAGGGTTTCCATCATGTGAATATTAAATGATAAAGTAGTGAAAATATCCGAAAATTCACTTTCTGAAACTTCATGTATCCATAACTCGACTAATTGGGAAGATAAAACGTTCTAGTCTCCTTCATTGGATTCAGGGGAACATTTTACATATAGAAATGAATTTTGAGTCGATATTCATGAGCAATAAGGGAGATAGCAAAGAGCAATTTAAATCACGAAATATTTCCATACCTACCCCTTGCTTCGAAATTTCCTACGAAAAAATAATTTTGCATCATGGCATTGGCTCAAAATTCGCATGCGGGGGTTTTTTGATACGGGAAAACAAATGCCACAGTCAGTTTTTGGATAAAATGATTCTTTCGCATTCAAATAGTGTAATGAACTTTTCGAAAAATCGTATTTTCATAATAAAAAGTCTTGTTAATACCACAAAACTATGGATACTTAACTGAAATTTCAGGAGAGTATTTGCAAAAGAATAATGAATTCGATAAACAGTTTTTGAAAGCATAACTTGGAGGGTTTCCATCATGTGAATAATAAATGATAAAGTAGTGAAAATATTCGAAAATCCACTTTCTGAAACTTCATGTATCCATAACTCGACTAATTGGAAAGATAGAACGTTCTAGTCTCCTCCATTGGATTCAGGGGAACATTTTACATATAGAAATGAATTTTGAGTCAATATTCATGAGCAATAAGGGAGATAGCAAAGAGCAATTTAAATCACCAAATATTTCCATACCTACCCCTTGCTTCGAAATTTCCTACGAAAAAATAATTTTGCATCATGGAATTGGCTCAAAATTCGCATTCAGGGGTTTTTTGATACGGGAAAACAAATGCCACAGTCAGTTTTTGGATAAAATGATTCTTTCGCATTCAAATAGTGTAATGAACTTTTCGAAAAATCGTATTTTCATAATAAAAAGTCTTGTTAATACCACAAAACTATGGATACTTAACTGAAATTTCAGGAGAGCATTTGCAAAAGAATAATGAATTCGGGAAACATTTTTCAAAAGCATAACTTGGATGGTTTCCGTCATGTGAATAATAAATGATAAAGTAGTGAAAATATTCGAAAATCCACTTTCTGAAATTTCATGTATCCATAACTCGATTAATTGGAAAGATAGAACGTTCTAATCTTCTCCATTGGATTCAGGGGAACATTTTATATATAGAAATGAATTTTGAGTCAATATTCATGAGCAATAAGGGAGATAGCAAAGAGCAATTTAAATCACCAAATATTTCCATACCTACCCCTTGCTTCGAAATTTCCTACGAAAAAATAATTTTGCATCATGGAATTGGCTCAAAATTCGCATTCAGGGGTTTTTTGATACGGAAAAACAAATGCCACAGTCAGTTTTTGGATAAAATGATTCTTTCGCATTCAAATAGTGTAATGAACTTTTCGAAAAATCGTATTTTCATAATAAAAAGTCTTGTTAATACCACAAAACTATGAATACTGAACTGAAATTTCAGGAGAGTATTTGCAAAAGAATAATGAATTCGTGAAACATTTTTCAAAAGCATAACTTGGAGGGGTTTCCATCATGTGAATAATAAATGATAAAGTAGTGGAAATATTCGAAAATCCACTTTCTGAAACTTCATGTATCCATAACTCGACTAATTGGAAAGATAGAACGTTCTAATCTCCTCCATTGGATTCAGGGGAACATTTTATTTATAGAAATGAATTTTGAGTCGATATTCATGAGCAATAAGGGAGATAGCAAAGAGCAATTAAAATCACGAAATATTTCCATACCTACCCCTTGCTTCGAAATTTCCTACGAAAAAATAATTTTGCATCATGGAATGGGCTCAAAATTTGCATTCAGGGGTTTTTTGATACGGAAAAACAAATGCCACAGTCAGTTTTTGGATAAAATGATTCTTTCGCATTCAAATAGTGTAATGAACTTTTCGAAAAATCGTATTTTCATAATAAAAAGTCTTGTTAATACCACAAAACTATGAATACTGAACTGAAATTTCAGGAGAGTATTTGCAAAAGAATAATGAATTCGTGAAACATTTTTCAAAAGCATAACTTGGAGGGGTTTCCATCATGTGAATAATAAATGATAAAGTAGTGGAAATATTCGAAAATCCACTTTCTGAAACTTCATGTATCCATAACTCGACTAATTTGAAAGATAGAACGTTCTAGTCTCCTCCATTGGATTCAGGGGAACATTTTATTTATAGAAATGAATTTTGAGTCGATATTCATGAGCAATAAGGGAGATAGCAAAGAGCAATTTAAATCACGAAATATTTCCATACCTACCCCTTGCTTCGAAATTTCCTACGAAAAAATAATTTTGCATCATGGAATTGGCTCAAAATTCGCATGCGGGGTTTTTTTGATACGGGAAAACAAATGCCACAGTCAGTTTTTGGATAAAATGATTATTTCGCATTCAAATAGTGTAATGAACTTTTCGAAAAATCGTATTTTCGTAATAAAAAGTCTTGTTAATACCACAAAACTATAAATACTGAACTGAAATTTCAGGAGAGTATTTGCAAAAGAATAATGAATTCGAGAAACTTTTTCAGAAGCATAACTTGGAGGGTTTCCATCATGTGAATAATAAATGATAAAGTAGTGAAAATATTCGAAAATCCACTTTCTGAAACTTCATGTATCCATAACTCGACTAATTTGAAAGATAGAACGTTCTAGTCTCCTCCATTGGATTCAGGGGAATATTTTATACATAGAAATTAATTTTGAGTCGATATTCATGAGCAATAAGGGAGAAAGCAAAGAGCAATTTAAATCACGAAATATTCCCATACCTACCCCTTGCTTCGAAATTTCCTACGAAAAAATAATTTTGCATCATGGAATGGGCTCAAAATTTGCATTCAGGGGTTTTTTGATACGGAAAAACAAATGCCACAGTCAGTTTTTGGATAAAATGATTCTTTCGCATTCAAATAGTGTAATGAACTTTTCGAAAAATCGTATTTTCATAATAAAAAGTCTTGTTAATACCACAAAACTATGGATACTTAACTGGAATTTCAGGAGAGCATTTGCAAAAGAATAATGAATTCGGGGAACATTTTTCAAAAGCATAACTTGGATGGTTTCCATCATGTGAGTAATAAATGATAAAGTAGTGAAAATATTCGAAAATCCACTTTCTGAAATTTCATGTATCCATAACTCGACTAATTGGAAAGATAGAACGTTCTAGTCTCCTCCATTGGATTCAGGGGAACATTTTACATATAGAAATGAATTTTGAGTCAATATTCATGAGCAATAAGGGAGATAGCAAAGAACAATTTAAATCACCAAATATTTCCATACCTACCCCTTGCTTCGAAATTTCCTACGAAAAAATAATTTTGCATCATGGAATTGGCTTAAAATTCGCCTTCAGTGGTTTTTTGATACGGGAAAACAAATGCCACAGTCAGTTTTTGGATAAAATGATTCTTTCGCATTCAAATAGTGTAATGAACTTTTCGAAAAATCGTATTTTCATAATAAAAAGTCTTGTTAATACCACAAAACTATGAATACTGAACTGAAATTTCAGGAGAGTATTTGCAAAAGAATAATGGATTCGGGAAACATTTTTCAAAAGCATAACTTGGAGGGTTTCCATCATGTGAATAATAAATGATAAAGTAGTGAAAATATCCGAAAGTTCACTTTCTGAAACTTCATGTATCCATAACTCGACTAATTGGAAAGATAGAACGTTCTAGTCTCCTCCATTGGATTCAGGGGAACATTTTATATATAGAAATGAATTTCGAGTCGATATTCATGAGCAATAAGGGAGATAGCAAAGGGCAATTTCAATCACGAAATATAACCATACCTACTCCTTGCTTCGAAATTTCCTACGAAAAAATAATTTTGCATCATGGAATTGGCTCAAAATTCGCATGCGGGGTTTTTTTAATACGGGAAAACAAATGCCACAGTCAGTTTTTGGATAAAATGATCCTTTCGCATTCAAATAGTGTAATGAACTTTTCGAAAAATCGTATTTTCATAATAAAAAGTCTTGTTAATACCACAAAACTATAAATACTGAACTGAAATTTCAGGAGAGTATTTGCAAAAGAATAATGAATTCGAGAAACTTTTTTCAGAAGCATACCTTGGAGGGTTTCCATCATGTGAATAATAAATGATAAAGTAGTGAAAATATCCGAAAGTTCACTTTCTGAAACTTCATGTATCCATAACTCGACTAATTGGGAAGATAAAACGTTCTAGTCTCCTTCATTGGATTCAGGGGAACATTTTACATATAGAAACAAATTTTGAGTCGATATTCATGAGCAATAAGGGAGATAGCAGACAGCAAATAAAATCACGAAATATTTCCATACCTGCCCCTTGCTTCGAAATTTCCTACGAAAAAATAATTTTGCATCATGGAATTGGCTCAAAATTCGCATGCGGGGTTTTTTTGATACGGGAAAACAAATGCCACAGTCAGTTTTTGGATAAAATGATTCTTTCGCATTCAAATAGTGTAATGAACTTTTCGAAAAATCGTATTTTCGTAATAAAAAGTCTTGTTAATACCACAAAACTATAAATACTGAACTGAAATTTCAGGAGAGTATTTGCAAAAGAATAATGAATTCGAGAAACTTTTTCAGAAGCATAACTTGGAGGGTTTCCATCATGTGAATAATAAATGATAAAGTAGTGAAAATATTCGAAAATCCACTTTCTGAAACTTCATGTATCCATAACTCGACTAATTTGAAAGATAGAACGTTCTAGTCTCCTCCATTGGATTCAGGGGAATATTTTATACATAGAAATTAATTTTGAGTCGATATTCATGAGCAATAAGGGAGAAAGCAAAGAACAATTTAAATCACGAAATATTCCCATACCTACCCCTTGCTTCGAAATTTCCTACGAAAAAATAATTTTGCATCATGGAATGGGCTCAAAATTTGCATTCAGGGGTTTTTTGATACGGAAAAACAAATGCCACAGTCAGTTTTTGGATAAAATGATTCTTTCGCATTCAAATAGTGTAATGAACTTTTCGAAAAATCGTATTTTCATAATAAAAAGTCTTGTTAATACCACAAAACTATGGATACTTAACTGGAATTTCAGGAGAGCATTTGCAAAAGAATAATGAATTCGGGGAACATTTTTCAAAAGCATAACTTGGATGGTTTCCATCATGTTAGTAATAAATGATAAAGTAGTGAAAATATTCGAAAATCCACTTTCTGAAATTTCATGTATCCATAACTCGATTAATTGGAAAGATAGAACGTTCTAGTCTTCTCCATTGGATTCAGGGGAACATTTTACATATAGAAATGAATTTTGAGTCAATATTCATGAGCAATAAGGGAGATAGCAAAGAACAATTTAAATCACCAAATATTTCCATACCTACCCCTTGCTTCGAAATTTCCTACGAAAAAATAATTTTGCATCATGGAATTGGCTTAAAATTCGCCTTCAGTGGTTTTTTGATACGGGAAAACAAATGCCACAGTCAGTTTTTGGATAAAATGATTCTTTCGCATTCAAATAGTGTAATGAACTTTTCGAAAAATCGTATTTTCATAATAAAAAGTCTTGTTAATACCACAAAACTATGAATACTGAACTGAAATTTCAGGAGAGTATTTGCAAAAGAATAATGGATTCGGGAAACATTTTTCAAAAGCATAACTTGGAGGGTTTCCATCATGTGAATAATAAATGATAAAGTAGTGAAAATATCCGAAAGTTCACTTTCTGAAACTTCATGTATCCATAACTCGACTAATTGGAAAGATAGAACGTTCTAGTCTCCTCCATTGGATTCAGGGGAACGATTTATATATAGAAATGAATTTCGAGTCGATATTCATGAGCAATAAGGGAGATAGCAAAGGGCAATTTCAATCACGAAATATAACCATACCTACTCCTTGCTTCGAAATTTCCTACGAAAAAATAATTTTGCATCATGGAATTGGCTCAAAATTCGCATGCGGGGTTTTTTTAATACGGGAAAACAAATGCCACAGTCAGTTTTTGGATAAAATGATCCTTTCGCATTCAAATAGTGTAATGAACTTTTCGAAAAATCGTATTTTCATAATAAAAAGTCTTGTTAATACCACAAAACTATAAATACTGAACTGAAATTTCAGGAGAGTATTTGCAAAAGAATAATGAATTCGAGAAACTTTTTTCAGAAGCATACCTTGGAGGGTTTCCATCATGTGAATAATAAATGATAAAGTAGTGAAAATATCCGAAAGTTCACTTTCTGAAACTTCATGTATCCATAACTCGACTAATTGGGAAGATAAAACGTTCTAGTCTCCTTCATTGGATTCAGGGGAACATTTTACATATAGAAACAAATTTTGAGTTGATATTCATGAGCAATAAGGGAGATAGCAGACAGCAAATAAAATCACGAAATATTTCCATACCTGCCCCTTGCTTCGAAATTTCCTACGAAAAAATAATTTTGCATCATGGAATTGGCTCAAAATTTGCATGCGGGGGTTTTCTTATACGGGAAAACAAATGCCACAGTCAGTTTTTGAATAAAATGATTCTTTCGCATTCAAATGGTGTAATGAACTTTTCGAAAAATCGTATTTTCATAATAAAAAGTCTTGTTAATAGCACAAAACTATGAATACCGAACTGAAATTTCAGGAGAGTATTTGCGAAAGATAAAATGAATTCGGGAAACATTTTCCAAAAGCATAACTTGGAGGGTTTCCATCATGTGAATAATAAATGATAGAGTAGTGAAAATATTCGAAAATCCACTTTCTTAAACTTCATGTATCGATAACTCGACTAATTGGAAAGATAGAACGTTCTTGTCTCCTCCATTGGATTCAGGGGAATGTTTTATATATAGAAATGAATTTTGAGTCGATATTCATGAGCAATAAGGGAGAAAGCAAAAAGCAATTTAAATCACGAAATATTCCCATACCTACCCCTTGCTTCGAAATTTCCTACGAAAAAATAATTTTGCATCATGGAATTGGCTCAAAATTCGCATTCAGGGGTTTTTTGATACGGGGAAACAAATGCCACAGTCAGTTTTTGGATAAAATAATTCTTTCGCATCCAAATAGTGTAATTAACTTTTCGAAAAATCGTATTCTCATAATAAAAAGTCTTGTTAATACCACGGAACTATGAATACTGAACTGAAATTCCAGGAGAGTATTTGCAAAAGAATAATGAATTCGAGAAACTTTTTTCAAAAGCATAACTTGGAGGGTTTCCATCATGTGAATAATAAATGATAAAGTAGTGAAAATATTCGAAAATCCACTTTCTTAAACTTCATGTATCCATAACTCGACTAATTGGGAAGATAAAACGTTCTAGTCTCCTCCATTGGATTCAGGGGAATATTTTACATATAGAAATGAATTTTGAGTCGATATTCATGAGCAATAAGGGAGATAGCAGACAGCAAATAAAATCACGAAATATTTCCATACCTACCCCTTGCTTCGAAATTTCCTACGAAAAAAAAATTTTGCATCATGGAATTGGCTCAAAATTCGCATTCAGGGGTTTTTTGATACGGGAAAACAAATGCCACAGTCAGTTTTTGGATAAAATGATTCTTTCGCATTCAAATAGTGTAATGAACTTTTCGAAAAATCGTATTTTCATAATAAAAAGTCTTGTTAATACCACAAAACTATGGATACTTAACTAAAATTTCAGGAGAGTATTTGCAAAAGAATAATGAATTCGATAAACAGTTTTTGAAAGCATAACTTGGAGGGTTTCCATCATGTGAATAATAAATGATAAAGTAGTGAAAATATTCGAAAATCCACTTTCTGAAACTTCATGTATCCATAACTCGACTAATTGGAAAGATAGAACGTTCTAGTCTCCTCCATTGGATTCAGGGGAACATTTTACATATAGAAATGAATTTTGAGTCAATATTCATGAGCAATAAGGGAGATAGCAAAGAGCAATTTAAATCACCAAATATTTCCATACCTACCCCTTGCTTCGAAATTTCCTACGAAAAAATAATTTTGCATCATGGAATTGGCTCAAAATTCGCATTCAGGGGTTTTTTGATACGGGAAAACAAATGCCACAGTCAGTTTTTGGATAAAATGATTCTTTCGCATTCAAATAGTGTAATGAACTTTTCGAAAAATCGTATTTTCATAATAAAAAGTCTTGTTAATACCACAAAACTATGGATACTTAACTGAAATTTCAGGAGAGCATTTGCAAAAGAATAATGAATTCGGGAAACATTTTTCAAAAGCATAACTTGGATGGTTTCCATCATGTGAATAATAAATGATAAAGTGGTGAAAATATTCGAAAATCCACTTTCTGAAATTTCATGTATCCATAACTCGATTAATTGGAAAGATAGAACGTTCTAGTCTTCTCCATTGGATTCAGGGGAACATTTTATATATAGAAATGAATTTTGAGTCAATATTCATGAGCAATAAGGGAGATAGCAAAGAGCAATTTAAATCACCAAATATTTCCATACCTACCCCTTGCTTCGAAATTTCCTACGAAAAAATAATTTTGCATCATGGAATTGGCTCAAAATTCGCATTCAGGGGTTTTTTGATACGGAAAAACAAATGCCACAGTCAGTTTTTGGATAAAATGATTCTTTCGCATTCAAATAGTGTAATGAACTTTTCGAAAAATCGTATTTTCATAATAAAAAGTCTTGTTAATACCACAAAACTATGAATACTGAACTGAAATTTCAGGAGAGTATTTGCAAAAGAATAATGAATTCGTGAAACATTTTTCAAAAGCATAACTTGGAGGGGTTTCCATCATGTGAATAATAAATGATAAAGTAGTGGAAATATTCGAAAATCCACTTTCTGAAACTTCATGTATCCATAACTCGACTAATTGGAAAGATAGAACGTTCTAATCTCCTCCATTGGATTCAGGGGAACATTTTATTTATAGAAATGAATTTTGAGTCGATATTCATGAGCAATAAGGGAGATAGCAAAGAGCAATTTAAATCACGAAATATTTCCATACCTACCCCTTGCTTCGAAATTTCCTACGAAAAAATAATTTTGCATCATGGAATTGGCTTAAAATTCGCCTTCAGTGGTTTTTTGATACGGGAAAACAAATGCCACAGTCAGTTTTTGGATAAAATGATTCTTTCGCATTCAAATAGTGTAATGAACTTTTCGAAAAATCGTATTCTCATAATAAAAAGTCTTGTTAATACCACGGAACTATGAATACTGAACTGAAATTCCAGGAGAGTATTTGCAAAAGAATAATGAATTCGAGAAACTTTTTTCAAAAGCATAACTTGGAGGGTTTCCATCATGTGAATAATAAATGATAAAGTAGTGAAAATATTCGAAAATCCACTTTCTTAAACTTCATGTATCCATAACTCGACTAATTGGGAAGATAAAACGTTCTAGTCTCCTCCATTGGATTCAGGGGAATATTTTACATATAGAAATGAATTTTGAGTCGATATTCATGAGCAATAAGGGAGATAGCAGACAGCAAATAAAATCACGAAATATTTCCATACCTACCCCTTGCTTCGAAATTTCCTACGAAAAAATAATTTTGCATCATGGAATTGGCTCAAAATTCGCATTCAGGGGTTTTTTGATACGGGAAAACAAATGCCACAGTCAGTTTTTGGATAAAATGATTCTTTCGCATTCAAATAGTGTAATGAACTTTTCGAAAAATCGTATTTTCATAATAAAAAGTCTTGTTAATACCACAAAACTATGAATACTGAACTGAAATTTCAGGAGAGTATTTGCAAAAGAATAATGGATTCGGGAAATATTTTTCAAAAGCATAACTTGGATGGTTTCCATCATGTGAGTAATAAATGATAAAGTAGTGAAAATATTCGAAAATCCACTTTCTGAAATTTCATGTATCCATAACTCGATTAATTGGAAAGATAGAACGTTCTAGTCTCCTCCATTGGATTCAGGGGAACATTTTACATATAGAAATGAATTTTGAGTCAATATTCATGAGCAATAAGGGAGATAGCAGACAGCAAATAAAATCACGAAATATTTCCCTTGCTTCGAAATTTCCTACGAAAAAATAATTTTGCATCATGGAATTGGCTCAAAATTTGCATGCGGGGGTTTTCTTATACGGGAAAACAAATGCCACAGTCAGTTTTTAAATAAAATGATTCTTTAGCATTCAAATGGTGTAATGAACTTTTCGAAAAATCGTATTTTCATAATAAAAAGTCTTGTTAATAGCACAAAACTATGAATACCGAACTGAAATTTCAGGAGAGTATTTGCGAAAGATAAAATGAATTCGGGAAACATTTTCCAAAAGCATAACTTGGAGGGTTTCCATCATGTGAATAATAAATGATAGAGTAGTGAAAATATTCGAAAATCCACTTTCTTAAACTTCATGTATTGATAACTCGACTAATTGGAAAGATAGAACGTTCTAGTCTCCTCCATTGGATTCAGGGGAACATTTTACATATAGAAATGAATTTTGAGTCAATATTCATGAGCAATAAGGGAGATAGCAGACAGCAAATAAAATCACGAAATATTTCCCTTGCTTCGAAATTTCCTACGAAAAAATAATTTTGCATCATGGAATTGGCTCAAAATTCGCATTCAGGGGTTTTTTGATACGGGAAAACAAATGCCACAGTCAGTTTTTGGATAAAATGATTCTTTCGCATTCAAATAGTGTAATGAACTTTTCGAAAAATCGTATTTTCATAATAAAAAGTCTTGTTAATACCACAAAACTATGGATACTTAACTAAAATTTCAGGAGAGTATTTGCAAAAGAATAATGAATTCGATAAACAGTTTTTGAAAGCATAACTTGGAGGGTTTCCATCATGTGAATAATAAATGATAAAGTAGTGAAAATATTCGAAAATCCACTTTCTGAAACTTCATGTATCCATAACTCGACTAATTGGAAAGATAGAACGTTCTAGTCTCCTCCATTGGATTCAGGGGAACATTTTACATATAGAAATGAATTTTGAGTCAATATTCATGAGCAATAAGGGAGATAGCAAAGAGCAATTTAAATCACCAAATATTTCCATACCTACCCCTTGCTTCGAAATTTCCTACGAAAAAATAATTTTGCATCATGGAATTGGCTCAAAATTCGCATTCAGGGGTTTTTTGATACGGGAAAACAAATGCCACAGTCAGTTTTTGGATAAAATGATTCTTTCGCATTCAAATAGTGTAATGAACTTTTCGAAAAATCGTATTTTCATAATAAAAAGTCTTGTTAATACCACAAAACTATGGATACTTAACTGAAATTTCAGGAGAGCATTTGCAAAAGAATAATGAATTCGGGAAACATTTTTCAAAAGCATAACTTGGATGGTTTCCATCATGTGAATAATAAATGATAAAGTGGTGAAAATATTCGAAAATCCACTTTCTGAAATTTCATGTATCCATAACTCGATTAATTGGAAAGATAGAACGTTCTAGTCTTCTCCATTGGATTCAGGGGAACATTTTATATATAGAAATGAATTTTGAGTCAATATTCATGAGCAATAAGGGAGATAGCAAAGAGCAATTTAAATCACCAAATATTTCCATACCTACCCCTTGCTTCGAAATTTCCTACGAAAAAATAATTTTGCATCATGGAATTGGCTCAAAATTCGCATTCAGGGGTTTTTTGATACGGAAAAACAAATGCCACAGTCAGTTTTTGGATAAAATGATTCTTTCGCATTCAAATAGTGTAATGAACTTTTCGAAAAATCGTATTTTCATAATAAAAAGTCTTGTTAATACCACAAAACTATGAATACTGAACTGAAATTTCAGGAGAGTATTTGCAAAAGAATAATGAATTCGTGAAACATTTTTCAAAAGCATAACTTGGAGGGGTTTCCATCATGTGAATAATAAATGATAAAGTAGTGGAAATATTCGAAAATCCACTTTCTGAAACTTCATGTATCCATAACTCGACTAATTGGAAAGATAGAACGTTCTAATCTCCTCCATTGGATTCAGGGGAACATTTTATTTATAGAAATGAATTTTGAGTCGATATTCATGAGCAATAAGGGAGATAGCAAAGAGCAATTTAAATCACGAAATATTTCCATACCTACCCCTTGCTTCGAAATTTCCTACGAAAAAATAATTTTGCATCATGGAATTGGCTTAAAATTCGCCTTCAGTGGTTTTTTGATACGGGAAAACAAATGCCACAGTCAGTTTTTGGATAAAATGATTCTTTCGCATTCAAATAGTGTAATGAACTTTTCGAAAAATCGTATTCTCATAATAAAAAGTCTTGTTAATACCACGGAACTATGAATACTGAACTGAAATTCCAGGAGAGTATTTGCAAAAGAATAATGAATTCGAGAAACTTTTTTCAAAAGCATAACTTGGAGGGTTTCCATCATGTGAATAATAAATGATAAAGTAGTGAAAATATTCGAAAATCCACTTTCTTAAACTTCATGTATCCATAACTCGACTAATTGGGAAGATAAAACGTTCTAGTCTCCTCCATTGGATTCAGGGGAATATTTTACATATAGAAATGAATTTTGAGTCGATATTCATGAGCAATAAGGGAGATAGCAGACAGCAAATAAAATCACGAAATATTTCCATACCTACCCCTTGCTTCGAAATTTCCTACGAAAAAATAATTTTGCATCATGGAATTGGCTCAAAATTCGCATTCAGGGGTTTTTTGATACGGGAAAACAAATGCCACAGTCAGTTTTTGGATAAAATGATTCTTTCGCATTCAAATAGTGTAATGAACTTTTCGAAAAATCGTATTTTCATAATAAAAAGTCTTGTTAATACCACAAAACTATGAATACTGAACTGAAATTTCAGGAGAGTATTTGCAAAAGAATAATGGATTCGGGAAATATTTTTCAAAAGCATAACTTGGATGGTTTCCATCATGTGAGTAATAAATGATAAAGTAGTGAAAATATTCGAAAATCCACTTTCTGAAATTTCATGTATCCATAACTCGATTAATTGGAAAGATAGAACGTTCTAGTCTCCTCCATTGGATTCAGGGGAACATTTTACATATAGAAATGAATTTTGAGTCAATATTCATGAGCAATAAGGGAGATAGCAGACAGCAAATAAAATCACGAAATATTTCCCTTGCTTCGAAATTTCCTACGAAAAAATAATTTTGCATCATGGAATTGGCTCAAAATTTGCATGCGGGGGTTTTCTTATACGGGAAAACAAATGCCACAGTCAGTTTTTAAATAAAATGATTCTTTAGCATTCAAATGGTGTAATGAACTTTTCGAAAAATCGTATTTTCATAATAAAAAGTCTTGTTAATAGCACAAAACTATGAATACCGAACTGAAATTTCAGGAGAGTATTTGCGAAAGATAAAATGAATTCGGGAAACATTTTCCAAAAGCATAACTTGGAGGGTTTCCATCATGTGAATAATAAATGATAGAGTAGTGAAAATATTCGAAAATCCACTTTCTTAAACTTCATGTATTGATAACTCGACTAATTGGAAAGATAGAACGTTCTAGTCTCCTCCATTGGATTCAGGGGAACATTTTATATATAGAAATGAATTTTGAGTCGATATTCATGATCAATAAGGGAGATAGCAAAGAGCAATTTAAATCACGAAATATTTCCATACCTACCCCTTGCTTCGAAATTTCCTACGAAAAAATAATTTTGCATCATGGAATTGGCTCAAAATTTGCATGCGGGGGTTTTCTCATACGGGAAAACAAATGCCACAGTCAGTTTTTAAATAAAATGATTCTTTAGCATTCAAATGGTGTAATGAACTTTTCGAAAAATCGTATTTTCATAATAAAAAGTCTTGTTAATAGCACAAAACTATGAATACCGAACTGAAATTGCAGGAGAGTATTTGCGAAAGATAAAATGAATTCGGGAAACATTTTCCAAAAGCATAACTTGGAAGGTTTCCATCATGTGAATAATAAATGATAGAGTAGTGAAAATATTCGAAAATCCACTTTCTTAAACTTCATGTATTGATAACTTGACTAATTGGAAAGATAGAACGTTCTAGTCTCCTCCATTGGATTTAGGGGAACATTTTATATATAGAAATGAATTTTGAGTCGATATTCATGAGCAATAAGGGAGATAGCAAAGAGCAATTTAAATCACGAAATATTTCCATACCTACCCCTTGCTTCGAAATTTCCTACGAAAAAATAATTTTGCATCATGGAATTGGCTCAAAATTCGCATTCAGGGGTTTTTTGATACGGGAAAACAAATGCCACAGTCAGTTTTTGGATAAAATGATTCTTTCGCATTCAAATAGTGTAATGAACTTTTCGAAAAATCGTATTTTCATAATAAAAAGTCTTGTTAATACCACAAAACTATGAATACTGAACTGAAATTCCAAGAGAGTATTCGCAAAAGAATAATGAATTCGATAAACAGTTTTCAAAAGCATAACTTGGAGGGGTATCCATCATGTGAGTAATAAATTATAAAGTAGTGAAAATATTCGAAAATCCACTTTCTGAAACTTCATGTATCCATAACTCGACTAATTGGAAAGATAGAACGTTCTAGTCTCCTCCATTGGATTCAGGAGAACATTTTACATATGGAAATAAATTTTGAGTCGATATTCATGAGCAATAAGGGAGATAGCAGACAGCAATTCAAATCACGAAATATTTCCATACCTACCCCTTGCTTCGAAATTTCCTACGAAAAAATAATTTTGCATCATGGAATTGGCTCAAAATTCGCATTCAGGGGTTTTTTGATACGGGAAAACAAATGCCACAGTCAGTTTTTGGATAAAATGATTCTTTCGCATTCAAATAGTGTAATGAACTTTTCGAAAAATCGTATTTTCATAATAAAAAGTCTTGTTAATACCACAAAACTATGAATACTGAACTGAAATTTCAGGAGAGTATTTGCAAAGGAATAATGGATTCGGGAAACATTTTTCAAAAGCATAACTTGGATGGTTTCCATCATGTGAATAATAAATGATAAAGTAGTGAAAATATTCGAAAATCCACTTTCTGAAATTTCATGTATCCATAACTCGATTAATTGGAAAGATAGAACGTTCTAGTCTTCTCCATTGGATTCAGGGGAACATTTTACATATAGAAATGAATTTTGAGTCAATATCCATGAGCAATAAGGGAGATAGCAAAGAGCAATTTAAATCACCAAATATTTCCATACCTACCCCTTGCTTCGAAATTTCCTACGAAAACATAATTTTGCATCATGGAATTGGCTCAAAATTCGCATTCAGGGGTTTTTTGATACGGGAAAACAAATGCCACAGTCAGTTTTTGGATAAAATGATTCTTTCGCATTCAAATAGTGTAATGAACTTTTCGAAAAATCGTATTTTCATAATAAAAAGTCTTGTTAATACCACAAAACTATGAATACTGAACTGAAATTTCAGGAGAGTATTTGCAAAAGAATAATGGATTCGGGAAACATTTTTCAAAAGCATAACTTGGAGGGTTTCCATCATGTGAGTAATAAATGATAAAGTAGTGAAAATATTCGAAAATCCACTTTCTGAAATTTCATGTATTCATAACTCGATTAATTGGAAAGATAGAACGTTCTAGTCTTCTCCATTGGATTCAGGGGAACATTTTACATATAGAAATGAATTTTGAGTCAATATTCATGAGCAATAAGGGAGATAGCGAAGAGCAATTTAAATCACCAAATATTTCCATTCCTACCCCTTGCTTCGAAATTTCCTACGAAAAAATAATTTTGCATCATGGAATTGGCTCAAAATTCGCATTCAGGGGTTTTTTGATACGGGAAAACAAATGCCACAGTCTGTTTTTGGATAAAATGATTCTTTCGCATTCAAATAGTGTAATGAACTTTTCGAAAAATCGTATTTTCATAATAAAAAGTCTTGTTAATACCACAAAACTATGAATACTGAACTGAAATTTCAGGAGAGTATTTGCAAAGGAATAATGGATTCGGGAAACATTTTTCAAAAGCATAACTTGGATGGTTTCCATCATGTGAATAATAAATGATAAAGTAGTGAAAATATTCGAAAATCCACTTTCTGAAATTTCATGTATCCATAACTCGATTAATTGGAAAGATAGAACGTTCTAGTCTTCTCCATTGGATTCAGGGGAACATTTTACATATAGAAATGAATTTTGAGTCAATATTCATGAGCAATAAGGGAGATAGCAAAGAGCAATTTAAATCACCAAATATTTCCATACCTACCCCTTGCTTCGAAATTTCCTACGAAAACATAATTTTGCATCATGGAATTGGCTCAAAATTCGCATTCAGGGGTTTTTTGATACGGGAAAACAAATGCCACAGTCTGTTTTTGGATAAAATGATTCTTTCGCATTCAAATAGTGTAATGAACTTTTCGAAAAATCGTATTTTCATAATAAAAAGTCTTGTTAATACCACAAAACTATGAATACTGAACTGAAATTTCAGGAGAGTATTTGCAAAAGAATAATGGATTCGGGAAACATTTTTCAAAAGCATAACTTGGATGGTTTCCATCATGTGAATAATAAATGATAAAGTAGTGAAAATATTCGAAAATCTACTTTCTGAAATTTCATGTATCCATAACTCGATTAATTGGAAAGATAGAACGTTCTAGTCTTCTCCATTGGATTCAGGGGAACCTTTTACATATAGAAATGAATTTTGAGTCAATATTCATGAGCAATAAGGGAGATAGCAAAGAGCAATTTAAATCACCAAATATTTCCATACCTACCCCTTGCTTCGAAATTTCCTACGAAAAAATAATTTTGCATCATGGAATTGGCTCAAAATTTGCATTCAGGGGTTTTTTGATACGGGAAAACAAATGCCACAGTCAGTTTTTGGATAAAATGATTCTTTCGCATTCAAATAGTGTAATGAACTTTTCGAAAAATCGTATTTTCATAATAAAAAGTCTTGTTAATACCACAAAACTATGGATACTTAACTGAAATTTCAGGAGAGTATTCGCAAAGGAATAATGAATTCGATAAACAGTTTTCAAAAGCATAACTTGGAGGGGTTTCCATCATGTGAGTAATAAATGATAAAGTAGTGAAAATATTCGAAAATCCACTTTCTGAAACTTCATGTATCCATAACTCGACTAATTGGAAAGATAGAACGTTCTAGTCTCCTCCATTGGATTCAGGAGAACCTTTTTCATATAGAAATGAATTTTGAGTCAATATTCATGAGCAATAAGGGAGATAGCGAGGAGCAATTTAAATCACGAAATATTTCCATACCTACCCCTTGCTTCGAAATTTCCTACGAAAAAATAATTTTGCATCATGGAATTGGCTCAAAATTTGCATTCAGGGGTTTTTTGATACGGGAAAACAAATGCCACAGTCAGTTTTTGGATAAAATGATTCTTTCGCATTCAAATAGTGTAATGAACTTTCCGAAAAATCGTATTTTCATAATAAAAAGTCTTGTTAATACCACAAAACTATGAATACTGAACTGAAATTCCAAGAGAGTATTCGCAAAAGAATAATGAATTCGATAAACAGTTTTCAAAAGCATAACTTGGAGGGGTTTCCATCATGTGAGTAATAAATGATAAAGTAGTGAAAATATTCGAAAATCCACTTTCTGAAACTTCATGTATCCATAACTCGACTAATTGGAAAGATAGAACGTTCTAGTCCCCTCCATTGGATTCAGGGAAACATTTCACATATAGAAATTAATTTTGAGTCGATATTCATGAGCAATAAGGGAGATAGCAGACAGCAATTTAAATCACGAAATATTTCCATACCTACCCCTTGCTTCGAAATTTCCTACGAAAAAATAATTTTGCATCATGGAATTGGCTAAAAATCCGCATTCAGGGGTTTTTTGATACGGGAAAACAAATGCCACAGTCAGTTTTTGGATAAAATGATTCTTCCGCATTCAAATAGTGTAATGAACTTTTCGAAAAATCGTATTTTCATAATAAAAAGCTTGTTAATACCACAAAACTATGGATACTGAACTGAAATTTCAGGAGAGTATTGGCAAAAGAATAATGAATTCGGGAAACATTTTTCAAAAGCATAACTTAGAGGGTTTCCATCATGTGAATAATAAATGATGAAGTAGTGAAAATATTCGAAAATCCACTTTCTGAAACTTCATGTATCCATAACTCGACTAATTGGAAAGATAGAACGTTCTAGTCTCCTCCATTGGATTCAGGGGAACATTTTACATATAGAAATTAATTTTGAGTCGATATTCATGAGCAATAAGGAAGATAGCAGACAGCAAATTAAATCTCGAAATATTTCCATACCTACCCCTTGCTTCATGGAATTGGCTCAAATCGTGAAATATATCCATACCTACCCTTTGCTTCAAAATTTCCAACAAAAAAATGTTTGGGACAGGAAATTGACTTTAAATTGGTTTTTTGATACGGGAAAATAAATGCCGGAGTCTGTTTTTTGATAATAGTTATTTGTATGCTAAGGTCGCGAAATACCTTTGTACCGAAAGAACAGTTATCGCCGAGGCCGTTTGCGGCCGAGGCAAGATAATCTTGAGGTCGTTAAAAAGTTTCGCGGCCATGGCATACACACTATTTTCCGAGCAATTGTTAAAATTATTAAACTAGATAATTGTAAATAAATATTATATTGCTCTAAAATCAACAGCAGTTCAATTTATTCAACAATGTGTGCTATGGAAATGATATGTTTCAATATATACAAAATATTTCGACAGTTCTTACTTAAACTACTGAAGTAAATATAAGTTATAATACAAATTGTACAATTAATGTTAATATTCATCCTAAATAATATAAGTACTTATGTATTTGTTGGTATTCAATAAAAAATAATCCTTGTCTTTGTAGTATTTTAGAAATGTCAAATTTGGAAGTGATATTCAAATTCGGAAGTGACGTTTGGTTCCGCAGCCGTTGCTATGGGTAACGGCCGCGAAATTAAATTTTGCGGACTGTGCTGGAGACGCGAAATACTGACTTCGCGTGTGATTGCACGAAAAATCATTTTTTCGCATTCAAATAGTGTAATAAAATTTGGTGAACCTACCAAAGAACAAAGTTTAAGAACTCTTTACAATAATAAAATGGAAGAAAAAAAAATAAGAATAATAAGAATAGGGTCCTAGTAACCTAACCCAATCCTTTCCTCCATCATCCGGAATATTATTATTATGAGGGAGATTTTGGTAGAAACCATGAAAAATTTTTGGCACCCACTTCAATAAGCATTGAATATGTTTATACTTTTTTCCTCAATAGGTTTTAGCATGTCTAATTACTAGTATTTCTTCTGGAAATGCCACAGACCTCAGCGTATTTCGGTTTAAATCTAGGACATTAAAATCTTCTTCGTACAAATAATTCTTCCAGAAAACAGATAATTTCCTATTCTAACGTGTCGGGCTGTTTTGATAGAGATAGTATCTTGAGTTTTGACGTGCGATGGAGAGATGGAGAGTATCTTCAGTTTTATACCAAATCCACCTTTAATGGAGATAGTACAGCAGCTCAAAAATACTACCTCCGTTTGATATAGTTTACCTCTCAATAACTTTGTGACAGTACAGTTAATCGTTGGTTATTTCGTTACTCTGTTTGGAATTTTATTTAAAAGTAGTTTTTTTTGATTCCCCATAAAAAGTTATGTCAGTATCACTAAAAATCCGATTTTCGTAAAAAATGGAGATAGTACACTTTACCTCTTGGGTAAAGATTTACATGTGCCACAGTCAAATGTGCGAATACAACTGTCTCGGAAACACCTGCATAAAATGAAACTAAAAATGTTATTTTAACCTGCATAAAAGGACTCCGAAGGCCAAAATATTGTGGCAAAAACAAGCCAACTACTCGGGTTATACTAATGAGAAATCTGCGTTAATAATAGACACCTAAGCGTGATGCTAAACCACACTACATTCTCAAGCTGTCGTACTGCAAACTATACAAAACAGTACTTAGCTAAATATTTGCTTCAAATATTACAAAATTAAGCTCTCGCTTTGGTGAACATTTTCATATTTATTCATTTTTTTAACTTCCAATCCATAATATGAGAAGTTTATTATGTAGTAACGTATTCTAGTACATTTACTTTGAAATAATAATATTGTCTGGCCTAAAATATCAAAAACAAGGTGAAATACACAGCTGTGAGGATTTAATCAACTAAAAGCTTAAAGAGAATTCAGAATATCTCGTTGTTTTAGATTTAAACTCGTTAGAATATTCCGCAAAAGCTAATTTTAACCGTAACTAACGTAAATTCAGCTGTCGCTACTACTATGTGTACCTACTTTTGCTTACAAGTGTATATTTTGACAAATGTGAATCGTGTTTGTGAATGTCGGTTATGTTAGCGCTGATAATAATTACTTACAATCATATTTCAAAATGAACAAAGGATTGTTCACAGAAAACTTGCTTGAAATCTTGTTTGGCTATCATTGACAAATATTCTGAATTATGAAAGAGATTTTTTGATTCAGGTAATACATGTCTCATATTAGAACTAGAATAAGTTACTTTGGCTACCTTTGCAGACAACAAGGTCTGAAAACAGTGGATAAATGGTGTAAAGGTGAATCCTGCAAAAACCTCTTCAACTTGCAACTGGGAATTTATACTAGCTTGACAAAATAAATTAAAGTAAAATGGTTCTAATGGGTGCCAAACGGGTAGCACATGGGGACTAAATCTACGACTGTATACAACTGTGGTGAAATCCATGGTTATTTATGACGCCGTAGTCTGCTGGCCAAAAACAGATCAAAGGAAAGCAGAACTAGCTCCAGAGGAAGACGTCACAACAATCTACAATTTATTTTTTTCCAAATTGGTAGAAATAAACAAGTAATAATAAATATTTTGAAAATATCTGCAATAACTCCTGCAACAAAATATTACCAGATATTAGGCTATTTGGTATACTCTTCAATTTCCAACTTTCCTATCGCGCAAAGTTCCTTCGTAACCTGAAAAGTACCGTAGCTCTTTCGGGGAATAGAAAACCCTTCTTTGTTTCAAAAAACCAGTCGAGGCTTTAAGTCCTTGCCACTTCAGCCTTTTGACTTTTCTGCATTGTAATTCTTATCAAGTTTAACAATGCGCCCTAGTTCCAGAAATTCATATATCCCGTGAGCCGAAATGATACTGCTTCCTCTTCTTCCATGTACAACCAACAAATATGCTTATCCCTGTATATGCCTATTGTATGCATGGGCTTCCTTAGGTTGCAGTGGCCGGTAAGTAATACTATCACTGCTTTACTCTACCCTTGCTTAGGCTCAATATTGCATTGGTCGTCGTCGTCGTACCAAATGCTGGTTCAGAACCAGCGAATACTGAATACCGTTTTAGACCATTTCTTCGCTAGGGTGTCTGCCGTTTCATTGCCCACAGTACCCTTTTGACCTTTTAACTGCATGTTTCCGTTGTTTAGTAGCATGTTACATGGCTAACTGTCATTGATTTTGACCAGCATCTGGAGTTGAAGAAGGGGATGTTTTAGTGAATAATCACTGCAACAAATATATACATGGCAATGTTTGCAAAGCAATTACATAAAAATACTGATAATAGCAATTAAATTGTTATTTTTGTAGTGTCATAAATATACAAATTCAAAAACTTTAAAATAAAACTTTGTTTATTAAAACAACAAAGAGGTGTTATCATAATTTTACGTTTAATGTTTACCTGTGATGACATTTCATAAATGTACCAAAAAAAGGAAATCGTCTATTTAAAATTAAGATAGAAAATAAGACATCAAAAGCGAGACTCCGCATAATTTCAGTTCATCGCCTAATGAACCGTCTGGAAATATTAAGTGGAGTTTTGGATTATGTTGACGTATTCTCTGGATTACAGTGCCAAATTGCACGTCATTTCTACACAAAAATATTTGCCTAGGTAAAGCTCATTTAAATTTAACGAATCATCGAGAATTATCAACAGGGAAATAGATTTAGGAGTTTTAAAATGTCCTAATTTAAATACCATTTTCAATTAACTTGACCCGGCGAAACCTACGTTTCGCAACAGGGGCTCTGGCTGGACCTGTCAACTAAACAAACATCTCCATAGAAAGAAGCTATCTGACATACCCTAATCTGGAAACTGTGAACAGGAAGATGAGACGGTAAAGCATATCCTTTTTGATTCCTCGGTGTTATCATACGTATTCGGCGAGCTTTGGCCAACACCATCCATGCTGAGAAAAGTTCCTTTTATGGGAACGTTATCAACTATGTTAAAATTATAGGCCGGTTGAAGTAGTAAGAGGGTCTTCCAGAAGGATGTACAAAGGGCGTAATGAGACCTAGGTGCTGTGGGGTTGCCCTACCCTCCCGATCAGAGCTTAGTAAACAAAAAAATTTCATTTCACCAAGATTACTTTGACCATTGATTAGTTCCAATTACTTAAGCGAGAACTATTTTTTAAGGAAGTGTATGTATTTTTCTGGAATGCAATGGGAACTGGCATGGAGGAACCAACACCCATAGTCATTCCAGAATCACAAATGTTATCACAAACCATACCATATTCAGCTAAACTGGGATGGGTTGGAAGCATGCAGTCAGGAAGGAACGTTGGTGTGGTACACAGACGGATCTAAGACTGATATTAGAACAGGAGCTGGAGTCCATGGAGCTAGACCCAGGTACAATATCTACGAAACGTTAGGGAATCTTGCATCTGTATTCCAGGCAGAAATCTATGCTATTGACATGGATAGTGACGGGTTTACTCACCGGCCACTGTACCCTAAGGAAGCACATGCATACAATCGGCATATATAGGGAGGAACCTATCTGCCGATTGTGCATGGAAGAGGAGGAAACAGCCTCTCATATTATCTTCGATTTTGAAACATTAGCTCATTGGAGATATAGACTCCTAGGACTAGAACATCCAAAGGAGGGTTTCTCCAAGAAGGACCTAGTGAAAAGAATGTTGAGCCTGATAAATGCTATACTGGTCTCTTCACATAAGCGGCACAACCAAGAGCACAAAAAGCCTAAAGGCTGAGGTGCTGAGGACTCTAAGCCTGTGACTGGAGGTGCTGAACCAATCAATCAAGTATTTTTCGGCCAATGTAAAGGATACAGCAACCGATGACGTTCTTGTCTCGGAGTTTCTGGAAACTCATTACGGAGATGGTGCCATTAGAGAAGTCTTGGACTTGGTGACGTTTTTTGTATTATATATATTTGTCAACTTCATCATTCAATTGCCTGGAATTCTTTTCCTACCTGTATACTTATTCTGTGTAATATAAATAAGTTTTCAAACACTTTGCATAGCACCACTCACCATTATTCAATTCATCAACATAAAACAGTTTACGCTCACTAGTCCGCCTCGAATTTTTAAAGGCGTCGAAGTTTCTTTAACTCCTTTTTACTTGTCAGTAAATAATGAAAGCCTGTTCTAGTTCAATTTTACGGCTGTCGTTCTGTTTTTAAAACTTTTAATGAAAAGCACGTTTTGACATTCGTTCGTTACTGTGAAATTTTTAGTAATTAAAAATTCTCGTGTTTACCGACGTTGTCGAGTTTTTTTTAATGTTTTTGGGTGCTCCACGTTTGTAGGCTATTTTTACTTTATTTAGTGGTTAAAAATTGTAGTGGGTACTTTGAAGTGACAACGTCGAAGGTTCTTGAAAGATGATTGCAAATGAAAGTCTTATTGAAATTTTCAGGGAGGAATAAATAAATGTCTGCAAATAGGTGTGTGTAGACTGGTTCAAGAAGCCAAAAAATTTTCAATTATGATGTTAAAATTTCACCAATTTCCAATAAGCCATTTAATAATTATAATTAAAAAATCATTTTCTATTTCCAACTTTAGAGCCCTATAGTTCGTTAACGAAGAGCGTAAGGAATTCTTTTTTCATATTATCAAAAAAAATCACTTATTTAAACTCGCTTATGAACATCTTGAAATTTTTAAAAGGAAAATAGAAGTAAATGTCAATCTTGTTGAAAAATTCTTGTTAAAAAAGGAAGTCCTGACTCTGCATCCTGCAGGTATTCAATCAAATTGAGAAGGAGAGTGTAAATATAGTTTTCGTCAAACACGCCGGGACTTTGTAAATTTATCAAAGGAACATCGGGGAAAACAGGAAAATTGACATGGTAGGAAAAACGAGGGAGACAAGAAAAAAGTCAGTGGAGTATCGTAAATAAAAGACGGCTAAAGTGAGTCGTAGGGTTTTTTGCTTTTGGAAACGACTGTAATCTTTTGAACAATCCGTCACTTTCACATTTTTCTTTTGTACAAGTAGTTTAGACAAAGAATTTAAACAAAATTTTATGCAAGTCAATCAATTTCGAGAATTATCACTTTATTACAAATATTTTCACAAAATTCAAGAGATTCGATAGGTTCTATTCAAAATAACCATCTTGATAAGCCTTCATTAAGAAAAGAAAACTTAACCTCGAAACCATTAAACTTGATGGAAGTGAGGTGAGATTGAATGGACACAAGAAGTCAAGTAACTAAATCTGCCCGTAGATTGTAAACTCCCGTGGAACACACACGAAAAGGAAATTACACACAAAGAAAAAATGACTGTTATAGTGGGCAGGAACTTAACAGGGTGAAATTGGGGTAGTCAGTCAATTGTGTGTGAGTCAATTGTGATGCCTTTTGGCCCAATATAATAATACATATTTAAAATAAGAATTAAATTCTCTTGATCTTATTTCAACAAAACTTTTGAACATTTCATTATTATGTAAATATAAATAAAGAAGCTTATTGTCAAGTTCAAGCGTGGTGCAAGACAAAAACAATTATATGTTTATCTGTTTTGCTCGAACTTGACAGGTTATATAAATATACATTCAGTATTGATCAAAAAAGAAGTCGATGCAGAATACTTGAAGAAGACTATTCTATATAGTTGAATAGTCACCTACTAGGAATTATTAACCATTACGTATAAGTATGCTATACGGCTAGGTACTAATGCATAGTATTAGTTTAGTAAGTATTTAGTAAATAAATCAAACATATCCCAGTGCTAGAAGTAGTTGTTTCATTCATCTTGAGATGATCCTGCAAGTGACCCGCAACACCACATATTCAGAGGCCCTTCCACACCTATACTCTACCAAAGTATCCATCGACGATACATCCATTACACAATGATCTTGAGGTGGATAGTACAGTACTAACAGGTTTATTGAGGACGATAGACAACTTCAGAATTTAAGGACTAGAATGTATTTATGCATTATAGGAGCAATGGAAAGAGCTAAGGTCTTGTATAACCAGTTCTAGAATTGTATGGAAATTTCTAGAAAAACTAGGCAAAAACAACACCGTCTCTTTACAGCGTGTTCAAGCACACATTGGAAAAGAAGAATAAAATTAAATAGCGCATGAGTTAGCGAATGACTAGGCTGAATGATCAGACTGTATATACAGAGTTTGCAGTAAGCAAGTTTTCTGAAAAATAAATATTTTTCTCAACTATTACATATTATCGTTGAGTGAAAAATTTTTCACTCAACGATATTATGTACGCCCCTGATCATTGGATCCCAGAAGACGCAAGCACAGATGCTTTTTGATTCTGTTTTCTCATTTCACTTTTTAGCTCGGAGCTACGGACCACAGGATCGTAAATCATACAAACACAAAACACGGGGCAAAAGAGAAAAGGTCTATGTAAATTTAACTGTCAATAACACGGAAGATTTCGTGGTTTGGTTTTTTCTGACTCCTATGGCGATGTGAGTGTGTGTGTTTGTACATATTGACTTGGAGAAAATATTTATAGGGATAGAAAAATAAGTACTAGATGAATTCAGACAGTCGTTTTCAGCGACTTTCAAATTTAATGAAGCACATATAAAACGCTTTAAATTAATTTCAATTTTTCTGTTAGCTGCTAAATATGAATGGTACCGTTCTTAAAGAAATTTCTTGTCAGTCATACGTTCTGCGTTTTACGGGCACTTTATTGCGAACAGCACATCGCATAAACGGGTGTAGTGTAGGATAAAATTAACACAAAATATATATATATATATTATATATATACAGGCACTGTTTAATAGCCGGTTGAAATTGTTATGTTTTTATTTTCCATTTAAACCTCACACGTCGATAATTAAGGTGAAACGTGAGAATATATATGTATTGAGAATGCGATACTTTTATAACGTATGAAAGTTTAAATCGAATCTCAACTATGATTACGATAAATACAGTCTCATGGCAGAAGAAAAAAGAGCTGTTTGAACAAGACAATGCTGACAACTCGATGAAAACCTACAGTACTTCCAGATCAGCTCCCCAGTGACTAATTATTTTTAGCAGGCATCAAAAAGGTGATCCAGTGAAATAAATGCTGTTCAGTGATGCCTGTATCTGTGGCTTATTTTGACCGCAAAGACAAATCATTCTACAATAGATAACTTATGTACAGTTGGTTCGGTGGATCTTTTCCCATGCGTCATCATTCATATACAAACGCAATACATCAATACATTCAGTAACACGTAGGTCGTAGATTGATGGTTTAATTAGAATGTGGCTAAAATGACGGTGAACGTTAGTTATTATTGTATTGAAGCTGGTGTAATAATATTTACTTACCACAATAATTCGAACACTCAGGTATAAGTTAGTCGTTATAACAACTGTTTTTGAAATAAATTTATATACAAGTGGCAAAAAAAATGAACAAAAATGTAGAATAAAAATGTAAACAAAGTCTTTCGTCTGTCAATGTACAAATTCAAGTTTAAACCACAGAATTTCTGTTGTGTGGGTTACACCTATCGCCGACATTCATCATATGGCTATCTCTGTTTGTTATATTATGTTGTAATGGAACAAACGGTTTCATTTCGAGGGTTTAGATTCTGTGAGTAGAAACGAGACGTACTATAAAAAGTAGTATGTGAATAATTTCATACATTGGAAAAGATTCACCGAACCAACTGTAGTTATTAATTTTTTTATAGTATTGTAGTCGGTAGCAAGTAAACGTCTGCCTTTACTGGAAAATGTATAGAAAAGCTGAATGATTTGTTTTTTAGTTAACTTTGGACACATGAAGTGATCATTTTAGGTTATCAACAAACCAAAAAGTTTCATCACCTTGACAAGTAAAAACCCAACATTCAAGAACACCAGCCTTTATCTTTAATTGAAAATGAGCGGTAGACCCCTTTCATCAATAGAAACGCCATTTTCGTTGATTAATTTTAATCGAATTTAATCCAACTAGAACACAATTTTATTGAATTCGATGACCCACTTTATTACCACTTATCGAGATGTGATGCTTTATAAGCTTATTGAATTTTATCCCCTTCAAAGACGCCTGTTTCTTTTTTGATCAGTGGTGCGTAAAGTATTTCTTTGGCTAAGTGAATATCCACAGAACCCCCAATTTTAAAAAAGAACAAGGTTTGTTCTGACAAAAAATAAAAAATTATTTCAAAACATTCAACAATAATGTAAGATTATCGTTTTTGTTGAAAAAAATTGGGAGTGAAAGTGTTTTATGAAATATATTTGTGCAAAATAGTCAAAAGAGTATGCCCGAAGAATATTGAATTACAGTTCAGAGAAAAACAAGATGATATGATCTATTAGATTTAATCAAATCTTTTGGTTTGTAATTAGAAACGGTCACATCACTTGAAGACCTATTTTATCGTAGCTGCGCCAGTTTCAGTGCAAGGTAGATGGATTCGAAGTCTATAAAAGGAACAGTCTGCTAGGACTTCATCAGTACTCTGCAAGCTCGCCATCTACTTTGCAATGATGGATGGAATAAGGTGGAAGCAAAAGAGCAGTGGATAGCTTTAACATTGCTGGTGCGTAGATGTTACAGTGTCCCTTATTCTTCCATCGCGCTTCGAAAGTAGCGGGTGAAGGACCACTCTGTAACCCGAGTGTGAAATTAGGAACACACATTGATGTTAACTAGATTAATAATCGAGTATTTATTCACTAGAAAATGCACAGATATACAGGTTCCAGGCTACAAATATATACATTAATTATTATGTTCCCTGATAAGCTGAACCGTTTGGTAATGTCTAGTGTTCAATTCACTTTACTCCCTGCACAGTTTTACTCTTATACAACTATAAAAGCACAACTAAACTTAGCTTCCTCACTACCTACAGGAGTTAAATTTATTAACAATACTGCAAAAACACCGGGGTGCGATAGTTCCAGAACACGGTCTGGGTACTTCGGAGTATCGAATTATACTGATTTTGGAGGGGTCGTTGAAAATGGGGGGTAAGAATAGAGGGTGGCGCATATTAGAGGCGGAAACTCAATCACCTGTGGGAATGAAGTCTTAGGAATTTCTCCAAATGATGATGGCACTACTACGTCGAAACTGGTCCGCAGGCATATCTAGTAGACCACAACAAACCGTTTTTTTAAGTGTGATTCAATATATGTTGGAGCATAAAGCCCGGAATGTAGTTGTTTCTCTTTTTAGTTGAACGTTTGTAGAAATCTTTATTTTTCAAACTATGTTAGGTGTTGCAAGTGTTATTATTTGACTGAACGTACTGTATAACTAGTCAATCAATTAAAAACTAATTCAATTGATATTGTTGAATTGTTGACGGAGTCGTAGGTACTCCACAAAATACGCCCACATTTCCGCATAGTGCACTTCGTAGTATTCCCAGTACATTTACTTAACGATATTTATTAGGTCTTGTGCTGTAATATATTATGGTTAATTAACTATTATTGAATATAATTTAGGTGGCACAAATTATGTTGATTTATTAAAACTGTTATTCTGATTGACAAAATCTTCAAATTCAACTCCAACAATTTTGTCTTCGCTTTCTTATCTTTCTTCTTGTTTGGAGACATCTGTTAATTTGATGTTTGTTTCTTTTTGACTGAGATTTCAGCTTACTTCAGTAATTCAATTGAAACGCGCGATCTGCCAACGCATCTTCAATGGCAAAATTTAAAATATAAGACAGTATTACTCTTTCCATTATCCATTAAGCTGCGTCCTCACCGAGTAGACACTGTCGGTCGACAGTGTCGACTTGTTGTGTACGTTGCATAGCTTTTATTAAGGCATACAAATTGAAATCAAATCTATGGGATTCCAAAACTAATAATTATAAAAACAGAAACATGAGGCACGATGCCCTTATGGAAATTGCTAATGAATCTTCGTCAGACATGTTAATTAGTCTGATCGACATCATTTCTGCCAATTCTGGTGTGGACGTATGCAGTTTTGTCGACTTGTTGATCGACAGTGTCGACTCTGTGAGGACGAGCTTTAGGTTATGCTGCTTAAAATTCGAACAAATCAAATATTTCTTAATCCCATCCTACTCAAATCAAGTTAACCAACATCAATTTTCGATAAAAATACAACTCCTTTACAAAAATTGTTTACGTACACCACTGATAACTCCATATATTAATTTCGTCGTACTTTTTTCTCTCCCCTCTTTATCATTGTTTGTTTCTATATGTCATTTCATAAATTTTCGGGTGTTAATCGAATTAGGTTTAATTAAATTTGATTTATTACTATTAAATTTGTTTCGCTACGGTCACAAACGAAATGAGATTGAAAGTTTAGTCTAATAATATCGAGTAATGAAATGAGAGTTTCAGTCTGTTGTTGAACAATTTTAATACTTTCTATTGAACTAAAAATAAATTAAAGTTATCAATACATACATTTGAACCAATTTAATTGTATACAGGTATCGGGAATACGATTTTACGTTAAAATAGATTTTTACTTTATTTTGAATATCGTCGTGAATATAGGGTTGTTCGTATTTTTGTAATGTTTTTTATTATACTCCATGTATAATACTGAGCCTGGGAACCATATAAGTATAGGGTGTTTTCAAATGACACTTGACGTTTGCATGTAAATACCTCTCGTAAAATTGGACAAAATGATTTGAGGATTGAGGCGTCTAGCCTACTTACTTTTCGAAATACAGGGTGTTGAAGTTTTGAAAAATTGAATGTTTCAATTTGATAACTTTAAAATGGATGAATATATTGATTTAACATTTGGCAGGTTGTTTTTAAATGTAAAAGGACATATTTTGATGGAAAAACATGTTTCAATTCTTGATCCAGTAGTGTATATTTGGAAGAATATGTCACGTTTTATCGCCACTGGTTTTTGAAGCTATTTTCATTTTATTTTGTATTGCTCAATAGTTTTCACGTGAAAAACGCATAACCTTTACACATCACATCGCTTTTTCAGAAAAATTAACACGTTTTCTTCTTGTTTCTGGTACGTACCCACACACCCACAGAAATGTCAAAGAAACAATAATTTTTCCGCTTCAAACTGTGGATATCTCCATAAAAAAGAAGTAGGTGACCTTTACAAACGAATATAAAACTTAACGACATAATAGAGTGCGTTGTTGATGCGAAACTCAAGGCGGACTGAATGTGTATATTAACCCTTCGGTGTGAGGGTTGGTAAGAGGGTGAATACTTAAAATACTGCGCTTAGAATGATTTGTAGAGGACGTGGAATGATATATAGGTGAAAGCTACGTAAATTTTTTACTACAAGATCGTGAAAAATGAGATGGATTAAGAGGGTGTTCTAAATGTGAGATAAGTCGTTGTATATACATGGTGTTTCATGACTTCGTACCAAAAACTTGGAAGACTAAAAATAATTATAGTACCTACTTTATATAAAATTTTTTCCTCACGCCCTTGGCTCTAGAGTTGGGATATAATAATTATTTTTATTTTTAATTTTTAAATGGCTTTTTGGAAATTAATAAATTTTTTACCTTTCATAAATATAATTTCACACTTTTTGGTGTCAAAAACATATCTACAATCTTAGAGTAATACTACAAATTTAATAGAGTCCGCAATGGAACTATTTGCTTACAGGTGAAAAGAGAGGTTAGGAAAATTCCGACTGATTTTTTTGCAAATTTGGCACTGACGAACCATGATTTTCACAAAAAATATTGTTTTTAATTATATCTGTACGCACACACACAAATATCAGTTGAAAAGACGATAATAAAAGCTTCAATAAACTAGGAACGTTGAAACTTCGTAGTAAAATCAGGTAAAATTGATAGTAAAATGGTTTCCGCCCTTTTCTCGGCGTTGCCATATTTCAGACAGACAAAATTATTAACACGCGTTTGTTTCGTTTAAACCTCAAAAGTTTCAAACAAAAACATAGTTTCATTACATAAACTACTTATAATTATTTTATAGTCATTTTTATGTAATTTCTTAAAAGTACATTTTTATTTTGTAAGTTTCTATCGTGTTTTATAATTCAGTTGTCGCAATTCAAAGGAAAAGTAAGACATCTGGCAAAGGGTCGGCAAGTTACCTTAGAATATGATGTAATGTTGGGTTCACTTTTAAATGTATCTTTTTAATGTATTAAGTAATCTGAGTCTACAATACACTTGTGAACTCAGGTGCGTACTAAGTTTAATGGTTAACGCGGTAATTTTTTTGTTAAACAACTTTTTTCAATACTAAATGCAACAATTTATTGATTTAAATATTTTTAAAGAAAAAAGGTCCTCTTGTGACATCTCGATTAAATTAACGGCAAATTTTATGTGGCACTGCACACCTTATGGTTGAAAATTGTTCAACGTCACGTTGATTTCTCTTCAATTTTCTATTTTCACCGTAAACTTTCCAATATTTGCGTGAAACTCCACCGTGTACGCGAACTAAAGTTCAAAATAAAGGAAAATCGAATTACTCGGAGTACTCGGACGTTAAAAATCCCCAGCAAATAAATCTTTCCACTAAAACTGTAGGTAACTGCTGTATTTCATCAAAAAAACACTAAATAAATTTTCCTCGGACATAAAATTTCCCCCAAGAAGGAAATGACCTCTTTGTTGTTAATCAACCTAGAAATAACTTTTCACAGCTTCCCTTCGAATCGTAACTCGACTAATTGTTTACGGTATAAGAGCAATAAAAAGTTTAAGAACCTTTCGAAACAGTTCATATAATAATGTGTGTGGAACTATAACTTCTTTGTATTACAGAAGTAATAAAACCTGGTGACCTCGTGTAAACATACATTAACGATGGATAATCGAGTGGCGTGTACATATAAACTAATCGCAGTTTATCCTTTAACTGGATTCAATAGAAAAGTACACAGGGTGTCCCATGACGCGAGCGTATGTATGTATGTAAGATGGGGTGACATTCACTGAGATCTAAAAGATCTATTGTGTCCCCTTAGTTCCTGAGGAAAGTCTCAGAGACTAGTAGCTCCTTTAGTCCTATTTCCCTGAGGTATTTTAGGATATCTGCAGGCTTCAACTTAGGTAACTGTCCCTGTTCTATCCAATAATCTCCTAGGTACTGTCTCCTAGGATTCTGAATTGCGGTGCAATTCTCAAGTATGTGGATGGAGGTTTCTTTTTCCATGCCACAGAATCTACATTCTTCTTCCTCTACTATTTTGAGCATTTGAACTCAACGGGTTGTAGCCACCCATCAGAATCTTTGATTGTCTAAGCCCTACTAGATGTTTCCAATGGTCAGATCTTCTCTTTTCTTCGGCTTTGCCTATTTCTTCCAATATTACATTGGGGCTAATTCCGCAAAAGGATTCTGGCCCCTAAAAGCGTCTTTCAGTTCCCTTCGATGCTAGTCCATCTGCTGTTTCATTTCCTTCTACCCCAGTGTGTCTTGGAATCCACAGTGAGGTTACTATATTTTAGAAGTAAGGAGGTGGTTTTTTTAATGATTCCCTCTCTACCTAGTCTGTATCGTCTTCTTTCTGCAACACTTTCCACCACCATATGTAGTGGTGGGAGGTTGACAATCACTTCCATGGCATGTCGCGAGCGCATAAGTTGATCTAAAGTAATAATAGAGAGATATCGCTAGCAATTTTTGGATTCCGCTCATAAGGGGAACGTTATTTTGACATATCAGCATGCGCACATTCATCCATACGTTAACGTTTAGCGTGTTTCGGTGGTTAGAGAGAAATAAAGGACCTTATTTAGATGGACGCTATTTTGACGTTTTAGATGGAACTCATGAATTAATCATAAAACGTTATATTTAAAATAAGAAATATGCGGAATAAACAAGAGCACGACAGCTGGACTAATATAACCTATTTTTGTAGTCTAGTAGATTTTACAGTGTATTTATAATTATAAGTACATTTTTAATTAATTAAGTTTTTAAAAATATTTTCTGTAGTTTGTAGTTTAGAATTACTATAGTTTTATTGTCAGTTCAGAGTTATGTGTTAAAAATCCATACCAAAAATCTCACTAATGTTAAATTTTAAAAAGAATAACGTAACAACTTTTGTTGTGCGATAATAGAGAGATATTGCTTGTTGAAAAATGGTCTGCGGTAATTACGTTTGCGGTATTTTGACGTTTATTAAATGCGCGATTCACTTTTTTACGCCTTTATCGCTAATTCGCGTAATTTACCGTTACGTACCGTTGAGTGTTATTGTAAATACGGCACATAATTGTCCTGCGCAGGTTGGCAAAATACAACAAATCGCATCGGATTTCTGCACATTTACCAAATCGAATTCAATAATAGAGACTTAGCGATCTTCTATTTTGGTTTTGCTCCACTCCAATATCATTTTCATTATCCTCAGCTATGATCGCCGCTTCGAGATTTTTTTAAAATTAAAAGTATACACAGAAAAAGAGAGGTTATGTCACTTCCTACATAACACAGCGCTACGTTATTAAATTATAGTGATGGCAATAGCTCTTATTTCCAAATAAATTTTAGGTAGACCATTAGTAAAATAGCGCTACATAAATACCGCACCCTATACGGTATTGCAATAGGCAATATCTCTCTAATTTTAGTTTTAATTGCAAAGTTCAATACCGTTATACGCTATTAACGTAAGAAAATAACGTTTTACGATAATAGCGGCTGTGCTTGCGATATCTCAATAATATTACTTGATATAATCTTGAAAAGAGTGTTGCATACCTTTTAGTGCGATCCTGATGGTACCGTCCTGAAAAATACAGGATATTATATACTTTAGGAGCCATCTACTTTCTTTCTGGATTCAATTGCATAGTAAGTTAACGAAAATTTGAGAGATTTTTGGGGATGGTAGAGGATGTGTTTGTTGAATTTTGAAACTCGAGGATCCAGGCTGTGTAAGGAGGGGGGGGGGGGCAAAATAATATATTGTGTCGCGAGGGCAGAAAATGACCTTTAGCAGCCCGAGAACGTAGGAATGTGCTTGAATATATATATACATTTTTTTAAACACTTTGTATACCTATATAATTAGCGAAGACCAGAATAGTTATTTTTTTCCAAAGAGAAGTTTTATACCATAAAGATTTAATAAGCTCTAGATGATTTCAAAGTACTTTTCTAATTTGTGAAGTCAATTGCCCATATAGCTCGCTGCTCGGCCCTGATACTTATCTATTATTATGAGGTTGAATATGTCGGATGAAAAAGTAAGCGGAAATTAAATTCTTCTTCTTTCTTAATGATTCGCAAGCTAATCGATCGGAACTATAAGGACGCTATGTTAAATAAAGATATGGATGGATAACGATATAGATACATTATCCATATGTTCATGAGTATAATGTTGTTAATAATCAGATTAATCAAGTAAGATTACTTTGAATGGGGTAGTATTCATTGGATGGTATGGGAGTTGGTGAAATTATTCAATTGAATGTAATTTTTTTCCGAATCATGTTAAGATTAACGACAAAATCAATATCATAGAATTTTATAACATAGACCTACAAAAATATTGCACAATATTATTAGTGGTGTAGGGATACTATTGAAAAATTGATTGATCGAGTTTAAATTTAATTGTGCAATATATTTTCCTAGCACTGCGTAGGGTTAGTATGGCGCAATATTTTCCAGTTCACTGTTTGGAGTGATTGTGATCAGTTCAGTCACGTGTGGTATGGAGTCGCGCATCAAAATGGCGAATAATTCGGTAGAAGAGAAAGATAGGGAGTTTTTAGTTGAATGTATCGAATTATATAGAGAATTACCGGTTTTGTGGCTAATGAAAAGTAAAGTTTATCATGACAGGGAGAAGAAAAGTATGGCTTATTGCTAGGTTTAATGAGATATTTCCACGACCAACAAAAGAAGAAGAGCGTGTGGGGAAATAGCAATTCCAATTCCAGTATTTACAATTGCTAAATAACACAAAGTTTAGATAATCGTTGATATGGTGAAATCGCCTTCCTCATAACTGTGTTCTTTTTTCTCTATCAGAGGCTTATTTTTTTCCTGTTTTCAACAAAATCACTGCAGCCAAAACTTCGTCGTCAGACATGTTTCTCACATGAAAATATTGACGCAAATGGCTAGTCAATCTTATTGCTATTGATATTATTGAACGTTTGGATTCAAAGGAGGTATACAATATTGTTGCAGAATAAAAATATCGTGCAATATTATTAGTGGTGTAGAGATAATATTGAAAAATTGATTGATCGAGTTTAAATTTAATTGTGCAAGATATTTTCCTAGCACTGCGTAGGGTTAGTATGGCGCAATATTTTCCAGTTCACTGTTTGGAGTGATTGCGATCAGTTCAGTCACGTGTGGTATGGAGTCGCGCATCAAAATGGCGAATAATTCGGTAGAAGAGAAGGATAGGGAGTTTTTAGTTGAATGTATCGAATTATATAGAGAATTACCGGTTTTGTGGCAAATGAAAAGTAAAGTTTATCATGACAGGGAGAAGAAAAGTATGGCTTATTGCTAGCCTGGTTTAATGGGATATTTCCACGACCAACAAAAGAAGAAGAGCGTGTGGGGAAATAGCAATTCCAATTCCAGTATTTACAATTGCTAAATAACGCAAAGTTTAGATAATCGTTGATATGGTGAAATCGCCTTCCTCATAACTGTGTTCTTTTTTCTCTATCAGAGGCTTATTTCTTTCCTGTTTTCAACAAAATCACTGCAGCCAAAACTTCGTCGTCAGACATGTTTCTCACAGGAAAATATTGACGCAAATGGCTAGTCAATCTTATTGCAATATTGTTGCAGAATAAAAATATCGTGCAATATTATTGTAGGGCCGTCTGAAGTATTTAAGTATGTTTGCAATTTCGTTCCCCATTATCAATCCGGTCAATTTAGACATTTCAAATAACAAAAATTCCGACAGAGCTGAATTTTTTCAGAGACCTTGGATACACCAAAGTGTTGAAACTGTCCATCGATACCATGTGTGCTAAAAAAGTTATTCGATGTCAAAGGTCAAAATTGTCGGTCGCTCTGACGGAATTTTTGTTATCTGATCACTATTTTTGTGGCCAAATTGACTACTACTAATTTAGTCAGGCGAACCTTGGCCAAGACAAACTCAAGCCAAGGTTCCGGCTCTGAGGCCACTGGCGGGCCCATTGTGCAATTCCTGCTACTTACGCATCCATGAAGCCGAGTCCCTCGATGAAGGACTCAATTCTCTTCAGTGAATGCCTGCTTATGTCCCCAGAGGCCATAACAGGGACTCCAAAGATTCGCCTGCGTAGCACAGCCAAATGTGGACATACGAGGAGAACATGGTCCGACATTTCGTCAGTCATGCCGCAACCCCTGCATAGGGGGCTTTCCTCTAAACCTAGGTTACAGAGGTGTTTCCTCAAAACCTAGGTTACAGAGGTGTTTCCTCAGACAGGAGTACCCTGTTAGGAGCCCCGTTATCTTTTCCAACCTACTCCTTGGTAGTTCTAGAGCAGCTCTAGCATGTCCATCAGTCCATCCCCTCAATAGAAGCTTGGATTGCCTGAGACTCTGTAGAGCCCTCCAGTGAGCAAGGTGCTGGTTTCTCAACCAGTTCCTCGTCTCCTTACGGATTGTTTGTTTTGTGACACCCAAGGTGGGGTCCGGGCCGTTAAAAGGAGTAGCCGCCCCTTCCACAGCCAGCGCGTCCGCCCCTTCATTGCCCTCGAAACCAGAGTGGGCCGGAATCCATTCTAGCCACACTGTGTTCCGCATTGCTAGGTCAGCAAGGCGTTCACGATATTCAGCAGCAAGCCCTGAGTTGATGGTATATCCACTCAGTGCCTTAATTGTCGGTGTATATGGTTATGCGTCTATCCGTATAACCTCTGTCTAGGTTTATCTGCGCACACTCTAAGATAGCGTATACCTCAGCCTGATATGCAGACACACCTTTACCCAATGGAACACAGACTTGTGTCCTTGGGTTTCTGGAGTAAATTCCAGCCCCCGTCCCATCGCTGGAGCATGAACCATCTGTGTACCAGACAATCCTATGAGGCTCTGAATTTCCCTCCCTTTCCCATAATTCTCTATTCCGGATCTTCACCAGACTATATCCCCTGCAATTTGTCTATTCCTCCATTTTGAACGATATATTTTGATGAAAAATTACGGGGCTACACAGTTTTTTTGACAAAGTAAGTGTAAAAATATGCTTGCTGCTTTTGTTTTGGCATTTTCAATTGTAACCAAGGAAGGAAAAATGGGTCCCACGTGACCATTCCACCAGCTGAAGCCCCTAATCACAAACGACCTTTTCTTTTCCAAATAAATTCAATATCACCCAGGCCTTAACTAAATTCCGTCATATTTATTTCTGAAACACCCCCTATGTACAATATAAAAGCACATTTTCATCATACTTATTGGTTTCTTCAAGCAATAACCACGAGTAAAACGTTTTTGCTTTTCATTTTATTTTCTTTAATAAAATCTCTCTCTCTTTAGAAGTTCTATAAGTAAAACTCGCGAATATTTCTGTATTAAACTTCAATGATACTTCCTCTGTAATATCAACGCATCGAAGCCCAATTTTCTGCCTATCTGGCCTAATGACTCGGAAACTAACCAGCAATATCTATACCCAGTCTCTCCCATAAACCGTCCCCTTCCCTTTAATATTATCATCCTTTTCCGGCTGTATCTGTAGCAGTGGCTGCAAGCCTGTATTTGTCAAGGGATGTTCTGATGAATTATACATTTATTAAGTATTCTTCTTTCGTTAATAGGAATATTAGGAGTATTCTTCTTTCGTTAATAGGAATATTAAGAATTTTCATATATTAATGTTTTTTTATACAAAAATACCGACCTACGGTCTTTTTTTTTCTTAAAAAGGAGTCGTCCCTTCGCCGCCACCACCTCAGCCTCTTGGGCTTATTGTAGATCTTCCTAGTGTTCTGACTACAGCCTATTCAGCCAATCCGTTCCCTGTATTAGCTCATACAGGTTCTTTACTGGTTGGTTGTAGAAGTCTTCTGGAGTCATTTGGGGTCTTCCATACAGTTTTTGCCTCCTGTGGTCCAGCGTCTAACTTACGGCCTTAGATATACACCAAATGAAAATAGTGTGTGGAATGGAAGAAAATATCTTCATTCACATACTCGCGGTTTGCTAGCAATACAGAATCCTAGTGCTTAACACCACTGAATTATGTTAGACCTAAATTGTGTACCGACTACTAAATCCTCAGGGCCAGATGTCGAGTGAACGAAATATTGTGAAACGTTCTTTACATACGATTAATGATGAGCAAAGCAGGAACTAGGACTAATATTATACCAAGATAGCCTTGGTATAACAGTCTCGGTCTTCCTTGTCCGCACTTGGTCTTGCTCAAATAGTTTGTTACTTATTTCTTTTGATAGGTATAAATTATAAATGGTCAACATTGAAGTAAAGATGGATATTCTCATAATATCATATTTAAAATGAAAGTTGTAATGTTTAGTTTAGTCTTGTACTTTGGCCTTGGTCTTGTATTCTCGTTCTTGGTCTTGTTCTTGTTTATTCGGTCTAGGTCTTGCTAGTGTATCTATGATCTTGGTCTTGGTCTTACAAAATCGCAAGACAAAGACAGATTTTGCTCATCACTACATACGATCTACAACTTAACCTACATCCTATTGAAGCTATCCAAATAAAGTTTAGGGAAATTTAACCTATTGGATTGGTAGAATACAAGGCTCGCATACCTAAGGGTCGTTTGGAGCATTATTTAACCACAGGAAGACCACTTTTCATATTAGAATTTATATGTTAAAATTCTTAGGGAAAATCATTTTTTGTGAATTTACTGACCTCGAGACGCCCATGTGTTCAATCCTTGTTCTTTCTGAATCGAACTAGGGATAATGCGGAATTATTGACAGGGGTTGGACATTAAAACGATTTGCAATCATAACATTTTTGTTCGGTTTGTTAACAATCGGAGGGATGGTAAACAAATACATGGGAAATTAACCAGATGGTATATGGATGCGATGGACCGTGATTCCTTGAATAGCGATACAAACCTTAATAATTTATCGAAAACTGAAAGTGCAATAGGGTGTTCAGCTTCAAATTTTGACCCCATGTTTTATTAGATAACATTAATAATAAACAAATGGGATATTCGAAAATAGTTGTCGATAGTCTCCCTTCGCGATGTAATTTGTTCCCTTAGAATTAACGTTTTGCTGATCATTAACAATAATCTAAAACCTGAACCTAAAATTGAACAAACAACTTGTAATACTTACTTAATAACAGTTTCCTGTAAATAATTGTCATTTTAGTAAAGCGCGTTATCAATAGATGTCAAAAATAATAGTTTAATACTATTATAACAGCTCACAAATTTGAAAAATCACTTTTCACAGATAGCAGACCGTTCACTCTAAGAAGCAAGAACTACTTCCCTGGCTATATGCCACGAAGGGTATTGATTTACACTTCCAAGTTAAACGGGGTTGGTATATTTGCAAGATATAACCAACCATTCTGGTTTGTTATTAAAAAGGTTAATATTACGGAAAAGGATGAAGTCCCACTATATTATTTGGAATCCGCTGCACGTGGCACTAAACATCAGAAGTACTGGAGCCAGGTGCCAAAGCAGGAACACAGCAGGGGCTAGATGGATTACCCTAAAGAAGCACATGCGCATACAGTTGGGATAAATAGGAAGGAACCTATCTCCATGGAAGAGGAAGAAACAGCCTCAAACATTATCTTCGAATGTGAAGCTGTCTCATTGAATATAAAGACTCCTAGGACTAGAACAGCCAAGAAAGGATTTCCCCAAGAAGGACCTATTAAAAAGACTGTTGAGCCTGATAAGGGCTACTGGTATCTTCACATAAACGGTAAAAGTGGTAAAGGTGGTGCCGAATCGATCAATCAATTTGACACATAAAGAAGAGCGTAATTGCAACTTCCTGCTATGAGTCAACCTGTAGAAAAACCTTTTTAACTGCTATCGTACACACTATGCGATCAACAATCTTCAAATAGGTCATAAATGAGTTACAATTTTGGTAACGCCATCAAATAAATTGAATAACATTTGTTTTTAAATTGGTTTACAAGAATACTGACTATATTGTTTTTCTATTTATTCCAAATGACCTACATAATTCTACAATCTGGAAAACTTCGGTTTCCTGAATTTGTTCACGCCGTAGATTCATTTTATTTCGAATCCAATATTTCCACATTTCAAAACATTAACAAATCTTTACAACTACCATTAAAATGTTTATTCCGACAATTAAACGGTTAGTAGTTAATTCAAATACGATTTTATGGATTTCCTGAAATAGGATATAATCCAGACAGTGTTGTTTTGCATAAACAAGATCGTTGCCGAAACGTTTGGTTGAAAAAAAATACATAGAATGTGAAAGCTTTGTATTCTAGTTGCACCGTGATTGCTTGAAAATATTCAGGAAAAGACGCAATCAAATTAAAAAATTAATCAAAATATACTTGCCCTGACACTGCTTTGAAGGACGTAATAATTACCAAAAAGGAATCGACTGCCCTTGAGGACGGGCTGTAAGTCAACTTACCACCCTTGGGTGATAATAATTTATGCCATATAAAACCTGTATTTTATGTATTTATATTATTAATATTAATAGTATTGAGTCAGAACCATTTTCGTGAAAATAACTTTACATTATTTATTGCTTAAATGTAAAATTCTCCGTTATTGAGGTTTCTGGAATCACAATCAGGTACAGCCTTGGAATGGTCATTTTACAAGGGTTTATTGGTCTCTGCCTTTTTTAAATAGATTATAGGACACTCCACTTCTAATAAATTTGTATATGTATGTATATTTTTCAAATATCCCATTGTTTACCCTACAAACACTTCAAATCACCTGCAAGAAACAAATAACTTACAGATGATATATTTATCAACCAAAACACGTTGCCCTTGTGCCAAATAGGGGAGAACTGTCAAAGAAAAGAAGCTCCTTCACCCACAATCCGCCACACCTGTACCTTGTAGGTCTCAAAGGATGTATTCGCTGGTCTAGGACGAAGACAATTTGTAATTTAATCCTTATGCGGCAACCTTATCACGCAAGCACAGGGTAGATATATTTTCCGTAGTTACCTTATAAATTAAGTAAAGGGTATCTGGTATTGTACACGATTCAATATTCGATGTATACAGGATGAGATAGTCTTATTATTTGATCTGAAGAAATGATTGAAAAAATAATTTTATCACAATAAATATTAAAAGGGTGGTGCGATGTTGTTCCCTGAACATTGAACATATTTCTCTGAATTTTGAAGGTGTGATGGATTTTCGACAATATCTTAATTATTTGATCACTCTGTATAAATAAATTCACTTGGGGTATATTACATCGTCACAGATCAAAGTTATTTGCCTAGTTTATGAAAAACTTTACAGATATCCCAAAGGAAACTAAATTAAATTGAAAAGCAGTTTCGCGGACTCATACATGCGAGGCAGATGGGAAAAAAACTTTCAATTTGTGTAATGCTTGGAAACCAGGAAAACCGCTACTAAGCTACAAAAATCAAACCCCTCAAGAAATAAATGCAATTCTATTAATGAATATTGTAACGTTTGTTTTATCTGAAAACATAATTTTAAATAACCGAAATAATTCATTACTTGTGGCATCATCTTTTGTCCGCCAGAAAATCCTAAAACATGTATAATATTATTATATTACTATAATATCACGAACGGTTGTGAACAGGTCGACTCGTGCGCAGAGCCTCTCTGTGAATGGTTTTTATTCACTGAGCGTGAGTCGTCTTTAACATGTCGGATGACTGTAATTATTTGTGATTGAATTAAAACATTAACTTTAAATTCATGTTTATTAATCTATTCAAAACATCTACTTTTTACTTGGATGACAACCCTGACATGGCATTCATATTACCTTGTTACTAACTGTAGTCCTGGTTATCAACCTCACATCCTTACATCGTCCAGTTTCCAACCGTTTGTGATTCAAGATCCGCTGGCATCCTTTAACTGGATTCAATAAAAAAGTACACAGGCTGTCCCATGACGCGAGCGTATGTATGTATGTAAGATGGGGTGACATTCACTGAGACCTAAAAGATCTATTGTGCCCCCTTACTTCTACTTAGTTCCTGAGAAACATCTCTGACACTAGCAGCTCCTTTAGTTCTATTTTCCTGAGGAATTTTAGGATATCTGCAGGCTTCAACTTAGGTAAATGTCCCTCTTCTGTCCAATAATCTCCTAGGTGATGTGCCCTGGTATCCTGAATTGCTGTGAAATTCGCAAGTATGTGGATGGAGGTTTCTTCTTCCATGCCAAAAATCTACATTCTTCTCCCTACACTATTTCGAACCTTTCAAAGTGCCCGTTCAGGCGGAAATGTCCCGTTAGGATCCCTGTTAAAACTCTTAGTGCAGTTTTACTTTGTCTTATGCATTCATTTGATCTCAATGGATTGTACTCACCCATCAGAATCTTTGATTGTCTAAGCCCTACTAGATTGCTTTGCTTTGCCTATTTCTTCCAATATTACATTGGGGCTGATACCGCCAAAGGGTTCCGGCCCCTAAAAGGGTCTTTCAGTCCCCCTCTGCTAGTCCATCTGCTATTTCATTTCCTTCTATTCCAGTGTGTCCTGAAATCCACAGTAAGGTTACTATATTGTTCTCACCTAGTTCATTGAGTATGCCTAGGCATTCCCACACCATTTGGAACTGACTACACAAGAGCTCAGTGCTTTAATGGCAGCTTGACTATCCTTTTTTTTACAAGAGAATACGACCATTTTAATAAAAACCGCTTTATAGTTATGTGCTCTTTTCTATCGTACATTTTCATCCTTAACCGTGCCTGTAAAATGTGTCTGTTTTCGTTCTTTTTATTTTTGTTGACAACTTCATTACCTAAATCTTATATCTTTTCTTAAAGAATAAATTTGAAAAAATATATTTTTCGTGCAACCGGACGCGAAATTCAATTTCGCGGCCGTTACCCATAGCAACGACTGCGAAACCAAACGTCACTTCCAAATTTTAATATCACTTTCAAATTTGACATTTCTAAAATACTACAAAGACAAGGATTATTTTTTATTGAATACCAACAAATACATAAGTACTTATATTATTTAGGATGAATATTTACATTAATTGTACAGTTTGTATTATTACTTATATTTACTCCAGAAGTTGAAGCAAGAACTGTCAAAATATTTTGTATATATTGAATTGAAACATATCATTTCCATAGCACACATTGTTAAATAAATTAAACTGCTGTTAATTTTAGAGCAATGATATATTTATCTACAATTATCTAGTTTAATAATTTTAACGATTGCACGAAAAATAGTGTGTATGCCATGGCCGCGAAACTTTTTAACGACCTCAAGATTATCTTGCCTCGGCCGCAAACGGCCTCGGCGATAACTGTTCTTTCGGTACGTTAAAAAGGTATTTCGCGGCCTAAGCATACCAATAACTATTCTACCTCTACTCTTTGCCCATTCTTGTCCTATAATTTTTTCGTGAAATTTTGATGTTTCGCTCTGTAAACAGTAACTTATAGCCGGTACGCGTCGTCCATATTAATTAATCGCAGCCAAAATGATATAAAATGAGGACAAAAAGGATTTATAGGGTGGAAAAGGGACGTAAATGAACAAATGCGTGTAGGGGCGATCGCATAACTTCATTAACTAATTGAATCGACTAGATACTCATAAATTTATATCCGAGTTGAATACTAATTAATTTTACATTTGGCTCCGTTGTTTACGAATGTGAACATACAATGACGACGATGTCACTTGATTCGTTTTTGTATGGAAAACATTTCAGGAGTAAGTAATTTTCGGAGGGTTGTACTGTTTCGGTTCTCACAACAATGCATTGAATCAACCATTGCAAACAAAAAAACTCGTCAACATGTATATCAAAATTATTTTCATTATTTACAATCCTTAAGGCATTTTGGAAATGTCAAAAAGTATACAAAATAAAAAATTAACCTTTTTGGAATAAATCTACCAGTTTTATTATTATGATTATTATATTTAGACAAGGGCAGAGGGACAAGTCCCTATTGTGCCCAAAAACAGATAATTACATAAGTAGGTGAAGAAAAGAAAAATATACAATATACCAAACAAAAAAAAAACAAAACAAAAAAAAATATATATAAAATGAAAATAAAAACTATAGGTGCTCTAAAAGCGTACGATCATGTCTATTTTTGAAAGAGTTAGTAGATGGTGCAGAAACTGTGGATACATCAAGATTATTCCAGCTGTCGAATACCCTATTTGATAAGAAGTTTTGTCTCGATCTGACGGTAAAGTTTTTTTTTTTTTAGTTTAAAAACGTGTCCTCTAAGGCGGTCATCTGGATTTAAGGTGAACATCATATCAAGATTACCAAAATTAAATTTTAATATTTTAAAAGTGGTAATGAGGTCTCCGCGGTGTCTGCGAAGCTCAAAGGAAGTTAGGTTGGCCATGGAGAGTCTTTCTTCGTAGGAAAATCTTCGCTTTTCTAGGGACAGTCGAGAGGCTTTTCTTTGAACATTTTCCAAAAGATTTTTATCACGAACTAAGTCAGGGTACCAAGTTGGACCCGCGTATTCGAGAATTGGTCGGACATAGACAGTATACAGTTTACAGAACGACTGAAACGAAACACTCGAAAAGCACTTGCGAATGAGATACAATCTGGTGTTCGCGCGCTTACAGACTGAAGTTAAGCTACTATTTACGATAACTCCGAGGTCTTTATAGGAAAACACAGAATTTAATGGTCGGCCGTCTACGAAGTACGGTAGTAGCGGGTTATTTTTGCCGATTCGGAGCACTACACATTTTTCAGCGTTCAATGGAAGTAGCCATTGGGAACACCAGATGAAGATAGAGTTTAAGTCCAGCCGAAGGGTTTGTTGGTTGGTGATTGGATTTCTATATATCTTTGTGTGGTCAGCGTATGAAGATATTTTGTTAGTTACGTGATAAGTGAGATCGCTGGTGTAGACCGTAAAAAGCAGAGTACCAAGAACAGTTCCTTCTGGTTTTTTGGTTGCTTGTTTGAAAACAAGTGAATCGTGTGAGAAAGATGATTGATTGATTGGTCCAGCAGCACCAGCTAGAGCACCTCAGCCTTTAGGCTTTTTGTGCTCTTGGTTGTGCCGTTTATGTGAACAGACCAGTAGCCCTTATCAGGCTTAACAGTCTTTTTACTAGGTTCTTCTGGAGAAACCCTCCCTTGGATGTTCTAGTCCTAGGAGTCTATATCTCCAATGAGATAATGCTTCACAAACGAAGATAATGTGAGAAGCTGTTTCCTCCTCTTCCATGCACAACTGACAACCCTATATGTGCCGATTGTATGCATGTGCTTCCTTGGGGTACAGTGACCTGTGAGTAAACCCGTCACTATCCTTATTTGGGCCCTACTAAGGTTTAGTATTTTATTGGTCAGCGTCCCCGAGGGTTTTTTGACCAGGAGTTTGCTGTGTTCCTGTTTTTCACGGGTCTCCAGTACGACTGATATTTATTTTGAGTCCACCTAGATGTACAACCACGTGCAGCAGTTCCGATTGCATTCCATTCCGCTTCCGTCTTAACGTACAGAGCAAGAGGCGGAAGATTGAGAATTGCTTCCATTGCCGCAGTTCTCATAGAACGAAGAACTTTCCTTATTTTCTGATTAGCAGCATTGTAGTTTGGAATTTTTCGTTGCTCATAGTATGCTCTACTCAAAATTGTACTATTCTTATTTTTCACCTGCACAGAAGCGACACCTTCGTTCTAATTGAAATCAGCCTCCATTATTAGGTGCCGATACTGTTATTTGATTGTTTATGGTTGCCATGTGATCAGTAGACAACCCACAACACTTGCTGCGCGTTTCAGTGTTGCATAAGTGTATGGTCGCGTTATTCACTTGATATTTGTCATAAATGACAGTTAATGCATCACTGATCGGTAGCGTAGCGTATTTCAATTCAGATGGGAAAAATAGCGACTGCTACCATAGCGCTCACATCAATCACTTGGAAAAACACGCGTTCAGAGGGAAATCGATTATCGCTTCGGTAGCGCTACGTTAAGATGAACGCGACCAATGTGAATGTAGAGAATTGATCATCTCAAATTATTATTTACAATAGTCATTACCGATCTGTTAACATTCGTTCGAAAAGATTTATTTGTCAACTATGACCGATAGGTATATCATCAATCTATTAATTAATTACCTCTCTGATATTGTTCGATTAATTTTTTGTAAAAACAAGGAACGAAACTCTATCGGAAACCAATAAAAAAATTAATCGGCTCCATGGCGCTAATAAACAGTACTGAGAGCATATCATATTTTATACGTATCAATCAAGCGGCCTGTAAACGATCTAGATGGCGTTATTCATCAATCAAGGTGTCAGGTCAACCCTCGAAATTCGCCAGGGGTAGTTTTTGGGAATGGACGAGATTCGATCTGTGGTCTCGAAAGAGACGGGGGAGGTGGAATTTTTGGGTCAGCTTGTATTACAGTGTGATTATAATGAAATAATTATTATTACTATCATTATTCGCACATAGGTCCCGATACTTTTAGACCGAGAGATCCGTAATCTCAGCCTCGAATTTTAAAACTTAACGCTTTTTTTCAAAATTCTTGAATTCGGCGGACAAGATATTTCAAAAACTTCTCCACAGATTAACTGAGATGGTTCATAAACATAGTTTTATAGTAGATATTTTACTGGGTCGCAATGTCGTTCATTTTTTCGCTTGAGACTCCAAATGTCCAAAAATCTTAAATGAAGTAACTTTAATAGTGTTTACAAAAAAATTCTGAAAAAGTGCTATAAAGGTCATTTTAGATTAGACAATTTCTTGTGCAATATTTAGTTCAAGTTTAGGAACAATTCAAATTGTTTAGTCTAAAATTAAAAATTGTATTAAAGATTGTCTACCCTGTCAAATTCTGAAAAAAATAGAACAGGTTCTATTTTGTTAACAATTTGATTGTATTGTTTGTGTTTCACGATGAAAATGTTCTATGAAAATGTCATTAATCTGGATAATTTGTGGTTATGTATTAAAATGGTTGAAGAATATTATTATGATTCTGAGAAGGATCTAAACTAATGATTGGAACTGAATTATTTCCATCTTTTAGAAAATAGACATTTATTACTTTTTATATTTATTGACATATGTTATGTTATGATTAATATCAACAAGTATAATAAAACATCACAACAATTATCCCCTCCTTATTACAAACTAGTTTACAATATAAAGAGACAATCAGCGGTCACTGGGGTACCTGCGCTTTCTATTCCCATAATCATAGGTTTGTAGCTTTCTGGTAGGCCCGCCAACAATATGGTACCCTTCCATTCGTCGCTTACTTTTAGACCAATGTTTGATAGCTTGTGAGCAGTGGTAATAATCGTGTTAACGTAATCTTCTACCGAATCACTGCAGTTCTCTAGCGAAGAAGTGATTAAGATACTCAAAAGTCCGACACGTCTGGTTAAACTACTGTCCTAGAAAGCACTAGTAAGGTTTTCCCATGCTTCCTTTGCAGTTTTGGTAGACTGAACATGAACGTAGTTCAACGGATCAACCAAAAGAATAACTTTGGATCGTACCTTTACGTCTTTCTTTGCATCTACTGCAGTACCTGTTACCAAATCCCATAACTCTTGATGCTCCAGATATGTTTGAACTGCGAACTTCCAAATATAGTAGTTTTCTCTTCCTCGAAGCTTTTTCTATCGTTCAAACCGGAACCTCTGGCACTACTTAAAATACCCAAAATGATTCTCAGAGACTTCGGAAGCGTTTTAACGTCAGGGCGCATAACCTATTGTAAAACTTTATGGTAAAAAGACGAAAGTTAAGGCAAAATACTATGTGACATTTATTATCCAATAATGACACTTGCACACACTAACTTAGCTTCTATCAACTAACTCATTCGGTCAAAGCTAATCAAATTGTTTCAAATTGATTTCAACAATGTTATGTTTATTTTATCATCAGATCAAATCACTGCGCAGATTCTTGAACTAAATATTGGTCAATAAATTGGAGTAATCTAAAATAGCTTAAAACAGTTGGCCAATATTTCACACAAGAAATCTAAAGCCCATGTCTCTCTCACGGTCAAATGTTTGATCAAATTAGTTTGAGCAAACCAAAAAATTGACAGCATATGACGTCATCTTCTTAGTTTGATCAAATCCTGTAAAAATAGAGGCGTTTCTATTTTTCAAGGTCAGTTTGAGCAAACTCTCCTTTTGATTGGTGGAAAAAGAATATTGACGGTTGACGTGAGTGCTATGACTGGTTTCGTTTCGTCGAAGAAGCCAAGATCTAGCCCACATTCTTCGTTTTTCCTTTTCTATTTTTCCAGCCCGGTATTCCAGAACAATAGCTATACTCAAAAGACCCAAAACAGATTTAATTTTTTTTATTTTCATTGTGGAAAATACAAAAAAATTGCAGTTCAATCACATTAAAACAACACCAACAATTTTTAGTTTGACAAATGACAGACGCCAATTAGACATCCGCCAATAAATTTGGTCAAATTTTGAATGATGGTGTGAAAGACAGTTTCTTAAAATTTGAACAAACTATAGGTATGACGTCAATACGTCACTTTGGTCAAACTAATTTGATCAAAAATTTGACCGTGAGACATGGGCTTAATACATATCCCTCCCTTGACTAGGTTTTTTCGGAACCCACTACTCAAATAAAAAAAATGCTCCCTTGATGGATGTAGCCCCTTTCATCCTTCACCTCTGGCCGGTACTTTTTAAGCGATGCATTGGATGTTTTTTAAAACATTTTTTCTTGTACTGGACCATAAAATATAAACTTGAAAAGTACGCTACTAAAAATAAAATATTGGGATCGTTGTCACCAGTTCGTTACAGCTTTCATTCTTTTTATCATACAAATACTTTTTTTTATCCCGTCAAGAATGTGTATAATGTTTATAATTTGCAAGTTACCGAACGTGCCTTTAGTTACATCAATTAAGGCATATGGTGTGTTACTAATTATACACAACCAGAACATAACTATAAATATACTCTTGGAATTTTATACCAGTCAATATTCCAAATTTATATTGTAATATTTTTCGTATGAGATTCATTTTCAAGAACCTATTTGTTTTATTGGGCAGAAATGCACAAGATTTAATGCCGCGGCTGGTGTTTCATAGCCAATGCATCTCCAAATTCGTTGTAATTTTTTTTAAAATCCAAATAACTAAATTCACACATCATTTTGTTTTTACCCTACGTATGTAAAACTCATTTAAACTCTTTATTTACTAAGATAAGTTTCGCAAAGGACCAGGAACACTTTTTTAATGTAACAATAGATTCCTTTGGAATTTCATCCACAAAATAGCCAAATCACACAGAAGCGTCATCTTCGTTCTTATCAAAAACAGCATCCATTATTAGAACTTGATACTGTCATTTTATTCTTGATAGCTGCTATGTGGAAAGTAGACATCCCACGCCTATCATTGTTGCATAGAACGGACCGAAGACAGATTTAACAAACTCAACTAATATGCAATGTCAAGGAGTAACCAAGGATTCAAATTAAAAATTTCTCTTTTATCTCTCGTATATTACGTTACACTATGTCAGCACAGTAAATAAACTTTAATCAGAGGTTATGTTCGGTGTTTATTGATCACTAGATCACGTTCAACAGTTGGCGAATGGTTTGTTCAATTTAACAGTTGGATTGCATATTTACAATAAATTTATGGACGTCGGTCGTACTCTGCCCAACCTATTATATATTGCTGATACACAAAACAAGGGTAAAAGGCGAATTGTGAAAAAATCGCACAAAAATCTTCTTGTTTATGACTCTACCTGTAACTAATCTCAAAATACAGGGTGTCCCGGGACTAATGGGAAAAAAGTCAGGAGCGTATAATCTGAGCCAAAATAATGTTAGTACTTCATATAAACGTTTTCTATGCAAGCCCTCGTTTTCGAGTTATAGGCATCCAAAGTTTTAATTTTGAATTTTTTTTTTATTGTTTGTACCAGTTATTTGATCTTTATAAAATTTACGGCAAAGCTATAATGTACGTGTATGTTTATTTTGGAAATTATTATTTTGTAGTACTGTAGGTAAACCTTGGACATCGTATTAATAAGTTAGTTTTACCTCGTTGTGTACTTATAAAAATGGTGAATGCATAAATTGGTACGTAGTGCATCAATAAAACTGTAAATATTAGCCAAACGGCTTATTTTATCGAATTCCAACAAGAGTACCTTTTCGTTAGCTTAACGTGTGGGGAAGTCAATTTCGATAATTTCATACAGGGTGAGCCATCTCTGCAAAATTTTTGGATCACTAACCATTGTAGTCCCAGGATTCAAGGCACTACTGTAAATCTGTTTACCTTTCCAAAGTAAACATACACGTACATTATAGCTTTGACATGCATTTTATACAGATCAAATAACTAGTACAAAATATAAAAATAAAAACCAAATTCAAAATTAAAACTTTGGAGGCCTATAACTCGAAAACGAGGGTCTGCATAGAAAAAGTTTAAATGAAGTACTAACATTATTTTGGCTCAGATTATACGCTCCTGACTTTATCCCATTAGTCCCGGGACACCCTGTATACAACAGTATTGATTGGGTACGATGTCGATTGTATAATATTATGAGGGATTTGACAGTTTAGTAGTACTTAGGCTGTTTGAACTGCCACTACTTTTAATACAGTAACAGGTGTGCTATTTTAGAAACAATCCCATGCTGTTATTCACTAATTGAACAAGATTAAACTTAACATGAACTTGCAATTTCCCATAAAAAAACTGCAATAAAATAAGAGGACGAGAGCACAATCACATACTTGAGGAATGCATAGCAGCCCAGAATTCTAGCGCAAAATACTTAGGATCGCACTGGATAGAAGAGGGACACTTCTGAAGACTATGGATAACCTAAAATTCCTTCAGAAAATGGGAGTTACTAGTATCTGAAACTTTATTTAGGAACTAAGTAAGAGAAAGGGGAAACCGGCACGCGCAATCCGAATATGTAAAAATGTGCATAGATTTCCATTGAAATTTTACACAATCATCATTTCCCGTGATTTAAAATGCAGAATAACAACCCATTAAGATTATAACAAAATCCATTAGTTAGCCAATTTGAAGGTTACAGAGGTAGCCTATAACTTATTTAAATCCGTTATACTAAAAAAACTTTAAGGTGAAAGATATTGTTTACTAAAAACATTTAAATTAGTTATTTTTTAGACAACGGTTATACTTAAAAATATTCCCATAAAAGCTACCATACTATCATTTTAATCCAACATATTCACAAACATTGATACATATCAGTCCTTTAATTTTTTTTAAAATAGGAGGTAAAACAAGAAAATGATGTTTGCATGTGCACGAAAGTCCTTAACGTGGATGGAAATGCGTGCTTTTTAACTAAATAATAAAGAACAAACGTATTCGAAAGACAATGTGTGAGTCAGATCAATTAGAACGCTGATGAAAGCTGCCACGAGGGTATACAGTTAATAAATGTCACGAATGTTTATAAAACTAGACTTTAAATCAATGTGTATTATTGATCATTTTACAATGATTCTCTTTATTATTCTTGAGTGTGTTTGTTAACGTCTCAAGAGTTTTAACAAATAAAGAACGGTAGTATTATTGCCACTAACGATTCCATAACCCATTTTTAGTATAAATGTACTTAAAACGTTTTCACTCACGAGCACGAGTTTTTGGTTCAAATAGAGACCTCACTACGGTCACAAACACTTCAACCGGGTGTAATTGTGATGGAGGACACAAGATTCGGACCTCTAAGACAATACAACACACACCAAATGAAGGTAATAGTCGGTAACTTTCTCAAAATAGAACCTCCATACTTCTTCCAACATTATCTCCGAGTACAAAGAGAATGGAGAATTACAAGGGTAAACCTGGAAAGAGGATCTGGTAAATGAACAAAACCAAGACCATGGATGGAACTGGTGCTGGAATCTACAGTGAGGGAAAAACTCACAAATGGGGGTCTCACTAGACTTTCGTACTTATTCCAGGCAAATATGTACTGTACGAGAGAAATAAATACAAGGAAAGTGCAAACTGCACGGATCAAAATATGTACCGACAGTTCGGTGTCACTGGAGGCTTAACCCAAATGTGGCAGCATGGTTGGTATGGGAATGCATTGAAGAACTCAATGTCCTCTACAAATTAACTTCACTTCGATATAGGTTTCAGGACACTGTGGCATCGAAAACAATGAACAAGCTAGTGAACTAGCCAGAGAGAACTCTATATTTTGGCTCAGATCCTGCGCTAAATACTAAATAAGGGACTGGGAAATATTTATTGAATTTATACCATAAGGGGTCTTCTCACTGGTCACAGTCCAATCAGAGAACACCCGCACAAAATTTTACTGAACAGCGGGGAACTTTTCTGTAGACAATGTAGTAAAAGAACAAAAACTGCCAAACGTGCACTGTAAAAATGCTAGGCACCGCAAAAAGGATACCCTATACTAGCTTCCGAAGAATACACTACTAACAGGGGAGTATAGAGTTACGGAGTGGGTGTTGTGAAACTAATCTAGGAAGACCCATAGAGTCGAAGAACCTGAGGTGTAGCTGGTGCATCCGTTCAAAAAATTGAAGACCTCGATGAAATTGTGAAAGCTATAAACAATGTAGTGAATATAAAAAAACTTGACTATACTATACTTACTATACATACTGGGTAAAATCTGGTTAGAGACGGTGAGAAACGGAGAAAATGTTTCTTTTAGGTAGTGATGAGCAAAGCAAGACCAAGAGTCTTTGTTGGTGGTTGGTTGGTTGGTAATCAGACGAAACAGGCCAGGTAAGTGGGCCCCAACACTGCAGCTGTTGGCTTATTGTATTGTCCTGTTTGTCACAGTATCTCTTTTGGTGAGGCTGGATACAGGGTGATCCGGCCCTATCTGTCTATACCTCCACCAACGTAGAGCCTCACATTCGAAAATTATATGGGTGGCTGTTTCGTCCTCCTCACCACATAATCTACATACAGGTTCTTCTTGGAAGATCCCCATTGTGTTTTCTCAGGCCGCAGTGTCCGGTCATAAGGCTGGTTACCAGCCTGATATCTCTCTTATTTAACTTTAAGATTTCTTCAGTAAGTTTTGGTATGGGTTGTTTAACCATTAGTTTACTGTGTTTGAGCTTCGGAATAGTTTGCCAGTATTTTAGGTGTTGTTTGTGGACCCACTGGTTTAATGTGGTTCTTACCGAAGCCTTTGTTACACCGGTTGTCGGCTCAGGGCTGGTGTAGCCGATCCTTCTAGTGCTAGGGCGTCTGCTTTTTCATTCCCTTCAATACCCTTGTGACCTGGCACCCATTTCATTGTCACCTTATTTGTGGAGTTTTTTTAGGTTTTTTAAGCATTCCCAGACAAGTTTGAATTTTATTGTACTACTATTAAGTGCTTTGATTGACGCTTGACTGTCTGAGCAGATAAGAATGTTTTCACCGCTGTATCCCTTCCTTATGTTTTCTCTCAGACATGAGTCAATTGCGTAAATTTCTGCTTGGAATACAGTGGTATTTACTCCCAGTGAATGACTAATGTCACATCTAGGGGATTGACTGTATATTCCAGCGCCAGTACCAGTGTCCGTTTTGGAACCGTCAGTAAACCAAACTATTTCTTGTTTGGATGTTTCCTTGAATTCTCCTTTCCAATCTATTTCGATGTTAAAGGGTTTTTCTAGTGATGTGGTCGGCGTCATATAATCAGTACCCACAGTTAGTATGGGATGTGTGATTATATTGAGCATTGGTCTTGTTCATTAAGTCTTGAACTTGGTCTTGCTAATCTAAGGATAGTCTTGGTCTTGCTAATCTAAGGATAGTCTTGGTCTTGATCTTGCTCATCACTACCTTTTGCCGCTAGCGGGATAGTATGAGGGTGCTGTTGCCCGGTGCGACTGGAGAAGTGCAATTAAATAGACATGTCTTTTTGAATTTTGGCATAAGATGTAGGGTGAAGCGAAGCATTTATAAATTGCCTTTGGATATTATCTGTTAATCGTAGAAATAGGGTTGTTATGGGCAATTGATAAATAATTGGAACAATTGAGGATATTGTTTACATTTTTTTTAAGAGGACATGCAAATTATGCTACTATCTCGTAACCCATATCACCTGTTTTTAGCCTTATTTTTGCCTTAAAATTATTATTAGAAATGCTGGTAGTGAAATTCCTTTTTTAGGAAATTTTTCTCCTCATAGGATCTTTTTTTTTTGTTTCTAATATATCTATAGTTTTCAAAAAACATAATCGCTTTTTCACTTTTATTAAATTATTTGTGGAGTGGGCCTTCAAACTTTTTCAAAAAATTTCAATATTTTCTACATGCCATTTCGAAAAGAACTACTGTTGATAATAATTTTTGCAGACTGCGGTCGGAAATTCGCACAAATGATACATTTTAACTAGTCTATTCACACAATCTCGCCAATAAATCAAAACTGACTATCTCATGTATGTGTAAAATGGAACATTACTTTGTTCAAATCAAGAGATATGCATACTTGTACCGAGTACAAAAGCATGTTTACTATCAAAATGCATCAACAAAAACGTGTTGTACGATTTTCTCAAGTACCATCTGATGCCACTTTATTGCCTTTTGAAAATGCCGCCTGTGGGATTCGTTCTGATAGCCGGAGATTGTTAAACTGAAGTTTTATTACGAATTTAATAAATCCGCGTCCAAGAGACCACTTCACCAAAGATTGAAGAGAAATACAAATGTTTGTTGTCCTGGCGGCTGCAATGGAATCGTGTTATATGAAGAAAGTGAAAGTTGGAATAATATTTTTTAAAAGAGCAAAAGAAAAATGCCTTATTGCCGTAGAAAATTTTAATTTATTTTATCCACAAAGCTAAGAAGGTCGATTGAATTACAAAAACCATCATTATAACCAAACGTAAAACTAAAATAATTGTAAAAATAGTAAGTATAATTGTTTTTTTTTTCAATTAAATTGGGAGTTGGATTCTGAAACTAAGGGTCTTACTCATTAGTAGAGTTAGTTTCAGTTTGGCATAAGCCCAAGGCCACAGAGAACACACGACAAAATAAAATGAAATTTCTAAAACAGAAATAAGAAAACTTTTTCAGTTATTTTGGTCACCGAACCATAAGCGATACTTTTTTTTTCAAAGCAAATCTGGAAATCTTCATCCATCATTGATTTTTTTTCATTGAAACAAAAAACCAACGATACTGAGATCCGACAGCGTTTCTTAGAGGCGGCAGGTATCAGATTAAGAAGATATATGATTGCCTGGCAACTTTCTCCTCTCTCTCTCTTTCCCCTTTTAGAGACTTTGCTCTAGAAAGTATAGATTTTCGGCTAAGACGTTAAAATGGGGTCGAGGGGATATATAAAGATGGTGTAAATAATGCACCTCACGTACCTTTAGACCCCACGTAGCATTCGACTCAAATGGCGAATGGAGAAGTCCACAAGTTCGGATAGCGTTGTTGCCAATGTTCCACGATAAGTAACCAGCTCAGTTTAAAATGCAATAAATGGTAATAAATAAATTATATTGAATATTAATGTAGCCATTAAGTTGGAGTATTGAACAAAATACGTATTAAACAGTGAAATGTTTCAATTTTCAACCATTACAATCGATTTAACACACAAAACCAAACCACCAAACTCCTAGGTAATTGTATTTCAGGCGGAGGTTTAAGCCATTAATTAACGTATCCTTCAAGCCATAAGAAAGTGTGCTCAGTTCAATATTTACCAAGGGTATAGAAGGCGAAAGATTATCATAATGTCGGATAGTCAAGCAGCCATTAAAGCAATGGGCTCTTGTGTAATCAGTTCCAAAATGGTGTGGGAATGCCTAGGCAAACTTAATAAACTATGCGAGAACAATATAGTAACCTTACTGTGGATTCCAGGACACACCGGAATGGAGGGAAATGAAATAGCATATGGTCTAGCAAAGAGGGAGACTGAAAGACACTTTTGGGGGCCGGAACCCTTTTGCGGTATCAGCCCCAATGTAATATTGGAAGAAATAGGCAAAGCCGAAGAAAAGAGAAGATCTGACCATTGGAAAGATCTAGTGGGGCTTAGACAATCAAAGATTCTGATGGGTGACTACAACCCGTTGAGATCAAATGAATGTATAAGTCAAAGTAAAACTGCATTGAGAGTTTTATCAGGGATCCTCAGGAACTAATTAGAAGTAAGGGGGCACAATAGATCTTTTATGTCTCAGTGAATGTCACCCCATCATGCATACATACAACGTTGGATTCGATTGAACCATAAAACAATAAATATCTTCTTGGTCAAAAGCACTTAGCTGGAAAGAACTTAACAAAGTTTTTATGGTCTGGATTTTTGGCCCCTCTGATGTGGATGGCAATGAAAAGCCATACTCCAGTCAACGAGCGAAGCTGGGGCGAGCATAGAGATACTACAGATAGAGGCAACAAGCCAGCTCGGAACTCGTCGGCATGTAAGAGAGAGATAGAAAGTTGGAGGTTTAGGCTGTCTTTCTCTAATGGCGCTCATGCTATATTCACAGATAAAGATCCGGAGTTCGGTGGGACATTCCCACTTACACAGCGGCCTATGGCTTATTGCCTCTATCTGTAGTATCTCTATGGGAGGGAGTCATCAGAAAACAATAAATCCATTGAATAATATTCAGTCAATTTAGTTTATTACCAAAATTATTGTAATATTCACTGTAATTTTATTCAAAATAATTTAAATTTACGCTACAGTTTAAAAGTAACACCCGAAATCTGCTGACCCAGGCTACGATAAACATTTCCAGCCGCAGAGCTGTACGGGAGTAAACTACAAAAATGCATGCCACAGTGAAAGAGTTGAATATACATTTTTTGGTATAAAAGGATTTTCATGACTTATCTCAAGACTTGACAACGCTGTTATTTTTTTATTTTCGTATTTCGGTGTTGGGGAGAAAAGTGCAAAAGAATAGCCTGCACAACGACACTATGAGCCGTAGCTAGATTCGTGTGCCTTTTACCGTTCTTTGATGTTTTGTCTTTTGACGTCAAAAGTTTTCCATTTTTCGACACTGTAAATTTTTCATGTGTGTCCTTACTTTGCAAAGGGGATAAAGAAAAGTTTCCATTATTTTTTTATGTCAAATGTAAGTAAAGGTCGTTTGTAATCGTTAAAATCGGAGGAAGGAAGAATTATATGATTTGTCATTCGAGCCTTGCTAGTTTTTTTAAGTTCTGCTTTATATTTATCATGGAATACTATGAAAAAAATTAACGGACGAAAAGGCAAATGAGTTTATTCAATTCGACATGATAGACAGTGGCGCGCGGCTTCACAGGATATTTGTTTTTTGGAGTGATATTTTTGATTTTCTTAAGCCTACTACATCATTTAAATTCCCCGATCTCATCATTTTTTCCTGTTTCTTCCAGAAATTTTTGGTTCAGTCACCCTCTGGCTAATACATTATTTTGATCTCACTTGGTCAGTTTCCTAGGAATATGTTTGATTGTTTTAAGCTTACTACATCATCTAAATGGTCCGATCTTCTCCTTTTTCTCCTGATTCTATCAGGAAATGGTTCCTGTCCCCAAAAGAAATATTTATTAGTTCATCTACTATTTTGTAAAGTACTTGAATGGAATAACATTAAAAATATCTTCACTAATTTTGGAATTTCCTTGTTCTTTTCAGACACATTATCAATTATTGCAAGTACCGCTACTGACGACAATTTTAATTAATTTTATACAATTCCAAATTCAATATGTCGGTAATATTAAATAAAATAACTATAGTCACATGAACATGTATTCCTGACAAATGGAGCTTATCAAATTCAAAAACATTTAATACAGGTACGGAGTAACGCTAGTATGGGTGATAACTGGTAGACTTAATTGAATTTAAACTTCCAATTACTATGATGAGGTTCTCGAAAGAACTGATTTTCAAGTAAAACTCGTGGAAAAACCATATTGAGTACTTCTGAAATGAGTGAAATGTCAATCTACTGTGAAAAATTTCAATAACACCATAACCGGAAGAGTTGTTACTTTATAATTCGTCAAAGTAGGAGTAGCAGAATCATATTCTGATTTAAAAAGAAGACGTCACTAAGAAAAAATTGAATAGTCAACAACAGCGTTGTTAAAAGGGTTTTAGAAGAAAATGTGACTTATTGAAATTAAATTCGCTCTCATATTTCGACACAGAACAAAACATCCCACTAAGGTTTTTAAACTAATTTTTTGATTATTATGAATTTTCGTTCTTGTTAACTTGTCCCAACCCATTTGATTGGAATTCTCATTTCCGCTATCACATCTTGAAGCACTTTGTCGTGTTTGCTGTCGTAGGCATTCTGGAAATTCTTATAAATCCCACATTGTTTAATAGTATAAATCTTCGTTTGTTTCAGATATACTAGGCTAAGCATAAATATTCCTGTGTGTTGTCCGTTTACCAGTTTAGCCTTGAAAGAACTCACCAATACTTTAGTGCGGAAGACCAAAAAAGTTATAGTTGAGAGTAGAATTAGTTTGCACTGTTTCACGTTATAATAACAGTATGCGGCAAAGGTCCCTTTGAGGATTAAAAAGCCGAAAAGATAAACCCATGGCCACTTCGACCCACAAGCGAACAATTGATTCTCATTGGTGCAATCTTGCTTCCGAATGGTCTACGCAAAATTTACAAGAAAGGTTAGTCCACGTGGACTGTAAATTTCACAGGTTCCGCTTCTACTTTTAGATTTCTTTACCTCTCCGACAAAATGTGAAACGGTGAAAATTGATTCTACTCTAGTGATTCGCACGAGACCAACGAGACGAGATTTTCACAAAGTCTTGTCTCGTCTCGCCGATGCAATAATAAGTCTCGTCTCGCAGCCTCCAGTCTCGTCTCGTCTCGTTTCTCGTACGAGAGTCTTGTAAAAGTATCGAAATCTCATCATTCATCTTGCGATTGTTTCAGTGCAATAAGGAATACTTAAATACTTGCTATAATATAAGAGTCGGAAGAGAAAGTTACAATTTTTGAAAAATAGCATGTATTTGAATGCGAGACGAAGAGCGACTGCTATTTGAAGAAGACGACAATTCACTTCCAGTCACATTATCACTCAAACTAACATTGTCTGCTATGTAAATATCCTCAGTTCCACTAGAAAAATCACCGGAATTTGATTCTTCTTCTAAAGTCAAAAGTTCGCTCCTTTTCCTCTTGAATCGGCTCATTTTGAATTAACTTGGCACAATTCCGCACGCTCAAAAATTCGAACAACTACCACTATCCACAACGAATAATGAATAACTAAACTGGGAAGAAATTTAAACTCTTATTCTCAATAATGATCTTTATTTATTCGATCACAATAGGATAGGACATGTACATATCGCAAAATTTATGACTGTCGGAATAGAGTTCAAAGACGGCGGCGCCCTTCAGAAAGACAAAGTGATTACCATCAACCGATAACGCCGGTAGAGGCTTTTAAAAGTAATTCTTGGTGTTATGCTTATACATTTTTATCCAAATAAATTGATGTTCATTCAGAAATATTCACCTGCGAGACTCTCGCGCGAGACGCGATACCTCATGCACGAGACTCGAGACGAGACCAACAAAAGTGTCGTCTCGTCTGGTCCGAGTATCGTCTTGAGTCTCGTCTCGAAAACGAGACGAGACCATGGGAGAGTCTCGTGCCAATCACTATTCTACTCTCAACTATACAGCGTATAAAAGTTTTCAAACAATATAATTCCAGTTTTATATTCTTCTAGAAACCCGCCCTGGCTTCGTTTGGTGACGCCCTTCTTGGATGGATGGATTCGGTCACTCCCGGGCATTTTATTTACTTGTAGCATTTTTATACCCGACGTAACGTCTAAACGAAAAGTGCGATTAGATTAATTTGAAAAGGAATTCACATCCTTGATTATGAAACTATTTAGATTGATTTACTAATTTGAAAAACGGATGTGGTATCTTACTGATATATTTAGAGACCTTTTTGTGTGTAGTAACGAGTACTATGAATAATGTAGTACATATATGTATTATCAATAGTACTGACAATCAAATGATAATTTTACGGGCTATTTTTTGAAACGTAAAACTGCATTATATTAATTCTCTCTTCGAATAAAATGTAACCTATCCTAACTGCTGGGGTAATGTAGCTTTCTGTGGGTGAAAGAATTTTCAAAATCAGTTTATCCATTTTATACAAACATAAACATATTTTCTCTCCATAATATTAGGAAATATAAATATTTTCACTATAAGTAAAATGTATTTCGCTTGTTACATAATATATTTTGTAGATTCTGTTTTTTTTTCAACATAATACATCCTGAAAACTTTTAGCAGTTTTCCAAGTACTCGCTTCGATCCTGTACCTTACGGCGAACAAAATTTATCCGGGATATTTCATACCTTAATAAATTCGTTTTACATGAATTGCAGCTCATTTAACATTTAAATTATTTTGTATACAAATAATATGTATATCGTTAAAATGAATTATAAAATAACATACATAAAGTAAATAATTGGTCGAAATAAACACAGCAGACTTTGCATTTCATATGAATATTATACAGGTTGGTTTCTGAGAAATACACATCTCAAGCAGTTCGTACAGTAATGCCTTCAAATTTAGCCAACAAATACTGTCTTTAACAGTAGCATTGCTTTAGAGCCCTTTCAGACAAGGATACTGTATCCGAGATACTGTAACTGTATGCGAGATACAGAATTTAGGTCAGATACAGTCAAGATACTTTTGTCAGAATATAGTTTTGTAAACAAATTTTTTCAAAGACAATATCAGTGCTGCACGGTGCTTTTTATAAAATGGGGATTCAAGAGTGTATTATGCTGTGGCATATTTTATACAAAAAGAAAAAAGTTAAAAAGAAACGAACTATGTGGGTTCATCCTGTTGTAGAATTAAGGGAAACTAAAGGAACCTTATTTCACTTGTACAAACTACTATTACTCTAATCCATAAAACTTCAAAAGTAACATAAATTAACGAATAAACTCATTATCAATCGTTAGATAATTACATTTTTGTTTTTTATTCCTATCGAAATAATTTTTATCGCTTGTATCCCATACACAAGAATTTGGTTCTACCAAACTTATGAATTTGTCGATATCAAAAACTATTCGCTCCATCGTACAATCGAAAAATCTTTCCATCCCAATTCACTTCTACTAATGGTTTGGTAGGTAAGTAGTTAGGTAATGTTGTACACCTATGCTATGGTGCTTTTTGAATCGCAAAAGTATGCTAGTATGAACAGGTACATAAGCCACAATGATAATTCGGTATCCCGGATTCGGATACTGTCGCCGGCGGCCGAAGGGGCGAAATTCAGAAATTTAGTATCGCGATACTATATGCTGTGATGAATGCAGTGTGAATACCTACATTTAAACACATGTATTTTCTGTATCTTGGATACGCGTATCTCAGATACAGTATCCTCGTCCGAAAGTGCTCTTAATACAATAAAACTTCTTTCGTTGCTCAGCCCTGAGCCTTTTCTCACGAAATTTCACAAGCCACTTATCCAAAGTGTTACAATAATATTCAGAGTTAAGTGTTTCACCTTTGCCAAGATAATTTATCAATAAAATCTCTTTTGCATCCCAGAAAACCGATACTGTAACCTTCTTTGTTGATCGAGTGCTCTTCACCTTCTTTAGTACTCAACACTCAGTCTCAAAGACTAGTATCTCCGTAGAAATTTTAAGTTATCTGAAGGCTTCATTTTAGGTAAGTGTCCCTCTCCTATCCAGTGTTGTTCCCTAAGATTCTGAATAGCTATGCAAAACGCAAATATGTGGATGTAGATTTCTCCTTCCATACCACAGAATCTACATTATTTTTGCTCTACTATTTTGAGCTTTCTTAGGCGACAATGTTCTATTAGAACTTTCTTTGGGAAGTTTTACTATGTATCGGGCATTCATTTGATCTCAACAGGTTGTAGTCACCAAGAAGTATATTTGATTATCTAAGCTCTACTAGATATTTCCAATGGTCAGATCTTCCCTTTTTTCGTCTCTGCATATTTCTTCCAATCTTACATTGGAGTTGATAGCGCAAAAGGATCCCTAAGAGGGCCAGTGAGTCCTGGAATCCACAGTTAGGTGACTACATTGTTCTCGTCTAGTTCATTCAGTTTGCCAAGGCATTCCAATACAATTTTGGATCAAATTACACAAAAACTCAGTGCTTCGATGGCTGCTTGACTGTCTGACATGATAATAATCCTTTGATTTCTTTATCTTCTACCAATATTGAACTGAACACACTTTCCTTGTCGCGAATTTCTGCTTAAAATATGCTTGAAATTTCGTTGACGACGAGGAAAAAATATCTGAGCGTGCAGTCTATTGCTTGAATCAGATCAAGACTGGCACAACTTTATTTGCTTATATTTGTTTGAAGAATAATTTTACTTACTTGCTCACTAGAGATGCTGGTATCAGATGTTTCTGGAGAACGAAGAAACGGGAAAATGAAGGGTTTCTGTGTGTTAAGGAAATAACCTCACCTTGATAAAAACAAATATAAATGAATTAATGATAAACTTTTGAAAAAACTACCATTTCTTTTGAAGTAAAAAATAAATGTAATCTTAAACTCTGAAATCTGATTAGACAAGATCTCCTTTAATCTCTCCAAGATTTTGTACTCTCCGTTATACATCGAATGGAAAATGGAAATATCCCCTGCCATTGAAATGGAGAAAAGCACCTAATTTCCCGTCCAGTCGGTCATAACAGAGGTTTCTAAATGTAACGTAATGACAAAGTCCCGGATTACAATAGCTATTTGCGCTACTATATCCTTCAGGAATACCGCGATTTCCTGTTAAGCAGCAGAACGAGCCACAAATTTAAATCAAGCATATTCATACATTTTGTCGGTTTTATTTGTGGAAATGCAAAGTACGTGAACAAGACGAACTGGATTTCAAAGAATTTGATGGATTGTTGGTAATTAAAAGATGACAAAATTTTGTTTTTCTACTACCGTGCGTAAAGTACGTACTTTCGAGTGCGTAAAGAAAAAGTTCCAATTTGTATGTAGTTATACCTAGTCTTATAAAAATACAGGTAGGTATAATAAACGGATATTAAATCTGAGTTTTTTTTCAAACCAGTGATTGAAAGATATAGAATTCAGTAAAGTACATACCTAATAATTATTAGTAAACAATTACTGGGTACTGGAAAATAATAGAATGGGATGCATAGGTAGGATTGTACCTATAAGTTGGCTGTGACTGACTGACATTTCTTCGTGCATTGAATCTGACATTTGAAATTTAAATTGAGATCTTCCGACTATACCTAGGGTAAGCAAAAGTATTTATATTTAAGTTTGAACATTTTTAGGAAACTGTGCTGTTATTTTATACTTATTCTTTTTTTAGAAAACGGAATAAGTAGGTAGCTACATATAATTATGAAGATGGATTCCTCTGACGATCTATCAGAAGATTATTTCGCAAATACACCACCAAATATATTGGAAAATTAATTAAACTTCTCTATTTTGATAAAATTTTCGGTAGTAGAGAAAATATTGTATGCAATTCGTCAAAAAAAGGGTTACTTTACACACTTGTTGCATAAATAACTATTATTCAGCTGTAGTTCTCAGCAATAACGAAAGAATACATTTTTTAACTAACATCTTTAAAATGTGTAATCAGTTCCAAAATGGTGTGGGAATGCCTAGGCAAACTTAATGAACTAGGCGAGAACAATATAATCACCTTGTATGTATGTTTGTATGTATTTTGGGGTAACATTCACTGAGACCTAAAAGATCTATTGTGCCCCCTTACTTCTACTTAGTTTCTGAGTAGAGTCTCAGATACTAGTAGCTTCTTTAGTCCTATTTCCCGGAGGAATTTTAGGATATCTGCAGGCCTCAAGTTAGGTAACTGTCCCTCTTCTATCCAGTAGTCTCCCAGGTACTGTGCCCTAGGATTCTGAAATACTGTGCAGTTCGCAAGTATGTGGATGGAGGTTTCTTCTTTCATTCCACAAAATCTACAATCTTCTTCCTGCACTATTTTGAGCTTTTTAAGGTCCCCATTCAGGCGACAATGTCCCGTTAGGATTCCTGTTAAAACTCTTAAAGCAGTTTTGCTTTGACTTATGCATTCATTTGATCTCAACAGGTTGTAGTTACCCAGAGGAATCTTTGATTGCCTAAGCCCTACTAGATCTTTCCAATTGTCAGATCTTCTCTTTTCTTCGGCTAGTTCATCTGTTATTTCGTTTCCTTCTATTCCAGTATGTCCTGGAATCCACAGTAAGGTGACTATATTGTTCTCGCCTAGTTCATTAAGTTTGCCTAGGCATTCTCACACCATTTTGGAACTGATTACACAAGAACTCAGCGCTTTAATGGCTGCTTGACTATCAGACATTATGATAATCCTTTGCCTTCTATATCCTTTATCAATATTGAACTGGGCACACTTTCTTATTGCGTGAATTTCCGCTTGAAAGATACTTGGGGTTTTTCCCAAGCTTGCAGAGTGTTTGGTTCCTGGTCCGTACACTCCTATCCCAGTTCCATCTATTGCTTTTGAGCCGTCTGTGTACCATTGAATGGCATTCTTTCCAAGTCTGGAAGTGGTATTTGGATCCCATTCCTTCTTGTTGCTTAGTTCCGTAACGAATTTTTTTGAAAAATTATACTTTTTCATCATACCATCTTGTGGCATATCCCAGGTTGTCCGATTTCTAAGTAGTGAAGAGGTGGTTTTTTTTAATGATTCCCTCTCTACTTAGTCTGTATCGTGTTCTTTATGCAACACTCTCCACCACCATATGTAATGGTGTGAGGTTGAGAATCACTTCCATTGCTGCCGTTGGGCATGTACTCATTGCTCCTGTTATCCGTATACAGGCCAGTCTTTGAATTTTGGAGAGGTTTTCTCTCGTCGTCAAGAGGCTAGTTCTACTACTCCACGCAATGGCTCCATAAGTGATGATTGGTCTCACTACGGCAGTGTACATCCAGCTCAGGATTTTTTGTCACAACCCCAGTTTCTTCCTGCCAGATTCCTGCACACCACTAGAGCCATTTTTGCTTTGTATGTAATCTCCTCGTGTTTGTTCCACAGGAGTTTGCTGTCTAGAGTCAAACCTAGATACTTGACTTCTTGTCTCCATTCAACGTCGTTCCCATCAAGTTTAATGGTTTTGAGGTTGAGTTTTCTTTTCTTAGTGAAGGCTATCAAGATGGTTTTGGTGGGGTTGATGCTGAGTCCCACTTGCCTACACCAGCTATTTGTATAGTTCAGACCCTTTTGTACGATGTCACAAAGGGTATTTTCAAATTTTCCCCTGGCTGTTATAACAATATCATCGGCATATCCTTGGCAGGATATTCCGAGGTCTGTCAAACCACACAGGAGTTCGTCAACCGTCAGACTCCACATTAATGGGGATGCTACTCCTCCCTGTGGGCATCCTCTGGTTGTGCAGATGGAGACAATGTCTTTGCTCGTTCTCGTCTCTGCTACTCTAGTGGTGAGCAGTTCCGACATCCATTTGGATGTTGTGCTGTCTACATCTCTTCTATTTAATGCTCTCTTGACAGCTTCATGTGGATTCCAGGACACACTAGAATATAAGAAACTGAAATAGCAGATCACACTTGCTAATTTTGAGCACATGCGCAAAACGGTGTTCATGTGAGAATACTTACATCTTATAATGTTAGGTTAAAGGTTGAGAAAAATTGTTTTAATGCCCGGTTTTATAAATTAGAGTTGAATATCTCGAGTTACCCCGAGGGTTAACTCTCGGGTTAAAATGCAAAGATCACTGTAAAGATATATAAAGATAGAGGAAGTCGGGCCACATAACAGTTTTTTCTTTTATGAATTCATTATCATTCCAGTAATCTAGTCTCTATTCTATCTCTAAAAACCCTAGGCTCTTGAAGTTCCCCAACTACTTGAATAATTTCTTCCTCATCATCTCTGTTAGGAAGTCTTCAAAAATTTCAAATAAATCTCTCACTTCACCCATATCTAATTAAGGTTTTTAATTGTAAAACAGTTCCACAAATATCAATACAATATTGTATAATATATAGTATATCAGTTTTTAAATTATCCAATAAAAAACAGTACAAAATAATTTTTGACCATAGGAAAAATATATCGGATATAATAATATGTATAAGTACATTTCTTTTCTATGTTTTTGACATAACCTTCCATTGCTTCACAATTTTATCATTCTGCACATGACTAGACCGCTAAACTCGAGAGTTAACCTGAGCCAAATGGAGGGGTAGGGTTAACACTAGTCATGCTTTATAAAACGCTGTATTACCCATCGGTCACCGGGTTAACTCTCGGGGCAGGGGTAACTCGAGTTTATAAAACCGGGCATAAAAGAGAACAAGTTTTCTCTGGATGCATCAGTTTATTGAAAATGTAAGGTTATACACCTGTCAAATTAGAAGTTACCTATATATTCAACCTATTTTTAACATTAAACTTTTCATTACAGATTTACTCTGATTGGGCTAATCACTATCTGGAAAAGGCAAGAAGTAAAAAACGGGTCAGTTCATTAGCGAGTGATTGCAGCGATGGAGTCCTTTTGGCTGAAGTCATCGAATCAGTCAGTAAGTAATAAAATTCTACATAAGTTCAAAAAGTAAACACGGTTTATAAATGTTATATACACTGACCGTCAAAAAAATCCGGCTACCAAAAAATTCACGTAAATATTCAGAATTGGTTTTCCTTTTGAAATATACTCATTTGAACGTGATGATATTTTATGTAAATTGTAGGTTGATTCTTTAGTAGCAATACTGTGGTTGAAGTTTTGATGTGGAGTTAAATTTGAAAGTATACATCAATATGAAAATTGTCTCTACGGTTATTTCACATGAATCTGGTTAATTATAGGATGTAATTTTGGATTTACGACACCAATTATTCGGAAATAAAAATCTTGTAGATATACATCCCCGTTTGACTTTGGAGTGTAATTCAATATCCGTCGGTACATATTGGACGGGAAGTAGTTGTTGCTCCTTAGTTGAACGGTCACTGTTTTTGAAAAACATTATTTTTCAAAAATCTTCGACATCTGTTGATAAAACACTTTATTAAATACGACAATATTACAGGAAACTGTAATAAGCTTTCTTTTGTTACTACTCTTTAAAGAATCCCACTTGCTGACAAGAAACAATAAAGTTTCTCTAATATGGGTGCCGGTACATGAGGGAATTGCAGGCAATGAAATGGCAGACCAGGGAGGAAGGGAGGTTCTAAAGGTTCATAGGTCCAGAACCGTTTTGTGGAATCTAAGGATTACATAAGAGGGTAAATCGGGAACTGGCTAGTTAAGGAACACCAACTCAAATGGAGGTCGACGCAAAGTCACCTACGTACGAAGAGTTTACTGAACAAGGTAGAAAAGGACCTCTCGTCCTGGCTGATGAAACTGGGTAAGAGATATTTAAAGACAGCTATCGACCTGGTGTCAGGACACTGCATCCTGAGGAAGCATCTGCACAAAATGGGCAAAGCCTATGTGCAGAAAATGTGAAGTCTACGATGACACACCTACTCACATACTTTGCTTCTGTGAGAACTTACAATGACTCAGACGGAAGCACTTTGGAGAGGAAATTATACAACCATCACAGCTGTGTGAATCCTCTGCAGCACTAATCTTTCAAAGACTTTGCTTATTGTTGGAAGCAAGCTGATGGGTCGGTAGGATGTAGTTTCGTTGTGTGGTTTTCCTGGCTTGGGGATCATAATAATTACGGCAAATTTCCAAACTATGGGGAAGTAGGATAAACTTAACATTCGATTGAAAATGATAGTTAGGAGAGTAACAGCGTTACGAGGGAGTTGTTTTTGTATTTGGCCGGAGATTAGGTCGTATCCTGGAGCTCTTCTTACATTGAGTTTACATATTTCGTTCTTAACATCTGTGGGAGTGAAGCTTTTGATAGGAAGAGACATTTGGCAGGGTGCGTTGATGAGTTCTTCCACATCATCATCAGTATCTTCCGGTTCCGTTTGGAAAACGTTTGTTAGATGTACAGCGAAGGTTTCCGCTTTTTATTTATCGATGGGAGCCCATTCGCCGTTTGGTTTACGAATGGGAGGTACGGTGGTATACGGCCGCTTGAGTTTCTTCGTTGCCTTCCGTAGTGTCTGGTCATTTGGTGAGAGGTTTGAGACGAATTGCTCAAAGCTGTCGTTGTTCACGTCTCTGATTGCTGATTTATGTTGCCTATTTAATCTGTTGAAAGTATGCTGGTCTATAAACGTTTCTAGATCTTTGCCAGATTCTTCTTGCCCTTCGTTTTTTAGCAATAAGCTGACGAATATGGAGAGGAACGTTGACGGTAGTCGTCGGATTAAATTTGTTTTGTGGCAGGCAGCTTTTTTTTTGCACGAGTGTAGTGAAGTATTGGGATGCACTGTCCAATTCATCTGCGGATTTAATTCGAAGATAGAGGTTAGTGTTTTCTACCAGGTAGGATTGAAAAGCAGACCAATCAGTATTAAGTTAATCGAGGAGTGGGAGATTTGTTTATTACTGTAGTACACATGCTATTGATGACTGGTGTGTGATCGGATGATAGATCGTAGTTGGATTCTATTAAACAGTTATTTCTAGATATTCCTTTTATTATGAAGTAGTCCAATAAGTCTGGAATTCTTCTGGGGTCGCTCGGCCAGTACGTGGGAACTCCGTTGGTATGGCAATCATAGTTGTTGTCAGTCATGGCTTTCAGGAGATTTCGCCCTTTTGGTGTTATTAGTCTTGATCCCCAATGCGTGTGTTTCGCATTCCATTTCATATGTAAATAAATTAAAACATACGAATTATTTTGAATTGAACGAATTGAAAATATTTTCTTTTGTTTAGAAAATGAAAAGGGGGCATATGCTTATTGGGTCCCAAGTAGCAGGTAGTTCAAAAATAGCGTGCTTATTGGGTCCCGAACTTTAGTCCTACCTGAATAATAATGTATGGATTCGGTCCCAGCCACCTGTATATTTCTTCCGCTATGTTCCTAACATTAGGGAAAATGTATCTATGCATTCGTGAGTTTTCAATAATAACCCAACCAAAACCACCCTACCTTACCCCCTACCCTAATCCGAATCGAAAAATTGAATTGTGTAATTGACAGATTATTATAATAATTTTCAATAATAACCCAACCAAAACCACCCTACCTTACCCCCTACCCTAATCCGAATCGAAAAATTGAATTGTGTAATTGACAGATTATTATAATAATTTTCAATGGACGTGATGCAGTATTGAAACATTTACTAGCAATATGTAAATATTTAAATAGTTAAGTACCATTGGGACCCAATACGCCTATAGATAAAGGGATTAAAATTTACACATTTTAATCTATGACCTGCCGGGACCGAATCCATCCACACCGTGAAAAGGAATACACAATTAAAAATCCAATTAAAACGTCCTGATAGCATCCCCTGGAAAAATAGACCGTACTGACGCTAAAGGCACGTATCTCTTTAAATTTTCATACGTTTATGATAATATTTCCTTTTTATTCTACTCTACCGACAATGTTTACATGTTCTCATCTTTTCATATATGGAACGCTATTCACATATTTTTCCTACAAAATTTGCATATCAATACCATTGCGCCACTGGAGGTGAATTAAATCCATAAAAGTTTGAGATGAAATCATCGTGCTGTGGCGTCAAATATAACCCACATTTCGATAAATATTCAACAATGAAAGTTATTTGGTTCTGGAGCTAGGCAATATCCCGTACTTTGTAGGTATATAAGACCTAAGTAGTTTCGTTAGTCCCATTCATTGAAATAATTTTAGGATATGCGTTGGCTTTACTTGAAGCAAAGCCTTCCATTTAACAAATTACTTGTATTTTTTAGGTAAATAAAAATTAATATTTAAGGAATTGACTTTTCGTTCACCACACTAGGTAAGTAGTTGTTTATCTTCAGGATTTATCAAATTCCAGAAGAAGATCGGCCACCTCGGTCCATCTAAAGTGATGACGGAGTTTCCAACTCAGTAGCAATATTTGAAAGAATTCTTCGTATAAAGGTCCACTTCATGTGACACAATCAACAACCAAATAATACAAACAAAAACAAATTAACATATGAAAACTGAAAACAAATTTCCAAACAAGGCTTTTACAAACATTTTTTGTCATTTAACTGTGTATTTCTGTAACTGGCCGAAAATTTTGCCGAACCCCCTAGTGTTCCAGCCAGTGGTAGGGATCTTTATTGAGCCCAACATCCATGGACTAGGTACCTAGGTTTGACGTCTCCTCGGAAAGACAGCATATCTACATTACACCTCGTGCTTATGAGTATAATGCCTGCCACCTGTGATATACTATTCTCCCTAGTAGTCTAAAGTGCACCCTACGCTTCATGCTTTATAGGCTCTACGACGCTGTTTCCGCAGGTGAAAATCCGCGTTCGACACTGCTTCGCCGTAATTATCACATCAGAGGCGTTTCCCTACAGTGTTCGACGCCCTACCAACAATTATAACGCTATACAATGGACGACAAATTGACAAATCTTCTGTTTGTTCCTTGTGGAAAAAGAAAATTGACAAATGACTCGAACAAAATCACACCATTTTGAGAGTAAACCTTTTGTGCTGCCAACGTAAAATGTCAGTAATTTAAGAGTCATATTTGTAAAAATATTGACTATTCCTTAAATGTTGATGCATAATAACTACAGATGTAGCTGGGTGTTTCACTTAAATTTTTCAAGGGTAGGTAGAGGAAAGAAGGGGAGTGGTACGCAATATTTGTCGTAGACTATAATATTTTAATCCCTAAAAACTACATCTTTAACACAATTGTTTACACATATATTCCCTTTAACATAGCCTTCTTTATTTTTTTCTAAATAAAAGGAGTCTTTATAGTGAAATAGCTAAAGCCACGTTTTGTGCTTTACGTACTATTATTCGCCACGGCAGATAATGATACAGGGTGTGTCAGGTAATGATGCGCAAATAAAACTGTTTCTGTAAATCTTATTTTTAAAAAAAAAACACTACAAAATACTCAAACTTATCAATATAAAACTTATAATCATTTGAAATATATCAAAAACGAGAACAGAAAGATATCAAATACAAGAACATAAAACACATTTCACAAGTTAAAAGTTCGCACAAGATTGTTTACGACAAAAGTCGTATTCGTAGTTAGTGGCATAGTCTTGCTCACTGTATTCTTCATGCACCCATACCCCGCAATGAACACATCTGTACCACATTTCTCCATCTTTTCCGAACTCAGCAGGAGTCAATCCATGAGCCAACTTAAGAACGTGATTTGCCATTTTAGTTTCAGTCTCAGATGAGAATGTAGCAAGTCTTCCCAATCTTGGAGCATATCTGTTGTTCTGTTTTCTACGAATTCTTAGTGTTGCCTCGTGAGTGTTGAATGACCTGAAAACTTTTTTCTGCCAGAATCAGTTGCATCAAGAGCTTTCTGTAGAGTCTCCGCGGACCTACCAGCGATAATCGTTTTTTTTGTCTTTGTTGGGCATCTGAAATAACATTTCAATTGTAAAGAATCGAAACAAAAATTTTAAATCACATTCGGAACTACGCAGGTGATGGTACGCATCCGCGTATCATTACCCGATTTGACGCCATTATTCTTTTTAGTTATTTCAAGAAATATAAAGAAATATAGTCAATGCCACGATCCATTTACTTCATTTACTTTTGAAAAGGCTTGTCCTTCCACAAAAAAGTTAGAACGACTTAAATAGGTGTAAATATCTCACCTTTATTTTAGTTATACACAAATATTATAATAAAAATGCCTAAAAGTTTTTGTTTAATAAACCCTACAAAATACAAATAAAACACAACACAGAGCCAGATGCTGCAGATGCAATACGCATTTATACAGATGGTTCAAAAATGAATGAAGGCTCAGGATGTGGAGTTTACTCGAGAGCACTAAGCCTAAGGATCAAGTGGGGAATGGGAAACAATACCAGCGTAGTTCAAACAGAACTGGCTGGTATCTCAATTGCCACAAAAGAACTAATCAGAAAAGGAATTTCTGACAAAAACATAATAATCTGCACTGATAGTAGACAAGCCCTATTAGCCTTGAACAGACAACGTGTTATATCAAGACTAGTACTAGAGTGCCACCAAGATTTAGCTAACGCCTCGGCAGATAACAATATTATCCTGAGGTGGGTTAAAGGGCACGACAGGAGTAAAGGAAATCGCATTGCTGATTCTCTAGCCAGGGAAGCCGCTGGACTGAAAATTCTTGGACCCAGTGACACCTACGGCCTGACGAATTCGACAATTGCGGAACTAGCCAAACGTTACACCCATGCTCAATCCCTTGAGAGATGGGAGGCAATCAAAGGATGCAGTTTTGCCAGGATCACCCTGGGCGACCCTGGGAAGATGGCGCCGAAAAAATACTTGGCGATGACCAGAAGAAACCTACGTATAACAGTGGGATTCCTGACTGGCCACTGTCAACTAAGGAAACACCTCCATACTATGGGGCTAGTGGACACATCTCTATGCAGGATGTGTGAACAGGTAGATGAGACTGTCAGGCATGTCCTATGCGAGTGTCCGGAGTTATCGTCGATAAGAGAGTGTGTGTTCGGTGAGTCTTGGCCTACACCTGCCGATATAAAGGAGATGTCTCCTGGTGACCTGTTCACCTTCCTGAGAAGGACAGGATGGACGATGACCTAGGAGGACAACTCCTCGGGAGGATGTACAATGGGTCATATGTGGCCTAAGTGCTGTGAGCCTACACTCACCCTCCCTACTCTACAGATACAGAGATGCCTAAAAGTTAACAAACACAAGCGTGGAACTGAGCTGAACCGCAACGGAGATGTGGAAATACTTTATGCCATGGTCTATCCGATTAGCGGCGATATTCAACGATCGCCTGGGCGTATAGAAAGATGCGTATGATTTCCCGCTTCTTCCCTATGTTTGCACCACCTATTTTTGACCGATGATACGATAATGTCTATATACGAGGATGTATTGATATCTAGTTAGCCTAGACCAGTTCCATACATAAACAATATATTGCGTTACCATAGCAACAGACAATAACTCATTAGAAGTGTGAGTGTGAAGTTTGACGTCAAAAAAGTAAACCAGAGTTACGCAATAAATTAAAAGAAAAAAGATGTCCACCGAAATTGTGGAAATCGAAAAATTGGAGTATCCAGCCGTCATCGAGTACCTGTATTTAAAAGGGTTAAGAGGTGAGCAGATTTACAAAGATATGCTTAATACCCTTGGTGATCAATGTCCTTCGTATGCGACCGTGAAAAATTGGACTGCAAGCTTCAAAAGCGGTAAATTTTCCATTGAAGATGATGACTGATCGGAAAGGCCAGTTTCTGTGTCAGTGCCCGAAAATATCGATGATGGCTAAAACGGATATCTAAAGCACTGAATATTTCATACGAACGCGTTCATCATATAGTTCACGTCAATTTGGATACGGGAAAAATTGCTGCAAAATGTTTGAATGTTGACCAAAAGCGTGCAAGGGTAGAAGCATCGCGTTCGATCTGTGCTCGATTTGAAAACAATATAGACATCTTAAACCGAATTGTTACTATGGATGAGAGTTGGGTACATTCCTACGATCCAGAAACAAAGCAACAATCGATGGGATGGCGACACTCTGGTTCTTCAAGACCTAAGAAGTTTCGTCTCCAAAAATCTGCTGGAGCAGTTCTTGCTTCAGTTTTTTGGGATTACCATGGAGTAATCATGATTGATTTTTTGGATAAGGGTAGCAATAACTGGAGATTACTATTCGACATTACTGACCACTCTACGGGAAAAAATTAAAGAGAAAATACGCGGAAAGCTATCCAAAGGTGTTTTGTTTTTGCAGGACAACGCCCCTGCACACAAATCTCATGCTGCCATGCTAAAAATTCATGATTTAGGGTTTGAATTACTAGAACACCCCCCTTATTCACCAGATTTGGCTCCGTCCCACTATCATCTCTTTCCTCAACTGAAAAGAAGTTAAAAAGGTCGTAAATTTTCTCCCAACGAGGAGGTAATAAAAGCTGTGGAGGTCTAGTTTGCAGAGCGCAAGAAGAAACATTTTTTTTGAAAGGTCTAGAGACGTTGCAGGCTAGCTGTAATACATGTATCCAATTAAGAGGAGAATATGTTGGGTAATAAAATATTTTGACATTGAAATTTTGTTTGGTTCTATAGTAGGCTAAGCATTTTTCAATATATCCTCTTAACTAACCGTAGATATTTCCAGCCGCCGAATTATAAAACCCCATTACTCAGCCTTTAAGTTCCCACTTCAAGACATTGCACTTACCTACAACTAGTTACTTTACCAGCCATAGTATTATTCTATGGCCATAATGATATTCTCATGCTCATTTCACGTGTGCCTACACTTCTCACTCGTACGTCCGCGCCCTAATCTATAATTACGTCTACGTATTCTTCCTAATAGGGCTTAGAAAAGCTACCCACTTCTTTCTACAAACAGTGTTTATATTTTGCGTACGAAGTTTCTTTGTGTGTTTGTCAATTATTTTCATTTTCGAATGTCGCATTTCATCGTTAAAGGGGTGATCTTATCGGGTGTTTTAGGGTTGATTTGGAAAAATATTATTAAAATGTTCGAATCGAGTTTGCGCATATTATACAAAAGAGTGTAAAAGCGTACATTACTTTTACAATATATATTCTATATTACATTGCAATCTTTGTTTTCAGATTGACTTTAATCTGAGAGGTCCATAGAATCCCTAGACTTCTTCTACCTACAAAGCTTTGGTGTAGCTCTCAACAATATAAAATTCGATTTATGTCAAATTTAGAGGCACAAGATTTATCTACGCATGACCATAATAATTGCTAAGCTGCACCAAATTTTTAATAAGCTTTTTAGAAATCAGAAATTTTGGTACAAGCCACAAGATGGTATGATAAAAAGTATAATTGATATCTGGCTTTTGGTATTTTATTATAGTATGTTGGTACTACTTTGCAAAAATTATTTTAAAAACTTTTCAAACCAAAAATTTTAGGAGAAAACTGGAAATTGAGAATTCCTATATGTTTGCAACTTTCAGATACGTCACCTCACTAAATATGAAGTTAGCCACTTTCTGATTTAGATGTTTTATGAATCAATATCCAGTTAGGGTCCGTTTCATTTGAGAACGGAAAGCTTGTTTACATGCGCAGAGACGAGTTTTCGATAGTTGCCGAGCAACCAGGGCGCCGTCGTCCATTTCCACCTTTATTATTGGTTCGGCCATATTGTTTGCGCACATTTCATCTGTCAGTGGTCCGTTCTCAAATGAAACGGACTCTACAAAAAGGTCATGATTTTTCAAGCTGGAATAATGTCAACATCGTATAAATCTTGTTTTGTACCATACTGCACGAACACAACAGTTTCAAACGCCTGATAAAAAGTTAGTAACTGGGTCTGCAGTAACAGTTAAAAAAAAAATTTGGTTTGAGGTTGCTAGAAGCAAATATAAACAGACTAAAACTAATTACTATTTCTGTGAAGATAATTTTGATGTAAGTAATTGTATACGTGTGTGTAGGAAGTAAATATGTTTGATTTTTAGTTTGAAAGTGACATAGACAATTATACTCAACACTAGATGATGGGAGGGAAAAAAACAACTCCTGTCACAATAACAGAAATATGACATAAGCATAACCTATAAGTACTTCATCACATCAGAATTGTGGTCCTATGTCAACCCTTATGTAGCTAACTACTGTTTTAGTGAGCATACGTCACATTATAAATGGCGGATTATTTAAATCATCCAAAAGTTGAATTTTCAAATCGGCATAAAAACGTTGTGAGAATAAAAATATCAAAAATAATTGATTCCCCATTATGATTTTGTCCACCACTAACTATTAACATCATATTTTTGTTAAGTTTAACACTCCATTTTTAAAGAAGAAAACAGATCTTGGAAATAATGCCATTCAATGGTACACAGATGGCTCAAAGGCAATAGATGGGACTTATGTAATGAGTTCTAAAATGGTATGGGAATGCCTAGGGAAACTCAATCAGCTCCTACTGTAGGTTCCAGGACACACTGGAATAGAAGGAAATTAAATAGCAGATGAACTAGCAAAGAGGGGGGACTGAAAGACCCTTTTGGTAGCCGGAACTCTTTTGCCGTTTCTTTTAGGTATCATTGAATGTCACTACATTATACCGGGTATCCCATACTAATTTATCCAGGCTATATCTCTTAAACGAATAGAAATTTTCGAATGGGACAAATACTGATCTGTTCCATTTCTAATACACTTTAATATGGCGTAGAAAAAATCAGTCCCTAAATATATAATATAAGCACCTTGTATATTTTTTATAATTTTGGATGTGGTCTTCCATCGTCTATTCAACAAATTTTCCAAAAATAAATTGGGTTCGTGAATAATCAAGAAAATATCAGTTCATTTTTTATTTTTGTTAAATTAATCAAGAAAGCCTTAAAGCTTAAAGGAACAATAAAAATAAATGTGTAAAAATTACATGAAAAAAATAAATAAAAATAGCAATTAACAAATTAATATTATTTATTCGAAATATAGGTAGCAGCAGGTGGACTACAATTCGAACATCTAATGTAAATAACCTGATATTTTCTTGATTATTCAGGAACCCAAAATTATAAAAAAATGTACAGGGTGCTATTAATAAGTTTGAAGTTAGGGGATGAATATTTAAGGGATGATTTTTTCTACGCCATATTAAAGTGTATCAGAAATGGAACAGATCAGTATTTGTCCCATTCGAAAATTTCTATTCGTTTAAGAGATATAGCCTGGATAAATTAGTCTGGGACACCCGGTATATACATACATTGTTTTGTAGACAAATACTGGTCAATTTTTTTTTTGTAATATCAGTGCGATCTGAGTAGATCAACTGAAATTATATTAATTGTCAGATTATGAGTTTTACTGAGTAGATCAACTGAAATTATATTATTTTTCAGATTATGAGTTTTACTAGTAATTTTTTGATGCTCAATAAATATATTGTTTTTTTTTTATTTTCAGCTTGCCAAAAAATTTCGGATATTCAAAGAAAACCGAAAACCCCCACCCAAATGGTAAGTTTTTTTTATTTTAAACTAAAGTTTATCATCAAACTATGCCTCCGTTTCAAACTAAATGTTAAGAATATCCAAATACTAAAACTAAAATGTGCCACACCACTCTTATGCCGAAAAATGCAAATATATAAAAGCAAATAATACCTTTAAATATTGAAAAATTCTCCATATCTGTAGTTTAAGGGTGTTCATTGCACCAGTAAGATATTTTGTGATTAAATGTCATAGATAATAGTTAAATAATATTATAACTATTATCTCTAACATCTATTGATAACACGCTTTACTAAAATGACAATTTTTTGAAGGAAACTGTAATTGAGTAAATATTTTGTTATCTTCAAAAAATATTATTTCATGGATATTTTTTATTATGAAGTGGAAATTGTAATACCTAGTACCAACCCCTTACACCCTGCATTTGAATCTTTTTCGTTTATTCAAGCGCTTTCACCATTCACTCAAAAAAGTTTGGGTAACATTTTTTTCGTCTCCAAATTAATTATTCCCTTCGGTCCATGTCCAGACGTTAGATTCGTGATATTCACGTAATGTATGTTCAGTTTCGCAAAAGGTTTACATACTTAATTGATAAAAGAAAAATTTTAACAAGAGCTTTCTCTTTCTCTCTAAAATCGCCGTATGTGGACCAAACAAATAAATATAGCACTCCAGACCTACGCATCCGAAGACGGTTGTTTCTCTGGCAACGACTGACCCATTTAGCACTCAAGTAGCAGCCACGTGGTTGGTTGGGTTAAAAGTTAAAAGAGACAAGCTAATAACGGAAGTTAAGAGTTCTTTTTATGTCCGTTTCATTTTTGCATATCTCATCGAATAAAAAAGCGCTTAAAAATCAAACCGAACATACGCGCAGAATATCAATTGGCGATCCGCTTTAGCTTAACTGAATATTGATAAAATCTGAATGATGCCCAATAACGTTAACCGTCGTGAATTATACATTTTAAAGCTGACGTTTAATTTTTATTGCCCCATTTCATCGTTATTAAGTCGAAAACGGATTATTAAAATCCGATGTTTGCAATGTGAAATTCGTGACGAAATATTTAACATTGACATTGAGATACGATCACAATAAATTTTTTTATTCAAATCATCACAGTGCACGCGAGCTACACTCCGAATGAGGAAGACATATTTAGTGGATTCTCTGCAAATAGAAATATACAAATTTGGTCCTTGGTTAATAACTTTACTTAAAACTTTTCAAAAAGTTTGATGAGGTTTTCACCAAACTGGCTCTTGTAGACTTCTATAGATATTTTTCCTACCACACCTCCTAACCAAGTTTTATTAATATTTGCAGTTAAAATAAATCCAAAACTTCTCATAAACTCGTTCATTCATTAGGCCGTATTTATAAAAATGAAGCATTTACTTTCAAGTGAAAGGTAGAAGTAAAAGGTTTTGCTCTAATTCGTATTCATAATCTCTACCTTTTCCTCGCAAGGAAATGCTTCTGATTAATAAAGTAATAGGTACAACTCGCTCTATTGTAAGCAGCCTGTTGAAGGCTATCTGATATTCCTCGTGGGGGTTGGGGTAGGGAGTCATAAGACACTGCATTATACCATACCCACTGTCTCCTATAGTAGGATAGTCTTTCTTGTCCTTTTCATGACTTCACACACTGCCGAATTCTTCCATAATACGAGAATCATGAACTGATCCAGGCCACCTTGCATCTATACTAGTTATGACACAATTCTGGTCGCATGTAGCCTGCTAAAACCTTTTCGATTTACATATTCGTCTCCAAATTGGGCTGACTTTTCAATACGAATATGCGTGCAGTCAATAGCCCCAATAGCTATTGGGAAATTGAACCTGGTCAACCACTTCTCTTTGGCCTGCATGATTTGATTTTCTGTGTTTGGGAACCGGATCCATTAACCGGCCTGTTGTACAATCCTCTCAAGCACCTCATGAAATACTCAGGACACTGTGGGCTGCGTACATACCAATTCTTCAGCAATTCCACTCTGGAATCCAGGGTTCGCACAATAACGCAGAAATAGTTTCATTTGCTGTACAGGTGACAGGGCAGTTCCACGAGTTTCGTGATCCACGCCAAGAAAGTGGTCCGCCAACCACACCACATTCTCCTCGTCAAATCTAAATAACGTTTTGAAATCTGATTCACGTGGCGTACGTCTTTTTTTTATTTTCTTGGACGTAAATGCACCATATTAGCCATAACAAACACAACCAAGGATACACGCCCTTCCAGATAGCGTTCAACACAAGAAAACACTCCTACAAATACACTTATTTTCACGTTACAAGCTGTGTGTTAGCCGGGCAACTACTGGGAAAAGTGAGAAAAAATCTTGTGAACATAGATTCCTTTTTTAGAAGCAAATCCTTTAGTTTTTGAGCAAATGCTTCTTTTTATAAATACGAAAAACGTAAAACCTTTCACTTTAAAGCAAAGCCTTCGAAGCAAAACCTTATCACTATTTTAAAGCATATGCCTTGAATGAATTGCTTTATTTGTTGAAAGCAAAAAGTAAAACTAGTCTTACATTACAGCCTTTTTGCAGCAACTTTATTGCAGGCAATATAAATTGCATGAAAAATTAAAATCCAGTCTTCTTACATTTCAGCCTATTTGTTGCAACTTTCCAAGATTACTTTGACATTTGACATTATTATTATCACATTAGAAAATTCACTTTGAAAATGAATACAGAAAAAACAAAAGTTTTACTTCTGGCAATCACTACTACTGCTGTTTTTGCCACTTATATAAAAAGGCGGATTAAAAACAGGAGGAATAGATCTTGTTGGAACAAACCATGGTTAAATAAAACAATGGGAAACTTGGAATTACAAACGAATTCAAAGATTGTAACGACTTAAAAGCCTTTAAAAACTACTTGAGAATGGATGAGCCTACATTCGATAAGTTGTTAGAAAAAATTGGGCATCGAATAAAGAGAACTGTTACTTTCTTTCGAAACATTCTTCTTCTATTTTTTATAGTCGGCTATTATACCGAATTACCAACACAATAAGTATGTTGTCAAAATCTAAAATCACTAAAAATATGTAAAGTTGCGCGTGAATAACCTTGAAAATTAGGAACATTTCTATATTTTTCAAGCCTGAAAGTTACAGTGAAAATGGCTGGAACGCAAGCGCAATTATTATTCAAAAAAGGCCAGCAATTAAATTGCTAGCAATTTCTCTAAAAAGGCTGTAATGTAAGACTAGTATCAGGCTTTTTTTTATAAATACGGCCTATTAACGACCTCAATTTCTGACACAATTTCGGCAGTTGCAACGGTAAAAAGTGTCCATACAATCTCGATCATTTTTAATAATTGATTATATTATTCATAACATATGTATGCCAAATATCTAATTGTGATGCAGCTAAACACTTACCGATGTGTCATCGGTTAGCTCTCTGGAACGAACATTTGACGTATGTTCAATAGATAATTATGCAGTTTCCTATCTCTCTGTACTAATATATTCGACCCGCTCTTCAATTTTCATTAGAACATGTCTAAAAGCTGATAAATTATTATTAACGTCGTATTATTGTACGAGGACTACCTAATAAATTTCTTGAAGAAATTTTTTTAGATAAGCGATCGTAAAACGTGTCCAGCAGACGTCAAACATGGTACATTTTAAATATAATTTTAATTTTTGGAGTCTTTGGAAGAAAAGTTTCTGTTTAGTAGTGACGTTAATTAGTGATAAATTGAATAAATTGGTTTCGTAGAGTTTCAAAACTGACGTTACATTTTAACTTTTTATTGGAGGAATTAATCTGAAAATCAAAACTTTTATCCAATATTCGTATAAAAAAAATTACAAAATTAAAATCCGACAAAAAGCGAGATTAATATGGTGATCCAACGAGCGTTAAATGAGGACCACCCCATAGCGAAGATCAGAGAAAGATGAAATAATGTTCCGGCATCACAAATCATCGTTATAAGAGTTTGATTAAACTCCTCAAAAAGCCGTTTGCCTACAGTGACAATCTCAATTTCTCGGTCTCCGTTTTCATTCGATTTTTATAGTGTGGACATTTAGATTATTAAAACTATATTCTTAGTATACTTGAAGTAATGGACAGAAAATATTCCAGTTCAGTCCTTGTAATTATAAATATATATAATCAAAATCCCTGTTACCATTTAATGGTGTAGGGTATATGTTAATGTCTGTATTGTTAACAATATATTTCAATGTCTGTAAGTACACGAATTTTGCCCATGCTTTTTTGTTATTTGCTAGCGCATTGGTCGCTAACCATGTTTTCTCTCGTTTCTTTATTATTTCTCCTAAAACTCCATCCCATGTTTGCTTCGGTCTTCCTCTTTTTCTAGCTCTTTGTACCTTGGATTCCCACACAGGCTTGACAGGCCTCTCATCATTCATTCTTTGGAGAAGTCCCCACCAGCTAAGTTGTCGGTTTTCAATGAATTCCAGCATTGGTTCCATTTCCAGGTCTTCTCTTCATTCATTCTATTGGGCTGTGCTCAATAGTCCAAGCACTTGAACTGAATATTTGTACCATTTCCAATATTATCTACTTCCATTCCAGAAGCTGTGTTTTCTATATAGGCCACTAGTTTGACTGGAGGCAGTTTCAGTAGTTGTAATGGTTGTATTATTTCCTCTCCAGAGTGGTTCCGTCTGAGTCCTTGTAAGTTCTCGCAGAAGCAGAGTATGTGAGTAGGTGTTTCATCATTGAGTTCACATTTCCTGCACATAGGTTTGCCTATTTTGTGCAGATGTTTCCTCAGGGTGCAATGTCCAGTAACCAGGTAGGTAACTGTCTTCAGTTTCAATAGCCTGCTTGAGAGTTCCTTGTCTACCTTGTTCAGTAAACTCTTTGTATGGAGGTCTTCTCTTATTTTTGTCTCTTTTTGTGACACCCCTGACTCTCCTAAGATACTTCATTTCTACGGTCTGAATTTGACTTTTTTGCCGCTGTGTGAGCACCCACGATTCACATCCAAATGTAAGGATTGGTCTAAATATGGTTTTATAAACATTTATTTTCGTTTTCGTTGATATTTCTTTTTTGTTTATAAATGACCTGTTCATTGCATAGTATAATTTCAAAGTGTTTTGTATCCTATTATTAATTTCAATATCTTGTTTTCCGTTTTCTTGAATTTCAACTCCTTAGTATTTGAAGCTTTTCACCTGCTCAATATTTATTCCATATATTGCACTCTTCATTTCTCTACTGTTTCTACATATGTGCATCACTTTTGTTTAGTTTTTTGTTCATCCTATTTTCTTTTAAAGTTTTATTTTTATTAAGTAATCTTCAATAAATTCAATATAAAGTCAAATATTTTAGATAGGTAACAGAGATTCACAACGCCTCCCTAGAAGTTGAATATTGTTGCGTGAGAGATATGCTAAAGTAGGTATTAATAAATCTGGATAGAATTCGTACAGCGGAAAGATCGAGACGTGAACGGTCAGAAGTACCGCCCACGAAATGCGCACGAAATAAAACACAAATTAGTTCCAATAAGCGTAAATCTCTGTATTTACCCATTAGTCCGCATTATCTCCCGACTCGTATAAACAGTTTGCCTTTCTGTTGTCCGAATACTTTCTCTGTCTAACACTGACTCTGACTTCTCCCACCGTTCACGTCTCGATCTGTCCGCTGTACATTTTTTATTCATATAAAAATTTCGTATTTTAGTATTTTGAAATTTAACATGTGACGTCACAAAGCTTTTGACTTCCTCTGGCCCTTGTCACACAATGTCACATTCCCGTGATACCCTCACCCCTATAACGCGTGACGTGATTTATAGACGACCCTCAATTAGATAAAGTCATTTCATCACAAGCTACACTACCACCTCACCACACTTCACGCTGTCTCAAGCTTACCTTCGATCTCCGAAGACGACAACTTTGTTAGATAAACGCGCGTCTGATAGTGTTAAGTGAATTGCTAAAAAACTCAAATTCTGTACTCTTTAATTTTAAACATTTCGAGAAACTGTACCATCAGTTTTTAGAATTGGGGTAATGTTATGCCTTATCTTATTTAATAAATTTTCCTTTTTTATGAACATGTTCACTCTGATTGTACTTGTACACCAATTAACAGTGTGCGCTTTTTTCTTCTATTAAAATAACATCGAATTTCCTTTTACTTTTTTGTCACTTGAAATTTTAAGCTCTCAATTTTCTTGCTATTTTCGTCCCCAACGTTTGTTCCTTAACTATAGGCAGCAGGTACAATTTATTTCAGAATCTCTATAATCCCTTATTTTTATATAAAGTGCCATTAATCTTTCAAAGAAGAATTAAATCATTCCGATGACCTCGTTTCCTTCCCAGATTCCCAATTAGATAAAGAGTGTTAATTTAAACATTCTAATGCGATTCGGATGGATTAGTTACGTCGGGTATTAACGTCCTAATGACAGTTTGATTCGAAAAACGAATATCAAATACAGTGTGAACCAGCATACTGAAATGTTGAATCGTCTGATCTATAATAAAACTGCTTCAAATTAAGCGATAGTTTGATCATATCATTTTCTTCGCATTTAGTGTGTTATTAACCTGTTTTGATGCTGAATCACCAGCTTGATTCCACTGAATTGGGTCTTGTTTCAATTTTGGATCATAGATGTAAATCCAAGTCACATCCATAGTGAAGGAACGAAAATTGGCTTCATTACTGTTGGTTCCCTAGGACAGCCTCCATTTCCAACAAATCATTTCTATGTGTTTGACCTTGGCCATATAAGTATCTACACCTTGGCTTTGCTCGTGGTGGTCAGAGGAAAGTTTGGCGTTGGCGTTGCCAAAATGAAGGCGGCCGCTGGCAGATGACGGTTGTCTTATGGTTGGGGAGCGGGAATTGAAGAAGGATTTGAGATATAAAAAAATCGGAACTGGTCGATAGACATATTAGACAATAGAAAGTTTTCCCTAGCTTCATAATCTTCAACATAGAAGAGTTATCTTCCTAAATGATTGTGCCTGGAAATAATCTATATTGGTTGGGGAATAAATACAATTCGGACTTTTCTTCAAGCACTTGGAATATATTCAGTTGCCAGTGATACTCTGAAGAGTTTGCAAAGTACTGGCAATGGATGTATTTTCCCCTGAAGCAATTTGGTCCAGGGGCTTTGTATAGCCAAACCACGGTAATGCAATAGCCCAGTTCAGTTATTGCTTTCTGGATATATTCCAGTCCTACTTTCTTGCGCAACCTAGCGGTGTTGGAGGACTGATGAAGTGATATATTCCTGTTTCAACGGAAACTGGCAGGTGCCTGCAGTAAACTCGCTGCCAGTTTTCATGTATGACCCATTGGGTTTTAATATTGCCTATAGGATGGACTTTCTAGAGTCGAGATGCTTTAGAGTTTATTTCCACATCTGTACAGAATTTCCTTCAAGATGCTCTCCTGACTTGTTTGCTGTATACAATTGAAGAGGTATAGAATTCTTCCCACTCTACTGTTCTTTCATATTTTTCATTACCAAAATATGTATATGAACTTCATTTCCTACCACGTGTGATATTCTATTGCACTATTTAACAACTTCTATTAATGCATGTCTTTATTTGTAGTAATGATATTCTAACCCAGTTCAGTTTAATACCATAATAGTTGCATTACAATTACCAATTAAAATACGGTCACGTATAATAGAAAAGAAAGCATGAGAAAATTGTTGATTAAATCCATCAGATTGTTTATATTTAGCATAGGAAATTTAAATAAACAAAGATATGTTTATTAAAATTGTATAGCAATATTAATAGAAGAAACTAGATAGATCACAATAAGGTTGGCACAGTTATATGAGATGACAAAAAGAAGAGATCAAGTCATACTGAATAGACTGCGTATCGGGCACACACACTTAACACACCAACACCTCATGAAAAAAGAACCCGCACCCAACTGTCAAATTTGTCACACAGTGATCTCAGTGAAACACATCCTACTATAGTCCGAGAGCTAGCCACGTAAAACGCATGTTAAACGGTTCCACCTAGATTTTTTTTTTAATCGATGCTCTATGAGCCAAAAAACCCAAAGCCAAATTTCTGCCCACAGGTCGGACTGCAATAGGGTGTGGCGGGTGGGTAAACACGACTCTGCAAATTGTTCCTATGTATAGTCTAGCCCTCCACTAGAAGCCAAAAAAAATGGCAGAGCATTTCCGGGCTGCGAAGTGCTCGGCAGAGTGGTGTAAACACAACGTTTACATTGTGGCGATTGAGGTCATGTGGTTCCACTCTGCAAATTGTTTCTATGTATAGTCTAGCCCTCCACTAGAAGCAAAAAAAATGGCAGAGCATTTCCGGGCTGCGAAGTGTTCGGCAGGCCTCGACGGCGGCGGCCGCGGTGATCGAAATTCGACTAGCGATGAAAAAAAAAATCAATCGGTACCACTCTGCAAATTGTTTCTATGTATAGTCTAGCCCTCCACTAGAAGCCAAAAAAAATGGCAGAGCATTTCCGGGTTGCGAAGTGCTCGGCAGGCCTCGACGGCGGCGGCCGCGGTGATCGAAATTCGATTAGCGATGAAAAAAAAATCAATCGGTACAACTCTGCGGGTTTTTTCATCGCATTTTGCACACCCCGTAGACCAATATTTAATTATGGCAGGTCTATGCCAGGTCTCGGCAAAGGCAACCAAGGTGCAGAAGCGGTGCGCACACTTGGGTTCGGTGAAAAAAAGAAACGAGAGTTGGTTCCACTCTGCCGTTTTTTTTTTCGCATTGTTTACCTCATAAACAATGTATTTGAGCCCCGGCAGACAGTTTTCCGTTGATCCGGGCCGCGGCAGACCCTACCGAAGGCGGTCACCCGGCGGCGCGCTACGACCTTCAATACATTTTTTCGCTATAAAAAAGAAAGCGGAGTTGGTTCCACTCTGCCGTTTTTTTCTTCCTATTGTTTACATCATAAACAATGTATTTGAGCCCTGGCAGACAGTATTCCGTTGATCCGGGCGGCGGCAGACCCGACCGAAGGCGGTCACCCGGCGGCGCGCTACGACTTTCAATAAATTTTTTCGCTATAAAAAAAACACGAACGCGCAGTCGTTTTGCTTTTCAGATTTGTCAATTATTACTGTAATAAAGCAAAAGAAAACCAAATTTACTTCGGGGTCATAAATCGAGAACGAAAGGACTAGGTATATTAGGTGCACCAACTAATCGCTCCACTCATATGCTATTGTAAGAGACATTGGACGATTCTACGTTCTTATACTTTTCATGTACAAATAGTTGACACATTATGCACAGCGAAAAAATGTAGTATTGAGTCGTAGCGCGCCTCCGGTTGACCGCCTTCGCTCGGGTCTGCCGCCGCCCGGATCAACGGAATACTGTCTGCCGGGGCTCAAATACATTGTTTATGATGTAAACAATAGGAAGAAAAAAACGGCAGAGTGGAACCAACTCTCGTTTCCTTTTTATAGCAAAAAAATGTATTGAAGGTCGTAGCGCGCCGCCAGGTGACCGCTTTCGGTCGGGTCTGCCGCGGCCCGGATCAACGGAATACTGTCTGCCGGGGCTCAAATACATTGTCTATGAGGTAAACAATAGGAAGAAAAAAACGGCAGAGTGGAACCAGCTCTCGTTTCTTTTTTATAGCGAAAAAATGTATTGAAGGTCGTAGCGCGCCGCCGGGTGACCGCCTTCGGTCGGGTCTGCCGCGGCCCGGATCAACGGAAAACTGTCTGCCGGGGCTCAAATACATTGTTTATGAGGTAAACAATGCGAAGAAAAAAACGGCAGAGTGGAACCAACTCTCGTTTCTTTTTTTTTTCACCGAACCCAAGTGTGCGCACAGCTTCTGCACCTCGGTTGCCTTTGCCGAGACCTGGCAAGGTGTTTGCCGCCCAGTAACTACTCTGCTATAATTAAATATTGGTCTACGGGGTGTGCAAAATGCGATGAAAAAACCCGCAGAGTGGTACCGATTGATTTTTTTTTTCATCGCTAATCGAATTTCGATCACCGCGGCCGCCGCCGTCGAGGCCTGCCGAGCACTTCGCAGCCCGGAAATGCTCTGCCATTTTTTTTGTCTTCTAATGGAGGGCTATACTATACATAGAAACAATTTGCAGAGTGGAACCACATGTGCTAAATTAGCGATACGTAAACGTCGTGTTTACATCACTCTGCCGAGCACTTCGCAGCCCGGAAATGCTCTGCCATTTTTTTTGGCTTCTAGTGGAGGGCTAGACTATACATAGAAACAATTTGCAGAGTGGAACCACGTGACCTCAATCGCCACAATGTAAACGTCGTGTTTACATCACTCTGCCGAGCACTTCGCAGCCCGGAAATGCTCTGCCATTTTTTTTGGCTTCTAGTGGAGGGCTAGACTATACATAGAAACAATTTGCAGAGTGGAACCACATGACCTCAATCGCCACAATGTAAACGTCGTGTTTACATCACTCTGCCGAGCACTTCGCAGCCCGGAAATGCTCTGCCATTTTTTTTGGCTTCTAGTGGAGGGCTAGACTATACATAGAAACAATTTGCAGAGTGGAACCACATGACCTAAATCGCCACAATGTAAACGTCGTGTTTACATCACTCTGCCGAGCACTTCGCAGCTCGGAAATGCTCTGCCATTTTTTTCCGGTTCTAATGGAGGGCTAGACTACACATAGAAACAACTTGCAGAGTGGAACCACATGTGCTCAATCGCCCCAATGAAAACGTCGTGTTTACCCCCCCGCCACACCCTATTGCAGTCCGACCTGTGGGCAGAAATTTGGCTTTGGGTTTTTTGGCTCATAGAGCATCGATTAAAAAAAAAATCTAGGTGGAACCGTTTAACATGCGTTTTACGTGGCTAGCTCTCGGACTACTAGAATGTCCAATGTATGACACAGCAAGAAAAAGCCACAAACTAGGATCCAACCTAAAAATTATACTTTCAACAAATGAAAATGAAGTCCTTGGTTATCTAAAAGACATTAAAGTTAAATCCAAAATTTAAAATGCATTACCATTACAATTATTTATACCTCCTAATCTTATATATTATGTTACTGTGAAATTGTATTGTCCCCCCCGCTAATAACTCCTAGAAGTTGATGCGGGGTTAAATAAATGTTTGAAATAAAAAAGGTTGTCACAATTATATGAGATGACAAAAATTAAACGTCAAATAACTTTCATATAATTATATACATTTATTTAGGCAATTCTATAATAAATAAATTCCACATCATATGTTTTGTCTCGTCACTTTCATCGGAATACAGTTTCGAACTACAGGAGATAAATATGTGGCAGGACTCTACAATCCGACCAATTGTATAATCCGACACCGCGTCAACTGTATTTCTTTTTCTTTCGATTGTGCGAACTTTTCAAGAGACCTGTACTTTTTTTGAGCAGCATGCTTTCGCCATTATTGTAAATTTGGTTATAAAACTGTTATCATACAAAACGTCATTAACATATCTTCAGCTCTAATATTAGTGTTACAAACATGAACCTAAAATACATCAGACCTGCTCCGACATATTGCAGTCGAAAAATTAGGCCAGTATCTAATAAACAACAAAATTATTGAATAAAAAAATAATAATGGAAACTTTTCAATTATAGTGGAACTTTCATTTCTTATAATGAAAAAACCTCAACTCTCAAACATATCGTTTGTTGTATAAGACCAATCAGTTAAGTGATTTTATTGTATAATATAATCTTATCCGTCTTCCACTGTTAAGTGTAGAGTTTCCTTTTATTAATATACCATTATTTTTAAATTTTTGACACTGAATTTCTTTCACTTCCATCTGGAACTTTATTAACATCAATTGTGAATAGACCTGAAAATAAAGAAAAATTGTTTTCTAGGGATTCAAAATCCTGAAAACGCTTTTCAAATTCTGCATACATGTTGTATGATATTGGGACACTCGCACCTCTTACGCCTTACAAGTCAGGATTATCAACTGATAATTGTTTTTCCCACAGCATTATAATTATTGAATATGAATGTCTTCACGTCATCATGCATATCTGTGGTAACTTGTTTTGGTCCTTGTAATTTCATTATTTAATTCCGACAGCTGGTTTGTTACATCTACCATAAATGAAAGATCTTATGAAAAAGCCACGTACGATAATTTCAAAATATTAACGGTTTAACGGTCCCGTGGGCAGCTCCATTTGATTGTTTTCAAAATTGCGCTGCACCAAAGGCTCAGTGTGCCGTAACTTTGACGTGGCTTCTCCAAAAGTAAACCTACTCTAAGTAATTTCTTGAGCATAACGATGTTTGGTTGTCGTGCTATAAACCTTGTGTCAGAAAATCTTGAAACTCCGTATACTTAGTAAGGATATTATGATACAATTACCATTGAAATTCTAATCGATTTACCGAGGAAAAACTAAGGACGAGAACACAAAAAAAGCTAGTTTCTATAAGCGCCGATAAGCTTTAAAAATGTATTCATGTTGATACATGCAACCGCGCACAAAAGAAGCAGGTCCGAGCTTGTCGGCGCTAGTAATACGCTCCGATACGTTTATCGGAATTAGCAAAACATTATTTTCCAGCGCGACACGTGTGGGGACCGCGCTTCATTCAGTCTGTTTACATACTTTGCGGCGGTTACGTACCTCTTGGACAAAAATGGTTGATGCAGAACTCTTAATTGCGTGTGTTTTTAAAACGCCCTGTGTAATAGGACGAAAGACAAAAAGCCCTCAAACAAATTACCAGCCTTTCCTCTTTCGGTCTTTCGGTTATGGTGCCAGCTGCACCATGTTTTTATTAGGCGGTGCTCAGTTTTTTTTCAGAATATATTCAAACGTCTCTAATTTCACTTTTACATACTTATAAAATCTATTTGAATGTGTTTTTAACTGCACAAATAGATGATGATACTCTCCATACTCTTCTACCACGATTTATATGATGAACACCAGCTTTTCTTTTCATTTTTAAAGAAACATTTTCCACCAAACAAATTTCGTCACTGGACATTTTGAAATATAGTGAACGAAACTAGCCGACTTCCAGCTTTCTTTATGTTCAATTCAACCAGCGTGCGAGAAACCAGCTTTTTTTGTGGTCTCGCCCTCCTAAAAACTAACGGTTGATCGATTAATTTGTTTTGTGACAACTACCTTAAGAAAATAAAGAAATATTTAATTTCGATTTGACATTATTATTATATTTAAATGTAGATCATGTATTGGCCTATTTTATAAAAACTGTTCAGGAGTTCCGTCCAGAAACACATAAAATAAATACAGGTGTTCTAGATTGACTAGAAAAGTGTAAATATCTACCGGAAGGAAGCTAAGATTATTGTTTTAGCTTTTTATAGAGCGGCATATTTAAAATACAGCCAGAGATTACTTAAAGTAACTCCAACTCCGTTTTAATATGAATTTTGTTATACAGCGTGTCCATGAATGAGGTATCCTATAGGTGAAAAATGTTTAAAAATTAGTTTTAGTGAAAAATGTAATTTTTGATAAAAAGTTTTGCTTGTTCTGAAATTCCATGAAATGAAATAAAATTCAAGTTTTTCAAAAGCCGTCTCATTTTATAGCCAGTTTTATGAAAACCGTACGAACTTTTGCACTAAGTTCGAAAATAATGTTATGCATAAGCTTTTCACCAATCATCGCACAAAAGTCTCACCTTGTGACATAATCATAATCTTGTAAGGTATGAATAAATTTCGGTTTGAATGGATGAATTTTGTTTTGCTTAAATATTTTTCTGTAAGTGACTCTTGCAAAAACCAACCTCCACTGCTCTTTTTGGGATTTTCCTTAACGAATGCATAGCTAGTGCACTAGCTGCATCATCCTCCTCAACCTACGCCTTTTTCAATTTCTTTTTGTCTTGAACAGATCCTGATCAAACTTATTTATTAATTTTTATAATCCACACCGCGTAATGGGTGCCTACATCTGTATATTTTTCGTCAAATTTTGCAATTGCATACTGGTACGAAACTTCCCCAATACCATATCACTTAATAAGATATACTCTTTGTTGAATAGTTAAAATTGTTGTCAAATATTTATTAAAGAATGGCAATTTGAAAATTATTCATAAAAGTTGACAGTTACTTGGTACATCGTAAACATCACTCACGAGATTAATACATTATTTTCGAACTTTGTGCAAAAATTCATACGGTTTTCATAAAACTGTCTATAAAATGAGACGGGTTTTGAAAAACTTTAATTTTATTTCATTTTATGGGGTTTCCGAACAAGCAAAACTTTTTATCAATAATGACATTTTTCACTAAAACTTATATTTAAACATTTTTCACCCATAGGATACCCCATCCGTGGACACGCTGTATAAGTTGTACAAGATGCCCTATAAAAACTAATAATATTTATAATTTTTGTAGTGGAAATCGGCTTATGTAGCATTGAAGTTGTAACAGAAAAATAAACATCAACTTTCTAATGTCAAAATGCCCTATTTCAGAAGATATCTTTGTAGCTTATGAAAACGATCAAGTAATATCTGTTAGGCTTCTGTTTAGAACTTGTTATTTATTCATGTTAATTTATAATTATTCAAGGATGAAAATTTCCACTTTGAAGCAATTAATTTGATATCATCAGTTATTAATTAAAAGGAATATTTTTGAATTCAAGTTTACTCCCTTGAAATTTCTGTTAATTCGGATTTGTTACCCAAAATTTTAAAAGGGAAATAAAGGGGATACAAACTCTCTCACTGTATGTACTCATACAAACTCTATAAGTTTCATAGTTATAATTGTCTAATAATAATGAATTTGCGGTTCAAACGAACTATAGCATGAAGCTGTTTAATTACAAATTAGACTAATGAATCCCAGAGGGATCCAAAATATGTAGATCTAATTAACTAAGTTTAAGCAATATTGATAAAGTATATAGAAGGCAAAGGATTATCCTAATGTCGGAAAGTCAAGTAGCTATTCCTTGTGTCTCAGAACCAAGGACCCATTACTGTCAACATGTGGGAGAGATTGGAGGCAACCTGCGTTCCATTTGCGCTCATCACAAAGGCAGCACACAAGAAGAGTTTTGCTCTGCTATGTCTCGGTTCTGGTGTGCTGCTTTCAATATGCAGCAGATTATAAAAAACATGGTCTACTTTGTGTAGCAGACCTACTAACAGGACACTGTCGTCTGAATGATCATCATGGACTGTCAAAAGATCCGACTTGTTGTCTTTGTCTGGTATATGATGAAACAGCAGAACATATACTTTGTGCCTGTCCCGTCGTGGTCCGAATCAGGTCTTCGATATTTCGCAGAGTCTTTCTCTCGCCTTCAGATCTAAGTATCATCCACCAAATACACTATTTGGTTATGGTGAGATATAAATAGTAATTGATGAACTATATGGAGATATTAGTTACATGCTCATCATTATTAACAATGCTAGAGTTGTCAAATTGACATTAATTTTTAGCTCCTAGATGAATATACCACTAAATGCATAACTTTCTTCACCCTGTACCGCAGTTTAATCGTAGGCCTGCTTTCCCTTTCAATAAATAAACTAACCTGTAGGTAGAACCGCTTGAAATAAAACACAACTAGCTTCACTCGTCGCTGATATACTTTATATCATCTTCCTTTTGATCATCAATTTTTTTTCTGTTACACTTCCTCTTTCCGCTATCACCTATCGCCGGCTGGTCGTTAAAAATGTAAATGAAACAACTTCATATTCTCCCTATTGACATTTGTGATATTATTGGTGGATGCTGTAAGCGACTTGAACAGTCTAACGTCGTTAATCCGAAAGGGAATTTGTAATCGGGTACATAAGATTGTGATTATACAATTTGCTTTTGGTTGATTGAGGTAAAGCGTTTAGAATGTGCTATTGTTACGTCACTTGATCTGAATCAGGTAGGCTAAGCTTCGTATGTGCAAGAGAAGCGGAGGCGTGAGGACTTTACGTTAAGTAACTTGAGAGAGCGATGTTGTCGGATGTGATCGATGTAAGTGGGTATGAAGAAATGTGAAAACTATTATGATGATCATTTCTGTGCAATAGTTTTTCATTTATAGTTACTTACTTTTATAATATCTCTTATGGTTTGAAGATACTTTCGTCATTATGCTGGAATGTAATAAATTATAGCCCCTAATTTATTTTCTTCGACTTACTCGATTGACACATTCGGTGAAAATATATGAATACACTTTCATTCATAAAACTCATTGTTGAAATTACATTTGTGTTCCGTACGTTCACGTGAACGAATGAGCTACCAAAACATTATAGTTGGAAACGCCACATAAAATATTCAAAGTTAGTTATTTGTAAACGGTTGGTCAGATTTTAACGCTTGTGGAAAGATGTTAATATCTAAATACGTAATAAACAAGTTAAATACCCTTTTTCACCTACCACAATAACAAAAGACCAATAGTTGGTGAAATTTAAAGAAATTCAAGTTTGAAAATATCTCCTACATCCTTATTTCAAGATATTTTGACGACCGTTTAGACAAAAACCAAATTGTCAGTATTTCTAACGATTTCAACTGTCAGCTCATATGCTTCGTTTTACTTAATCTGATTGTTCAGGTGATCTACAGCAATGTCATATTCTAGGAAAAGAAATGTCATTTTTTTGTCAACATCAAGTAGTTGCCTATAACCTAACTGTACATAACGGGTTCCATGAGAAGCAGTCCGACTGCGGCAATGGAAGCAATTCTCAATCTTCCGCCTCTTGCTCTGCATGTTAAGGCGGAAGCGAGGATGGCTGCATAGAGACTGGAATGCAATGGGAACTGGTATGAAAGAACCATAGTCATTCCAGAATAACAGAAGTTATCACAAACTCACTCCTTACAATAAGAAGTTACAACATGCTGGCAAGAAGTAACGACACGCAACCATATCAAATCCAGCTAAACTGGGATGGATTGGAAGCATGCAGTCAGGAAGGAACGTTGGTGTGGTACACTCACGGATCTAAGACTGACATTGGAACAGGTGCTGGAGTCCATGGTGTTAGACCCAGGTGCAATATCCACGCACCGTTGGGGAATCTTGCTTCTGTATTCCAGGCAGAAATCTACACTACCGATATGTGTTTGCAACTGAATATTGAAATGGGGTACAGAGGTCAAAAGATGCTAATTCAGGCAGTATTAAAATCTTTAGTATGTCCTCAGATCAGATCTAGACTGGTCTGGGACTGGCTAACCATAATAGAGTTACTCTTAAGTGGGTCCCGGGGCATAAGAGCATTGTAGGAAACGAAAAGGCAGACATCCTAGCAAAGCTGGGGTCTGAGACAGCATTCACTGGTCCTGAACCAGTATTTGGGATATCTAAAACTGCTGCACGTGGTTGTATATCTCGGTTAACTCAAACTAAACACCAGTCGTACTGGAGACACGTGCCAAAACAGGAACACAACAAACTCCGGATCAAAAAACCCTCGGAGACGCTGACCAATGAAATACTAAACCTTAACAGGGCTCAAATAAGGATAGTGACGGGCTTACTCACCGGTCACTGTACCCTAAGGAAGCACATGCATACAATCGGCATATATAGGGAGGAGCCTATCTGTCGGTTGTGCATGGAAGAGGAGGAAACAGCCTCTCACATTATTTTCGATTGTGAAGCATTATCTCACTGGAGACATAGAACTCCTAGGACTAGAACATCCAAGAGAAGTTTTCTCCAAGAAGAACCTAGTGGAAAGTCTGCTGAGCCTGATAAGGGCTACTGATCTCTTCAAATAAACGGCACAACCAAGATCACAAAAAGCCTTAAGGTTGAGGTGCCGAGAACTTCAAGCCTTTGACTGGTGTGCTGAACTGTTTTATACTTCTGAAACGGATATTAAAATTTTGAACATATTGTAATTTGGGGTCTACTGCAGATAATTTATTAATTCATGTTTGTGTGTGTGAGAGAGAGATGGTGTCGGACGACACTTCATGTTTAGGTATAACCCACTTACCTTCTTGCGTACGGAGCTAAATCATCTTGCAATTTGTCATTGAGGAATCTAACAATGTGCTTTGAAAATCTAAATCCATCTAAAATGTATTTGGACTAATAATTTAATACAATATGTTATCTACAGCACAAGAAATGATTAAAATTATTGAATTCGGCTTGATCGCTCGGTAACACACGATCACTTTGACAGTTGTAGATGATCCATAGATCAAACGTAGTACAGGGAATATTTGATGATGATCTGCGCCAACTTTGATCTATTTTAACCTGATCCATTTATTCTTTTATCGCCGTAAATAAACAATGTAGGTTCACTAGTTGTCGGCGCTTTCATGTCACACTCTTAAAGACATGCCGAAAAACGGTAGATGAAAAATACGTGCACCGTATATACAGGAGTCGCGTGTTTTACTCATAGAATAAGTGTTTGTTAGGGGGCCTGATAAAAACGTTCGTTGTTCGAGAGTTTTAACAGGAATCCTAACGGGAAATTGCCGCCTGAACGGGCACCTGAGAAAGCTCAAAATAGTAGAGGAAGAAGAATGTAGAAGAAACCTCCATCCACATACTTGCCCTAGGGCACAGCACTGAGGAGATTATTGGATGGAAGAGGGACGTTTACCTAAGTTGAAGCCTGCAGATATCCTAAAATTCCTCAGGGAAATAGGACTAAAGGAGCTATTAGTCTCTGAGACTTTCTTCAGGAACTAATTAGAAGTCCAAACGTTTACTAGGCATTTTGTCGAAAAATATCACAATATTTGTAAATTAACTTTACCTGTTTAAAGTAATGACAATGACGACGAACTTCAATGGTGACAGAATGATTTCCGCATAAAGTGACGTTTCGCTTTTCAAGTACAATCGTTGTCACAACACAAGACAGAGACAAACCGATAAAGACGTAATGACTTAGCTTAATTCAGGCACAAAAGACATATGTACCTTTCCATTTGTTATTGGACATATGCGGTCAGTGATATCCACATAAAATTAGAGTGTCTTTGATACATTCAGGGAAGTATGACGTAACGAGAAACATTCGTGATTTTTACTATAGTTGGTCTCACTGTGTCTATGCCTATTTACCTAAGGATCATTCAGTTATAGCCACAGCTTTTCCTTCCAGATTTAGAAACACTATTTTCTTTGTGTGTTATCTCATATATTATTAGTTAACTAGTATGTAGTTTAGTGTAATTTGAACAATATTTTATATTGTGGCGATTTTTACGTCCAATATAAATTTCTGAAATACTCGTTTCAATTTTACGACCAGAAAAACATTTCCATTAGTTCTAATAACTTATCGGATGATTAATAAACGATTCCACAGCCGCAAGAAATATAAACATTTCAATATCCGCAGCAGATTTGACAACGTCGTCAGTACGGTCTTCGATTACAAGCTTCACGGCTAACAGAGATCCGGCCAGTCGCGTGTGTTTTGGTTTTCTGTACGCGCTAAGTTCGAAAAAGGTCCACGATCCGTTATTATCGCGTTATTCTTACGAATAATTTTTGACGAATACGAAAGTACCGTGATTTTTTATGACATCCTTTTGATATCTCGTTTTTGGTCGTACTAAGTGCAGTGTTGCATATTAGAACTACATTGGGGATTCGTGTTTGGTGTGCTTGGTTATTTTGAGGTTTCGTTGCTATTGGATATAATGCAGCTGAGAATTTTCCAGTAAATAGGTTAGTGGTATTGTTTTTACAACTAAATCGGGTCGGTGTCGAGTGTCAAAAAGATGCAGTAATCTATCTTAATAAATTTTGAAGAAATATTTTATATTTAAATAATAGAAAATGTTTGCATTGGTTGATGTTCAAAGTAAACACCGAGGATTCCAAAAATATTATCAGATTGAAATTTTGCACACTTATTAAAGACCGATGACAGTACAATAATATAGTAGGTTAATTTCAATGTCCTTAGCAAGGTAATCAGGATTATCAATTAACTCAGTTCATGTATGTATTGTATAAATAGATTTTTAGTTCTTGTGTCAATTTTTTGAAAAAAAAAAGTCAAATTCACAATGCTACTAGTGTTTTGAATAAGTGTACACTATTTTTTCTGTAACAACGATAATTTTACGAATTTATTTTTGAAAATTATGAAAAATTTTGATGTTTATTCTAAATCAGATTTTTGCAGACATTTTTGATTCTCCGATACTTTGACGTAAATATCATATTTTTCTCATAAGTTATTATCTTTCGAAAGCTACACAATTTATTCATCCTACTCTTTTTTAATAATGATGAAATCATTATTATCGAGATATTTCAATTTAAACATGAAGCTGCACAACTTATCATACTGTTTCTTCATAACAGTGAAACCATTATTTTTCGAGATATTCCGAGTTAAACATGAAACTACACAATTTATATATCATATTCTTTTTAATAATCATAAAATCATTATTTTCGAGATATTATGAGTTAAGTATGAAGCTGCACAATTTATTCATCATACTATTTCTTCATAACAATAAAATCATTATTTTTCGAGATATTTCAATTTAAACATAAAGCTGCACAATTTATTTATTATACTATTTCTTCATAACGATAAAATCATTATTTTTCGAGATATTTCAATTTAAACATGAAGCTGCACAATTTATTTATCATACTTTTTCTTCATAACAGTCAAATCATTATTTTTCGAGATATTTCGAGTTAAACATGAAACTACACAATTTATATATCATACTCTTTTTAAATAATGATAAAATCATTATTTTCGAGATATTAGATATAAGTTAAGCATGAAGCTGCAAAATTTATTCATCATATTATCTCTTCATAACGATAAAATCATTATTTTTCGAGATATTTCAATTTAAACATGAAGCTGCACAATTTATTTATCATACTTTTTCTTCATAACAGTCAAATCATTATTTTTCGAGATATTTCGAGTTAAACATGAAACTACACAATTTATATATCATACTCTTTTTAAATAATGATAAAATCATTATTTTCGAGATATTAGATATAAGTTAAGCATGAAGCTGCAAAATTTATTCATCATATTATCTCTTCATAACGATAAAATCATTATTTTTCGAGATATTTCAATTTAAACATGAAGCTGCACAATTTATTTATCATACTTTTTCTTCATAACAGTCAAATCATTATTTTTCGAGATATTTCGAGTTAAACATGAAACTACACAATTTATATATCATACTCTTTTTAAATAATGATAAAATCATTATTTTCGAGATATTAGATATAAGTTAAGCATGAAGCTGCAAAATTTATTCATCATATTATCTCTTCATAACGATAAAATCATTATTTTTCGAGATATTTCAATTTAAACATGAAGCTGCACAATTTATTTATCATACTTTTTCTTCATAACAGTCAAATCATTATTTTTCGAGATATTTCGAGTTAAACATGAAACTACACAATTTATATATCATACTCTTTTTAAATAATGGTAAAATCATTATTTTCGAGATATTATGAGTTAAGCATGAAGCTGCAAAATTTATTCATCATACTATCTCTTCATAACGATAAAATCATCATTTTTCGAGATATTTCAATTTAAACATGAAGCTGCACAACTTATTTATCAAACTCTTTCTTTATAACAGTGAAATCATTATTTTTCAAGATATTTCGAGTTAAACATGAAGCTACACAATTTATATGTCATACTCTTTTTTAATAATGATAAAATCATTATTTTCGAGATATTACGAGTTAAACATAAAGCTGCAAAATTTATTCATCATAATATCTCTTCATAACGATAAAATCATTATTTTTCGTGATTTAAATTTAAACATGAAGGTTCACAATTTTTTTTAAAGGAGCCGTCCCTTCGCCGGCGCCACCTCAGCCTCTTGAGCTTATTATGGATCCCCCGTTATGGTGCGTAGTTTGTTCCTGCTCATTGAGAACAGTTGAAGCTGCAAAATTTATTGATCATACTATCTCTTCATAACGATAAAATCATTATTTTTCGAGATATTTCAATTTAAAATGAAACTGCATAACTTACTTATCATACTCTTTCTTCATAACAATGAAATCTTTATTTTTCTAGATATTTCGAGTTTAACATGAAGCTACACAATTTATATATCATACTCTTTTTTAATAATGATAAAATCATTATTTTCGAGATATTATGAGTTAAGCCTGAAGCTGCAAAATTTATTCATCATACTATCTACACAATGTAGCGTAGGAAGGTCTAGCATTGTTTCCAGCGCCGATGTAGGAGTAGTCCTCATTGCCCCTGTAATGCCTATGCACGCAAGTCTTTGGACCTTGCTTAGTTTTAGCATCGCAGAGGTTTGTCTAATCTTTGGCCACCTGACCAGATATGCATAATATGTTATCCTGGGGATGACAACCATTTTGTACAACCAGTGTACCATGCTTGGTCTAAGTCCCCATTTAGTGCCGTAGCGGGGACAGTACTCCCCCTTGTGGACAAACCCTGGTTGCACGTACGGCCATTGTCTCCCCCATAAGAGTTGTTTCTATTAGCCTGCTACTGAGCATGCAGTCTATCCACCTGCAGCTCGTGGCATTGATCCCAATTTTCCTCGCTGCTTTGGCTATGGATTCGTTCGTAGAAGGTGTAGTCAAAAGCTCCTTCCATATCTAGAAAGGCTGCGAGCAGCACCTCTTTGTTTTCCAGCACGTATTCAGCCCTTTTTACGAGTTGATGGAATGCTGTTTCGGTTGATTTTTCCTCTCTGTATGCATATTGATCTCGGTGTAGTGGTCTTGTAGCCAGTATACCGTCTCAGACATGTCTATCGAGAAGTTTTTCAAGAGTCTTCAATATAAATGACATTAGACTGATTGGACTCAGAGCTTTAGCCGTGTCCTGTCTAGATTTTCCAGGTTTTGGTATAAATGTAGCTCTGCGATGCGTTGCCAGGTTCTTGGAATATGCCCTAGAGCTAGGCTAGGATAGGATAAATCCCGTCTGGTCCCGGTGATTTATATGGTTTGAAGCTGTTTATAGCCCATTTTGTTCTTTCCACTGCCTTCGCTATTCGCCAGTCTATCCTGGATGCCCATCGTGGTCGATCCAGTTCTGTCGCTGGAGAGTTCTGCGGTGGCATGGTAGGTATTGATCCAGGGAAGTGTACCTTAAGTAGCTCTTCCATGGTTTATTTCCCATTTCCAGTGTATTGTCCGTTATCTTTTTTGATAACGTGTATAGTCTGATCAGGATCCTTGGAAAGAATCTTCTGCAGTCTGGCACACTCGTGAGTCTGTTCAATCTCCTCACAGTGCCTCCTCCAGGAGTCTCTCTTTGCTTTCCTAATCAGTTTGTTGTATTCAGTCAGGGCCCTCTGCACAACTTACTTATCATACTCTTTCTTCAACAGCGAAATCATTATTTTACGAGATATTTTAAGTTAAACATGAAGCTACACAACTTATGTATCATACTCTTTTTTAATAATGATAAAATCATTACTTTCGAGATAATATGAGTTAAGCATGAAGCTGCACAATTTATTCATCATACTTTTTCTTAATAACGATAAAATCATTATTTTAAATTAAACATGAAGCTGCATAATTATTAATTTTGATTCCAATGTGTATTAATTATGTCGGTGTTGTTGGGTCACAGGATTACATTCAGTACTCAAATGAAACTTCAATCCCTATTAACCAATGTAATTCCTTATCATATTTCTGTTTTATTAAATTACTAATATACTAGCAAGTAATAAATACTCATCAATAACTATTGCACCATATTTTAAACCTCGCTTATTTTATTGCTAATCAGCCAAACATATTTTTCAAAACTAGAAGTTATGAAAGGTTTTGTTCATGTGATTCTGAATATTTTCTTGTTAGTTGTTTTGAATTGTTGAATGGATCCACTCGTTAAATTGAAAAAGTCACTGACTTAGTAAACTGGCCTCGTATTTACAATTATTTTCATATTTATCAAAAGCAATAAAAAGTATAAGTAACACGTTGTTACCAAATTTTTAAGATAAACTTGAAGACTCAAATTCAGCACTCAGTGTGTTATCGCGTTAAACGATCTCGTATTTATTTTATAATTCAAACAAATAATAAAAAATAAACAAGTTAAGTCAAACTGCAAACAACGGCAGATAAGGCACGTTTGAAATTAAACAAAGCTTATAACGGAACTAACGTAGTCCACAATATGCAACTCCGAGATTTGTATTTTTCTGTGCATTGTTTTAAATTTTTTTGTGTACAAAACAAACCTAATTGTCTGAATTGTGTGCTGTGTAAAATAGCAAATCTGAGAGCACAATTATATCAGTTAATTTTTTCATTGTGTAGCTGTATTATGTATGAGATGCGTTATTTGGAAAAAGTCCTAACTTTAGCTGTTGTTGATTATTAAAAAAAAATAATCTATTACTCTCTTTATAGTCGACTATCCGAACTCGACATTTTCAACAAAATATTGAAATTTTAAACAGAACACTCGAAATTAATTACCGAAATTGTCAATACAAAATCAAAGTATTTATTGCATTAATGCAAAAAAGTTAAAATTTTGGCACAGTAGATAATGCAAAAAAGATTTTACTCTTTACGAACAAATTCTTCAAAAAATTCGTATTATAGGTTCTAAGATGGATATATTTAATTGACTTACAGCCAGGTTCTACTCAAAGCTATTAGCAATCCAACAGGTGGGTCTGGAATGGAAAGGAAAAAACTGTAAAGAATCCCTTAATAGGCTGGTAAGAGACAACACAGGGTCTAGTATAGATGCCGACCCGTGAGGGCATTACAGGTAATGAAATGGCGGACCAGTTAGCTAAAGAAGGTTCATAAAAATAAATAATAATTACAACTACTCAAAAACCTCCCCAGTCAAACTAGTGGCCTATATAGAATACTTAAAGCATCTGGAGAATATATTCACTGAGCGAGTAAACATCATCATCCCATCTAGGGAACAGGTGATTTACCCAGGAAATTCTGGTCCACTGATGGTTCCAAAACAAGTCATGGCACTGGGGCTGGTATAAAAGGACCTAGAAAGAGAATGATCTTTAGCCTTGGCCGATATACGACAGTGTTTTAAGCAGAGACGATTGCCGCTATAGCCTTTATTGATGAAAACAGCAGAAGAGGATACACCGGACAAAGAATAAAAGTATTCACTGACATCCAAGCTCTGCTTAGATCTATCAGCAACCCAACAACTAGGTCTGGACTGGTAAAAAACTGTAAAGAATCCCTCGACAGGCTGGCAAGAGACAACTCTCTAATATGGGTGCCGGCACATGAGGGGATTGCAGGTAATGAAATAGCTGACCAGTTAGCTAAAGAGGGCTCTAAAGGAGACTTCATAGGTCCGGAACCGTTTTGCGGAATCACAAAAGATTGCATAAGAGGAGACACCGGGAACTGGCTAGATGGGGAACACTAACTCAAATAGGGGTCGACACAAGGGCACCTCCATACAAAGAGTTTACTGAATAAGGTAGAAAAGGAACTCTCAACCAGGCTATTGAAACTGGGTAAGAGCCATTTGAAGACAGTTACCGACCTGGTGACTGGACACTGCACCCTGAGGAAACATCTGCTCAAAATGGGCAAAGTTAGTGAACCCATGTGCAGGAAATGTGACCTTCATGGTGAAACACCTACTCACATACACTGCTTCTGCGAGAACTTACATGGACTCAGACGGAAGCACTTTGAAGAGGAAACAATACAACCATTACAACTACTGAAAATCCCTCCAGTCAAACTAGTGGCCTACATAGAAGACACGAAGCTTCTGTACTGGAAGTAGATAACATAGGAAATGGTACAAAGATTCAGTACCCAAAAAATATATTCTGCAGCTAAAAATGTCTTATAATAATTGATCTTCAAATATTTGTTGATTGTAATGTTATTTCACTTTGAAAGTCACGTACGTATTTCAAAATCTCGATTTCGTGATTATTTCGTTATTGTAAAATTTATCAAAACTTATTTTTTATCTTATTCAGGAGTTATTGAATATACAAAAAAAGATATTCACATTTTTGTCAAAATTTCTCCTTCGATAAGTGAATTGTGTAAAAAATATTTCTTTTCGGGATATTGAACAGAAAAACAAATATCCTCCTTTTCCAGTTTATATTTCGAAATCCAACGTTCCCTCTGGGGCGTCGCACAGTGGCGCGGAGCGCCACTTTGCCACCCAAATTACTCTACGACTCACAGGATTGATCCGTTTTAGACGTGCGTCACCTTAAAATGTTCGTCTTGAGTTTGCCTATCGACCCTTGTTCCGGGATTTTTGATTTTGAATTTTATTTTTCTGTAATTTGTGTCCAAAAATTTACTTTTATGGGAAATGGCGATTTTGGGTGCAAAAATCATCTTCCTCTAGACAACCCCTACAACCCCTGTCGGAAATGATGACCTTTATGAGAAACTTGTATTGAACGAAAAGTGTTCAGTATCACCTAAGGAATATAATAATTTTTGGAAGTTTTCCGAGATTCTGGAATTTGGCGATTTCCTGGCCAAATTAAATGGCCAAAAATATTCTCAAACATTCTGAGAAAATGTGTACGTATTGCTGGATTGATTACAAACACTTTTTATTGAAACAAATTCAGATTTTTGTTCCAATAGATTTTTGAGGAACAATTTCCTTTCGCATCAATAGTTTTGGATCACTATGGTCGTTTTTAGGCATGACGGCCAATTTCTCTCGCAATTTGACGTACACAGGGTTGTAGGGGTTGTCAATAGGACGAGTTTCCTTCAAAAAAGTTTTGTAAAAACTCAATGTTGCGTTCGCTAGGATGACTTTTGCACCCAAAATCGCCATTTTTCCATGAAAGTAAATTTTTGGACACAAATTACAGAAAAATAAAATTCGAAATCAAAAATCCCGGAACAAGGGTCGATAGGCAAACTCAAGACGAACATTTTAAGGTGACGCACGTCTAAAACGGATCAATCCTGGGAGTCGTAGAGTAATTTGGGTGGCACAGCACTGTAGTGGAAAGCATCTGATGCGATAATTACAGTGAAGCAGTGTCGAGCGCGGTTAGTACTTGGAAGGGTGACCGGCCCACTGGGGAAGACCGTCGTGTAAATAGCCCGTACAGCCTGCAGCGGAGTACCATATCACAGCTCGCAGGCATTATACCAGCACCAACACGAGGTATAATGTAGGTATGCCGTCTTTTGGAGGAGACGTAAAACCGAGGTCCCGAGTCCATGGATGTTGGGCTCGATAAAAAACCCTACCACTGGTTGGAACACCAGTGGGTTCGGCAAAATTTCCGGTTAGGGGTAGAGTGCTCCCAGCGGCGGTGATTAACCTCAGTCGCAGAAATAGACCGACGTTAAATAACCAATTAAAAAAAAACCTTCCCTCTGTATTAACAATCTTAGATTAATTAGTCGAAGAACACTGTTTTGTTGAAGTTAAACATATTTCAGATCCTAAATCCCTCCGGACTGTTCTAATAATTGTGTACAGCCAGCTTAAGGCATTAGTATTCTTTACAATTGTTTAAATTCTATTCCTATTTTAAATAACATACTTTTACTGCCTTGTAATGTCTTTATAGTAAAATATTCACGATTCAGCTAAACATGTACCAATAACAAAGAGGGTACTTACTGTATACTTAAATACACAAGCTAGAAGCATGGCATTATCTTTTTCAGCCTTGATGTTTATTGTTTGTTTCCACGATACTAAAATCATGATTTTTATTGTTACTATATTCACTGTTACCTACTAATTTGGACCATGTTGTTATATCTACACTTTTTGTATGATTCAATATTACTTTTGTTCAATAGTTATTTGTATGCCAAGGACTGAAAGTGCTACTTTGTTGGACGAGTCTGAAAAGTGCGAGGCGAGCAACAGACGAGCCCAAAAAAGTAGTATTGCATCCGTGGCTTACACAACATTTTTAGACGACGCATAAGATCCAAAACTTTTTCAATTACACTGAGAAAAGAAAATAAATAATAGAGAATTATAAACATTTTATTTATTGAACAATATAATGTACTTAATGATATTTGCAATGTCAATATTAATTTATTAATTATTTGCAAAAAGTAATGTTGCTTGTACCTCCAGGACAATTATTAATATTTATTGGATTGCTTATGCTAAATCATCGAAGTGAAACTGTCAACTGTCAACATTGAAGTGGCTAGAGTCACATTTAAGGAAGTTGAAGTTGTCTACTCCAGAGCGTCCCGAAAGTGTTTTGCAGTACGGAACTGTCACTTTCACTACATGGAACACTCAAAACGCAACTTTCGGTATGTAAATGAATACAGAACGAGCAACTTTCAGATCGCGTCGTCTAAAAAAGTTTTTTTTCTGTAAATAGATTATTTTCCTCACGGAATATGTGTAACGAAAATGAATGAAAGAAAAACGAAATTTGGAAAACCGGCCTTAATAAAGTGGTGAATGATACCAAAATAATCACGGAAGCGTCAAACCATAAGACAAACTGGTATTTTTATAAATACACTGTCGTTTCAAGAGACATTTTAAAAGGGATCACGGAGCTCTTACGACGTTTTGAATTTGGCAAATATAAACAGTTTGAAGCGTTTAATCCTAGAAATACTACCTCTTCAACCACATCAACATGCTTACCGGGCAGGTATATTTACGGACACTACACTGTTACAATTGACGGAGGATACCCGTGGTGTCTTAGACCATCAAGGAACTGTTTTTTACGTAGAAGGATCTTTTGACAATACTCCACATAAAGCTGTCAAAAGATGATTAAATGGAAAAGATGTAGACAGCACATCATCCAAATGGATGGCGGAACTGCTCATCACTAAAGTAACGAGGACAAGTAAAAACATGGTCTCCATCTGTACAGCTAGAGGATGTTCACAGGGAGGGGTAACATCTTCAATAATGTGGAGTCTGACAGTTGACGAAATCCTGTGTGGTTTGACTGACCTCGGAATATCCTGTCGATGGCATTGTCATAACAGCCAGAGGAAAATTCGAGACATTGTACAAAATGGTCTGAATATCTGACTAGATAGTAAACACCAGAGCTCGAACAAATTAATGCCTAAGCCAGAGTAAAACTGCACCTCCAAAAGCTCAAAATAGTGGAGCAACAATAATTCAGATTGAATTATTTGTACTTATTTCCTCACAAATACTGATTCACAATTTTAACAAGCATTTTGTAGGTAACTCTTCGGCAATCTGTAGCGGCCTGCGTTGTTTAGTATCTATTATTGAAATTGAATAAGAATGTTTGCAAAATACTTTTTCAAAAAATACTATTGTCGCGTCAACTAACAATCTCCAATGTTTCCGGTATAGTTGCAAAATTTAACATGTTAATATTTTTCTTTTGAAGCAATCTCTGCAAGCTCGACTAATTCAAGGTGTTAATTTAACGCCTATTTACGATAGTTTCGTAATAACAGTGTATAGTCGTTGGTTACTGATTACATAGTAGTAGATGATATCTACCTTCCAATTAGGTAATAATAGTATACATTTTTTTCTACCATGTAAGAAATTATTCAAATTTATGAGAATTATCCATCACTTGAAATTAAACAGAGTAGGTTGATCAAAACGAAACATTATTAATATGAAAAGATCATTGATATGAAGTCAAGTATTTGTAAGAGATATAAGGCGTTTTCTTGCGCCTTTGTATTTGAATAGTATTCGCCTATTATTTGAATACGTGCATTTTGGCGTTGAACTGATGACGTCACTTTGCAACTGATTTAAAACTTAAGCTGTCAGTTTCAAAATCAGTATGAGAGTGGTTCTGAAACGTATTTCACTCACATGGTTACTTTGGTTTGTTTATACTTATGTGAAAAAAATGTTTCAAATTAATTTTGGAAAATATTTATTAAATGTAGATTCTGAAACACTGCGGAGTTTACAAGGTACTGTGTATGTTTTTTCTAAACATTGGCTTCAAGTATGATTTTACATATCCTAATTTTGCTGCCGCCTATCTAAAAGAAGTTGAGCAGCAATTCGGGGATGTAGAACATACCACTGTGGAACATCATGACCAACAAATTGGTGGTATTGTGGAGGAAGGAAAAAAAAGGAATTTGGAAATCATCCAAAAAAGCCACCAGTCAAGACAACGAAGCTACCTACGCATGTATTCCTTTCTCATTCTAAATAACTGAAAAAAGTCCTAATTTATGTAAAACTGTAACCATTCCTTGCTAAATAAAGGGATTCTGCCTGAACGCCAATAGAGTAAAATAATTCTGAGGAGTATCAGCAAACATACATAAATTTACAATATTCTGGTACATCCACGTTTCTTCATCCTCTATTAATTGCAATACTGCTGTTAGTAGTCAAAGTACTTTAATATTTATCCATTTCTAAAACAATAAAAATGGTAATTTAAAAAAATTATCTACAGCTACGCAAACTTTTTCAGGTTTTTTGTTTGACAACAAAACAAGTTTTAAAACTAAATATGAGGGCGACATTTTCGCGTTCTATAGAAATGGTGATAATCGTTTTCAAATATATATTCGAATAGACATGGGCGCAAGAAAACGTCTATATAGAGTCCGTTTCACATAATAAGAAGCCACGTGAAGTTGCAGTTGTATGCATGAACTTGTTGTCAAAACCAGCGCCATATTGTAAAACACATTATGATCTGTCGGCCTTGACTGTGGATAATTTTTCTTTTAACACCAACAAGTTTTTTAGAAGGCATGGTTTTAGATCAAAATAAAACACATTACTGAATTACTAATTAGAAGTACAATACAATACAAAATTTAAACGAACTATGTAAATTGTGTAAATGTAGCAATAGTTTAACACCCATGCATATTTCCGTTACAAACCTACTTAATAATACTTCATGTATTTCCACATTTGTCCTTATGCAAGTTCAAATTTCAATTGAATGAGGCGTTACGAAATGCGTTTATTAGTGTGTCTCCGTTTACACCCACCTGAGTCATGTGCACAGTCACACTTATTACTTTTGCTTGGTCATTATTTCGTTTACATTATATGCAATGGCGGTTGAATTCAAAATTTTAAAAATATTATAAAATATATAGTAGAATTAATAACTCTTTAATAAAACTGATTTTCGGAAAACAAGGCACGTGTCTAGAGGTGCGAAGGTACAAAGGGCCGCGCGTGAAAAATTATCCACAGTCAAGGACGACAGATTCTAATTTTGCGTTTTGACAAACTACACTATCTGTCTTATCTAATAGATCAATTGCATGCAGGACTATTTTTTTATAGTGACAGTATTAACGAATTCAATTATTCTAGTAAGAGTTTGTTTTATAACCCCGACTATAACAACTCAGCATATTGCATAGGAAGCGTCAGGCTTCGGGGAATTCCAATTTTACGACGACAGCAAAAAGAGCTATATAGATTTACTTTGGTGTACTTTCATAATTTTAGCCGATTAAAAAATATCTCACAAAGACTTGTCATATAATATCGTGCAGCTGGTATCACTACAGACTGAATATTAATATCTTTAAATTATTTTTCAAAGATTATTAAGTTCAAACTTATTTAGTTCCAGTACATTACGGCATATGGAGCATTAAAAATGCTGACGCCTGTAAAGTCACAGAAAACGGTGTATTAGCATAAATGATTGTTACCCAGACTTCTGTTAGAAATTGAAGTAGAAATGGAACAAGCAGCTCACTCAGATCTCGGAAAGTTATATGTCAAAATATGGAACTAAAAATGCAAATATTGATGGAAATTTCTACAAAAACAAAAAGAACACAGACACTACAGATAGAAACGTAAAGCCCATGTCTCACGGTCAAATTTTTTATCAAATTAGTTTGACCAAAGTGACGTATTGACGTCATACCTATAGTTTGTTCAAATTTTAAGAAACTGTCTTTCACACCATCATTCAAAATTTGACCAAATTTATTGACGGATGTCTAATTGGCGTCTATCATTTGTCAAACTAAAAATTGTTGGTGTTGTTTTAATGTGATTGAACTGCAATTTTTTTGTATTTTCCACAATGAAAATAAAAAAAATTAAATCTGTTTTGGGTCTTTTAAGTATAGCTATTGTTCTGGAATACCGGGCTGGAAAAATAGAAAAGGAAAACCGAAGAATGTGGGCTAGATCTTGGCTTCTTCGACGAAACGAAACCAGTCATAGCAATATTTTTATTTACATTTTTACAATGACATTTATGGCACTCACGTCAACCGTCAATATTCTTTTTCCACCAATCAAAAGGAGAGTTTGCTCAAACTGACCTTGAAAAATAGAAACGCCTCTATTTTTACAGGATTTGATCAAACTAAGAAGATGACGTCATATGCTGTCAATTTTTTGGTTTGCTCAAACTAATTTGATCAAACATTTGACCGTGAGACATGGGCTTAAATCTTATCTAAAATGATTGCTCTAAAATCGATCCCACAAATCTCTCCATATGTCTAAGCAAAATATTTGCGGTCTTTATAGACTTTCGTAGATTTTTAAATTCTACTCGAATAGATTCTCCAAGGTGAAACACTTAACCCATTGTGTTAATCTATTTTTATATCAGATATTGAAGATCAATTTACGCGGGATGAATATCGATGGAATAATTGACGTGACATTGTCACAGTACACCGACAGTACAATGATAGATACTTAGTGACAACTAAATCCATCTATGTAGCGAATTAGAAGCATTTAACATATATTGTTCTATTAACAAACGGTATTAATTTCACGTAATAACAAATTTATTTTCACTCACCACAGTCTATTTGAATATGTAAATACAAAGCATAATTTTTAACAGGACAGCAATAGCAGCTTAATTTGAAAATTCCATGGAAGTCTCCATAATGAAGAGATGCCCACAGGAACTCTGCACTCAGAGACATGTAGATGATCTAACTAGGAAGCATTTGGAAGAAATGCTTAAGTGTAAATCGTGCAAAAACTCTTTTTATTCTGATCACTAGAAAAAGGAAACTTTAGAGACTAAAACCGCCAAGCCTTTTTAACGTCTAAGCCAGGAGGTCAAGTATCTGGGCTGGAAACTTGCAGACAGGATGGAGCGTTAGTGTGGTACACTGACGAATCTAAAACTTATAGATAGAGGAGCAATAACTGAAGTCCACGGTGGTAAACCTAATTGCAATCTTTGGAGAAGTTTGCATCCATATTCGAGAGCCCCAGATCAGATCTAAATTGGTCTAGGAATGCCTTCAAAAATTCTTAACCGTAGCCAGCCACCGTAAGTGACTTCCGGGTACAAGGATATTGTAGGCACCAGAAAGGCAGATACCCTGGCATACAAAACATATACAAAGAAGAATCTATCTATCGGTTGTACAAGGAAAAAGAGGAAGCTACATCATACATTATCTTCGAATGTGAAGCACTCATTGGGGATATACACTCCCATGACCAGAGCGACAACTAGGCTCTTCACATAAACCAACAAACTACAAAAATCAAGTAGGTCAAGCGTCATTATCATTTTAATGAAAATAAAATAATTTAAAAACTCAACCAATATCCCGACCTAAATCATCATATTTTAAACCCATTTTATTCAAAAATTATGTCGGAATTGCAAAGAATATACATAGGCGGGTAATTAGGGGGTATGATTTATGATAGACCGCATCTTTTTCGTACTAGAACTGCTGTCGGGTGGAGATTTTGTCTTAAGGGGGCGTACTAAAATGGAATTTGAGTATGGAGGTTTATAAAGTTGTAGATGAGAATGAAAAATATATTCAGTTGATAAAGTGCATAGAGTATAAGGTTAAATAGAGAAAAAAACTCAAGCTACAAATAATTTTTAATGGTTTGAGGATACCGTACCGTGCAGTGTTATATTCCACCAGCACGTCGCTGTAGTCTTGATATTGTTCCACCCGATATTTTACGAAATAAATAAAAAATATACATTTTTTAAGGAAATTATATACTCATTAATGAACAAACTAATTTCCATATCAACGCAAAGAGTTTAGTAAACTAAGCTCTAATGTTTCCTGTGAGTACATTTCGGAAACGTTATTATTGTCAATAAAAATAAAAGGGTGACACCTCTAGACGGAGCACTCTTGATTGTTTTACTTTGATTTATTAGACAAAGCCACGAAAGAGAACGATCTGATAATAGAAGTGTAGGCGTGGCGCGAGTCTATTAGAAGCCTACGGCAACGTCCATCAACGAGTAGAAATACTTTTTAAATATGTTTGTTTAATAATAATAGTGACGTTTGGATTTTACATTATAATTTAAATAATTATTTATAATGGGTACTCATTCGAATATTCACTTAAAATAACAATATGCCACGAACTTGAGTTTTTCACACAAAAATTTTGATACGATGTTTAAGAAAATTTAATATATGATCTAACTTAGATATCTAATCAAGTATTAATATTGGGACCTTTGTGCTCCTTAGACCCTATTCACTATGAACTTTGCAGATGGATTGTGTATGCCTTCGTGTTATTCTAGAGCTTCCTGTCCTCATTACTAGACTCTGATTGTCAATTCTCAAGTCCTCCATTTACTGGAAGGGTTGTAGTTTCCCCCCTATTATCGAAAATCTTAACCGAGTCTGGAAGCGACCTCGTCAAATGGTTGGTCCTCCGTCACCGGTATGACGTGAAGTACCAATTACAGGTGAAATCGTTTGGTTCTCAGTTGGAACACTTGAAACAGCTGATTGATGACATTGACATTTATGTACTAAATTCCATTCTGTATCTGTAGAGTAGGGAGGGTGAGTTAGGCCCACAGCACTTAGGCCACATGTGACCCATTGTACATCCTCCCGAGGAGGTGTCTTCCTAGGTCATCGTTCATCCTGTCCTTTTAGGAAGATGGGCACACTCTCTTATTGACTATAAATCCGGGCACTCGCATAACACATGCCTGACATATTCATCTTCCTTTTTACACATCCTGCATAGAGGTGTGTCCACTAGCCCCATTGTATGGAGGTGTTTCCTCAATTGACAGAGGCCAGTCAGAAATCGTACCGTTAAACGTAGGTTTTTCCTGGTCATCGCCAAATATCTTTTCGACTCCAGCTTCCCAGGGTCGCCCAGGGTGATCCTGGCAAGACTGCATCCCTTGCTTTTATCCCATCTCTTTAGAGATTGACCATGGGTGTAACGTTTAGCTAGTTCCGCAAATGTCGAATTCGTCAGGCCGTAGGTATCGCCGGGTCCAAGAATTCTTAGTCCAGCCGCTTCCCTGGTTAAAGAATCAGCAATGCGGTTACCTTTTCTCCTATCGTGCCCCTTAACCCACCTCAGGATGATATTGTTATCTACCGAGGCGTTAGCTATCTCTCGATGGTACTCTAATACTAGCCCTGATGTAACACGTTGTCTGTTCAAGGCTAGTAGAGCTTGTCTGCTATCAGTGCAGATTATAATGTTAGCAGATAAGCCTTGAACAGACAACGGTATACCGTGAAGTACCAATTACATGCGAAATCGTTTGGTTATCAATTGAAACACTTGGAACAGCTGGTTGATGAAATTGACATTTATGTACTACATTCCATTATTACTGGACAAAAAAAACAGACAAAATTGGAAGAATTTTCAGAATATAGTATAGTATAGTTCGTTCAAATGTCTTTGTTTATTTACAAATAAAAACCAAGACAAATACTACTTTAGACAAGGATACGAAGCTATCAATTTCAGTAACCGTGCTGCAGATCTCAGTATGTGATTTGGCAGACCAAAATGGGTTCCAACGTTAGCTTGACGTTATCGTTTTTCGAAACGAAATCGATTGGTATATAGTTGACAGACCAAAGTGGGGTTTCAGAGAAGCACAGTATGTGTGCTAAGGTTTTCTAATTATCTTGGCCAAACCTACATATGGTTGTATTGGCCAATCCTATAATGTTCATGTATCTGTTGAGTCTACAGTCCCCTGTCAGTCAGAATCTCGGAAAACTGTATTCTTTAACAAGGTATATTGGATTAATGTTGGGATTCTGAGAATTTACCTATAAGCTACAGAATCTGTAAGATATAGGATCTGTAACTTGAACCTTTACAGATTAGTAAAATTTGGTATTCTGGAACCAAATCGGTAAGAGTCATAGTTACAGAATTACCGAATAGGTTTCAACTTCACTTCTGTTTATAATGTCAAAATTCTAACCTCAAAATCATTAAAAGTATTTAAAAGCTGTGTGTATGTACTTGTGAAATTACTCTACTCATTGATGTCTGGCTAATTGCTATCCAAGCATTACAGCCAACAGCGTTCTGAAATGAGCCCGTTGCCAGAAAAACCTAAAAAAAGTATTTAAATGCTTTGTAAAAAGACTGTGAATTAATTATTTCACTAAAAAGGGAATTCCTAAATTATTCACCATAACATGAGGTCTTTTAAATTATGAATTAAGAATTGAACACTATTTTTGTCGAACCAAAACATTTGTCTAAAATTCCTGTCTGGCATATCAAACGGATTTAATAAATCCCTTAAATGTTTTCGTTGGATTCTCATATGATTTCTGGAAAAATGGAAAGTGTATATAATAATATCATAAAAAATATGTGAAAACCGATTCTTATCCTCTTCCAGCAGAATACTGGCGAAAATATTTAATTGCCCATTCATATTAATGTCATGATGTTCACTTAAAAACTTAATAATCACTTAAAAATCACAAAAAAACTAAAAACTACAACTATTTGACTAATAATACACGAAAAATGATAATAATACAACGCTTTGTACTACAGTGACAAATGTCTAGCCCGTAAATATTTACGAATCTGTAAGTAACAGGTGAGGTTAGAATCGCATTTCCTGTAACTCTTACAGATTTCGGCTTATAGATCTTACAGATGTTCTCAGAATTCCACTATAAATCATATTTTGGTTTCTATAATCGACAGTTTAGATATTGGACATTATTAATGAATCGCTCTGTATAATATACTTTGTGTCAACAATAGATAAATGCAATTGAATGATAATGTAGTGTTTGTGTGTATATTTGCGATATAAATATATATATAAGTTTTCCACACGCGTGAGGACTTACGAAGAATAATATGTGCATCTTATTTTCCTTTAGCGTCTAGACATAAGAATGAATAAATTAAGAAATGTATTTGTCTGGCGTTGGAGAATCTCATTTTATAAAATAATGGATACCTATGAATTTAGACAAGTTTCTGCGAGCTACTGTCTCTGATCGAATCAAGCTCAGATAAAAAAGAATGATGAACATACTCAAATTCTTTCATTGACGTTCAGTGTTTCACATTATATTACTGCTACTTTTATTGTTCATTAAAAATAGAGTTTTTGAAGGTGTTGACTGCATCTTCTGGAGACTGGAACCTTTGACCACGCAGTTCATTTTTTTTAAGTTAAAAAGTCGTTAGGACTTAGGTCGGGATTGTGTGGACGATGGTAATAAACTATTACGCGAAAAATTTTTCATCTTCAGTCCATTTTTCGATTGACTCGTCAACTTTGAAAATTCAGTGTAGGAACAGCTGTAAGCAAAGCGATCTGAAACTTTGGCGTTAAGTTAACTAAACACGACAGTTAAGTTTGACATTTGATATTTGTTGACTGGCGCCAACTATGTTGTTATATGCAATGCAGTCGACAGAAGCAAACAGGAGCCCCGGAAAATATGCAAACCAAAACCATAGAGATACTACAGATAGAGGCAACAAGCCAGCTCGGGACCCATCAGCATGTAAGAGAAAGATAGAAAGTCAGATATTCAGCCTTTCTCTAATGGCGCGCGTACTATAGACACAGATAATGACAGAAAACCCTCTGATCGTCTGTCTCTTTCTCTCTCGCCGGAGTTCAGACGGACATTCCCACTTATACAGCGGCCTATGGCTTGCTGCCTCTATATGTAGTATCTCTATAAATAAAACAAAGGACATCGCAACCAGCCGATCAGGAGCCAATGTTAACGATTGTACATTAGTAATTGTTAACATAATCGAAATAATATGACCGAATGATTGTATTGGGGGTCGAAGTCTTTTATTCCGACAACAAGGTATCCTTTTGCTAATTTTGACCAATTCTGATAATTCGAGATACGAATTCGGATAATTTCTATTTTTACATCGGCAACACTGGACTGCGTTCTATTTGATGTCAGCTGTCATTTATAATCCTTGCGTTTATACGTAATTATTTGCTTCATAATATAAATTAGGAAACAATCTGTCTTTATCAAGAGATTCATTTTTGGAACTTGTTTTTTTGTAATGTGAAATTCAGCAGTGTTGTTGATTATAATGTTATATAATAATATAACCATTGGGTTTGAATAGAGCAAACGAAATAAGTATATATTTGATAAGTCACACAATATTATTGCCATACATACTTATTCATAACAACAGTAACTAGATGTATAAGACATAGATAGTTGGTAGTGGTGAAATGTATATTTCAATATTAACACTGTTATGCACTTTAAATTTTAAATTGTTAAGGAAAACGAATTTTAAACCACGCAACTAAAACTGCAAAAAGTAACAATTCCAAATATACCAATTTGGTAACACCAGTGATTTGAGTTAAATAAAAAATGAACAAACGGCTGGATTAGACGGCTCTACTCCAAAAGATCCTGACTTATCTTTTGACAGTTGACAAGTATGGTAACGATAATCAGTTTTCGATTCAAATTATCGATTGTTACTACAAAAATACAACTACAACGACACGAACACGTCCACCCAGGACTCCTTGTTTGCTTCTGTCGACTGTTTTTAAAATACAATAATCGTATTAAGTAGATTTTGTTGTATGTGTCGTGGGCAATGGCTGAGATAAACATATTGGTACTGTTACTATGAAATGTTCTCAGAATAAAAAACGCCGTCTTGTCAAAATCAGCTGAGCTATTTCCATTTTAATAACAATAAAAAATGCAGTGTAAAAAACGCCTATGGTTAGATCACGACTTTAATACAAAAACTGAATTATTTATTGATGTAATATTCCGCGAATCTAATCGAGACATACATAAATTGCTTAGACATAGTTCCATCATATCATCAAGTATGACCTTGTAGATAATTAAGGTTTTAAAAATACAGTCTCTTTTGATTCACGCAAGATTGAATATTTTCAAGTCAGTACCGAAATTAAACTTAATTTAAACAATAAACGTAAATTGTTGTTCTAAGAAAACAAATTTAGTAAACCCATTTAATAATAAAAATGGTTAATCAAAACTGTTCATATTATGATATAATATGTTTACACCGCTTAACTAATTGATTTCGAGTGCCTGAAACATCGACAGGTCCTGCATATCTCAAATATCTTTTGGAATGTTCTGTAGGATACAGTCTTTGTTTCAGTGGTCTAGATTACTTCAATACCTGCATTGGAAGTACCAACACCCATAATAATTCCAGAATCACAGTCATCAAGTTATCACAAACTCACTTCTTAGAATGAGAAGTGACAACATGTTGGCAAGAAGTAACGACACCCAACCATACCAAATCCAGCTAAACTGGGATGGGTTGGAAGCATGCAGTCAGGAAGGAACGTTGGTGCGGTATACTGACGGATCAAAGACTGACATTGGAACAGGTGCTGGAGTCTATGGTGCTAGACCCAGGTGCAATTTCCACGCACCGTTGGGGAATCTTGCTTCTGTATTCCAGGCAAAAGGGGTCAAAAGATCCTAATTCTCTCCGATAGTCAGGCAGCATTAAAATCTTTAGTATGTCCTCAGATCAGATCTAGACTGGTCTGGGAATATCTAAAGAAACTACAGGAACACAGCAAACTCCTGGTCAAAAAACCCTCGGAGACGCTGACCAATGAAATACTAAACCTTAGTACGGCCCAAATAAGCATAGTGACGGGTTTACTCACCGGTCACTGTACTCTAAGGAAGCACAAGCATACAATCGGCATATATAGGGAGGAACCTATCTGTCGGTTGTGCATGGAAGAGGAGGAAACAGCCTCACATTATCTTTGATTGTGAAGCATTATCTCACTGGATACATAGACTCCTAGGACTAGAATATCCAAGGGAGGATTTTTCCAAGAAGAACCTAGTGAAAAGTCTGTTGGGCCTGATAAGGGCTACTGTCTCTTCACATAAACGGCACAACCAAGAGAACAAAAAGCCTTAAGGCTGAGGTGCCGAGGACTTCAAGCCTTTGACTGGTGTGCTGATCCAATCAATCACCATTCAGAGGCTTTTAGTGGTATTAGTACCAGAAAAAGTAAAAGTTATAAACAAGGTATAAACGATAGTGTATAGATTTCTTTTAAAATCCAGACCTGCTTCGCTGTTTATTACTCATTTCTTAGCTTTAATATCGATGGAATGTTGAAATTTATAACGACAATAATGCTATTCTTGATGATAATTCTAGGTTTAAATATACATTGCATATTGCGTGTGTACAATAAAAAATAAATTAAAAAATTTCTTACCTTGATAATGATAGACATTTTTACAACAATTAGTTAGTAATAATACACTCCTTTATTCAAGGAAAAAAATTTAATAGTTTGATGATATATATCAACCGGATATTTACAACAAATCGCAGAAATGATTTTGCTCCATTTTTTCATTAGGTCCTGGAAAAAATCGAATGTTTGCTACAAATGCCAAAAATGAAGTTTTGAACACTTTCCTAAAGTGATGCTGAATAAGTTGTTTATACTATAAGTGATTGAAGACATGTTTTCATCATAAAGCAGACCGTTTGGATAACTAAAAGGAAAATACGTAAGTTGAAACATCCATTGAAGAACCGTATCCGTCCTTCTCCACTAAAACCGAAAAAAAATCCTTTCGTACTTCTTCGCACCTCGACCTATCCGGGCTTTCTGAATTCAACGCTTCCAAATATTTGAAAAGTATATCGAAAAAATACAGGAAACGAAATAGTATATTGTGTAGCATTTGCGTACGTGTTGCACAAATAATTTTTCCTACGACCACCATCCAGAAATCAAACAAACGACTTTTTTACGAGCATTTTTTCTAACATGACATAGCGTATGGCGGTGTGAATTATTACAATTTATTTATTATTCACATACCACAGACTTCAGATAAGCAGTATGACAATTTGCTATAGGTATGTATTTTGCGTATAAGTAATGCCACTTTGGCTATGCTTTATGTCACTTATGACACTTTTCCCACAACTAGGTACTATTTATAAAGTTGTAAATTATGAATTGGTTAATTCTCTTAGTGCAATTGAGTTTGCCTGTTTTTGTTTTATTTTTATTTTTTTTAAATCGGTTCACAGAAATTTGAATAAATCTCAAAACAATAATTAATAACTCTCTGAGGCTCGTGACCAGACAAAGCGACATTTTACATTTAGACGTGACATTTGACATTGACGTGACATTTTACATTTAGACGTGACATTATCGAGACAAGTGAGGGGAAATTTAACGTTTTTACTGGTCGTCTCTACAGTCTAATCAAATCCAAGAGACCAACTATGTAAACAAAAACTAATGCATGACATACGTCCTTCCACGTTCTACAATATCGATAACTTTTGGTCATAGGCTCGTTCACGATAAAAGTATCGTGGACGTTAGTTAGCGTTAGCGTTAGCGTTTGTTTGTATCGGTGACATCTTGGATTTGAATAGAGAGTACTGACGTCGATTTTTTTCTAATTGGCACTTTTTTTCTTGTACATGGTTATTTCTATGGACTAGATGCATTTCTATGACACAGATATATCCATTTTTGCATTGATGTTATAGCTGATCACTACAGTAAAGATTTAAAGGATTTCATTTTTCACCAAGTATTAATTTCCTTTGTATACAATTTTAACGATAAATACGATCGATTGGCGATTAGTTTCCAATATTTTTCTCATTTAAACCGATTCATTTGAGATTAACAGCATATTTAGTGGTTTTAAAGATTAGTGGCAGTAATTTTTTGGTAGTATTTTTATTTGTGACATTTTTTTCGAAGTCTGGCAACATTGATTAAAATTGAAATTTTTACCAAATCCATTACATTAATTATGTACCTTGGTATCAATAAAACGTTTCATATTTACAGTTTATAATGTATTTGCCTCTAGTCTTACAATATAGTACATATTTCACTGCTTATTAATATTTTCCCTAAATATTGTGTTTCATTATTACTTTTAAAAGGTTGTGTCCTATCTGTTATGTAAGTTAAGGGAGAAGTATTATATTTATTATAATTAGTTTTGCTTATGTTGTTGTACGGATATGACAATAGTTTACTTTTATGTACATATTTTAACATATTTTGTAGTTATAAAACTTTAAACTTCACAATGAAAACATTGTAGACATAGTTGATAATTAAATGTATCTTTATAACTACTAGTTTCTTTTATTCCATACTTCCTTCCTTCCCTGTACAACACACAACCATAAGGTTGGTACCAGTACTTTGCTCATGCTTTGGATGACCTATCTACATAGCTGAGACTAATAAATTTACGAGGTGGGCATAGCTACCGCCCTCTATCAATGGGTAGCCCAACTACATTTTTCATCTTTTCAAACTCAACAAAACTATCTTTTCTTCTTCAACAAACTCAACAAAACTGTCTTTTTACACCAAAAGAGTTGGGTTTTCCTCAATAAATAATGCACATTGAAAGAGAGTAGGTTATTGGGGATGTGTTGTTTTGTCGAGGCCCGCCCACCACTAGCTTTCCCAGCCTTTCGATGACTTACTTACATAGCTGAGAGTAATGAATTTACGATGTGGGCGTAGATACCACCCTCTATGAATGGGTAGCCCAACTACATTTTTCAACTTTTCAAACTCAACAAAACTATCTTTTCATTCTTTAACAAACTCAACAAAACTATCTTTTTACACCAAAAGAGTTGGGTTTTCCTCAATAAATAATGCACATTGAAAGAGAGTAGGTTATTGGGGATGTGTTGTTTTGTCGAGGCCCACCCACCACTAGCTTTCCCAGCCTTTCGATGACTTACTTACATAGCTGAGAGTAATAAATTTACGATGTGGGCGTAGATACCACCCTCTATGAATGGGTAGCCCAACTACATTTTTCAACTTTTCAAACTCGACAAAACTATCTTTTCTTCTTTAACAAACTCAACAAAACTGTCTTTTTACACCAAAAGAGTTGGGTTTTCCTCAATAAATAATGCACATTGAAAGAGAGTAGGTTATTGGGGATGTGTTGTTTTGTCGAGGCCCACCCACCACTAGCTTTCCCAGCCTTTCGATGACTTACTTACATAGCTGAGAGTAATGAATTTACGATGTGGGCGTAGATACCACCCTCTATGAATGGGTAGCCCAACTACATTTTTCAACTTTTCAAACTCGACAAAACTATCTTTTCTTCTTTAACAAACTCAACAAAACTGTCTTTTTACACCAAAAGAGTTGGGTTTTCCTCAATAAATAATGCACATTGAAAGAGAGTAGGTTATTGGGGATGTGTTGTTTTGTCGAGGCCCACCCACCACTAGCTTTCCCAGCCTTTCGATGACTTACTTACATAGCTGAGAGTAATAAATTTACGATGTGGGCGTAGATACCACCCTCTATGAATGGGTAGCCCAACTACATTTTTCAACTTTTCAAACTCAACAAAACTATCTTTTCTTCTTTAACAAACTCAACAAAACTGTCTTTTTACACCAAAAGAGTTGGGTTTTCCTCAATAAATAATGCACATTGAAAGAGAGTTGGTTATTGGGGATGTGTTGTTTTGTCGAGGCCCACCCACCACTAGCTTTCCCAGCCTTTCGATGACTTACTTACATAGCTGAGAGTAATAAATTTACGATGTGGGCGTAGATACCACCCTCTATGAATGGGTAGCCCAACTACATTTTTCAACTTTTCAAACTCGACAAAACTATCTTTTCTTCTTTAACAAACTCAACAAAACTGTCTTTTTACACCAAAAGAGTTGGGTTTTCCTCAATAAATAATGCACATTGAAAGAGAGTAGGTTATTGGGGATGTGTTGTTTTGTCGAGGCCCACCCACCACTAGCTTTCCCAGCCTTTCGATGACTTACTTACATAGCTGAGAGTAATGAATTTACGATGTGGGCGTAGATACCACCCTCTATGAATGGGTAGCCCAACTACATTTTTCAACTTTTCAAACTCGACAAAACTATCTTTTCTTCTTTAACAAACTCAACAAAACTGTCTTTTTACACCAAAAGAGTTGGGTTTTCCTCAATAAATAATGCACATTGAAAGAGAGTAGGTTATTGGGGATGTGTTGTTTTGTCGAGGCCCACCCACCACTAGCTTTCCCAGCCTTTCGATGACTTACTTACATAGCTGAGAGTAATAAATTTACGATGTGGGCGTAGATACCACCCTCTATGAATGGGTAGCCCAACTACATTTTTCAACTTTTCAAACTCAACAAAACTATCTTTTCTTCTTTAACAAACTCAACAAAACTGTCTTTTTACACCAAAAGAGTTGGGTTTTCCTCAATAAATAATGCACATTGAAAGAGAGTTGGTTATTGGGGATGTGTTGTTTTGTCGAGGCCCACCCACCACTAGCTTTCCCAGCCTTTCGATGACTTACTTACATAGCTGAGAGTAATAAATTTACGATGTGGGCGTAGATACCACCCTCTATGAATGGGTAGCCCAACTACATTTTTCAACTTTTCAAACTCGACAAAACTATCTTTTCTTCTTTAACAAACTCAACAAAACTGTCTTTTTACACCAAAAGAGTTGGGTTTTCCTCAATAAATAAAATGCGAGAGACTTGGTTTTGTAGTGAACTAATTTCGTTTTTATCGGGAATTGGAAAGTACCAAAAAAAAACAACGAAGGATTTAAAAATGATTTATTCACTGAAAAATTTGCTACACCAACAATGAGAAAACAGGGAACAAGACAAATTTTAATTATTAGAAAACAAAAGAAATACACTAAATATTTGAGAAAAAAACGTATATTATGAGTTGTTGACGACCTGGTTGAGCTCACTGGTTTGCCATCCATTTCTTCATGGCACATACCCCCATATATCCCATTCTTACAGTGGCGGGCATCTGGATTCCTGAAAGAAATAAAAACATAAATATTTAATAACTGACATTTTTGACAATCAACACCAACAAGGGGTCGTGTGCAAAGACGCAATCGACGCCGACGTCTATTTATACCCAGAAAATGTGAGCATAACTTAGAGGGTTTCCGTTTTATGAATTGTAAATGTAAAAGTAGTGAGAATATTCGAAAATCCATTCTCTCAAACCAAAAGGTCCTCATAACTCGACTAATTGAAGAGATATAACGTTCTAGTTTCCGTTTCATGAATTGTAAATGTCAAGTAGTGAGAATATGTCCAATTATTAATGACTTACAACTTACTACAGAAGAGTATATATTCTGTAACAAGGATAGAATGAAAATTCGATGCGTGAGGAGCCACGAGCATCACGAACTTTCATTCTAGCCGAGTAACAGACTATACTTTCTCCACGATCAATGATTTCAAACATATATTTTTAAATGGGAATGAACAAAAGATAATTTATCTTACCGAACTCAATCACAATTTATTATATCAGCTAAACGTGTCAGCAATAATTTTGACACTTACTCAAAGTTTGCCACTACGATGACAATCAACTGCGTCAAGAAAACTTATTATTGCTAACCAATGCGAGAATATTATTCTTATAGTCTCGAACTGCTAAAGCTCATTATCTGCCCTTGTGACACAATATACTATTAAATTGCATGGAGGCAGAGGTGTTGCAGAATATTTCTTCAATCTCAAGAGTGAGAATTCCAGCATTCTGTAATCAAAGTTGTTTACAGAATTGGAAAATTCTGTGGAGAAACATATTTTTGTTTCTATTTATTGATAATGTTAATAGGAACAGCTATTTTTTCGTATTGTATTCGCGACATAGCTGAATCTTTAACATTACATTAAATTTAATCATTTCTTGAATAACAACTTGAAAAACTTGCTATTGTTTTCGAGTTCCCACATCGTATGCTTTCGGCGCCATAACGTAACATTCAAAAACCACTACAATCGCCATTGGCATTCGGACATGTCACCAAATATGGACAAATGCAACTCGAAATGCAACCGACTCATGGCCTTATACGATTATACTTAGAACCAGTGCCGTACTGTACACTTATTTACCAAGGTTGTCGAAAACTTCTCGATTATAAAATCATGTTCGATAAGTAAAACATATTATTTTATAGTCCTATCTATAAATATTTGACAATTTTGATGAGCGAATGAATGAAAATGATCATTTAACTCGTAGTAAACCAAATACAACAATTTGTTATCATTTACTTAGGTTTTTCTTAAATATGACAATTGTTACAGGAAACTGTAATTAAGTAAATAACTACAAAACCGAGATGGTTTTTTGTCAATATAGAATTTTGGTTTGTGGTTAGTTGTGGAGATGTCGCTGTTATCGCATTCTTAGCATTCCCTTCACAGGGGTTAATGTATTAATGTGATTTCAGCTTTGTCTTCAGCCCAGGATTATGCTCTCAGAGCTTCTGGACGGATGATATCTACTTTGTACTGATGGGGCGAAGATACAAGTCTGCAAGTGGTATTGTACATTTTAATTACAAACCAGAATAGTTGGTTATATCTTGCATATATCGATAGGTATTTGCCAAAGTAACGTAGGTCACCAAAAACGATTTGCAGAAAAAACACGTTTCTTTTACGGGTATGATTGAAAAAATTATGGACATACGTTTTTAAAATAGTTAAAACTAAAGTTGAAGTATAATCTAGGCTTACTACACTTTGGCAGTACTTTCTTAACAATAGAAGCTTCACGTTCATTAAAAAACATAATTTTCACCAGAAATGTCACTTACGTTACTTTGGCAAAAATGCATCGATATACCAACCCCGTTTCACTTGGAAGTGTAATTCATTGTCTGCGGGGCATATAGCACGAGAAGTAGATGTTGCTTCCTAGTGAACGGTCTACTCTTTGAAAAGTAATTTTCAAATTTGCAAGGCGTTATAATAGTATGATACTATTATTTTGACGTCTATTTGTTATCATGTAAGCAGTATCCTGCAAGTTATATTTTTATATTTTTTTTTCAGAAATGTTTTCTATTTAATAATTTAGCTTCTTTTTCTATAAGATCTATTTATATCCTAATGGAAAGTCATGTTCCCATCAAGCTCCTAACAATTCTGTCCGTTCATTAAAACAAATGCCTCCCCAAACAGCAACTGTACCACCTCATGGTGCGAATTCTCGGACAAGGGAAGAGCGCTCCCCGAGAGAAATGTTTTGTCCTTGTCACTGAAGTTACAGAGTAACCAAGCAATATAAAGACAAAAAATGTGTTTTCTTGGGCAGCTCTACTCCCTCAGTCAAGAATACTGCCCCTGAACGGATGAACGTATTGCTCTTCGATGTCTGTATAGAGGAAGAGTCAATACACAAAACCTTGGTGAATAAGGGTCTGTTGCACCTACTTCTATTCAACCCAGTTTAAGCTAAAGCCTGATTTAAATGTAAATTGTGTGCTGCACGGTACTTTTAAGCCTGTTTAATACTAGTAGCCCACAGAACTCAGGTGTCTATTTTGTAATTCGTCGTTTCCAGACGATATCGTTACGCAGACGACTTATTTGTCAACGACAATTTCTCTTAACTCTATTCTGTAACATTATCGTTCAGTGTCTATTTTAGTGATCAAAGTTAACGGCAATTTTTAAGGTTAGTATTATTAAATTGACAGAAAACGTACGTCGAATATTATTTTTCTAGATGTTTTGTGTTTCCAGTGTCACTTCTAATGTCCATTTTGATAATTTGGGACTGTTTCTGGGTTCTACGTAAGTAGATAGATGAGGTAAAATTTCCTCAAATAAATCTTTTGCCTGTCTATATAACTGCCTAAAAAGTTCCTCTGGGAGCTCAAAAGGATTACTGATATCTCTCAGTGTACGTAATCTTTCTCAGGTTTCTTCTCTAAATGTAGATACCAAGTTATCAAAAAATAACATTTTAAATACATATTTATGTAGACAATCCAATTCATTACCTCCTTTGTAACTCATCTAAAACCAAATTAGCTATTTCATCTGCCATCATTTTTATTAATACGAACACTTCAGATAAATAAAGGCGAGCACAATGATCTTCACCTTATTTTAGGTTAGTTAACAACTTTTTACTTTCTCAACGAGAGCTGTCAAGGTATCGTCGGTGGACGACAACTTAGTAGCCATTTTTGTCGTCCAACAACGACTACCGTTAACTATAAAATAGAGAAAGTCGTTCATAAACGATAATCGCCCACGAACGACGTCGTTATGTGTTACAAAATAGACCCCTTAATTCGTTTAAGGTTATAAACCTGGATTACATCAAAATTTGGAGTTGTTATGCACAATCGATTCTATACAGGTGACAATTGGGTAACTTATGTCAATTTGATGAATCAAGCAAAATATGTTGACTCTAATTATGTATGGCCGTTTATGTATGTATTATGGGGTGACATTCACTGAGATCTAAAAGATCTATTGTGTCCCCTTAGTTCCTGAGGAACGTCTCAGAGGCTAGTAGCTCCTTTAGTCCTATTTCCCTGAGGAATTTTAGGAGATCAGGATGGGCACTCTGTAACAAAACAGCGATAAAGATTCTCTTCTCTTTGCTATTTCGTACTCTGTAACTGAGCTCGGACGTCTCCGAGCCTAGCTGAACATGACCGAAGATGCGATAGCGAAGCGAATGATAGCGACAACTCCAAGGGTCTTTCTATTTAAAAGACATATCGTTCTGTCTTATTCTACTTAATGTGTAAGATTTTTCATCTCTGTTCGATGAAAAAAGAAAAGAGGTTATGTTGTTGTTGTTATTAATTTCAATTTTCTAGGGTTAGTTGTGTCAAAGGTTGTGTTTTTGGAATAATATTATACCTACCTAAAAAAAACTATCATTCCTGCAATGTTTTTGATTTCATTTACAAGAAATCTTTATACTGGTACGATTTTTAACAATACCCAATAAATTAACAAAACATAATGTCTACTCCTTGCCACAGCTATTAAAAAAAATAAATGTCAAATTTCTTGTTCTTTTTTATTTTTATCCTGAAATAGTCAAATTTGCATAATGTTTTCTGAATTATTAGTAGATTATTCTCTATCCGATTGACGATCCCCAATCTTGTCGAACTATAGCCAAGGCGATAGAGATTCGCTTATAGAGTACCACTATAACCAAGTATAGCGATTCTTTTCGTTTACTTATTCTTTATCTTTTTCCTTAAAATACAAGATACAGAGTGCCAGCCCTGCAGGTTTTAGCTTAGTTAAATGTCCCTCTTCTATCCAATAATCTCCTAGGTGCTGTGCCCTAGGATTCCGGATGGGCTGTGCAATTCGCAAGTATGTGCATGGAGGTTTCTTCTTCCATGCCACATAATCTACATTCTTCTTCCTCCACTATTTTGAGCTTTTTCAGGTGCCCGTTCAGGCGGCAATGTCCCGTTAGGATCCCTGTTTAAACTGTTCCTTTTTTACAATTTGGCAACTTATGTCAATGTTTCATCTCTTGAAAGGTTGATTAGATTTGATGAGACGTCCGTAACTGTAAACGAGAGTACTCAAAACTCAAATAACGCATTGTCACCAACGAACGTTTTTCACACAAAAAAAACATTATCAGGTTTAACTACCAAAGCAACATTAATGGCGTTTAACTATTTAAACCAGTTTAGTTTAATGAGTTTAGTAGGTACTATCAACGGTGCATACGGCAGTAAATAAATAAATTAATTGAACCACAGCAACCCGAGTTTGCTAGTAGATTAGAGAAGAAATTGAATTACCTACACTCGCTTTTTACTCAATAAACTTGAATCTCGTCACACACATAGGTATGCGCCGCCTTCCCCAACAATACCTTTTACGAATTCTGTACCTACCGACAAATGCAGTTTATTTAGGTTGCATAAAAATCATAATAAAAATAATAACTGTAATGTAATCGGGAGGTCAACGTGCGCTTTAACAAATTTTCATCTAACATTTCCTTATAGACCAAACAAAACAATAACGTTCACAAGAAATATGACGCAATCAAAAAGCTTACTAGTTCTCGGTTCTGAATTATTATTGCTCGACTGCCAGTCGACTCGCGGTTCAGTTTTTAAAGGATTTTTTTTGTCTTATATTCAGAACGTGTCTACAAATGAACCAGCAAGTCAAGCGACTGTGTTTTTTTTGTATTTTTATTTGTCAAATGACTGTGACGATTTTACTACATTAACATACTTAAAACTTGGTTCAAGTCATGTGAAACATTAGTAATTATCGTGACTAATTGAAATAATCATTAAAATTAAAATATAGAGATTAATGGAAATTTTCATAAGGCATATAATTATTACTTACAATAAAAAAATACTTTTTCTACGACAACAATCGTAAACAAGCACATTTTGTACAGAATTTCATTTTTGCATCGGTTGTTAGGCAAGTTGCTAAGCAACAAATGCGAAATGGGATATTTCGTGTTAGGTCTATGTCAAGAAGTAGCATTTATGTGGCTGACATTGCCTGGGTTGTAGGCCAGGTGGTGACAGTTAGAGAAGAAGTGACAGCGAGGGAGAGTGGCATCATTATTATCAACAATAACCATGAGAATGGTGCATGAGTTTCTGTAACTGTTGCCATTTAAAAGTAAATAGAATTCGTATCAAATAAAAGTATATTTTATTTACAATACTCTGATAATACCCAAACATGACATGGCGCTGCGGTAATCATGTTTAAGAACTTGTGTGCTTTAGAAAATAAAAAATAAAAATAACAGCCAACGTGAAAAAGTGAACCTCTACAATAAAAAGCCAGTCAGTACAGAAATAAAATGAAAAATGTAAACTTGAAGACTCCGAGCGAGTTAAGCTTAGAAAGTGATGTATCAGTAAATTTCAGAAAATGGAAACAAAGATTCCTAATATATATGGAGGCCTCAGGTATTAGTTCAAATAAAGATATTAGTGAAGAAAGAAAAGAAGCACTTTTGCTTCACACTATTGGGCCAGAGGCTCATGATATTTTTGAGACTTTGGAGGTTACAGATACTCAGAAAAAAGACTGGAAAGAAATAATGAATATACTAGAACTCCACTTTACTCCTATATCAAATTAAACAGTGAGCAGACACCTATTTAATACTCGTAATCAACTAGAACGTGAAACATTTGACACATTATTTACAGAACTTAAAAAATTGAGTAATAACTGTAATTTTGGAACATCAATGCTAGAACATTTTGTGGCGGTGCTGCCTTCTGATTGTTACTTTCTATACTAAACGTGGGTAATCTTGCATACACTGTCATCAAACAAAGCTTAAAGTATGTCAAAATTGATATAAAATCAATAAATGTCAAATCTAAATCAATGGAATTGAATATTTTCTTAAACATTTTAAGTGTACATTAGTGAAATGGAAAACCTGATTAAATTACCGTTTTTTCCAATTCTATGGTTCTTGGATTATTTGCCCAGCTTTTTGAGATTCCTGATTGCAAGTTGTATCCTTTTAAAGATGCTAAACGATGTTTATAGTTACAATAGAAATTTCAAACCGGGAATTTTGAGAAAATCTAATTTATTCGTTAGCGACAAGTATAGTTACCAATCACCACGATACGCTTACACCGTTTCGAATAATCATTCCTGTCGATCTGAAGATATTTGTAAAAGTGGCAAAAAAAAAATTTAATTTAGAATACATCATTATTGTGTGTTATCGATCAAGTGCCTCGGGAACTGTATTTTATAACGTGGTTTTAAATTAAATGGTGCAAAAAAACAGAAATTGTTTTATTGTTTAGTTCATGTATCACTTCCTGGTTTAAAATAATGAAAAAATTTACACCGAGGCAAAATAAAACCAATCTTATGGTTGTTATGAATCTTTTTCAGCAAAAGGATAAGAAACATGAGAAAATTGATGTCATTATGGTACATGGGGTACTTTGTATACTATATTTATACACTAACTCTGCATTTCGGAATAGAACCATATTACCATAATGACACTAATTTTCTCGTGAATCATTTTTTATTTTTAAATTAAGAATTATTGTTTACTTTTCAGTTCGATTTACTACGAGGTGTGTTTTTTTCAAACTCGATACTAGATCAAAGTTATGTTTTTTTTTAAATGAAACACCCTATATTTCACTACTATATTGTATTATCATCTGTCCTTGACAAATGTAGGTACAAAGTTTGAATAAAATCTGTTCGTTTAAAGTGGGTCAAAATCTAGTTTAAAGGAGTCGGCTACAAACATACATACATACACACAGGTGAAGCTAATAAAAGCGTGTTAAAAACAGAAGCACACTGTATTGAAGAAAAACTTTCATATTAATTTCAAATATAAATTAGTGTCATCGCTCATGATTGTTTTTTTTCCCGAGCGCGTCTGACAAGTCTCCGAAAACACTGCAGACCATGGCTTACTGTATTTTTGCTCGTGCTTTCTCATAACACCCAATCCAGCACTTTTGTCCCCTGCACCAGTTTGTTCAGGTTCTTAGCTGGGTGTTTGCTATATAATTCGGCGTTTCCTTGCGGTTGGCCAAATAATAACTGTCTTTTGCGATCAAGAGACTTGCATGTAAACAGTATATGTTTCATTGTCACCGTTTCCCTACCGCATAATCTGCATGTAAGGTCTCCTTTGTATAGTTTTGATTTGTACAGGTATTCCTTTACTGGTGTATGACCAGTTATGAAACCTGTTATGATTCTCAGCTGATTTCTGCAGTGTTAGCAGCTCAGCTGTACGTTTCAGGCATGGTTCTTTCATAAAAGTTTTCCGACGATTGTTAAAAATTAGGTCAATTGGCTCAACTGTAATTTATTTTCGACACACGTCAATTACTTACTTTTGTTCCTGGTATAATGTCGGTGGATTGGATTCTGTGATACAAGACAAGTGGAAAGCGAAAAATCGATGTTCCTCGTTGGGAGAATCTGCAATTAAGAAGATTAAAATATAATTTCAAATTAATCTGAGCGTTTAAAGTGGATAAAAATCGAGTTTAAAGGTCGCGTTACAAACATAAGTGAAGCTAATATAAAGCGTGTGATAATCACCCAATGACTTGAGCTTTTTTGTGTTTTCTCAACATGTCCTTCAATATCTATTATATACCTAATTAAGATAAATATTTTCATTAAATTTAAATCCTCACACAGCACGGCACTGTTATTGGAATATGTGCTGTGCGTATTGCTATCCTTGATTTGGAATGAGAGAATCGATTTAGACATTGGTTGTAAACAAAGTGTGCTGTCAGTTAATGATCGAAGCCTTTAGTTGACGAAGTGAATACCTTGAAAATAAAACAGATCTAACTATTATGAGATCCACAAGGCAAAGTAAAGTTTTTAGCTGATTTAAATTTATTGGTACTATCTCTAGTAACCTTTTTATCATAGGCACAAAAATATGTATAAACGTGCTCGATACATAAACAATTGAGCATTTCACTCCAACCAAGAATCGCAATTGCTCTATGAATGTCCGGAAGAACTAGGCACATTGTCTCTTCAAATCCATTCACAAATAATATTCAATTCTGGTATAATTTTATATCCTCTTCATGAAAACAATACAAAAGGACTGTACAGCACTCTTATATCCTCGCCTAAGTTTTCCAGTTGTTTTAGAACAACACATTTTAAAAATATATCCTTACATACCAAAACAGTTTCTGTACACTTTCATAACACCTTTCTATACACTATTACATTAAAAATTATGGAAACATCTTTCATTTAAGCGGACATTCAAACAATAGGAAGGTGGTCGAAGTTAAATATTAATATAAGGTGAAGAAGACAAAGTATTATTAATATTAATGAATAGTCAAAAGCAGCTATTGAAACACTGAGTTCTTGAGTAATCTGTTCTAAAATGGTTCGAGAATGCCTGAAAGGATTTTGATGAACTAGACAAGATCAATACTATCCTCCTTCGTGGCTTCCAGAACACACTGGTGTACATGGAAATGAAAAGAATATAAACCAGCAAACAACAGTTGTCATAACACTGTTGTAAAAATGGACACCTCCAAAAGCTCAAACAAGTGGAGAAGGAGAAATGTAGATTCTGTGGAATGGATGCTTGCGGAATGCTTGAAACTACAGAGGCCCAGTGCAGTCCTCGTACTTGAAATGAAGCCAGCGGATAATCTAAAATTATTTCTTTCAAGGAATGGGACTAAAGAAAATACTAGTCTCTGAAACGTTCAACAGAAACTGTTTCAACTGAAGCAATGACCGTGAATCATAAAGATAAGCCACAGTTGTCCTTATTTAGATTTGAAGAGATTCCAAATATTTTTACTCCTTACTTTCGTATACCCCTGTATACAAAATATCATAGATACATCTTCGTTGATTTTTTTTAATAATGCTCCATTATCTGATAGTATGTATTTCAAACTTCAGCTTAAAATTCCTATTATTACGTGGCACTGCTCCGTCAACAGTCGTCATCGAAATGGTTGCGGGCACCCGGTAAGCCGGGTAGAGGCCGGAGAAAAATACATACCGATAATTCGGCGCCGTGCTCCGGCCACTCATCGGCCGTGCCACGGACTTTGCCCGGTCGACTATGAATTGGTTCATAAAAAAGCATACTTCATATGTGTGACCGTGTCCCGCCCGGGGCACGGCCCGGTCTCGGCACGGTGTAACGTGAATAATCCTTAAAAGTGTCCAACTGACCGTCAGTTTTATAAACAGAGTAATGAAAAAGCGAAACCTGCTCGTCTATTGGCTTGCTGAATGGGTAACGTCACAAGGATAATTAACCTAACTTAACCTAAATGGGACAATTGTTACTCTTATTATATTCCGGGGAAGTTGGAACCAAAACATCAAATGATAGTCGTGTAAAGACTCCAATTTCAAGTCTCTACGGTTTGCTTTCAAGCTACGTCGCAAGCTCCAGCGGAATTTATTCGAGACTTTAGAAAAATGATTGGGGTCAAGATGTTTTCGATTAGGGTAGATTTTTCAACCTCACTTCCCCGGACTATTAATTGACTTCCTTTGAAGAAAATTCCTCTAGAAAATATTGAAAGGATTATAAAATTTGAATCCAAACCAATCCTGATACAAGATTCCTTCACCATTCACCATTCACCATATAATAAATATGACAACACCAAAAAAAATTTTTTTATTGATAACTCGTATATTTAGAATCTGCTTCTTACAGAGCATTAAGTAAATGTGTTGGTTGAGTAGGCTTGGAAGGGAAACACTCATTTTTTGTAGTCTTCTCGCATCAGGTCCATTGTTGTACAGTTCTTCAATTAGGCGGTTCATGGTTGATGATTTGGTCCCTATAGCTGGTGGCTATTTTTTGAATTTCTTTCGTTGCAAAAGAAATGTTTAGATCAGTATGGAGAGTTCTATTGCTGATATACCATGGTGCATCTACGATTGATCTGAGTGCCTTAGACTGAAATCGTTGTATTGTTTTGATTCTGTTTGGTCTAGCACATCCCCAAAGCTGTACTCCATATGACCAAATTGGTTTTAAGATAGCTTTATATAGAAGAATCTTGTAGTTTAACGACAGTTTTGATTTACGGCCGAGCAGCCAGTACATGTGTCGAAACTTGATGTCCAACTGTCGACGTTTGGTTTCGATGTGTGTCTTCCATGTAAGTTGTCGATCTAAGTGCAGCCCAAGGTACTTTGCTTCGGTTTTGACACGAATAGGTATATTATTCATTGTTAGGGGTGGGCAGTTGCCATGTCGAGTTGTAAATGTAACTTGTACCGATTTGGTTTGGTTGAATTTTGTTCTCCATCTACTGTACCAGTCATTGAGGAGGTTAAGGTGTCGCTGGAGGTTTTCTGAAGCTCTATCTGGGTTTTCATCTACTAATAGTACTGCTACGTCATCAGCAAAAGATGCTGTAGTAGTGTTTACGGTTTCGGGTATAAATAAGGAAAATCAGTGGTCCGAGAACGCTACCTTGGGGAACGCCGGATTTAATTGGGTTGATGGTGGATTGAGTGTCTTCGTGTTTAACGGAGAAATTTCTATCTGTTTAGTAGGATTTGAGGAGCAGGTAAAAGTTATGGGAAAGGGCCAAAATAAATGAACATTTAATCGTCTCACAATTAGTTTTACTGGCTCACTGTATATCTTATAATATTTTTTCTACGCTTGCTAAATTCGTATTAGTATTTATTTATTAACTGTTAATTTTTTTTGCACACTCTATCTAATAAATAACAACCGAGTTCGAAGTCCCCATTTATTATTATTACTCTTCAGCAATTTGAAAATTGAACCTAGTAATTATTGTACTCCATCGATACAGACTAAAACTAGTCCCCGTATTGATAATAAATGTTTAAATATGAAGCAATAATTGACCATATGTAATATGGGGATAATTTAAAATACGATTCTACAGAACAGGAATAAAATAATTGCAGCGACAGATAATTTCCAAAATTTAATATGCATTGTAAAACGATTTACTACATAAAACCAGTTTGTTGTTTTGTATGTCAAATATGTTAATAGGGGTCGAATACAGGTAAACACTATTTTACATAAAATTATATAAGAGCCAATAATAAGTTTGAATTAAATTGTAAATAATAATTCCAAAATCGACCTTAAAGAATATTATAACAGCTTTTAAGCATGATTTTCCTTCAAATAGCCGGAGAACAAAAAAGGGAAGAAGCTGTAGCTGAAGCAGTTTTGTTTAGCTTTATTCACATGACTTTTATAAATTCACCTGTTGATAAATTCATTCAGGTGAGTCAGAGAATAAAAAGTCGCCTGGCTGATAATTTACGGTTTACTGTTGAACGTTATGTAATATAAAATAATTTTGTTTCGTCCAGATTTTGTTTCGTGTTAAAATAATAAGGTTAACGGTATCGTGTATAAGAAGATTTGTGATCATATCACTGCGATAAAGTATACGAGCAAGGTCGAAAAAACGGTATTACCTCGATTTTTTACATTTATTTATTACGCAAACAAACTAAAAATGTTTATATTTTATAACGGATAATTTATAGAGTTAATCTGAATACAATTTTTATCACAACCTGACATGTATGTATATATAACAAAATCTCCAAACTTAAAACGGATCCCCTTTTCTACAATAAAAAATATTTTCGTATTTATTCAAGTATTAGCATGACATATTCTACCATAAAATCTATAATTAGTATGCGTTTTGAACTCACCAATAACAAAATATTGTTATAGTATATTTCAATGAAAATTTCACACCACTACTTTTTAACCAATAACATAAGATTCCTTAATTTTGACTAGTTACCATGACAACTAAAAAAATTTCCGGAAATATTTTCGACGCGCCACGATATTTAAATGGACATTTTGTCACAGTTGAAAAGATAAACATATATGGTCTAAAATCATTAAATAATGTAGATTTATCTGTGAATAATGCAAAATTTCTGTTCTAATTACTTGTTGATTTTCATTATCATATTGCGACACTTATTAAACTCGACATACAAATGTTTTAAACTACAGTAAAAGTCACGAATGTTTCTCGTTACATCATTATTCCCTGAATGTATCAAAGACACTCTAATTTTATGTGGATATCACTGACAGGTACAAGGTACATTACCAGAAATACATGCCGAACCCTCTAAAAATGATGCGCCGCTGGTGAAAAGTGTCTTATTGATTTGATTCGAATGTTTATGAGTTATGACGTAACGAGAAACATTCGTGAATTTTACCATAGTAATTATTATTAAGCTTTGTGACAGAACCGGTTAAACAAAAATGACAAATCAACAAATGTCAATAACAACAATACCCTGTCCAACTTGACAAGCAGAGACATTAATTTAAAATGTCAGGTTGGATTCTTTTTTCCAAATTAAGGTTTAAAATTTTCTTACCGAATACTACGTAAGCTTAGATTATTTCCGGAAATTTTCTTCCGGGCACGAATATTTTAATTTTCAAAATATTCGTGCTCTCAATAAAATTTCCGGAAATAATTTCAAAAGTCTAAGCTTTTCCGGATATATTTATTGTGATCAGAAACTGTAATGAGTGTGGAGCAATCTACATATCACAAATATGTTTAAGGTGGGTTTCAACAGGAACAACGAAATATCCAATAGGAAAATAATGATGAAATTTGCTAGAACACTACAAAGACACCAAAAATAATCAAACAGGTTGCTCTGGAAACGAAACTGCTATTATTTTCTAGTAGAAGCGACAATCTTCTGAATATTTTCCTTATATTTATCATATCCACGTATGCATACACTATACAGAACCAGACACTAGCAATTTGCCAACGATACAGTCTAATATATTAGGAAAATCTATTCACTTTCCCAAACCATTGTTTTTCCTAGTTTTCAGATGACATTTCCTATTTGAATATAATATATATCCGATACAGTTTCAACCAGACTAAAGAATATTTTTTATTAGCCTTCTCCGCCGCCTATGATAGCCGATGGTCATGTCTACTCATCCGTCGGTACAGTTTGATATATGATAGTTATTAACCCGTACATTATGCTGGAACATGGCGGCTATTAACTGAAGCCGTGTACGTTGACGTCGTTCTATTAGTTTGTTGGTTTGTTGGGAGTGCGGAAAACTCCCCGGGGGGTATTCAGTGGGCGACAATACCTGAAATTTAAATTGAGACTATCCACTACGTTGCGTAGTACAATCCATGAACTCGTCGTTAATCAAACAAGGGATATTTATTGATGTTTTTGTAGAACAATTAAATCGATTTATTATTTTTTGCACTGATGTTATTTCCATCCTAATGTTTTAATGTTTCTCTACGCCCAATATTAACAACGTAATTTACTTTTTCTACAAACGTCAACAAATTTTTGCGCATTGACAACAATATGCGAAGTGACACTTTTTTTCGGATTCTTACGTCACCATGACACCGTGCGCGATATACTTCACACACTGTATGTAAATTAATAAGACTTTTGTATTTGAATCTTTGAAAAAATGAAGCAAAACTATTTTTTTAAATTAATATTCATAATATTAACATTAATCTTACAACCAGTACACGAACTAATATTTATTCCTAAACCAGATAATTCAGGTTCAGCTCGGGATATTGGGGGTTGAAACACTATTAATTTTTGAGGTAGAGGTAATACCTTGTGATCCTGAAATTTCACAATCTAAAATTTTTTTCAATATTTGAATCTTATTATTGATAGAATCTTCGTTTGTAGAAAAAATATTGTTTGCATCTCGTGCGCGAACTACTTTGGTGGTCTCGAATAATTCAATTCTCGGTCACCAAAGTTGCATTTCGCGCACTAGATACAAAAATAACTATTATTGTACTCGCTATTTTGTAAATTGATTTTATTAAAATATTCTTGTGTTTGCTAGTTTTGTCAGTTTTGTTTGGTTTAAAAACGGTGATTGTAGAACTGTTAAATGGTTAGAAACCAACAGCAAACAATTTATTAACAAGACAGTGTCTATGCTAAACTAAATTATAAAGGGAGTCGTTTAAACGCTGTCATGGCGTTTGTGTGTATATACAAACGGTCGAAAGTGGCATTCAAATTGGATGCCATGTAATAAAAGATCAACCTAAGCTATTAACTAGAGACTAGGATATATTATAACGTTGGCAAGACACGCAATGCGAAATACTATATCACTTTAAATACCATGCAGTTCACTTTACAAGGATATACAATACTCCCGTTAGATATTCCTACTGGATAGGTAGGTAGGGGGGAAGGAAAACCCTTTGATATGCGGAATACTGTTTGGTTGATACTAGAATTAAGGTCATCTTATGAAACTTTTTTGAAAAAATTGCCTCAAATATTGTTAAATAGAGAATGGACAACATTATGATTGAAATAGCAGAAAAGACAGAATCGGGCATCAAAAAGATAAATTGGTAAACTGTTTTATACCAAACATTTTATTTACATTTGGAGATCAACTCTTGTCAAAAAGTATCTGATACCTTTTCGTTGTGGAATCAATAGTTTTAAGTACGGATAGTTCAAAAAAATTTAAAACTAAGTTTTCAAAAATCGTATCCCTGAAAAACTTTTTTTTTAAAAGGCTGGACCAATAATGTAAAATAGTTATTTATGATATAAGTGCTAAAAGTGATATTTTATTTTGTGAGAAGGGAAGTTTGGGACACGACGCAGAAGTCGAAATAAAATAAAATCACTTTTAGCAGGTATATCATACACTATTTTTTCTAAAAACACCATTAAAAGTCCAAATTAACGCATATTTTACATAATTGATAAAATAATAGCCTCGAGATTATCAGTTTTGAATCCAATTTCATCTAATCTATTCATGAAACAAGTTGCCAAGGTAAACAAAAACCGAATTTGTTGACTTGTCTTTACTCACCACTGACGTCAATAAATCACGAATTATTCTTTCTCGTTTCTTCGTTTTTCGATGGAAAGTGATCAAGAATAGTTATTTGTATGCTTAGGCCGCGAAATACTTTTTTAACGTACCGAAAGAACAGTTATCGCCGAGGCCGTTTGCGGCCGAGGCAAGATAATCTTGAGGTCGTTAAAAAGTTTCGCGGCCATGGCATACACACTATTTTTCGTGCAATGGTTAAAATTATTAAACTAGACAATTTTAAATAAATATATCATTGCTTTAAAATCAACAGCAGTTAAATTTATTAGTTTCAATATATACAAAATATTTTGACAGTTCTTGCTTCAACTTCTGGAGTAAATATAAGTAATAATACAAACTGTACAATTAATGTTAATATTCATCCTAAATAATATAAGTACTGATGTATTTGTTGGTATTCAATAAAAAATAATCCTTGTCTTTGTAGTATTTTAGAAATGTCAAATTTGGAAGTGATATTCAAATTTGGAAGTGACGTTTGGTTTCGCAGCCGTTGCTATGGGTAACGGCCGCGAAATTGAATTTCGCGGACTGTGTTGAGAACTCGAAATACTGACTTCGCGTCCGATTGCACGAAAAATGAATTTCTACCGCCGGAAAATTGAAGAAGCTGCCAATAAAGCTGCTTTTGAATTAATACCTAGTAAGTCAGTACGAGTTTTTATACGATCGTTTCTTGAAACGGTGTGATCTGAAAAAGTCAGTGGCAAGGAGGCCAGTGAAAAAGTGCTTCTTGCATACTTTGAAGAAGAGTCCAAAATATGGAAATCGTCAACGCTTCGAATTACTGTTAAAGTCGGTGATGAACATAAATAATCATGACATAAGAAGATATTACAATTTTGTCCAAAACTTCGGCGGATACCCTGGTATAGTTGACGTAAAAGATATAGTGCGAACTTAAAGTTGCCGGCTTTTTGTTTGACTCTAAGACTAAGAGTATATAATTATTTAAAATGCTTACTTAGTTGACGATAAATTCGTTTAATGTTATAATTTCAACTAAAAATCGTTGATAGTTATTTAATAAACTAGTTTGTTAATGAAGGCGATTAATAAACGAAACTGTTTAAAGCACGAACGAGCAATATCTATTTTTGAGAGAGGGTTGCAGGTGTTCTCTTTAGTCGGTGGTCTGACATCAAGAAAGTGTGTTTTTGTGTGAAAATTGTAAGTGAGTATACATATATTTATGAGCAATTATCTATTTGGACGAAACTCGGTATGATACACACGATACGGTAAAGAAAGGATAGAGTGATGGGTCAAAATACAAATACAAAATAGAATTATGTTTGGTAAGTAGACGAAGATAATATTAATACCTTTCAGAGTTTAGCTCCGCAATATAACTTAAAGGGGATATACGATTAGATAGCTGGCACTATATCTTTTACGTCAACTACACAAGCTTCACCAAAATAAATTCTGTTACATCTACCAATGAGACTGGCCATGGGGTTCCTTATTATAATTGTAGTGCGTTTAATTGAATACACACTTCATTTTGAATTATGTTTTTATATTTTTTCATAAAAATAAATCAATTTTAGCGCTAGTGCTAAAAGTATTTTACTTATAACACCAGTGTCATAAAATGGCATTTTAGACACTGACAGCATGCGTTAAAAATTATACTTTTACTGACGTTTGTAGAATATAGCTATTTGTGTGTCAAGAGCAGAAAGTAGTACTTTGGTAGCCGAGACAGAAAGTTGCAATCTGTCGAAACTACCAAAAGACTCTCTGCTCTAAATACACAAGATTTTTTCTACTATCACACCAAAATTAACTACTATGGTTTATTTACGATAAAAAGACGATGACATCATTTTTAGTTACTTTCCTGCATATCAGAATAAATATAAATTCACCAGCCTTAAATACAATTTATACTTAACGGCCAGGGCAATTTACAGCTTGCAGGTTGGCAAAACTTCAAGACGTTGTCAGAATTCAGCAGTTTTGAGACAATTGAGGTTAGGTTTAGCATGTCATTTATTGTTGTTTATTGACGTCGATCATACGTGAATAATACCCTTTACTTTAACTATTATTTAAAAAATACTCTTGCCGTTATGAAGCTACAATATCACTGAGTAACCTAAGCTATAATTATTACTAGAAAAAATTAGAGACCCTTAGAAATCACTATTAAAACCAATCCAGCCATGGAGACTAGATATAAGGAGCACAAACTCTATATAAAAAGTGTCCGTCGAAATTAGGAAGATTGTGGTGGCGCTGGGGAGGCTAGCGATTAAAATCATGTTTGACGTGTTAAATTTTAGGTTACCTATATAAATGGAGGGTTTGTTTATTTTCATTCGGTTACCTTTTATGCTTGGTTTTAGCAAATTTCAAGGAAAAAATAAGTATTTCCCGTAGCTGGTGCTATGTTTGGTTAAAGGTAAGTTTCTTCAATATCATTATATAGGCAATTGTGTTGCAAAATGGTAATGAAAACAATAAACCTAACCCGATAGTCCTACATCAACCACTTACTGTTGCTCGAAAATAAGACAGGGGCTGGGGTGTGTAATTTTTTTTAGTTTTAACTTTACTTCTAGTTGGACAACTTTTCACGAGACACGTTTTTCACATTGTTAATTTTTATAAAAAATTCTATAAAATAAACACTATTTTCATTTTTTGTTAGGTTAACTTGTTCAGCAAACTTCACTCTGTAATTTTAATCGCTAGCTACTCTCGCGTCATCTACTATTTGTACCTTACCGCTGGACACTTTTTCGAGATTTTTCCTATACAAGTTTGTGCTCCTTATATCTAGTCTCCATGAATCCAGCCTTTGAGATATAAACAAACACATTTGAAGTACAGGCGAATAAAAAAGAGGACCTATCACATTGACCTTTCCAGTTTCCTTTGAATAAAGAAAAAATCTTCATGCTGGCAACATCACAAAATTTTGTGTTGCAACGTCATCGTCTTTTTATCAACAGTAAAAACACAAGAGCTTTTTTTTATCGGATAAATTTCTCTTTGCAACAAAACAGTTTTGCCAATCACTAATTTTATCTAATGTCAGTTTTTCGAGCAAATTTAGTGATTGGCAAAACTTTGAGTTAAAGAGAAATTTATCTGATAAAAGAAAAGCTCGAGTGTTTTTTGGCAAGATAAATTAACGACAGAATATATGGATGAACAACAACAATAATTATCTTTAATACAACAAAGTTAAATAATTACCACACCGATTCAAAATAAAAGCACTATATGTTTAAAATTCAAAAATCTGACAGACTAATTGACAGTTTTTGCAGTTTTGCCAACACTTAATTGCTGTGAAACTATAAGTAACCAAACTTGCGACCCACTGTCATTGTGTAAAAGTGACGTCCGCTTACTAGATATTGAGGAAGAGAAGTCAAAGTGACAATAACATTTTCAGGTATATGACATTTTAACATTGGAGTTTATTTATCGTAAATAAATCATAGCTCTCTTTTATCTAAAAATAAAATTAGGCGTGCGCCAAAGTTACTTTCTGCTCAAGAGCGCCAATAATGTCAAATTATGACAGCACGCGGAAAACATCAACTTTGCAGTTGCTTTTCAAGGCACAAAAGGCGACTTTGGATAGTGATAGTAGAAAAAAGTCTTTATTTGTAATATTTTTCGTTGTAGGGTTTGGATTTAAAACAGTTGTGAAGTCTTGATCTTGAATTAGTTGAACATGTAAGAGCTCACATTCTGCCATTAAAAGCAGCTTTACGTTTTCTTTGCATGGTGCAGCTTGTGTCTCTACAATTGGAAAAAGCAATTGTAATTCAAAAAGTAATTGTATTTAGAGAATTTGAATAGCTAACTAACTTTCTATCACCTTCACACGCCTTTAAAATTCAAATTAAATCAGTGTAGAATTACTTAAAAAGGTCTTAAATTACAACCTAACAGACTTAATTATTTCAACGAAAAAAAAAAATGTGTCTTCAAGGTTTTTGTCAACCACTGTATTATTATTAAATAAATTAATAGACCGTTTTACTATAATTAAAAGATTGATGTACCTCGTTCAAACGTGGTAGTTAAGTCGATTTGCAAAATACGTTTACAAAACCAGATTTACAATTTAAATTAATTGTCGTTTATTCAGTACCGGTAGTTAACAAGACAGTTTAAATATTTGTGAAGTAATTAGCTGGTTTTTTTTTACTTTAAGTTAATTAATTGTTGGGTAAATATTGAGCATTTGAATAACAAAAAATAGTACATTCATAGACAGTAGCAAGTAAAAAGGCTTTTTCCGCCTACGTTGCCAGAAAACCAATCGTATGAATACCAAAAATAGGGCGGAAAATTCGTAACGCAACAATTTTTCACCATCTGTCACTTGTAATTTTGACGTTTCACAAGAATTTTTTAATTGAACGTCCGTGTATGTCAGAGTATTTTTTCTACTATCACTATCGAAAGTCGTCTTTTGTGCCGTGAAAAGCAACTGCAAAGTTGATGTTTTCCGCGAGCTGTCATAATTTGACATTATTGGCGCTCTTAAGCAGAAAGTAACTTTGGCGCACGCTTAATTTTATTTATAGATAAAAGAGAGCTAGTAGTTAATTTTAGTGTGATAGTAGAAAAAATCTTGTGTGTATTTAGAGCAGAAAGTCTTTTGGTAGTTTCGACAGATTGCCAACTTTCTGTCTCGACTACCAAAGTACTACTTTCTGCTCTTGATACATAAATGGCTATTGTTATATTTTCAATTTTTTTGGTTTATTTGGTAGGCGAAAAACAGTTGTGTGTCACACATGCAGGAAACGCTTTAGCAGCTCTCAACTATCAGCTGCCCTCGCTCGTGCATCTAATAGTCTTGGGCTGCTAAAGCTCACTTCCTGTAGTGTTTTTCAGGTCGAGACAAGCAGATTTCAGGGAGAGCCGTAGCACAGTGTGGCCGATTGAAAAAAAAATGGAAACAATCTCTGCTTCACTCGAAGTCGGCACAAACATCAATTCAAAAATAGATGAAAATGTTCCTCTCGGTCTGTACTTTCAGGAACCGTTTCCCTTGCACCGACCCTCAACCACAGTGTGGTGGTACAAGGCCACCGAAAACCACCCCCTCCAAGAAATTGACTAAATTTTCTACTAAAAAGCTGTGAAAACCAATCTTACGTTCTTGGAATTAGTTTTAAATGATTTTAATGATCAAAATACGTTGAAGTGCTATACAAGGGTGCAGTTAAAATTCATTCTAGCCCTATAACAACCCTTAATTAAGGGTTGAAAACTGAAAAAAATATACTTCGAGTGGTAAAGCGATTTTCGAAGTTTGACCTTGACAAATATTTTTCTACACCACTCTACAGTTCGCCAAAATACCCCTCGAATCATTTCCACACCCACAACTACCCTTAACTAAGGGTTGAAATCGGAAAAAAATCATCTCGCCTGTAATTACATCTTTTCATAATGAAACCTCTTGAAACAGTATTTATATATTTGAATTGTCAGGTGAAAAGTCCCTAACTCAATTACAACCCTGAATTTACCCCAAATGAGGGGTCGAATATTAAAAAAAAATTAGCAGTGTACAATTATTTAAAAATTCCGCTTGATTTCAAACCTTGGTTGAAGCTATGATTTTGAAAATTACATTCGATTTTTTTCAAGTCTCAATAAATTTGTACTGAGATGTATGACAATTCTGACGATAGTGATTGAAATCGACGATTGAAGTGCAAGAATATATAATTTGATAATATATTTATAATATTTATGATTCAAAATCAAATTAACTTGTAACTATTTAACTTTCTCAATTAAGGGTAGTTGTGGGGGTGGAAATGATTCGAGGGGTATTTTGGCGAACTGTAGTGTGGAAAGATATTTGTCAATTTTAAACTAGAAAAATCGCGTAATTGTAGGTAGAACGAATTTTTTCCGATTTCAACCCTTAGTTAAGGGTAGTTGTGGGGGTGGAAATGATTCGATGGGTATTTTGGCGAATTGTAGAGTGGTGCGGGAAAATATTTGTCAATTTTAAACTAGAAAAATCGCGTAATTGTAGGTAAAACGAATTTTTTCCGATTTCAACCTTTAGTTAAGGGTAGTTGTGGGGGTGGAAATGATTCGAGGGGTATTTTGGCGAATTGTAGAGTGGTGCGGGAAAATATTTGTCAATTTTAAACTAGAAAAATCGCGTAATTGTAGGTAAAACGAATTTTTTCCGATTTCAACCTTTAGTTAAGGGTAGTTGTGGGGGTGGAAATGATTCGAGGGGTATTTTGGCGAATTGTAGAGTGGTGCGTGAAAATATTTGTCAATTTTAAACTAGAAAAATCGCGTAATTGTAGGTAAAACGAATTTTTTCCGATTTCAACCCTTAATTAAGGGTAGTTGTGGGGGTGGAAATGATTCGAGGGGTATTTTGGCGAATTGTAGAGTGGTGCGGGAAAATATTTGTCAATTTTAAACTAGAAAAATCGCGTAATTGTAGGTAAAACGAATTTTTTCCGATTTCAACCTTTAGTTAAGGGTAGTTGTGGGGGTGGAAATGATTCGAGGGGTATTTTGGCGAATTGTAGAGTGGTGCGGGAAAATATTTGTCAATTTTAAACTAGAAAAATCGCGTAATTGTAGGTAGAACGAATTTTTTCCGATTTCAACCCTTAGTTAAGGGTAGTTGTGGGGGTGGAAATGATTCGAGGGGTATTTTGGCGAACTGTAGAGTGGTGTAGAAAAATATTTGTCAAAGTCAAACTTCGAAAATCGCTTTACCACTCGAAGTATATTTTTTTCAGTTTTCAACCCTTAATTAAGGGTTGTTATAGGGCTAGAATGAATTTTAACTGCACCCTTGTATAGCACTTCAACGTATTTTGATCATTAAAATAATTTAAAACTAATTCCAAGAACGTAAGATTGGTTTTCACAGCTTTTTAGTAGAAAATTTAGTCAATTTCTTGGAGGGGGTGGTTTTCGGTGGCCATGTACCACCACACTGTGGTTGAGGGTCGGTGCAAGGGAAACATTTCCTGAAAGTACAGACCGAGAGGAACATTTTCATCTATTTTTGAATTGATGTTTGTGCCGACTTCGAGTGAAGCAGAGATTGTTTCCATTTTTTTTTCAATCGGCCACACTGTGCGTAGGCGAGTCCTGGAAGCTTGTAGAGACCTGAAAAACACTAATTTCCGGGTGCGTGACGTACAATATTTTTTTTAAGACAGATACTTCGATATACATTTAATTCTTTATCGGATAATTCAAAATCTGAATTCATATTATTGTTAAATTTGCGCACTCGCGAATTAAGTTTGACATGAACGACAAATTAAAAATCAACGAACTGTGATCACTCGACAATATATCGAAACGTTGTTGTCATAGTAACGAAATCAAGGTAGATTGTTATACATATGATTTTTCCGCCTCCCTCAAATTAGAACATTTTTAAATAATTTATTTATGAAACTAACAAACCAACTTTTGCTCCCTACAATGAGGCCAGGAAATGTATACTTTGTAGGCGGATAGAGGTAGGCGGAAAAAACTATTTCCGTCTACCTCTATCTAAATTATACATTTCCTGGCCTCATTATAGGCCTCTGTATAGTTTATACCTATAGTTAATCATTTTCTTGTAATATTGCACTGGAAAAGTCGCCGGAGCCCCTTGTATATGGAAATGTTTCAATCGTATTTTTTTTAGTCAACATTTAACGCCTTTCAACATTCTTTCTTGACCAAAGACATTAAATATTTACCTACAAAGCATTTATTACACTCCAAATTATTTTTTTTTATTGTCGAGTACCATAAAAAATGGAGTGTTGAAATATTTCTCGAAGCAGGCATAACAACACGACATATGAATCTCGTTTCCGAGTAAACCAATACTGACATTTAATGACTTGTTAAGGTCACCCATAATAAAATTTTCGGAGAAACCGCACACTGATCTTTCTGACGAAAACATTATACAGTGTAATTGATTAGCTTATCAAAAAATAGCTATAAAAAAACTGTCTGTGTTATGTGTGGTCTTCTAATGTATTACACACATCCCGCAATGTGTTTTAAATATAAGATTTGTTGAACGAGTATATTTATAAATAACAAGAAAATACGGGGTATTGAATTTAAAAGCTGTAATGCTTTTTGTTCCAACTCTTTGTTTGAACAAGAAGAAAGTAAATGAACACAAAACGTAAATTATTGAAGACATGGAAACTGGAATGGAAAAACTAGGGTTGTTACCCAATGATCATGTGCTGGAGTTACAAAATTGTAGCTATGAGGAATGGGATTCCAACACCATCACAAGACTTGGAAAGAATGTAATTTAACTGTAAACAGATGTCTCTAGAGCAATAGAAAGGACTAGAACAGGACTATGGCCACGAACCAAAGCACTGAGCTGTTGTGTAATCAGTTCCAAAATGGTGTGGGAATGCCTAAGCAAACTCAATGAACTAGGCAAGAATATAGTAACCTTACTGTGGATTCCAGGACACACTGGTATAGAAGGAAATGAAATATCAGATGAACTAGCAAAGAGAAGGACTGAAAAACCTTTTTGGGGGCCGGAACCCTATTGCGGTATGTAATATTGAAAGAAATAGGCAAAGCCGAAGAAAAGAGAAGATCTGACCGTTGGAAATATCTAGTAGGGCTTATACAATCAAATATTCTGATGGGTGGCAACAACCCGTTGAGATCAAATGGACGAATAAGTTAAAGTAAAACTGCACTAAGAGTTTTAACAGGGATCCTAGAGCACAAAATAGTGGAGGAAGAAGAATGTAGATTCTGTGACATGGAAGAAGAAACCTCCATACACATACTTGCGAATTACACCGCAATTAAGAATCCTAGGGTACAGCACCTAAAATTCCTCAGGGAAATAGGACTAAAGGAGCTAGTAGTCTCTGAGACGTTCCACAGGAACTAAGTAGAAGTAAGGGGGCACAATAGATCTTTCAGGTTGCAGTGAATGTCACCCCATCATACATACATACATAGCCAAGAACCTTACCTGAAAACTATGGGATAACCACGGAATTTTTTGCGGTATTGTATTGGAAGAAATAGACAATGGGCAATGACGACAAAATATGATCTGACTATCTGACTATTTTTTTTTTCGACTTTGTTGGACACTTAGACATCTTACAGGGCGTATTAATTTGTACGAATCAATTTTGCGATTTAAGTGTAAAGATAACTTAAGTCATTTTTGTAGAAAAACGAGGCTTGTTATATGCAACACTCAAAAGCCAACCATCGTACATACATGTAGATATTACAAATAAAGGGTCGAGGTTGAGTTGTCTCCCATTCAGTTGAGGTATACTTTTTTCAATTCCACGAAACTCTTTAAATGTTAGCATTATCGACCAAATACCGTAGAAAATAATAGACTGACAAAATATAAGCAATAGTAAGTGGAAAACTAGCGGCTGTAAGTGATTTCAATGAGCGCCTCAAGAAATTAATTCGCAAAAAATTAGATTCAGAGACAATAACGACTGAAGATGTGATACGCGTAAGAAAAAATGTACATCAAATAAGATCGAAAAAGCTGCCAAAGATACTGAATTCTCGTGATGAGCTTCTCAACGTGAAAAATAAATGGGAAGATTTCATCATTAAAAACGACGAAATAAATAATATAATAATCTTTTCCTGTAAAACTATTGATTAGTAGGGCCTAATTGTTACAGATGGTGTTAAGTACGGAGGAGAAAGTGTTTCTGGTAGAGCATTATTTTCGCTCATACGGAATCCGCCGATGTAATGGTGCAAGTCTGCGATACGTGTGTGATCAATTCACACAACGGTTTAATAAACGTTCTCCAAGTAATGCTGTAATTTTGAAGGTTATTGAGAAATTCAAAAACACGGGTAATGTTTTCTGCCAACGAAAAGAAAACTCGGGGCGTCCCAGGACAGTTAACGACAACAATAATCGTGAACGTGTTTTTGAGCGAATCTTAGAAAATCCGAAAGACAAGGACAGCGTTGCATCTTGGCTTAAAAAGAACTTGCAAGGAATCCTGAAGGAGCTGAGTGCATTTTGGTATGTGATTCAGGGATTATCGCAGTAGAATGGAATATTGCGCCAGAATTCTTGCGACAAAGCACATTTGTAATTGTCAGGTCATGTAAATCATCGCACAAATCGATTTCTGAGCTTTGCCAGACCAGATGTGGTTCAAGACGGTCCTTTACATAGTGCAAAAGTGAGTGCCTGGTGCGCAGTTTCGGGACACGGAATCATTGGTCCGTACTTTATCAAAGAGAATGGTAGGCAAGTTACACTCAATCAACAGAGGTGCATACAAATTTGAACACGCTTTATCCCTGATCCACGTCAATTCTATCGTGCACGTAATTTGGCACCATATTTTTCCAGCAGGACGCTTGCCATATTGCTACTGCAGTTCGTAAATTTCTTCAGGAACATTTTCCAATGTAATAAAGTGTCAATAATATGTACTTCTTGAAACAAAATAATTACAAGTTCAGTACTGTTTATTTCGGGCTATACTCTATTATAATGGTACAATTTATCAATTCTTCAAGATTGAGTTTCACTATAACGGGAGACAAGTAGACCCTTTCCCGGAGACAACTCGATCCTTTTAAAAATCTCCCCAAATAAAGGGATAGCATAGCTTGTGTTACTTCATAAATTAAAAATTCATCCGGAAATATTAATGATTGTCATCATGACTGAAGTAAATGTAAAACTTGTCTATACAAACATGTTCGTTAATTGTATTCTATCAACATTCGACAGAAGCACAATGCGGCAATTTTAATGCCGTTTCTCATCATCTGATGTATTTAGTGTATCCGATATTGACAGACAGGATAACAAATAACAATTACCACAAAGGAGTAAGAGAACAATGCAATTAACAATTACCTTTCTCGATCGAATAAATTTGTCGGTCGATCGGAAATACAAAGACTTCTTTGAATGCGGCATGCAGATTGACAAAACTTTTTTTCTCATTCATATATTATAAACGTTCGCAAATCGCTTGTTCATTGAGACCAAAGATACTTTTTCATTATATAAATAGTGTATTAAAAAAAAAACACTACTAAGAATTGTTTTTCACTTAAAAATCATTATCATAGTAATTACGGTAAAATACCAGTTATACCAGATTAAAATTGAAAATTCCTACCCGGTAATTAAGTGAGTCTAGTTTGTTAATTAAGTTCCTTCGACATGTTGAACTATCGAAAAATGAACATCTTTGTTGTGTTAAGTTCACCTAGGCTAGGTTGAATAGCCACGGCCAGGAGACGTCTGTCAGGTCAGGGACTCCCGAATGATGAGTATAGTTTGTTTGTACTTTTATAAAGTTCAAGTATATTCTAGTGTCTCTATAACAACAATCTTCAACATCAGTACCGACAGAAGAATCAATCTTAATTCACTTCAATCATATTGTGAGTGGATAACAAACTCATCTTGAATTGGATTTAGAAGAAGTATGAGACTTTTTTTTCAATTCCATGCTTGTGTTGCACTTGGTATACCAGACTATAAGAAGCTTTACAGCGCCTATACTACCTTTTCAACATTGACGAACAATAGAAATGAATTTAAATAAAAGGTAACAACTAGGGTAGAACTTGAGTGAAGATGGAAGATAATATTAAAAAAATTGAAAACTTACGCTAACCTAGACGGACGGTACTTGAAGGTATCCCTGTAGGTATATTTTAGTCATGTGTAACACTGTGTTGAATCTTTTGTGCTGACATCTTTCTATCTGTCATGGGTGTAGAAACCACAGATAACATACGTTGAAACCAGAGAGCGTCCAATGATTACAGGACACACTATAGTTAAGTTACTTCTCTCGCAGATGGCAGCAAGCAGTATCGAGGCAGTTAGTACGATCAGGCATATCACTAAAAATTGTAAACAATTAACAAAAATTAAAAAAACTCTGGAACGCTACCTAAACGTTAAATTAACTTTGTAGAAGTGGCGCGACATGGCACACCGCACAACTTTCATAATTATGTGATTTTATTGTATGAAACTAAACTATGAGCCCGAAACCGTAGATGTGCATGTGAAATAATTTTTTATACTGTGTCATATGACACAATTGTGTTGACACTGCATTGATACGGGAAGCAGTGTACGTGTTATTGTTTCAACACACCAAAATTTACAGTGTGTGTATCTTCAGGGTAATTTTAAAGGTATTCTTAAAAGTACCTATCTTGGCATCTTGGAACTGTATTTATCACAGCAATTTAAAAGAAAAGGAAAAGAAGATAGGAAAATATAGAATATTTAAAAAGCTTGTGACCACAGAACACAGAAACAAGTTTTATCTGTGTTCTGTGCTTGTGACTAGTGACTATCAGAGGAAGTTAGACGTTTGCGTTGCCAAAATGGAGGCGGTCGTTGACAGATGACAATTGTTTTATGGTCAGAGGAGCGTCTAAATGTAGTACTCTTTACCAACGTTGCCAAGTGTAGTCCTAAACTGAAAGGGCGCCATCGAGTATCTCCGGTGGCGCTCGGCTTTCATGCGAAGCGCCCACGGTTCTAAAGCTTTTAACCTTCTATACGATATCATTAATGTGTGCAGAGATTAGCCCAGCGTAAGTGCGCTGGGCTCCTAACACAGAGGTTTCAGGTTCGAGTCGTGTCCGAGTCAAGATATTTTTATTTTCTTATTGTTTTTTTCAAAAATTGACTAAAAATACGAAGAATTTTTCGATTCGGATTAGGGTAGGGGGTAAGGTAGGGTGGTTTTGGTTAGGTTATTATTGAAAATTATTATAATAATCTGTCAATTACACAATTCAATTTTTCGATTCGGATTAGGGTAGGGGGTAAGGTAGGGTGGTTTTGGTTAGGTTATTATTGAAAATTATTATAATAATCTGTCAATTACACAATTCAATTTTTCGATTAGGGAAAATGTATCTATGCATTCGTGAGTTTTCCTTTTTGTATGATAATTCTGTATTGTAAACTCGAACAATTTTCAGTACGTTTTGCTAAACATAATTTTAAAAATGACAAATATTGATTTCTTAACACATTGCTTTTTAATCAACTGTGATAAATATCATTATTAAAATATTTTTACTTTCCAAAACACAAACGTTTTAGTTTAGGACTACACTTGGCAACGTTGGTAAAGAGTACTACATTTAGACGCTCCTATGGTAGGGGTTGGAGAGCTAGAAGTGGCTAATGAGACGTCGACCGGAAATTAAAGAAGTATTTGCGAAATACATTTTAGAAAAGTTGAAACAGCTCGATAAAAACGTTACTACCGTCGATTTGACAATAGTATAATAATAGGTGACAGTACACGAGAGAAGTGTCGTATTTAAAGTAAAATTGAGGAAAAATCAAACATTTTTCAATCTGCTCTCGCCTCCACAGATTATAAAAAAGTAATCCTAGCATTATTTGTTGTGAGACTATTTGTTTTCTTTGTGTAGATCTAGATGAATAATAATTCTTTGTCTAACGTGTATACACAATCTTACTGCTAAAACATGCCTACTCATCCTGGTACGAGTAAAATTCTTCGAACTTTTATTACTCACAGTCGATGTTGCTTCATGGAAGTAGAATTAGAAAGGTCCATTGTAACATGATTATTTTTTATTTATTTACCACGGTGCTAGTAGTTTATAAAAAATAAATTTCGAATAAAAATGAACAGCAGACTGGAAGGATATTTATATTTTATTATTGGTGTTGTTTTCCCTTATATAAACTTTAATTTTGACCATATCAAATTACTTAACCATTGTATAATATACGTAATAACACCATCCGAAAATTATTTGCTATCTATTCCTGACCGTCTCAAAAACTAGTTTTTTTACCGCCTGATAACGTTATTTCTTTTTATTTCAGTTGGAGAATATCAACGTATGCTTATCGTTCCTCCACAGCCAGCATGTCGCCGGTATCGAGAGTGTTTCGGCGCAAGAACTGCGCGACGGCAAGTTGAAGGCCATTCTAGCGCTCTTCTTCGCTTTATCGAGGCATAAACAAGCGGCTAAATCTGGCGGTAGACATCAAGTCACCGCGCAACAGCAGCAAGAGATGACTCCAAACAGGTAGGCAACTTCGAATACGAGTATGTTATGCTAGTTGCATAAACCTAGGGAACTAAGTTGATATCGAGTACAAGGGATTTCATTGTTTTGTGAATATTTTACGAGATCTCCGCAATTATATTTTTTATATAAAACTAATTTCTTTTTATAAATATTGTTATTTAATGGTAAACACAAACATTTTCCTAATTCAGTTTCTCTTATGCGTCGTATAGTATTCCGTCGTCGGTATTTTATCAGTTAGAAAGCTTTTAAAGCAAATTAAGTTAAATACATTGCAGCAGGAAGTGCAGATGTATGTTTTAATACAAAAACTTTTACCATTTCCATTTAAAGTTGTACGGATTAGATTGTAAACAACTTCCACTTGGGTAATGTGTTTCCACCATTTTTTGCTCATTTTGAATTTATATTTCTCCATCTACGAAAATTGCGTTTACTGCCTTAGTGAATCCATTCAGTAGTTAATCATAATGCAAAAGTAATTGGTGTGTCGATAATATCTACAAAGGGTTTCGTAATTATTGCTGGTAGAATTAAACTGAGACATGTTTAATGGTCTAGGTAGGCTGTCCACACCGGAAATGTAACAGTAGATTCTGGGGCCCCAACAATAAGCTACTAACTCCTCAAATTTCTAACACGTGTACATACAATTTTCAACCTTCTTCTAGACGGCAAACAAAAACACAGTAGGTATTTCTTCTTCTTCTAATTAGTGCTTTTTAGCATATGGTATTGTAAGAGATTGTCGGCAACTACATAAAGTGGTTGATAATGGTCTTGAGCTCTTATCACACGAAAATTTACACTTTAATATGAGAACGACGAAACACAAAGTAAATAATGAACGTTTTGCGAATAATCAATTATAAAACTAACCAAACGTCATATCAAATACGAGAATTGTCGACAACAAAATCTATTTGAGACGTCGAATTAAATCCCTCGGATCTAAAAACTAAAGTTTATTATTCGACGTTGTTGTAGCGGCAAATATTTCATCCTGCAGTAAGAGTTGACATCGCTAATCCCTTGGAATACCATCAAATACACAATTCTCATCAAAAATAATCCTAGCAAAGATGATTGGAATTTATTTTACGTTTCAATTTCATGATTTTCGAATTCACGAGACCGTCGTATTTTTAGTGTAAAATAAAACAAAAATTAAAAGTAGATGTGGCTTCATGAAATGAGTATAGCTGTAATGAAATTGTTATCCTGAAGTATGAATAGTATTTTAATTATGAATATTTCTATATAATTGGTTTAATGGCTATTCGGGCAAATAGTTCATTTTTCCCCGTAGATAAAATATTTACCATGAGTACAATAAATTAGGCAACCAATTAGGTAGTATTGTTTTGTACACAGTATAAATCTGAAAAGTTAATTTGGAAAGGCGAATATGCAGAGGGCGCTGAGAATCGAAACAAGCTCACGCTTTGTCAGGGACGAACTTTAATTTTTTGTTTCAAACTAAATTCCGTTTTTTAAAATTACATCGTTAACCCATTCAAATATTATTCATCCCCACAAATACTTACCAAAAAGGCTGAAGATGAAATTTGGCACAAAACTTGAAGCACATATATCCAGCTCGAAGGACCAGGTATTTTTACGGTTAGCTCCCTCTACCTGTAAAGTAAGTAAAGTTTTGAAATCATCTTAAATGGATATACACACATCAAAAATGTCTAAGGAACACAAAGATTTTTACTCGTATATAAGTACATGAATTTTAATCGGATTTTTAAAAGTGACATATTGTTATGATGACTGATTAGTCAGTAATGAATTCATTTTAATTTCAGTGAAATTAATTTTCTCTTTGATGAAATAATTTAACAAAAGTTAAAAGGTGCACTAATTTTGTTTTTGATAATCTGTATTTCCTACAAAAGCATTAATTACAGCTTGACACCGTCTTGGCATACTTGATATTAAATTATCAATTTCGTTTTGTGTTAATAATGCCCATTCTCGTGTAAGAAGATCTTGGAGACCTTGACGAGTATTAACATTATGCAAATGAGGAGCGATCCGTCTCTGGAGTATATCCCATACATGTTCGATGGGATTGAGGTCTGGTGACTGTGCTGGCCACGGTAGAAGGGTAATTTCCTCAGTATCAAACCAATCTCTTACTGTTGCTGCAGTATGTGGCCTTGCATTGTCCTGCATGTAAAGAAAATCAGGACCTGCAGCAGTGACAAATAGATGGACAACAGGTTCTAAGATACAGTCAATATATTGAAACTGATTCAACGTGCCTTCCACAAAAACGGGAACATTTCGAGATGAAAAATTATTCCAGCCCACATCATAACTTGTAGACCACCATAAGGAACGAACACCCTGTACATGTCTGAGTCTTTCTTGTCGACCAGAGGTCTTCTCCAGACTCTTACTCTTCTTGAGTCAGGATAGAGACAAAACCTAGATTCATCCGTGAATAACAGAAAACTCCATTCTTGTAAGCCCCAATGAACATGTTTTTGTCGCCACATCAACCTTAGCCTACGATTTCCATGACGTAACATGGGAACCCTTAATGGACGTCTGGCGTGTAGGCCAGCATCATGTAGTCTATTCCTCAAAGTTTGGCCACACATTAATGTTGTTGGCATTTGCTAAGGTCCCACAAAGTTCGCGTGTAGTGGCATTCACATTTCGGCGAGCTATTCCTACCACATATCGATCCTGTCGACGGGTAGTTGCACGTTGACGACCTCAATGTCTTTCAGAGACATCACCAAATTGTTCATATCGATGCCATAATCGCGAAATCAAGCCCCGAGAGACGTAAAAATGACGTGCAAGTGTGCAACATCAGCTTGCGAAACACCAACCTTAATCATATTCACAGCACTTTCGATTTGAACACGTGACAAATGCCTACGCTCCATGACCACCGTTGCTCTTAACAATCTTGTTTAAGTATGTATTAATTTAAAGTTTATTAGAGCCTATCTTTAAAATTGGAAAAAATTTGTCTATACAACTAGAAACAATAAACCTTGTTATATGAAGCGCTGTCACTTCTGGCTTAATAAAACAATACAATTGACTGAATAATTGTCACCGCCTATCTTGATTTGTAGATAACAAATCTACGAGTCGATTATTGGTATGTATTTACAAACATTTGTTAAAGTTTTTGTTGAAAAAAGTAGAATAATAGTAGTGTCCTTAGACATTTTTGATGTGTGTATTTTTTGAAACACAGTTTTTTGAAAATGGTTTTAAAATGATGCGCATCCTGCTCGAATTGTTGAAGGGGAGTTAAAATGAATACTTCCCTGTCTGTAAAATCCCTAGCGTAATCATAATTCGTTGTCTCTGGAGACAAATGAATTATTTTAACGATTTGCCAAGTGCCTAGGTTTACCAATTTCACCAAAATTTAGAGTATCTGCATTATGTAGGGTGAATTTTAAGGGGTAGAAATGAACCGTGTACCATGAAAAAGTTATAAAATAAGTCAGGCATATTTTACTCCAAAAAAATTTCCACGCAAATATTTTTAAACAAAATTTAATCAAGGAGGCTTGAGGAGGAAAAAATATTTTCTCTCGTAGTGTAATATGCCACAGCAATGGTGGTTTTTGACAATGTAACAAAGTGCTATTATATAAGGCGAATATTCAGGCATTCTCTTTCCCAAGGTTCACTTTTTATCTGAACTATTCAAATCATACAAAAAAAAATTTCATTAACTCTGCGGACCTGTGAGTATAACTAAAATTAATTATTGTCCTATGGAAGAAGAAGACAGGTATCCGGCTCGAAGGACTAGATATAAAATAAATATGGGTCTCATATGCTTTTACAATCTTTGAAGATTTATTTTGTTTCCTTATGCTAAGTTGGGGTTCCTTATCTAGATCTGTCCTTACTAGACACTAACAGCCTCCATAAATAGGGATAGTTGTGGTTCTTCCTCCCGTATCGTCAAAAAGTCAAACATGTATGTATGTATTTTGGGGTACCATTCACTGAGACCTAAAAGATCTATTGTGCACCATACTTCTACTTAGTTTCTGAGGAGAGTCTCAAAGACTAGTAGCTCCTTTATACCTATTTCCCGGAGGAATTTTAGGATACCTGCAGGCTTCAACTTAAGTAACTGTCCCTCTTCTATCCAGTAGTCTCCCAGGTGCTGTGCAGTTCGCAAGTATGTGGATGGAGGTTTCTTCTTCCATTCCACAAAATCTACAATCTTCTTTCTCCACTATTTTGAGCTTTTTAATGTGCCCATTCAGGCGACAATGTCCCGTTAGGATTCCTGTTAAAACTCTTAGTGCAGTTTTACTTTGGCTTATGCATTCATTTGATCTCACCCAGAAGAATCTTAGATTGCCTAAGCCCTACTAGATCTTTCCAGTGGTCAGATCTTCTCTTTTATTCGGCTTTACCTATTTCTTCCAATATTACATTGGAGCTGATTCCGCAAAAGGGTTCAGGCCCCCAAAAGGGTATTTCAGTCCCCCTCCTCGCTAGTTCATCTGCTATTTCATTTCCTTCTATTCCAATGTGTCCTGGAATCCACAGTAAGATGACTATATTGTTCTCGCCTAGTTTATTAAGTTTGCCTAGGCATTCCCACACCATTTTGGAACTGATTACACAAGAACTCAGAGCTTTATTGACTGCTTGACTATCAGACATTATGATAATCCTTTGCCTTCTATATTCTTTGTCAATATTGAACTGGGCACACTTTCTTGTTGCGTGAATTTCCGCTTGAAAGATACTTGGGGTTTTTCCCAAGCGTTCCTGGCCCGTACACTCCTATTCCAGTTCCTTCTATTGCTTTTGAGCCGTCTGTGTACCACTGAATGGCATTTTTTCCAAGTCTGGTAATGGTATTTGGATCCCATTCCATCTAGTTGCTTAATTCCGTAACGAAGTTCTTTGAAAAGTTATACTTTTTCATCATACCATATGTAATGGTATGAGGTTGACAATCACTTCCATTGCTGCCGTTGGGCATGTACTCGTTGCGCCTGTTATGCATATACAGGCTAGTCTTTGAATTCTGGAGAGGTTTACTCTCGTCGTCAAGAGGCTAGTTCTACTACTCCACGCAATGGCTCCATAAGTGATAATTGGTCTCACTATGGCAGTGTACAAAAGTCAAGCATAGTCAGACGTTCATATATATACAGTCTTGTTGCAAAAACCTGCATATAGTTGTGTCTGCCAATCCAATGTTTTTCATGTGTTTGTTGAGCCTACATTTCCCTATCAGGAGCCCAACAAAGTTCCTGGCTGTTCGCCTACTTTGGATTAATAGGTACTCCAAGAATTTTGACGATGGTTATTTGAAGTACACTTTGCTTGGAGTAACATCCACGAAACTTTTTTTTCAATCCAAATTGTGTTATTTATTTTTTGCAACGTTTTCACTATACTACAGGAAGGCTCTGGACCAACAGGAGCACATCGGGCTAGGAAATATGTTTTTCATCGTCATATAGTGATCTGGATCGCCTGTCAGACAGTCTGTTTTAACTGCCCAACTCTCTAAGGGTTTCCAAACAATCCTGCATTGCTGAAACCTCACCCTGTAGTATATACACCTTATTCGCTTTTTGAGCTACCTGTGTAGGTAGTAGATCATCTCTGTATTCATAGGAGCTCCTCCCTCCTCCTCCTCCCTAGAAAGATGTTACATGTTAACTTGGGATGGGTACAATACAACAATAATGTCAAATTTAAAATCGTTTATAGCTGTATTTTTATGTTTGAACTTCCAGTATTTTTTCCAATCTGTGTTAAATAATTCAATTTCATGTTCTCGCTAATACCTCTTCATCCCGGAAATAGTAGGAAATATGGCCAATAACCGGTAGCAATATCACTCCACTTCCTGTGGGAATTATATACGTTTTTACGGGTATAAATCGACGATGAAATCATTATCGATTCACTTTATACCTAGCTCGATGTGATTTATGTATTAATTTATACAATGGTGGAGGTCAAAAGGGCTGACAAAGCTTTAAATACAACAAAAGTATTTTATTAGGGACTTTATCCTACATAAATTAGTCTTATCGGATTCAAAATATAAAATGTATATTAGGTACTACATAATATATGCGGCTGTTGCTTAACTTTTTGAACTATTAATATTTTTAGTCTGTCAGTTTATTGTTTAACGTTGCCATGTAAAAATAAAGCAGCCCATGCTATATACCTGTCTCTTGGATCATGTTACATATTTAAATGTAAATTGAATTTGTCATTTTGGTGATAATAGCTTTATTCGGGTTTTTGTTTCTGGACAGTCCGTAAACCAATCTGGAATTGCGCAGTACTAGTTGCGTACTTTATTCAGTCCTAAGAACTATATTCGGACCGTTTAAAATTGAACACAGTTTGAAAAAACCCGAACATCCCGCATGGTCTATAGAACTGAACTAACCTAACTAAATTGACATTACCTAATAAATAACTTATCATCATCACTGTTGTTATGTATCCTGTATCAACACACAATAAACAAACCTCTTCGTCTAACCTCTTTCCTCTGCGAATTTTCAAAATAGCTCCCGCACCCTCCTCCTTTGCAAATGATTTGAGCATGCGTGAAAAATAATCCGAAAATCGTCCTAGCTCGATACTTGGTACTGGCTTAGACGGTTTTCGAACCGTCCAAGAATTGCTCTAAAATAAACCCGAACGCCAAACTGCGGGTGTCAGAACCATCCTGTTAAAACCCGAACAAGCCAATTTCGACTGCGCAAACTCCGGACAGTCTTAGAGCAGTAATTGCATGAACCCAAATAAAGCTAATACGTTTGTTCGTAGAAAGGAATTTCCAGCGCAGCGCAACAGTTTGACAATTGGAAATGTCAAAAACAGAACTAAACGGCAAATGTCTACTGGGCCAATTGTATATAATAGTTGTGTTATTAACAATTGTTTTTTCGAATCATTATTTTTCTACGTATTGCTCTTTCAGTTTGTTAAATAAAGTTTAACTGAATTGAGTTTTCTATTCATGGAATTACCAAATACCGCGCGAGCTCAAAACTAGCAGGATATTTTTGTGGTTGTTTTCTAACACTTACTTTCATATAGGTAATTTACACAAAAAATATCCGATTTAGCTAACTCTTGTGGAGGTATTACCCCCCATAGTAGGAACTGGTCCGAAACTGCAAATTTCTTTCTTCGAACAAAGAATTTTCAAATCACCAACTGCCGAATTGTTTCTACGAACACTTTTTCTAATAGTCATGCCTCTGACTGTTTCTGACTGTTCTACAAACAAACCGAATATCTGAAGTCTTCCAACGTGGTTTTCATTCTACTCTGTCGTTCCATTTGTGTAGTTTTCTTAAAAGGTAACAACTAAGGTGAGAAAACTCGAAAGACCTTGTAGAACTTGAGATGGTTCTTAAAGGTATTCCTGGAGATATCTTTTAAGGTATTCTTGGAGTTGTTCTAGAAAGTATCTTGAACGTATTCTTGAAGGTATTCTTAAAAGTATGTTGGCGATATTTTGGGAATATATTTACCAAAGCAATTTAAAAGAAAAGGAAGAAAACAAAAATGGAGGTGGCTATTGACAGATGACAACTGTCTTATGGTCAGTGCTGGGGGCACAATAGATCTTTTAGGTCTCAGTGAATGTTACCCCAAAATACATACATACAAATACATACATGGTCAGTGCTGGGGAGTTGGTAGTGCCTAATGAGACGTCGAGCGGAAATTGATGAAAGATTTGCGATATAAATTTTAGAAAAGTCAAAACAGGTAGACAGAAATGCTACATATGTTTGTACAATTGAACGTGCACGGTATACTGCTGCGTAAATTTAACAATAGTATCAATAGGTGACAGCTTAAGGGAAAAGTGTTGAAAAATTTCAATCTGGTTTTGTTTTCACGGAGTATGCCAAAGTTGTCCTAGCATTATTTGTTGTGTGTTGTAATCATAGTATTGTGTTGTGTGTGTTAACTTCTTCATTCAGTTATTTAAACCGCTCTACAGTTTTTTTAGTTATTTAGACATTTTTCTCAGTGCATGATAGGTAAAGCTTATTACAGTTTCCTGTAATATTGTCGTATTTAATAAAGTGATTCATCAACAGATGTCGAAAGAATAATTATTTATATTCAACACACTATAAATTTTTGAAAAATTATATTTTTCAAAAACAGTGGCCGTTCAACTAAGGAGCAACAACATACCTTGTACTGATGAGACGCAAATACGCCGAAACAGGTCTACAAGTTGTGCTATCCCTTCTAATCGCAAACCAGAATGGTTGGTTTTGAAATATCTTGTAGATATTACAACCCCGTTTGACTTTGGAGTGTAATTCAATATCCGGCGGTGCATATTGCACGGGAAGTAGTTGTTGCTCCTTAGTTGAACGGCCACTGTTTTTGAAAAATATTATTATATATAAAAATGTATAGAGTGTTGAATATAAATAATTATTCTTTCAACATCTGTGCATGATAGGTGCCTATAGTGTCATCAATGTCGAATCAAAAGCGGATATATTATTTCTTATGGAAATATCAAAATTTGTTCATTTTGTACCCACACATTCTGTGCCGGTAGGATCGATACATAGTGGCAGAAAATATAAAATACACAGTGCCCTTAAAATACCATAGAAACCAAAGTTATATTGTCCCACTGTTGTATTGCAAATTGAATATTTGTTTTTTTTTAAACAATTTACTATTGAAACCTGTAATAACTTAAACTGACTACGGTAATGGATCTAATGAAATGATTGATTTACCAATTTGCTCGGAAAGTGTTTGAGTGAAAGTGAAAAATATGCAATCCAATGAGTGCTGGGAGATATTTCTGAATTCCGAAGGGAAATTATTGAAAAATTATCTCCTTTGAAAGATAATTTTCATTTCTCTCGAGCCGATTTAGCTGGTCGGTTTTAATAAATCAACGCCAGATGGGGGAAATTGGAGTGAATCCATTACTTCAATGTTTTTGGTAATTAATATAAATCTCAGATTCTAGTTTAAAGCAAAAAATTGTATGGAAAATATTCATAGACTTGTGCAATGCTAGACGGTATCAATGGGTTTTTTCAGTAGGTGCTCAAATCTCAAAACAAATGTTTTTCCATTACTAGCTGTGACGTTGACAATTATTGTGTCTTCTAGCTAACTGAGAAGTTGAATTTCTTTATTGGTGGTTAATATTTTTTTCTATTAGGTTAGGTTAGGTTGGGTCTATTGTGGCTAACCCCTAGGGATTACAATTCACCCCACAAAGCCTGTGCTTCTGACGAAGTATTTGGTGTTACTTTTTTGAAGTCGTTCGACTCTAAGGTACTAAAACCGAATATGTTATATCTTACCCTGCCCAAAGCTGGGCATGAGCATAATATATGTTCCGCAGTTTCGTCCTCCAAATTACAGAACCGATAATCCAAGGTCTGAACCAGACTCATCTTCTTTAGGTGGTAATTCAGTAGACAAGCAGTCCCTTCAGAATACGTAGGTTTGTTCTACTCCATTCCAGGATCTGCTTATTTTTTGTACTCAAAGGGTTATATATGAACACTTTCTAGTGAGAGGGCCCGGGTATGTCTGCCCAGGTAGCTATGGCTGATCTAGCAGTGCTTTCCGGAATGCCAAAAAATGGTTCGGGTCCGATGAATACAGACTCTGATCTCTTCTTTGCAAGAGTGTCGGCCTTCTCGTTGCCCCCCACTCCTCGATGCCCCGGCACCCAGGTCAAAATTACTCTGTTCTCCTTGCTTAGGGTTTCAAGGGATTGTAGACAGTTAAATTTTTTCTATTATTAACCTAGGTCAATAATGGACAAATTAGTATTCTCATCAGTAAACTCTGACAATATTAGTGAACCCGTCTCGAATGAGGTTTTTTTTAATACCAACTACACCACTAAAACACACATTATCTTGATCTTTGACCCAAAATATGATTTACTATTAACTTTTTAGATTATGTTTCCGCTTATAAACATTTTTTTATTACTTTTGAAATTAAATTGGATAAATTTTATTTCAATATTTACCGACACAATCTGCTTTCAATTTTCTCAATCCTATCGTATCGATTTTTCATCGTAACCGAATCGTTTTATTTGACAATATCAAGACCCGTATTTTACACCAGATGTTACCCACCGGCATCAGGCGACAAAGGGTGTGACTGTTGCCCCTTTTTTCTTGTTTGTTGCGAAATAAACTGTTTATTTTTCTTCTTTTCTCTCTCTCCTAAATTAATGCTATAAAGTTTCATGCGGAAATTTACTTATCGGGTCGTAAATTGTTGGATACTCGAACGAAACTGCTCCAATTTGAATATGTCAAGTTTTTTTTTGATTTATTTATAAACTTCTTACGTCGTTACAACATTTGTGAAGAAATGGTGTAATATAAAATAGTATAGTTGTGAGTGAAATTAGTTTGCACTATTTCACAATAAAATAACAGTATGCGGCAAGGTTTCTTTGTGGATTAAAAATCCGAAAAGATAAAAAAGCCATAAATCATTTCTAGTCTTGACCTGCTCACAAGCGAACCATTGATTCTTATTGGTGTAATATAGCTTCCGATTGGTCTTTGCAAAATTTACTTGAATTGTTAGTCCACATGGACCGTGAACGTCCCAGTTTGGGCTTAGTTCATTTCTGTTATTTACGAGACATTGTGTTCTTAGATGTTGCTGTGATTGAGATTTTGTTTTATTGACTTAAACTATTTTGTTGGTAATATTAAAAATTATGGCTTTTTGGCGACCATGTATGTATGTATGTATTTTGGGGTAACATTCACTGAGACCTAAAAGATCTATTGTGCCCCCTTACTTCTTATTAGTTTCTGAGGAGAGTCTCAGAGACTAGTAGCTCCTTTAGTCCTATTTCCCGTAGAAATTTTAGGATATCTGCAGGCTTCAACTTAGGTAACTGTCCCTCTTCTATCCAGTAGTCTCCCAGGTGTTGTGCCCTAGGATTCTGAATTGCTGTGCAGTTTGCAAGTATGTGGATGGAGGTTTCTTCTTCCATTCCACAAAATCTACAATCTTCCTCCACTATTTTAAGCTTTTTAAGGTACCCATTCAGGCGACAATGTCCCGTTAGGATTCCTGTTAAAACTCTTAGTGCAGGTTTACTTTGACTTATACATTATGCATTGATAATCAATTTTCCCAAGAAGATGGAAAATTATTTTGGGTTTTGTTTTATACAAAATCGTCTAGAGAATTTGTTGCGAAATACTTTAGTTCTTGAACCAGTGGCGTAGCTAGATCTGATGGCGCCGGTTGGCAAAAGTGATTAAGCATAGAGAAAAATCTCAATAAGGTACAATATAATATGTTTTTAGTTAAGTATATAAAAGAATTATATCTACTTATTTTAAATTTATTTTTTTTCTATTGAATTATAAGTGTTTTTATTGCTTATTAATGTATTTTTGTTGGCTCCTGAAAATATACTATAGTTCAATTATTAAATAGAAGAAGGGCGCCGGGTGGCGTCGCCACCCCGGTAGCTACGCCACTGTTAGGAACAAAAGAAGTGACAACTCAAATACACCCAAGCACACTGTACCAGAAATAAAGGAGTAGATTTTCCTTTCAATTCAAAATAACTTTTTTGTGGAATTCAAAGCAAAAGTAAAATTTGCTGACACATTTTTAGTCTGGTGTGCGATTTCAAAGGCTGCGGTTTCAACACTGCTGCATTTCTTTCGCGTTCCAACCAGTGATGTGCATAATTCGAATTAAAAATCACTCATAATCCGGTTATGAAAATAATCGTCAGTATCCGATGTGGCAAAATAATTCGAATATTTTTATGGAATGATGAAAAAAGAAATATGGGTTAAGTTGAAAGATACAATGTGCAAATGAGTGAGTCTAAATTTGTCTGTTTTAACTGTCGGAAAATCAAATTTCATTCTCTGCTTGAATTTACAACTTGCCATCCAGGATAACAGTTGACAGTTTGAAATTCGTAATTCCAATTATTGAAATAATGTGATTTTGCCAATTACTTATAAAAACTGTATCAGCCCATGCTTGCCATAAAATTGGTGGAACGGACATGCGCATACATCGTTGATGTGTTAGCTCAAGAACTCTCCCTAATTCGAGCTTGCGCAGTACTCGAAACGATCCCAGAACGGTTCATAACCTCAAATATGTTTAGAGAAGCGGTGGATACTGGGCTTTACACTTGAAATTTCTCACTAAAAGCTTCTTTATCTACGACCACCTTTAAAATTAGTCATTTACGAACCAAAAAAAATGTATGAAATCATACATTATACATACGTTAAAAAGCGTGCGTAAATAAACAACGCTTTTTATATGGGACTTTCATTATAACACCCAAAAGCGTGCGTAAATGACCAATGCTTTTTAAATGGGGTTTTCATTTTAACACTCTTTTTTAGCTACGTAATTATCTAGTTGCCTTGAATTTAGTCGTTTTTGTATAAACTTTTGTGCTGCCATAAATTTGACAGAAGTGTCAGACATAGTGAAAAATATTTTCTGTTATATTTAAAATTTTAATTACCACCACCTGAAACTGCCGAAATTGCCGGAAATGCAATTAATAATCTGGTTCCACAGAAATCTCAAAAAATGTACACGAAATCTTTTGCTGATTTTTTAGATTGGTGTACCTAACATTAAAAAAGTCAAGAATTACTCCGAAAATGTTTTAATAGCATATTTTTCCGAAAAGTCAATGCAATGGAAATGTTAAATAATTGTCCTCATTTTACTGTAAATATTAGGTAATTTAAATAATTAGAATTCGTTGTGTATATATTTGTTTATAGAAAATTTATTTTTATGTTTTTTAACCCCTTCAGAGCACATTTTTTTATTTTTTCTTCATGTGGTCGTAGATAAAGTTTTGTATGACACTTGTGCGTGAAGTACTTTTGCGTTGCGAAAAAGGCACTAGCTACGCTCGTGCCTTGCATTTTCGCAACTCTTGCGCAAAAGTATAACTTGACGCACTTGTACCATAAATAACTATTCTAAATTAGTATACTTTTAGACAATGCGTCTACTAATATGTAATAAAAATACTCTTTCTCCAAAAAAAAATATTATACTTCAAAACTTACAAGCATAACGAAAACGAATAGATATAACGAAAAATCATAAAAGAGATATTTCAAAATTTATAGCCTCAGTCGGCACCTGCAACATCTTCCGAAGTTTCCACTGGCTTGGCGCAGTTTTCGTGTATTTTCCTTGCATGGGGTACGTTGTTGTATAAGTATTTGTGTTCTTAAGGATATAAAAATGTAAAATTCATATCAAAACCGAAGCTATAAAATCTAGAAATACAGGAAGAAATGATGGGGAAAATTTTTCGAGTTTGTATGTATTCATAGTGAAATTTACAGCGGCGTGCCTCAATATTCTAAAAGTTACTGAAGATTAATTTTAAACAGAAGGATGTATGTATATTTTTGTGGTGAGTTCTCAAGATCTATATTGTCCCATCATCTACTTAGTTCCTAAGTTTGAGTCTAGTTTTTCTATTTAAAACTAATAATCTGAGAGCTGGTAACAAGTAAACGTAACGGGTCTCAGGCGATAGACGTACGGTGTCTCTATTGAAGATACTAAAATAAATGTTTTCGTGACTTTACCAGCTCTAGGACTATAATTAAAGCATTCTGATTATTGAGAGTTATTTTGTATTATTAAGGTTTTGAGCTAGTCTGAAAGCGTTATCCAATAACGCACAATTTCACGTAGCACATAGTTATAAACAAAAAGATAAAAAAGGAAAAGTATTAACATTTAACAAAAACCATTCTTAAAGTTAATTTTTCAACAAGATAAGCAATTGTTAATTAACAAAATTGAACTTGTTTCTTTATTGTAAATTAAAAAAAATGTTAAAGTAATTGTTTCCCTTCTTGTAGCCCTTCCTATATACATAATTAACAAGGTTTGAAAAATTCTATCACTTTGTTTATAATAAATTACATTCTCTTCTAACCTGTATTACCGAGGTGCAGTATCTCTATGTTCATTGTATCATTCATATGACATTATAATTTGTTACGATCTGTAAAAGAAGATTTAAGACCGATTTGCATTCGTCTCTCGCTGTAAGCAAATAACAATAAATCGTCAGTCGCAAGTAATGCTATTAACAACGCCCGTAATTACTTTAAAAACATAGGAACGGGTTTATTCAACCAATGGCAAAAATACACATCGCTTACAATAAGTACTAGGTTCAATGACGCGTTAATTTTTTTCCTATTTTTCGAAAAAGCTGTTGCGGTGACTAATAACTATCTTTATGCCTGCCTGCACAGTCATTGCGGTTGTTTTTCTTTAAACGTTCTCGATTGAGAAATGGACGCACATTATTTAAGGGATGCTTTTGAAATAGTTATTTTCAGGATACAAAAGATTTCTCTGGTTTAAAATATTATTTTGAGATCAAAGGTCATGTATCATTATTTATTAGACAAACGATGCAGTCCATTAGATGCTACAAATATTTTTGATAGAGTGATATATAAAAGTTGAGTAAAATACAGTGGGGAACAACCAAATGTGTTTATTAAAAATCTCGAAACGTATCAACAGAAAACTGTATTCTGTACACTATTTCAATAATAGATTTTACTCAAAAATTTTATTTAAAAATAGTGATGAGCAAAATTGGTTTTAGTCTTGCTTTTTCGCAAGACCAAAACCATCCTAGACCATGTTTCCTTTGCTCATGACAAGGGCACAGTAGTGACCTCTTTCACAGATTAAGGACTACTATAATCTTTGAGTAGAAGAACAGTACAAATTGCATGAAGCCTATATTGATGATCACTGATTTTTTTTGTGAACTGTAGGTCAATTTTCGTCTAGCAATCATAGAGATACTACAGATAGAGACAACACGCCAGCTCGGAACCCGTCAGCAAGTAAGAGAGGTATGGAAAGTCGGAGGTTTAGGCTGTCTTTCTCTAATAGCGCGCATGCTATATACAAAAGCAAAGACAGAAAAATCTCTGATCGTCTATATTTTTCTCTCTCACCGGAGTTCGGTGAGACATTCCCACTTACACAGCGGATGGCTAATTGCCTCTATCTGTAGTATCTCTATGGTAGCAATACTGTGCATAGATGTTTTTTCCCGAAATTCGAAACACTCTATTGGATGCAGCAAATACAATAGAAGATGTGTAAAATGTTTTTTTCTTTGGACAGTCCGTCATGGGCATCGATATGGGGGGTAATTACCCTTCCTCGAGAATAATAAATAAATAGTGAACTATTATATTTGTAAATTAAATTTAAATAATTTAAAGACGGTTTCGTAATCGTTTTAAAAGGAGAATTTAAATTAAAAAGTATCCTTTGGGACCTAATTGGGATTGATAATAGTCAAAACAATGTAAAGTCGCTTAAACCGTAAAGTGCCAATTTTTGGCAACAAAACAAATTGACTTGTCACAATCTAAACGAAATTATTTCGAAATGAATCTACTTTGGGCTCAAGTAACTCTTCTGATAATGAAATAAAAAGACAGCCTGAAATATATAGAGCTTGTAATCGATATTTTGAAATGAACGATGTCTTTTTTTTCAAAAGATTTCGGTTAACAAAGCCGACAGTTTTATATTATTTTTAAAGCAAATAGGACATCGCCTGGTTGGTATAAATAGGGGTAAAGCCATACATCCAGAGCAATTATTGCTAACCCTAGAATTCTATGAATTCAGTAATACCTTTTTCTTTTTCCACTAATTCCAACAACCTAAGTCATCGGTAATGAAAACTAAACCCTTTCTTCTTATCACCGCTGGTTTACACAACATTTTACGTACAGATGCCTTCAAAGCTTCAAACCAAATTAGTTTATGTCATTCTGACATTCAACACATCTGGTAAATATAAGAACAAAAAAAAGAAATCTTCAGTTTCAGGGAGACCATACAACAAAAAACAAGACGTGAAATAATAAAGAGCAACTTTATGAAACTAAACTAACTTTACCACAGTTGGAAAAGAGTATATACTGCATCACACAACACAATATTGTTTCCAAAACTATCCATAGTGGAAGGTGGGGGTCTCTTATCTCTTTCCATCCTCCTGCCATCGCGATGCGGGATCCCGAATTGCCATTGGCGTTGGTTTGAACGGCAGTCTGCAGGCGTTTGATTTGTGATTTGTTTGTCCGAAGTTTTGCTTCGAATTATAATATATGTTATTTATGGGTCTCTACAATATGATCTTTTTTTATTACCTCAACCAAAAATCCTTCACTCCCCCAAGAAAAACCATTATCGACACTCCTGCCGTCCCTCAAATCCTACTTGATATATTCCATGTTTGATTTAACAAATTATTATTTATTATCACCATTAACTAATAATTGCTAATTTCTATGTTGACATGCTCGCGCATTGCTTCAAGAAAACTATCAGAATGGCCTTCACCATTCGCGCACAAAAATGCCTCACACATTATTAAAGATCTAAAAATGTCGAACTTCACTATAGAAACTATTTAATAAATTGTGTTATATAGATACTAAGAAGAAATAACTACTTCCTAGGCTATAGACCCCGGCGGACAATGAATTACACTTCAAAGTCAAACGGGGTTGGTATGCTGTACCTTCTAATGGCAAACCAGAATGGTTGGTTGAATCATGTAGATCATATCGACCCGTTTGACTAAGAAGTGTAATTCATTGTCCGTCGGTGCCAATAGCCCGGGAAGTAGTTGTTTCTTCTTAGTTAAACGGTCACTGTTTTGGAAAAATATTTTTCAAAACTTTATATAGAGCGTTAGAATAATTATAATTATTATTTGATATCTAAAGACTGAATAAATTAGCTTTAATGAATTAAACACAAAATTAATCAAGATTCCTATCTAAATTTCAAGTGTTTAGTAAACAAAGGGTGCGAAATTCCCCGAAAACTAACAATCAATTTGCAGTTTATTTAGCGTTTTGTTTATTGATAAGAGTTTTGTGATTGACATTGCTCATCTAGTGAGGGTTGGGTGAGGTTCTATATAATGTTTGGAGATTAAAATGACGTGGAGGTGAAGGTGGGTTGCAGTGGCGTCTAGTTGGGAAAGAGGGAAAAAATTCGTTTGAAAAGTATATCACTACAAAATGACAAAACTAACATAAACTCTAAACTATATTTAATATCCGGTAACGTCGCGAACAATAAATTCATTCTTTAGAATGAACAAGAGCTGTTTGCGCTTAAAGCGATGATTCCATAAATATCAGTCAACGTCAACGTTTTCGTGCTTCAAGCACACAAATCCGGTAGGTACTTCAGGGGTTAAGGGGAAGGTAATCTGTTTTTTCAAAAGCAATGACAGCTGGAACACGTACGTCAAGCATTTGCGCGCGCGGGGGCTCGTTCGCGTACTCAAAATGGTTAACTGGAAAGCGGCTAAGGACGAATTTTATACGAAAAAATGGGAACAATGTTGCCAGTGCCGTTATTTTACTATGAGAGTAATTTTCAAGTGTATTTGTGAAATTTTAGTAAAATAATGATGCAAAGTATCAGATTTATTGAAAATTGTGGAGTTTTTATTGAACAAAGGCATACGAAATTGCAAATTTATTTAAAATTTTTAGAAATTCAACATATATTTTTGATACAGCTTAAAACTTAAATGTTTCTAAGGAAAAAAATTGGAGAAATTCGGAAAATCCTTGTGCTAAATGTTTTTCCGTTCGAACTTAATAAATTTTTTTACTTATAGGTATAATTTGGGTGCTAAGACAAGTCAAATTTTTTGTAGGCCTATATTATTCATTTCTTTTATGAATACATATATTCGTGTTAACACATCCTGTACGTCAAACAAATTAATAGCTGCACATATTTCAACATTTGTTGGTTTTTCACGCTTGAATAGAGCCCTTTGTTTTTCCAATGAAATATTATTCCAACGGTCTGGCCACGGGTGTGTTGTAAATTGTACACATAAAAAAAACAAAACAAAAAATACTCTTTCAAACATATAAAACAAAAGACCACTTGTTTGCTTTTGTTTTATTTGATTTTCATGACTGAGCCCATAGAATTTTAGACGGATGAGTTCGGTGGGTACATTGTGAAAGCTTTTTCAGTTTTCGTCTATTTTTATGGAGGATTTTATTGCTATGCGTAATTGGGCATTAAAAACCTGTCAGCATACATAGATATTCAAGTGTATTCAAACGCATAAAGAACGTCTGTAAATAAAGAATATTCCACTTTTAATTTATAATTATACAAAGTGAACCATAAATATATAAAGTAAATATAGAATACATAAAATGTACACAAAAAGTTTCGTTACTAAGACATTTCGCGCTTGAATTTGAAATAAGAGTCTGCGCACTGTGGGTCTTCAACCTTTAATTAGTACGTCAACATTTCAATAGATGGCTAATGGCATAATCCGTGGTTTTAAATTTTACACAATGTAGGACGGAAAAAATGAAGCAAAGACTTTATGGATTATTTAACGTTTACTACAACGTTTTCATATGATTATTTTGGGAAAGTTAATATTTAATATTAATTATTATTATGTCATATTTTCAATTTGGTTTCAAATTTCGAGCCAAAACGCCAATATTTGTCTTATGGATATGGGAAAATGTATATATACAGATGTAGAGTTTAGTAGTAGTTTTTCAATATTTATTGTTATAAAAAATGAATTCTAATATAGTTTTCAAATACAAAACAAGCGAATTACAAAGAAATTACTCAGAAATCACTAAGTATACATAGCTTTTGACAGTTTCTAATGACGTCATACATTTTTGCGTTTAATGTCACTTGTCTTGAGACTGATTTAATAAGATTTTATTTATTTAATTTTGATTAAATTTTAGTATTTTATTTTGCGTTAAAATTTTGTTTCGATTTTAATAAAGTTAACATTTCCGTTGAATCAACACCTAGACCAATTTACTTACTGTGTTATTATTATTACTACAATCGCAATATTTGACGTAAATAGACACGCGACATATGGACATTATACACTCGGTAACCAACCTCCACGCGACCTCCCTCACCATCTCTCCTCATCTCATCTCATCATAAGCTCCATTTTGATGCAAATCGCGATTTAGGGGGCGACACTAGCCAAACGCTCCCGAGCGGCAGATGCACTCTCTTCCTAGCTTGGGGTTATAATGAAATAGTCAACGCTGTTGCCAGACTTTGGTGTAAAAATCCGTAGACATAATATTCGAATTGCATTAAAATCATTATACAAAGGTAGAATAAATAAATTAATTAATAAAACATCAAAAATAATATTATTTTCAATTTGTTTTATATTTTAAATAAAGTATTCAGATAGTGCCCCTGTATTTTTTAAATAGATTTAAAAAGAAAGCTCGCTTCATGGAATCAATTGAAATTCACTGCAAAAATAACAACAACGTTAAAGTAAATATTACCCTATATTTTTGCCCTAAGCTGTCAATAAATATATTACGTCAATTGAAACTGAACATAAATAGGACAGGTTTTGATGATTTGAAAATTGACAAAAAAATTTAATGTGTATGTATTTATGAATTAAAACTTGTAATAAATCATTGATAATTACAAACGGGCATAAGAAACATTTTACAGAACAAACGATACATATACAGTGTGTACATAAAGTAAAACTTGCTAATATTTCGACTTCCGTTAGTTTCACAAATAAAAATGTTGAAAGTTTTTTCAAATAACCCAGACCATCTGCATAAGATGATAAGAAGTATACAGGGTACACCGTTGCTCCAAAATAACGTATTAACATATTTTTTTAAATAGTACACCATGTATATATTTTCAGTTTTTAATAATCTATTAAATTACAAATACAACCGTCAAGAACGCATAATTCTAAAGTTACATTGGTTTGAATCTAAAATTATAAAAAGATTGTTTATGTTTTAGGTTACTCGCCAAAAATTCCAAGTTTTCCGCCAAAATTTCAGGTTTCCCGTTAATAATTTCAAGTTTCCCGCTCAAATTTTAGGTTTCCCTCCAAAAATTTCCAGTTAAGGCGGGAAACCTGGAATTTCCGCTTCATTTATTAATTTTTCGGCATCCATCATGTCACTCGAGCGATGATAGACGACACTCGATAAAAACCAAACATGCTTGAAGATCAAATAGACGCACGAGATTGTGCAGCATCGCATCGCGTTCTAACGCGGTAACTAGCGCGCTATTTGGACGCTTGCTTTTGACTTGACAGGTTTGTGAAGGTCGCGTCGCATCGCTTAATCGTATCCTGTTTGAAGATACACTTAAAAACATGATTGCGTTAGTAGCTATATAGTACTCTTACAAAATGGTTGAAATATAAAACAAAGAAAATATTATTGAGAAATCCCGCATTCACTAGCTCTATTTCATAAATACCAAGGAGCTTCGTATGAATCCGACAACGTTGCAGCCGACAAAGCGTAAAACGCGTGTGGACCTCGTGGCTGTGTTTTCATTTTCAGTTTCAGTATTCAGTGTAATTCGCCGGTACAGCTGCAAAGAACGGAAGGGGCTACTGCATCTTTTTATTTATTTGTAGTGCGCAAAGATATTTATTTCGTAATATTATTGCGCGCGGGAAAATTTGTTTGAAACTTATAAATGAGGAAAAGAATGAAAGTATTGTGAGTTAATAAATTTTACCATGGAAAGTAATATTTACATCTGAAAAGATTTCATATCTTCTTGTTGTTGGATATGGATGTGATTTATTTTGATAATAGGTAGTATCACAATGCAAGTACCTGCAGTACAAATAATTTTAAAATCTCGGGATGGATTTGGAAGAACAATATATTGTTATCCGAAAACTTTGTCAGTTCTATCGCTTAATGGTTTTGTGAAAGTAACAATGAATAAAATTCTTTAAAATGCGGCATTTTTACATAAGATAGTGTGTTTGTTTTTATTGGTAAAATGGGAAATAACAACAGTGGAATTCGAAAATCAACAAGTTTACCAACTTCTCCAGAAGTTAGAAGAGCCAAGTTAGTATATTATATAATTATTTAAAACTGGTTATTCTGGATGTGTCGGGAATTTAAAATCAAAACTTGGTACTAGGTAGGTGATATAATAAACATCCTGTGCTCTAAAGTTGATCACTGCTAATTTTTAAAATTTATTGTTCACACATAAATGCGTCTGAGTAATAAATCTTTGTGACCAATTCAAAACCAGTATAGTATTAACCATCCAAGTATTATCAAAATATTATCGTGGACATTAATTTTTTTTAATTTTTGTGTCGGACAGGAAGCTTCATCCCTTATTAGGGCGAGTTTTAGGGTATTTTCTATTTTCAATAAGAGATTGCAAATGAAGTTATTACTTACGGCAGTCAGTGACGTGGGCAGAAAATTGGACATTTTGAATAAATCTGAATAATACAATTTGAAAGTAATTGATTGTTTCTCTTTTATCTTATTTTGAGCAAACAACGGAATATGTCGAATTATTATTTTAATAGTGAATATAAAAAGTTAAACTTATATTGAGCCACACACTCTCAACACGCTGACGACTGCCACGGCAATTTTCAGAAATCTGGCCAAAAATAACAATTTGATTTTATCACATAATTTTTAATAAATTTTCTGTTCGTGCAGGCCTGCATTGATTTTTTGTTCTCTTCCCAGAAGCCATCTATCGATATTAGCACTGATATATTGAGAGTTTAATCGTAGCTGGACAAAAATGGCTTGTAAACACAGGACGAGGATAACTTGTAGTTGGCGTCCTAGAAAAGAACGCAATCTGCGAGTTATCTCGTTGGCAGTCAACGTGTTAAACTCATAATAAGTACGGCTATGGAATTTGGCCAGTTTGTTGATTCATTACTCAAAATTGCTCTAAATCAATTACCCCTGTTTTAAAGCCTCATATTCGCACTTGACAGGGATGCCAACTTAGGGGTTTTCCCACCAAAGTCAAATGGTTTTTTTAGGGGTGTTATATTTGTAGGGGTGTTTTTAGATTTTTTTTTAACTTCGAATATTCATTTATTTATACTTAAAACAATAAAGCTGTGATATTATAGGCCCAGGAACAACCAATTTAGCCAATCACATTTATTTCTGATATATCGGCTTCGTGACATTTGTAGTACCAACGAATACAGATGCTTATAGAAGGACTGGTGTTTAACTCTGTTTTCTACAAACATAAACTTACAAACAACATACCATCGGCAATCAATTTATTAAAATACCTACAGATAAGAAAAAATATTGTCCAAAATATTCTTAGACTTGGGAGACGGCAACGGAATGGTGGGTGCCTGTACAACCTTTCGGCCGAAACTTCAGTTATTCAGTGTTTGACTCTAAAAAAACTGAAGATAATGATGTGATAGTTGAAGTATTGGATAATTTATGAATAAAGGATATTAAAAAATGTTGTTGAATGATATTTATTATTTATTCATTATTTATTTATTTATTATTTCGAAATCATTATTAAGTTGATATTTGATAACTTACTTATTATTTATAATTGATTATATAACTTTGATAAAACATTTAATTATTTATTTTATTAATAATAATATTTTTTTAAGAGAAGTTTGGAGCTTTAGGGGGAAGAATTTTTGAGAGTTGGTAACACTGCACTTGAGGGGATGGTTCTTCTCTTACAATATTTAAAGGAAGCCATTGCCATTACATTTTGGTTTAAAATTGAAACGTTAAAATTGTACCTAAAACGCGGCCACATTGCATATAAAACGACCTAAGTACATAAATTTGAAAATTTTTACTTTTTGTTCTTAATAATTAGATAGGAAAAAAAGTTTATCATAGGCATATGATTGCATTAATTAATTTTCTGATTTCATCAACGTGAACAGTTGAGATATACACACCGCATCCGATTTATGTTTGCGTTTGAACTAGGGGAAACTTCAACTATCCACCTACCATTCAGTCGTGAATCCAAATTTCTCTAGAGACTAATTTATTCTCCTGCAGAGGTCCCAAAACGGAAAATTTTAGTGTAATCTTGTAGAAAGTTTTAGAAGACATTAGAATTACTTGATACGCCAATTAGAAGTTGAGAGATTAAATGTAGAAGGAAAAAGCGAAAACCCAAACGAACGAATTACTTAAACTAAAAATGTTGATGAAAGCTTATTTTTTAAGGAAGGAAGAAAATTGCAATAGTAATGGAAAAATATGTAATTTTCAAGGTCACGAAATAAACTTTTTTTTAGTTTCAAGGCACTTGATGAAATCTTCTTCAAAAAAAAGCTATTCCATAGACACCAGCTGTAGATAATGGATTTCTTGGGTCTTCGGCTTATCTCATAATTTTTCGTGTTGGTTTGTAGACAGTTTTGATATCATATCTTTTTAGAACCCTTTTTTTTTAAGGAGCCGTCCCTTCGCCGGCACCACCTCAGCCTCCTGGGCTTATTGTGGATTCTCCTAGTGTTCTGACTACAGCCTATTCATCCAATCCATTCCCTGTATTAGCTCATACAGGTTCTTTACTGGTTGGTTGTAGAAGTCTTCTGGAGTCATTTGGGGTCTTCCATACAGTTTCTGTCTCCTGTGGTCCAGCGTCTCACAGTTGTATAATATGTGCAGAGCTGTTTCGGTGTCCTTTTTGCATCTTCTGCAAGTAGGTCTCGGTTATACAGCCCTATTTTGTTCAGGTGCTCCTTTGTGGGAAAGTGTCCCGTAAGAAGCCTCGTTATGGTGCGTAGTTTGTTCCTGCTCATTGAGAGCAGTTCTTTCGCTACTTCCAGTGTTTATTGTATTGTTCTTTTACCCACTCTTTTAACCATGACCTAGTGGAGCATCTGGGAATGCCCACAGATGGTTCGGGTCCGTTCATCAGGGTTGACTATCCTGCTCTTGCCAGTTCGTCAGCTTTTTAATTGCCAGCGATTCTTTTGTAACCTGGGACCTACTCCAGTGTTACACTATTCCGAGTCGTCAGTCTTCTAAGTTCTTCGCCGTATTCCCATACCAGCCGAGATGTTACCTTAAAGTGCTTTAAGGGCAGCTTGACTGTCACAAGGTATAGACACCAGCTGTAGATAATGGATTTCTTGGGTCTTCGGCTGGTCTTATAATTTTTCGTGTTGGTTTGTAGACAGTTTTGATATAATATCTTTTCAGAACCCTTTAGATGTTATCTTCTTTTTCTCTAGTCTAGGTTGTAGAATTTCTCTTTCAGGATAACCATTTGCCTGTAGAGATTAGTTCTTCCTCTACATTTTCTGGTTTACAGATTCATGAAGCTCTATCAACAAGACTCTTTATAACGCATCTCTTTTGGCTTGTGTGGTGGTTAGAATATTTATGAAGGGCTTATTCAACCAATGGCAAAAATACACACAATAAGTTCCTATTTTTCGGAAAAGCTGTTTCAGCGTACTCGGTGACTAATAACTATATTCATGCTTGCCTGCACAGTCATTACGGTTGCTTTTCGATTGAGAAATGGACGTTGAATGTTGAAGCACATTATTTAAGGGATGCTTTTGAGGATACAAAAGATTTCTGGGGTTTAAAATATTATTTTGAGGTCAAAGGCCATGTATTATAATTTATTATAGATAAATAATGTAGTCCATTAGATGCTACAAAGATTTTTGATAAAGTGATATATATACAAATTGAGTAAAATACAGTGTGGAATAAACATATATGAGCTTATTAAAAATTTCGAAACGTATCAACAGAAAACTGTATTCTGTACCTACACTCTTTGAATAACAGGTTTGCTTCAAAAATTTTATTTAAAAAAATCCATCTAAACATTCGTCCTCTTTCACAGATTAGGGACTACTGTAATCTCCTAACTACTAGCAGAGGAATAATACAAACTGAATGAAGCTAATATTGATGACCACTGATTTTTTGTGTGAACTGTAGGTCAATTTTTGTGTAGCAATACTGTGCATATATGTGAAAATGTTGTTTACCCGAAATTCGAAACACCCTATCGGATACAGAAATACAATAGTCGTGCAAAATTTTTTTCTTTCTGTCGAACTGTAACAGAAAAGAAACTCTTTCCACCTGCGTATGCAATCTTCTATTTTACACGTATATTAAGTTACGGGGGCCATTTTGGAGGGCACGTTCCGGACCCGGCTCATAATTTGTTGCTATTTTGTTGCTAATTTGTTACTAAATAATTAATTTTGTTGTTCCAGCCGTTGCCGAGAAACGCGTGGTCCCCTACTGTAATATTAACTTAGGGTGGCCAAGTGCAATATCTAGGTAACGGAAGAAGCTAGCGATACGAGCCTGGTGGCATGTTTTGTTGCTAATTTGTTGCTTTAAGGAGGCTTTACCAAAATATTCCAAAAACCACCACTACATGTCAAACTCACCCTCGCGCAGTATTAAGTTACGGTTTCCAACTGCGATATCTCGGGAGCCATACGAGCTAGCGACACGAAGCGGGCGGCATATTTTGTTGTTAATTTGTTGCTTCAAGGTGGCTTTACCGAAAAATTAAAAAAACCAACCCTACATGTCAAACTCACCCTCGCGCAGTATTAAGTTATGGTGGCCAACTGCGATATCTCGGGAGCCAGACGAGCTAGCGACACGAACCAGGCGGCATATTTTGTTGCTTTAAGGTGGCTTTACCGAAAAATTCAAAAAACCACCTCTACATGTCAAACTCACCCTCGCGCAGTATTAAGTTACGGTGGCCCACTGCGATATCTCGGGAGCCATACGAGCTAGCGACACGAACCAGGCGATTTTTGTAATTTTTTGGTAAAGCCACCTTAAAGCAACAAATTAGCAACAAAATATGCCACCAGGCTCGTATCGCTAGCTTCCTCCGTTTCCGAGATATTGCACTTGGCCACCCTAAGTTAATATTACGGTAGGGGACCACGCGTTTCTCGGCAACGGCTGGAGCAACAAAATCAATGATTTAGTAATAAATTAGCAACAAATTATGAGCCGGGTCCGGAACGTGCCCTCCAAAATGGCCCCCGAAACTTAATATACGTTCTATTTACTACGAATAACTTAAAATTCCGTATTTTAGGACAGTTCGTCCCATCGAAGGATCTGTATCTGTTGCCTTTCGTATGATCGACTGTAAAAGCTGAATATATTTCTTGTGATTTTGTATGTATGTATGATGGGGTGACATTCACTGAGACCTAAAAGATCTATTGTGTCCCCTTACTTTTACTTAGTTCCTGAGGAACGTCTCAGAGACTAGTAGCTCCTTTAGTCCTATTTCCTTGAGGAATTTTAGGATATCTGCAGGCTTCAACTTAGGTAAATATATGTGGATGGAGGTTTATTCTTCCATGCCACATAATCTACATTCTTCTTCCTCCACTAGTTTGAGCCTTTTCAGGAGCCCGTTCAGGCGGCAATGTCCCATGAGGATCCCTGTTAAAACGCTTAGTGCGGTTTTACTTTGACTTATGCATTCATTTGATCTCAACGTTGTAGTCACTCATCAGAATCTATGGTTGTCTAAGCCCTAGTAGATCTTTCTAATTGCCAGATCTCTTTTCTTCAACTTTGCCTATTTCTTCCAATATAACATTGGGGCTGATACCGCAAAAGGGTTCCGGCCCCCAAAAGGGTATTTCAGTCCCCCTCTTTGCTAGTCCATCTGCTACTTCATTTACTTCTATTCCAGTGTGTCCTGGAATCCACAGTAAGGTTACTGTATTGCTCGCCTTGTTCATTGAGTAGCCTAGGCATTCCCAAACCATTTTGGAACTGATCACTCAAAAGCTCTGTGCTTTAATGCTTGACTATCCGACATTATGATAACTTTTTGCCTTCTATATCCTTTGTCAATATTGATCTGGGCACACTTTCTTATGGCGTGAATTTCCGCTTGATAGATACTTGGGGTTTTCCCAGGTCTTCAGAATTTTTGGTTCCTGACCCGTACACTCCTATGCTAGTTTCTTCTATTGCTTTTAAGCCGTCTGTGTACCAGAATGGCATTCTTTCCAAGTCTGGTAATGGTATTTGAATCCCATTCCTTCTTGTTGCTTAATTCCGTATCTCGTTCTTTCTTCTGATTTTAAATAAGATAGTTTTTACTAATTTAAAAAGTAGAATTGTATGAAGAAAATGCTTATTTTCGAATTTGATGAAACATCAACTTGAATAAGGTAATTTAACTTACTACTATTAAAAAATTCCTGCTTAAAAATGCAGTTCTTGCAAAATCGAGTTAGTGCAATCAGTTAATTGAATATTCAGCTCACACCTAAGTTCGAGGTATAATGGACATAATTACGTATGCTTCGGCTATGGGCAATGCAATACATTCCTATAATATGGTGATTTATGGGATTTTGAATAATCTGGTTAAAACTAATGAATGATTCTGTCAACACAAACAACATGTAAATGTAGGTAACGAATACGTTTTACCAGTTAATAGACTCTTAAGGCAGCACATACACGTAGACGTATTGACAGGACGTATATCCAATACGCACCTTAACTGTTTATAATTAAAAGGATCATTACATCAATACAAAACAACAAAATTACAAACCGTTCACGAAAAGGCTCTGCGCATGAGTTGTTCAGTATCCAACTGCTTGTGATAGCTCTACGAACAAACCTATTATTACATTTTTAACTCACTTTTTTTCTTTTATATTCCAAATAGTATTCTAATTTTTGTCATCCAGTAGCGACATCTTTAACGTTATTTATCATCATCTAATTCTATATGTGAATGCGGGTTTATAATGCATCGTTGAAAATGAATTATAACATGAGTTTTCAAAAATAAAGGCCCACCCATCATCTATGTCATCTGTTAACTCCACACTTTCTTTTATCTCACTATTTTGTCGAGTTTTATTTTTAGACAAAACTACCTTTTGATTAAGATGCAAGTTTATTTGTCTGATTAAAAAAGCAAGACTAAAAAAATATGAATCTTTCTGAAGAATAATCGTGATTGATTCAGCCCTTATTTTGTAAAGTTAATTAATAAAAATTTAAGCAGAACTGAATGAAAATACAAAAAAATAAATTCTCCAGCGGGTGTCATCAACTTTTAATTTAATATTTGTTACAATTTCTTAATGAATGATGATTGAATTTAAATGACGATATCGGTCATATGGTTCATTCGTTCATTCATTCGATTGGGTTGTGGTCAACAGCCCAGGAACTTGAACTGAATCTTTGTATCATTTCCCATGTTATCTAATTCCATTCCAGAAGCTTCGTGTGTCCTATGTAGGCAACTAGTTTGACTGGAGGGATTTTCAGTAGTGGTTTTATTATTTCCCCTCCAAAGTGCTTCCGTCCGAGTCCTTGTAAGTTCCCGCAGAAACAGAATATGTGTATGTTTCATCATAGAGGTCACATTTCCTGCACATAGGTTCACTAACTTTTCCCATTTTGTGCAGATGTTTCCTCAGGGTTCAGTGTCCAGTCAACTGTCTTCAAATGTCTCTTACTCAGTTTTAATAGCCTGGTTGAGAGTTCCTTGTCTACCTTGTTCAGTGAACTCTTTGGAGGTGTCCCTGTGTCGACCTCCATTTGAGTTGGTGTTCCCTATCTAGCCAGTTTCCGATTACCCCTCTTATGCAATATTTTGTGATTCTACATAACGGTCGAAGTCTCCTTTAGAGCATTCTTTAGTTAACTGGTCAGCCATTTCATCCCCTCATGTGTCAGCATCCATATTTTCAAATCCAGTGCAGAGCTTTGTCAGTCAAACAGCTAGCACCAAGAGAGAGAGTGCTTTCAGTGCCGCTTATTGCGCACTAGTAGCGCCAGTCGCCATTAGTATCATTTCAGGTTTCCCACTCACCCCTACCAGTTATTTTACAATCCTGAGGAAAAAGTATTGGAGCAAATTTACGTAAAACGAATATTCAAATTTTGTTGTACTACAACGGTACATTACAAGTACTACTTTTTTTTCATGCGTCTTACAAGAGGTGTAAATAGAAAATGAACGGTTATGAACTTGTTATTTGTATTTATAGATATATGCACCAGTTAAATGTTTTCTGTCAGATTCGGGGTATTTACTATAGCCTCTTCAATCAATGCTCTCTATTTCTGGAAAGTATGTACTGTAAATAAAATTAAAAATAGGAGCAAATGATTTATTTACGAGATTGTAACCGAATGCATCGATTCGATTTCCAACATTTTTTCATAAGATGAAAATATACCGTTTCTTAGGAAGCCGTCTAAAGACACCAGCGTAACAAAGGTTATTTTTAGAGGAATGAATGTGTTTTTTGATTTTCAAGTTTAAACATGTTATATGTGATAGTTATGTTATTCAGAAATTGTTGAAATATGGTAGAGCCACGAAACAACCACAAAGGAAGAAAATATATAAATGTTTTTTCAAATCAGCAGAGTAAAAAATGGAAAAATGAAAATATTAAAACCCTCGACTTATTTTATTAAATCACATCACATACATTACTATTAAGAACTATAACAATTGGCAGCAATTGTGGAGCGCAAGCGAGTCAAAGCTTTAGTTAACCAAACTTTATCGGTCCTACATCACACATCTACACCTCGTGACCACCAAGATGTAACTGTCATATTCCATTATCTTCTAGCCACATCCTAACAGTTTGTCTAAAGTACCATCAAGTTAAAATAACCTCACAATTATCAGGATAAATTAAAGACTGTCAGTTCTAAAAGTGAACAGTGTGATAAACACACAAAGAATACTGTGGGTAAAACAATCTACATCAAAAGTAGTGATGAGCAAAGCAAAACCAAGACGGATGTATGTATGATAGGGTGACATTCACTGAGACCTAAAAGATCTATTGTGCCCCCTTACTTCTACTTAGTTCCCCAGGAACGTCTCAGAGATTAGTAGCTCCTTTAGTCCTATTTCCCTGAAGAATTTTAGGATATTATTATCTGCAGGCTTCAACTTAGGTAAATGTCCTTCTTCCATCAATTAATCTCCTAGGTGCTGTGTCCTAGGTTAAGTATGTGGATGGAGGTTTCTTCTTCCACACCACAGAATCTACATTCTTTTCCTCCACAATTTTTAGCTTTTTCATGTGCCCGTTCAGGCGTTAACGTCCCGTTAGGATCCCTGTTAAAACTCTTAGTGCAGTTTTACTTTGACTTATGCATTCATTTGATCTCAACGGGTTGTAGTGACCCATCAGAATATTTGATTGTCTATAATCCCTAATAGATCTTTCCAATAGTCTCTTTTCTAGGCCTATTTCTTCCAATATTACATTGGGGCTGATACCGCAAAAGAGTTCCAGTCCCCCTCTTTGCTAGTCCATCTGCTATTTCATTTCCTTCTATTCCAGTGTGTCCTGGAATCCACAGTAAGGTTACTATATTGTTCTCGCCTAGTTCACTGAGTGATTCCCACACCATTTTGGAACTGATTACACAAGAACTCAGTGTTTTAATGGCTGTTTGACTATCCGACATTATGAAAACCTTTTGCTTTCTATATCCTTTGTCAATATTGAACTGGGCACACTTTCTTATGGCGTGAATTTCCGCTTGAAAGATACTGGGGCTTTTTCCTAAGCTCCCAGAGTGTTTGGTTCCTGGCCCGTAAACTCCTATTACAGTTCCTTCTGTAGCTTTTGAGCCGTCTGTGTACCATTGAATGGCATTCTTTCCATGTCTGGTAGGTAATGGTATTCGGATCCCATTCCTTCTTGTTGCTTAATTCCGTAACGGATTTCTTTGAAAAGTTATACCTTTTTACCATATCATCTTGTGGATCGGATAGTCTTGGTCTTGCTAGTATTGGCATTGGTCTTCCGTTTTCGCAATACCAAGACCAATTTTGCTCATCACTAAAATGTTGAAAATAGCTCCCCCAATGTCTTGATGTATTATTTTATTTTCATAAATATCTGATAATTTTATTTTAAGATCCGTGGGCACGTCAATGGAAACAAATAAACGGATATGCGGAGAAGTTCATGGATCTTTTTTGTTTGTTTGCTTTTAACAAACAATCTCTAACAGTGGGATTGACAAATCTGTATTATTTGTTTACACAATAGTTTATTTCATTTCATTTCGTCTACTTCTTGGAAGTAGTAATTATAAATACTCTTAGTAGTATAAACTATCAAGTAAATATAAAAATAAAAATACAAAAATATATTCAGTTGGAGTAGAATATGAAAAAAAAATTTTTTTTTGAAATAATTATATTTCAGCTGTTAGTTTGTATTTTTTTTATATTCAGGTGCACCGAGATTATAAAATATCAAGGGGAACAAGAAAGCGGACGAATGGACTAAAAAGATACAAATCCAAAACATGCTGGACTTGACGTTTGTGCGTACACCTATCTCACTCGCCAGTGAGCCTGAAGCCTTGGCAGCCTACGCGTATCTCGCTCTCCTGGCGAGCCTGACGCATTCATGCTCATTCTAGTCACCCTCCTTTCACTATCACATCATATATATATTCACTATTCTGTTTCACTAACCGCGACAGCGTCCCCACTCAGACTCTGCGCCGCTCACCAATGAGTTTTTTTCTTTTTATCCTTAAATTAATGTATTTTATTTTGTTGCAGATCCTCGGCCATCGTACACAAGGGAAACAGTAGTATCCCTTTACCAGGTTCCTCGTTACCAGCTCGGAGATGTCCTCCAGACAAAGTACGACCTGTTGCAGGCAGCAGCCGAAGCACCAGTCCCGCTATGTCTCTGATACCCAGAGCGCCACCTACTCAAATAGCCAGTCCCTATCAAAACAACAACCAATCCCAGAAAAATTCGATGTTGGATAAACTGAAACTTTTCAAAAATAATGAAAAACCGGCTCCTGCTAGTAACGGTAAAAGAACCAGTAGTTCCAGTGGCGTTTCATCAGCTAGAAGTGAACGTAGCGATTCGAGTATAAGTTTAGAACCAAGCGTAGATCTTAAACCCGTTCGTAACACTTCTAGATTGAAACAAACAAGACCTGGAAAACCAACTCAGGTTAAAAACAGCCCCAATGCTACCAAAAAAGAAGTAGTTACCAGCAAGTCTAACAAAACCGCAGTGGATGTTGAAAAACATGCTTATAAAGTAGCCAATCTTCCAGTAACCAAATTAGCCGAGCCAAAAATAAGAGTTACCGTGAGCAAAGAACCTGCTTCTAAAGCAACACATTTACCAGTACATAACGGAGCCGCTCAACCAGTACCAGGTACCGGAATACCAAAACCTACTGCCGCTGTGAAAGGGACCAGTAAAATAACTAGAGATACAAGTGTAAGTTCTTTTAAAGGACCAAATGGTACATCAGTATCTAGAGAAAGCTCGCAACTGTCGTTAAAACAACAAAAACCAGCTGTAGCTCTTATATCACCAATAAAGAATGATAGGGATAGTAATCAGTTATCCGAAAGCAGTCACAGCGCTAGCACAGGTCACCATAGCAATTCCAGTGAAAGCTCAGTTATATATAAACCTTCTAGTGAAAGTGGTTCAGAGTGTCACAACATTATTCCGAATAGAAAAGAGCCTGTAAACTATATCAACTCCGTTACCGATCAATCGCCGCCTCCACCGGCTCCTCAAACACCCAAGGACTCTTCGAACGAAGAAGAAAAGCTACAGAACAACGACAAAGAAGCGAATCACATATCTTACAATAACATAGTTAATAGAGAAAAGTTAGATCTTCCAAAAGAAACGCAAAAAGATATCTTGAACCATATCAAAGATGTATACCTAGAAGATAAAGATGAAAACTTATCCATAGAACCGATGAGGCCTTTGTTACGAGGGTATTGTAGCACTTTAACTCTACCGCCGAGGCAGAGACAATATCAACGAGTACAACCGGATGGAGGGTCTGATTATTGTGAAATATCTTTAGCTAACGGATATTTGTCGGATGGAGAGATTCTTAGAAATACTGTTGCCATGGATATAGGAGATGGTTATATGTCTGAAGGAGGATCTATTTTGTATACCAGGAGGTTACAAACGATGCCTGCTCATCTACCGAATGGGTAAGTTTTAGCACAAGGCAAATTTTATTTAAAAAAAATCGTTTGAATTTGGATTTTTTGTAGTCGTTTTTGGGGTTTAATTTAAACTGTATAGTGCTACACCATTGGTCATTCATCATTGGACGAAGTGGAAAAGTAAATTTCACGAGTGCGTAATGGGATTACATCTCGTGTAACGTACTATTCTTTTTCTACGCCCATCTATTTTCTTCCCAGTCCTCATAATTTCATCTATTTCACTACTAACAGACATATTCGTAGGTAAAGTTGAGAAAATGTTCGGATACTATAATTTGTCACAAAAATTGACAGCATAAATGAGTTGAGGTTTATTTCCATATCAAGAAAAAGCGAATTATTTTTTTTTGAAATTGTATGATGTGTTGCCGACATTTATCTAAATAATTTCACTAATGCTAAGAGCTTTTATGTTTTTCAATTGATTAAAAGTATGTAAATAAACCAAATAAAGTATTACGTAAATAAAAATTTGATTGCAATATGATTCAACAAAGAAATATAAGTTTTTCTTATCTAAACGCACGTGTATGTTATGAGATTTTCATCACGTGCATGTTATTGTTTAATGTCACTACAGTGCGATTTTTGACGTTTACGAACATGGGCGTAGAAAAAAATATTTAAGGTGTCTATGGCGACTCTTACATTAAATTTTTTGTGGATACATTTACCTGAAATTAGGTGAAAAAGAGAAAGAAAAATAGTAACATGTACTAAGTAGGTACTTATTTTTAAATTATAAAATATATGTAACTTTTCCGTATTGTTCTTAAATATGAAGATTTTATGTGAGGTTATCTAGTCTCCTTGTGTCCATCTGTCAGAGGCGCGGAGGGAAAGCCGATCGAGGACTCGTGAGAGGTACTCTTGGACCTTCAAACTCGACTACAATCGCAGTTTTATCGGGAACTGTCAACGATAAATTGACTTTGACGGCCTGTAACTCCATTGATTTTTAACGAATCTTAAGTATATTTTCCACGTTGCGACGAATCGCAGCGACTTGTTTCTGGGACAAATCGCTGCGAGAAAAAGTACAATCAGCACATCGATAGTTTGTTGCTGCGACTCATCCAGGCATAGGGGAAACGTTACGTGTTGCCAACTTCGTTAAAAAATTGGCAGTTCTGATTTCATAACTTCACAGTATGAAAAAAATTAGCGGGTCAAAATAAAGCAAATAGGAGTAGTTTCTCTAGAATCAAGCATAGAGATACTACAGATAGAGGCAACAAGCCAGTTCGAAACCCGTCAGCACGTAAGAGAGAGATAGGAAGTCGGAGGTTTAGGCTATCTTTCTCTAGTAGCGCGCATGCTATATACACAGACAAAGACGGAAAAACCTCTGATCGTCTGTCTTTTTCTATCTCACCGGAGTTCAGACGGACATTTCCACTTACACAGCGACCTATGGCTTTTTGCCTCTATCTGTAGTATCTCTATGGAATCAAGTCTTGAAGTTAACAGAATGGTTGAGGAAAACATAGATGACATTGTTTTATTAACAGTAATTAGTATTATCGTCTGTGCTGCTCTACGAGAAGAAAACGTAGAAGAAATCCTGTGACAGCAATGTCAGAGCGTAGCAGCCAATATAAATTTTGGGTTGGTGGGACAAAATCCACCAGAACTTTTTAGAGTTCTAGCGTCAACTCGCACCGTGGAAAATGGATATTTCCCGGCCTAATTTGGTGTTTTCCTGACCAGATTGGCAAATCGACCCAAGGCCAACAACAAAAATCTCTACGACATGTTTATGTCGAGGGTAAATCAATACCAACAGTTTATGTCATAAAATTACAAACTACTGACCAACTTTATAAAGCCACAGTTCAAGTTGGAAATTCATTAATATTTCTAATTTAAACTGGGATTTATATTAAAATTACCTAGTTCATGGATATATCAAGAGAAGAATTAAATTAAATTGAAAATCAGGTTTTACATCCTCTTAAAACAAAGTTCCATCCTGTCAAGTAACTCGACTCGAGTATAATCGCAAAAAAGCTAAACACCGCTGCTTCGAGCTAAAGGGGTTCCTTTCGTCCTTCAAAAAGGATGAGTAATCCCGTTCGGCATTAATTTTAATCCTCTCCCTCGCCCATTACACTTAAAAGATATTCATTCCCGTAATGGCGGCGGGACACTTTCTCATTACGCATTACGGGAAATATTGACGATGAAATGAGTATACTGGGTGTTTAATTGGGAAATAAATACTAACTAAATAATAACGCGAATAAAGGTTACCTAAAAATACCCCATCTATTGGTTCTAACGTGTGATTTGTGATGCTACAAGCAACACCAAGAACGATGTTATTGTACGAAAGAGCCATTCAACACAATAGAGCGACACTGCCACTTTCACATTAATCACTGACGGTCACGTTCTTTATAACTTTCGAAAAGCGCATCGGATTAAGCGAGGGAAGTAATATGGGAGAAGAAAAAAAAAGAGATTTACTTGGATGAATTTATTCTAGTCGTGTCTTGTAGTTGATGCTCGCAACGTCAAATTTTGACATTTACGAGGAACATGTTTGGATTTAATAGTTATTTATACTATAAGGGATGTAAGTAACATTTTATTCACAATCGGTCAGTAATATAGACATTTCTTACCTTTAAAACTTACTTTCACTTCCACGCTATATGCCTCACTTTTCTGAAGTACGACAATACTGTGATAAGGGCTTTTCGGAAACTATGATCGGGTTAACCCGATCATGATCTGAATGTTCGGAAAGTAATCCGGATCACGATCACTTACGTTCGGAAACTGAACGAATTGAGCGGATCATAGTCATATGATTGGATCCTTTCTACCCAAGTATACCGGTGGGTAAATGCGATCAGCTGACGTGTTGTTCCGTTTTAACCGTTTTCTTTGACCTCTAACCTAAAAGTCATGTAAGCTGCGTGACAGGTGTTTGAAGATTGCGAGTTTTGTACTTTTCAGCTTTTCTATAAAAAAATAATTTGTTGGCTTCAAAATTTAGTGTTAGTTGGTTGTTTTTTGTCAGTGATTTAGCGCCTTCTTGAAGCATTCAATGCATATATCAATAAATATTCCTCCTCGTCCTCCTCCTCCTCCCCATCCTCCTCAAAAATAATAGTTTGGACGTATTGTATAAAAAACCTGCCCATGTTTGTATTTCGCTAATAACTGCTTAATAATAATTATTGAACAGTTAAAATATTTTTTACAACTGAATATAGGGTCTCTGATAAAGGTCTATAAACACATAAAAACTATAAAAAATCTATTCACGAAACTTTTAATAATAAAAGGTTTGTAGGTTAAGTTTTAAGTTTGACATTTCCACAAAAACAGCTCGCGTCGTTCGGAAACTCAGATAAAAATCTCGTTCATGGTTAGGATCCGCAATCAGCTGATAGGTGATCTATCTGATCCAGGATTACGGTTTCCGAAAAGCCCTTTAAGCTGGTTTTAAAAAAAGTTAATACCTTTCTTTGCTTTTCTACGGAATTATTCCCTCAACCGCAGCTTCTTGGACTTCCGGAGGAGTACAGGTTAATTCAAAATAATACATTATGTACTTGTTTGTGCAAAAAAATTAAAATTTCGTGACAGAAAGAATATATTCGCTGTGTGCGGACCGTTGGAGGGGATAGGCGAAACTATCCCAGCGCGCGCAGTGGTGAATTTTCGCAATTCGGTCAGAGACTGACGTGGTATATTGTATATAAATAAAGGGGAAAATGGGGCACGACTGTTGTTCTGTTGTTAATTGTAAAAATACAGGATATAATAACAGTCATGTGAAATATTACAAGTTTCCTACTGCGCAACACAAGTTGGTACAAAGGAAAAAATGGATTGCAGCTGTAAAAAGAGTAAAGTGAGTGTCTTAACCTCACTTCAAAATACAGTGTGCACTGATACAGTATTCTATACGTGATGTTTTCTCCATCTATTTTATGTAGTTTGTTTATGTTTTCATAAATACATTTATTATTTCAGTCCAGACGGATCAACATGGATTTAAAATTAATTGAATAGACCTACAAAGATTTTTGTAGTGTAAGGAGTAGATGTGACTGCAGTTTGTCTGATGATTTTAGATTGAATTAAGTAGCTTTTTCCATCTTCTCTGAACTCATGTACATCTCTTACATGACCAGATTCCACCAGAGATTGACCTTTTGGCTGCGAGTTGGGATGAAAGTTGATACCGTGTGATATAAGCTCAAACCCAGTTTTTATTATAATTTTCATTGTAAATAGTGCAAGTTCAAAGTCCACAACAAATATATACAGAGCTGAAAGCCATAAATATTCATTAAGCAATTGTAGATATAATATGATGCGTTTGTTCACTTTTCATTTAGCAGAATGAAAAATGGAATAATCGATTTTTATTAATGATTTTAGGCAACCTGTATCTCCGTTGATTCTAACCTACAAATCTACACTTAACATAAAAAAAATACATTTTAAAAACGATTACTTACCTAGTCGCTTATAAAATACTGAACATTATGTCATTAGGCACTTATATTTTCAAATTATTTACATTGTAAAAGCTAAAAGGCTCCTTATCTTTATAATAATTGTTGCTTCCATAAGCTTTACGTGCAAATCTCTGTCGTAACTTGCGTTTTTAAGCCGCGAGGGGGCGACAGTAGGTACGCACATAGCGAATAATGACATAATTGTGAAAACCAATAAATTAGTAATATTGCCAAGCAACAGATTCATGAAGTTCTTTGTCGAAAAAATATTAAATTGTGATAACAAATTTTCTTAAAATAGTACACATACCACGCGGGAACGATCATTCCATCCACGGCTTTTAGCCTGGACTGTAATGATCTACTTCCCCGCTAGGTATGTAATATACTATTACTATTAGTCGAGGACGATTTTGCGCCCGAGTGATAGCGAAGGCTGGCAATAAAGTGACCGATTTCTATAGCGACATAAGGATTGTAATTTTATCAACAACGTTAAGCTGACAGTTTATTATAAAAAATTGAGAGAAATGGAAATTATTGATTTGATAAACAACCAAAAACGAATATAGAAGAAGCTAGGAAGAGGTATGAAGCAACGTATCAATACTTCAAGAATTAGTGCCAAATAAAGACTCCTACTGCAGTTTCAGAAACCGGGCTTCTGGCGTACTTTCACGAAAAATCTGCTGTATTGAAGTCTCCATTAACACGTAAAATGCCGCCATGTTAAAAAAAAATCGGGTCCTAATGGCCGGACGAGTTTTTTCCTTTCATTATATACAATTATCTACTTCGGGCCATAATGACATAAGTCCACCACATACAAGCCAAATGGACTAAAATGAAGCCAAAACATTTAAGAATCTACCCTAATATAGTTTACATTGATTCGGTGGGACAGTATTATCCACCGAGGCCAGAAGAAAAATTTGATATGGTGCCTTAAGCAGGACGCGCACTGAATCCGCTCGACTCGGATCGACACGGCACAGCATTGCCGAACGTTTTGCATTGTTCTTATTTCAATATATCACCGCGCACTCATTCGGATCGGCACAGTAGTGACCGTTCGACTCGACTCGACTACGGCGGAGATTCCTTGGGATGGCAACTTCTGCCGAACCGAACGTCCAGTTGATTATTTTCAATCCAATAGTGGTGTCAATACTCTATTTATCATGGAGGAAAACTAATTTCTAGCATACACAACATGTTGCTAGTCGATTCAGTGCGCGGGTAATACTTATATCGATCCGATCCGTCCCGTGTCGATCCGAGTCGAGCGGATTCAGTGCGCGTCCTGCTTTACATAGACCCACCACAACCCCTCAGAAATATTTTGATGTCAAAAAATGGTAGGCTCCTTACACCCACCACGGCACTTTACGTGTTAAGCTTATGGTGTGAATATTCCATGCTAAAGTCCACCCTTTTCATAGAGGAAAACAGATATTTCCAAGTATCCGACACGGATATAGCTAAAAGTCTAATGTGTTTGACAGGGAAGATGTAAATAAACTCCTGTTTGAAGCGACCTTTAACTCAATGATAAAGGTTGTAATGGTAATGGGAATTGCTGGAGCGTGCCGTTCTAGTGAACTCTGTGCAATGAAAATGGACAATGTTGAATTAAGGCATGAGGTCCTAATTGTTACTATTTCTGATTCCAAAAATGGAATGGCACATGAATTTACAGTGACTTAAAGTGATGATGAGAAGGTTTGTTATTTCAAAATTGTTCGAAATGAAATCGCACAAGACGAATTTTAATCCTAGCCTCTTCATGTGATATCAAAGTGGAAAGTGCTCGATTTCTTCAATTCCAGGTAAAATTGTTAAATTTCTGAACTTTGAGGAGTATACTGGACACTCCCTTAGAAGAACGTGGACCACTTTAATAGCGAATACTGGAGTTGATGTATTAGCTCTCAAGCGACATGGCAGATGGAAATGTGGAACTATTGCGGAGAGCGTCAACAATAAAATGAATTTGCAAATGAAATTTTTTTATAATATTACGAAGCCAGAAGTCTCCTGCAGTACTTCAAGAGTAACAGAAAACTTAGTTAGAGATGGAGAAATTATATTTCATACAAATTTAGAAAAAACCAGAAAACATTTATCCAAATTTTGTAAATAATGTTTATAATCGTAATAATTATTTTATTAATATTCAGATAAATCAATAAGATACAAGTTTTATAATATGGCATAAATTATTACCACCCAAGTATGGTAAGTTGACTTACAACCCGTCGTCAACTCGATTGTGAAAACACCATCCATTCAAAATAATGAGGCCTGCATAGTGTGTCATCTAATAATAACAAGATCAGCATCAATTTAGAGATGTATAATATTCTGTCTTTCACTGACGTTCTTTCTCTTCAAGTCTTACCATTGTTCTATATTATGATATCCACATTATCTTATTCCACTCGAGCTGTTTTCTTATTATATAAAAATCGAAAAGTTAAGAGGAAGGTCACACTTTTTCCAGCGAGCTGTATAAAGTATGTATATTCATTGATTAATAGCAAACGTCTCAACTTCGATAGACTTTGGAAAACATGTAGTTTTAATTCTTTTAATGAAACAATTGCGCACATGGATGGTACCGCTAAATTAAAGTATATGAAAAATGTGGGAACCTATGTGTGGACATTGTAACATAGTAATTTCGTTAAATAGTTTTCTCGCAATTTATGGGAGTTAACAAATAAAAATCTGAGCTTGTCATTTTAATGAAATTTTATTTAAATTCACTCCATATATTTTGCTTTTACTTCTACTACTTTTTCATTTAATGAGATTAAGAGCTTCGATTTAGTCGGTAATTTCTTGGGACCGTGGAAATTTGAGTTTTAATTCGATCTAAGGGAATTTGGACGAAAAAATCTCAAGAGCGCAGCTCGAGTAATTTTGATGTATCAAATTTCTTTGAATCGAATTAGCAATCACAATAAGAAATTCTATTTTTTGGAATAGCCGTCAACAAATAATCAGTCTTACAATATTATAGTTATATTATAGTAAAGTTAATATGCACCGTTTCACAATTTTTCGGCGAGATAAGGAAATATGTAAGCAGAAGCAGAAACGGTTTTAGATAGATTTTTGCATGATCCCGACGCACTAGCGATTTCTGTACTCTCTGAATGAATAGCAGTTGTTTTACCGATAACTGTAGTAATGGATTTATTTGAAACTTTTGTCAATTATGTATTCTTTCAGCATGCTTTGACCCATTATTTTCTTGTTTCAGTTGCATGTACATAGCGACTAGAACATACCAAATTTCTTTCTGTCTATTGTCTCAAATCCCTACTCTCCACTTTCAGAAATTTCAAAACCTTCGGTAGAAAATGAATAAAATATTCATGTTCTATACATACAACAATCAAACAACTTATTATAAATAATAAATAAATAAACTTTGACATTGTTTATATTGGCATAGAATACTACGTCTGTTTACTCTTCTAGTATACTCATTGTTCGGAGCCTATAACAATATCTTCCTCTTCCAATGGTCGCCAAAAAGCTATAATTTTGATTATTACCAACAAAATAGTTTTAGTCAATAAAACAAAATCTCAATCACAGCAACATCTAAGAACACAATGTCTCGTAAATAACAGAAATGCACTAAGTCCACCCTGGGACGTTCACAGTCCATGTGGACTAACAATTCAAGTAAATTTTGGATAGACCAGTCGGAAGCTATATTGCACCAATGAGAATCAATTGTTCGCTTGTGGGTAGGTCAAGACTAGAAATGATTTATGGCTTTTTAATCCTCAAAGAGACCTTGCCGCATACTGTTCTTTTATTATGAAACAGTGCAAACTAATTTTACTCACAACTATAAATTGGCCAAATTGTATACAGTCCATTGATATTATTTTATCCTCCCTGTCCATTTTAAGCAAAGCTTCTGCTTTGAGGTTTGAAAGTCTTTTTATAAAAGCCACAACTTGCCTTTAGCCTGGTATCTGATTCAAGTAGGCACTTGCTTTGTTCGAAATATCTTTGGATAAATAACAAAGCCATTTTCTTTTAAAATGTAGAGACATCCTGTATAATATTGTTTCGTGTGAGTATGATAAGACAATTAATAACTTCCTTTTCCTGATTTCTGATCACAAAAGATTGCTGCATAAAGAACAACGTGCTGTGCTCGGTCTACTGCACTCTTCGGATACACGTAAAGTTCATTAATTTTTAGGGTGTGAGCCGAAACGGATCAATGCAGTGTCGGAGTATCAATAATTTTACCGGGCGCTAAAACGTTTAAATATTAATTATAAGCAATTTAGTTCAATCACGGGAGGTTTTTTAATCGCAAATCCTGTTTTTTTATATACATCAGCATATAACCAGTTATGTAACAAACGGTGTCAATTTAATTTCTTTTTAAACGAAACAGGAATTTGATTTTTCGAAAATTTTTATACGCAGAGGATTCAAAAATGAATTAAACACTCTGAGATAAGTGAAACGAAAAGTTTTGCTTGTTTTCAACAAAATGTAAACATAAGTAAATACAAAAACTGAAAAATAAAAATATGTGGAACGTAAATATAAATGAAAATTTTATACCAGTTAATTTTAGCTAATCAGATGCCTGCATATTGACATGCTGCTATGACAATAACCTAATTTCTTCGGAAATTTCCCTATGGCTTGACAGCTGTCATAAACACATAAAATTATCATTTAGTTTTTATGCGTTATTATTTTTAATTCTTTTAATACCTTCCCTTGTTTCTAGTAGTACAAAATTAGGAAAAGTATAAAGACTAATATTTATTTTAGATTATTATTTAAACCTTGTTTTACTAGAGCATAGGGAAATTACAATATTTGACATCAAATCCGAGGTTAATAAAATAAATGAAGGATGGATAACAATATGTCACCTAAGAATGTCACCAATTTAATTTCTATTTTAAAAAAGTTTTGGTATAAAATTTTCTTACCGAATCTCTCTAGAGCATGAATTAATATTCCGGAAATTTTCCTCATTTTCTAATTTTTTAAGAAAATTCGCATTTCGAGAAAATTTCCGCAAATAATTCGTGCTCTAAGGAGATTATAAGTGAAAATATATTTAATATTTGAAGTTTAGAAAAAAGGACGTTAAACACATATATATATATATTTTAATTTCACAAGGAATCTTAGGACATAACCGATCTGTCAAATTTGATCTGATAATAACTACAGCTTATACAAGTGGCCCTAACGGAAATTTAAGATATGTACTTCTTTCAAAAATTGGAGAATTATTCACAACATCATTGAAATTATATTATTATATGAAATTGAGAATATTAACGAAGAGATGTCAATAGAATTGGATTAGGAAAGTGATAGTGAGGAAACAAATGAAAACTTTTTGAACGTTGTTTTGATTTGAGTGAAAAATATCACTAATTTATAGTATTTTGAACAAAAAAAATACCTACATAAAATTACTCTATCACATCAGGTTTTTTACAAAAAGGAAAAAACGTTTATTTTAAAATTTTAAGAAAAAATCAATTATTATTTTATAAATACTTATATTTGAAAACTTACAAAGAATATTTCCTCATGTATAAAAAATCCCATATGAAGCGGGAATAAAAAATGGATTGTAGCTGAATTCACCGAAGAAGAGACTCAAGAAACTTATAAAGTAGCAAAGTGTAGAATTCATGTAGAACGAGTAAGAACGTATTTAATATTAAACAAAATAACACATAATTTATTCAAATATATCGACGATATTGTGCACGATGTTTGCGTTTTAGTCAATCTGCATCCACCCATAATTAAAGAAAAACCTAAATGAAGTTATGGCAACTGATTCGTCTTTTTGTATTTTTCAATATTCACTAGACATTATAAAATATTTTTATATTGTAGTGCTCAGTATGTTGAAGTTAATTGTAATAAAAAAAGTGATGTGCAATTTGAAAGCCTATTTATTCATACAGATATCATAAAAAATACAAATGTTATGTTAATAATCTCTTCTTAATACTCAACTTCAGTCATAAATTTCAAAAATTGAAACATCTATACACATATTATTACACTTAAAATATTGTTGTATTTTGAAATACTTTCCAACATTTGTGAGATACTCTAAAACGACTAGTCTTAAAACAATTATTATACTTAAAGCATGACTTGATTGCATTATGGAAAATCCTAATTGTAAGAATATAAACCAACAAAATAACTTCTTATCGCACATTGAAAAACTCGATTTTTCACAACTTATTTTAGTTATTATAAATGATAAACTGAAAATATAAGTTTTCTTACAAACATATTTGGCTTTTAAAAGTATTAAATTTTTCATTGAAACTACGCTTGAATCAATCATAAAATGATAACTTACTTTAATAACATGACGTAATCTCCACTCTCAAACTACTACTACAATTGCAGATACCTATAATATGATTCTTTTGTTCACTTTTCATTTAGCAGAATGAAAAATGGAATAACCAATTTTTATTAATGATTTTAGGAGATGTTTATCTCCATTCAACATAACCTACAAAGCTACACTTAACATGAAAAAAATATATTTAAAAAATTACTTACCCAGTTGCTTAGAAAATACTGAACATTATGCTATTGGGCACTTACATTTTCAAATTTTACACATTGTAATAGTTACTCTTCATAATTAATGTTTCTCCCATAAGACTCAATGTAAGTTGCATTTTTCAAGCCATCAGGGGGCGACTCGAGGCAAACTCACAGCGAATAGAAAATTTCATAAATTCAATCGATCTTGGCACCTTGTTTCCATAGTTTTTATGTCTTGGTGAAACCTTTCTCCCTGTTCTTCACTATAATCACCAAGATTATTAGGGAAAAAATTCACATGTGATTGTAAAAAGTAGAGTTTTATACTCTTATTACACTCCAAATTTTTATACTTATTTAAAAAGTTTACCACAATATTTTTATAGTCAGGGTGTTTATGTTTTCCTAAAACATTGTTGACAACATCTTTGAACGCCAGCCAAGCTTCTAATTCAGTAGTATTCAGTGTTGCATCAAATTTTTCATCGGTCATCATAGATCTTATTTTTGGTCCATCGAACACTCCTTTTATTTTGACATCTGATAACCTTGGAAATTTTCTACTCAAGTATTTAAAACTATCATTCTCTTCATTCAATGCATCGACGAACGAGTTTTATATGAAGCGGACGTAATCAGGATCAATTAAATTTTCTCGTGTAACATTTTTGGTTCCAGGTTTGAGATTTGTACGAGGATTCTATTGTTGCCCCACTCCCACAATTTCGTGTATCCTGACTGCTGACCTAACAGCATAGTTATAATTTTCAGATCTCCACAAAGCTGCCAACTGTATTATGTAGAAGAACTCCTTTTAAACTCCGTTTCGAAGAATCTATAAAAAGTTTCATTTCCAGGATCATATTGCGCTCCTAACTGTTCAATGAGATCAGTATTGTGGCAATAAACTAATGATTCTTCTTGACTGAAAAAAGGTACAAATTCTTCTTCACACTTCCTATACCAAGCAAAATGTGTATCAGGAGCTAGCAGGTGACCCAAGAAGTTGAGCAGATACTTTAGAAAGATTTAAATCTTTGATTAAATCATTTAGTTCACCTTGTGTGAATTTCTATGGCTGATAAATAGCGAATATATTAATTTTACTAAAAACCTGATGTGATACGATAAAATTAGGTCTATCTTCGTACAAAATTAGTGGAAAAAATTAATTCTATCTTGGACAAGGTGTTATTATCTAATGTACGAGCAACAGATATTTGAAATGCGCTAGATGAAGAGAGAAATAGTTACACTTCCCAACATCCACAAAGACAGAGAAGGAATCATTGAAAAATAAGTGTGAGGATATTAAATGAGCCCTACTTTGTGCTCCAGGACAAACTGAAAGAAAAGGAAACGACATAACAGATACACCAGCGAAGGGAAGAGTTGGAATAACATTTTGGGGACCGGAACCCTTTAGTGGTAAAAAAGTTCAAATCAATCATAACTTATTTGAAAATGTGATTTATATAATTTTGCGTTATTAAATTTGTTCGTTCAATAAAAACAAGATATGGGGTGTAAAGTTTATAGACAAAGCGAAAGATAATCGGATAAACATCGCTGGCACTCTCCCTTCTATACTCTCACATATGTTTTCACGAAGTTTTTTTCAATTACTTAGAAACGGGTGTCACTTCTCATTTTCTAGATTGAAGTGCAGTTAATCAAATCGAGTACGCTTGCTTTGTCTCCCGGAGATCGAAAACCTCCTTTCGGAAGATCAATTGAGGGCTAGTAAGTGTCACAATTCAATTTTTAAGGCGAATATTCTCTAGAGTGTACCTTGAAAAATATGTCCTAGCAAGATGGATGATGGAAAATTATATAGTGAGTTTATAAATTGTTTTTTTTTTCTTTTTTGTACCTTAACATACAGATTGCTAAAAGTCTATTCGCGCCATACTATCTACACAAGTATAACAAGGAAAATATGAGCACAACTACTTGAAAGAGAGAGAAGATTAATTGTGCGCTCAGCGATGGACGTGTGTTCAGTTCCAGCTACCAAAAGCAGTTGGGGGTGTGTTCAGTACCCCCCTATTTTAACCGCTGTTGCCAGAAGCGCAGATTAATTTGTACAAATGATATTTTTGTCTCGTTATCGTTAACTTTTTTTCGAGATCATGCACTATTAGCTAAAACTAAACACTTTCATCCGGCAACAGTGTTCTTTGCAGAAAGAATTCACATTTAAACTTTTAGGCCCGGTTGAACCAGTTTCAGATCAAAGACAGTTCAGTTGAACCGACAGTCAACATTGAACTTCGTTTAAAGAAATTACTGTTGTACAGTTTCGATCAGGTTAGGTTGGCTACCATGAAATGTAAAGTTCCTAATATCACATGATACTTTTTGGTGTTTTATGCGGTTTTGACACAAGATAAATTGTCGAGACAATGAAATAAATGAAAAAAGCGAGGTGTTGGTCACTGAGGTAATTTTCGTACAAGGGTTAGGTAATCTAGCGGTAATCCAAAGGAAGTTTTGGGTAATCCAAGGTAGTTTCGGGTAATCCAGAAGAAGTTTTGGGTAATCCATGGTAGTTTGGGTAATCCAAAGGAAGTTTTGGGTAATCCAAGGTAGTTTCGGGTAATCCAGAAGAAGTTTTGGGTAATCCATGGTAGTTTGGGTGATCCAAAGGAAGTTTTGGGTAATCCAAGGTAGTTTGGGTAATCCGAAGGACTCAACTAATTGGAGAGATAGAACGTTCTAGTCTCCATCAGGTTAGGTTGGCTACCATGAAATGTAAAGTTCTGATATCACATGATAGTTTTTGGTGTTTTATGCGGTTTTGACACAAGATAAATTGTGGAGACAATGAAATAAATGAAAAAAGCGAGGGGTTGATCACTGAGGTAATTTTCGTACAAGGGCTAGGTAATCTAGCGGTGATCCAAAGGAAGTTTTGGGTAATCAAAGGTACTTTCGGGTAATCCAGAAGAGGTTTTGGATCATCCAAGGTAGTTTGGGTAATCCAAAGGAAGTTTTGGGTAATCCAAGGTAGTTTCGGGTAATCCAGAAGAAGTTTTGGGTAATCCATGGTAGTTTGGGTGATCCAAAGGAAGTTTTGGGTAATCCAAGGTAGTTTGGGTAATTCAAAGGACTCAACTAATTGGAGAGATAGAACGTTCTAGTCTCCTTCGGGGGAACATTTTACATACAGATATGAATTTTTAGTCGATATTTTCAGGCATTAAGGGAGATAGCAGAGAGCAATTTAAATCGGGAAATATTTCCATACCTGCCACTAAGTTACTAGATTTGGAGTGTGTTCCGAAAGCGTCGTGTTCAGAATTTTTGAACTAATTGACAATTACGTGAAATACGTATTGTACTACTAACAATTGTCGTAGCCCATAACGGATTAAAACAGTCTAAATATCGAATCGTCATTGGTCACAGGCCATGGCGAAAGTAGTGACCAAATGTCACATTATTATGAAAAAATGTGTGGTTATAATAAGTAATTTATGTGATATTTTTTAATAATTTGGAAATAAATAAGAATGTAGAAAATGCAATAATATGATTAAATAACAGCGGAAATGTTCAAATATGGAGGAACGCGACTAGTTCATGAAATGCAAAAATTACTGCAAAAGATGTGGGAAGAAGAAAAAATCCATACAGAGTGTACCAAAACTATAATAATTCCTATAGAGGGTGCCATAACTACAGAGGAATAGTGACTTACAGTATATTTGCCACCTATATCAAAAACATTCTAAAGGAAAAGATGGAAAATATAATCGGAGAATACCAATGTGGATGACGAGGAAGGAGCACATTGGAGCAAATGTTTATGCTAAAGGAAATACAGGCTGAAAGTTATTAGTCATCCGCTTTTAGCTCCTCGATAAGCTGTCGTGTTGTTAACTTTGTGGTTACAGATCTGGCTGCGCGTTGAAAAAATGTGTAGTGGAGGAAAAAAATAACCACTTTCAAAAATAATAACCCAAACACACACACCGTAGCTTATCGTGTTATGTTTTCTTAAACCATCTATACATATTTTTCTTACAAAATCCATTACTTTCAGTATATTCGTCCTATCATCATACATCCGCCTTGTCGCTGATACCGATACAATTCATCCGTAAAGTACATAATACACTTTGGTAGACCAAGAGATACAAATACAGATAATTCTAACAAACAAAATAAACAACTCAACCTTAGTCAGTAAGTCAGTCACTTCTTATCGTACTCAACAGACCAACTCGACATTTCACCAACACGCCCCCTACATTCTTCCTCTTAAAACTACATCCATAACCAAACAAATAAACGACAAAGAGGATGATGACGCACCGAAAAAAACAAAGAAAATACAAACAGTTACCGGCAGGGAGAATTGCAACCGATCAGATCACCGTCCGATCACAGTTGAACGAAGAGAGCTAAACACATCTCTCGGAAAAGTTTGACGAATCCAGCTGGGAAATAGACCGGTTCGGCGACTAATTGAATTAATCATAGAATTTTGACATACAGAAAAAAATTATTTTATATAGCCTGCCCACAATATGAAGTCGTCAATGAACAGATGAATCTAGGGAGCTCTCCTATCTTCATAGGTAATAATTGTTAAGATCAGAAGCTATACTGATCTTAAATGGGAAAAAGATATCCAGAATATCCCCATAGGGTTGATAATATTTATTACATGATATCTTCTTTTTTTTCTGTTCATATATATTTAGTCAATCACAAGATACCAAGGTCACTATTTGGTCTAGACAAAATAGTATATCCAGTTGCTAGTGATGTTCTAGAGAGTTTCCAAAATACTGGAACTAGATGTTTTTTTCTTCTATTGCAGATGCGCTGGAACTACACAATCTGGTCCAGGAGCTTTGTGTAGGTACCTCAACTTAACCCAGTGGAACTTGTTCTGGCTTATCACTTTGTTCACTAGACTCCAATTTTTTTTCCTCGCACGAGCTAACGGAGTCTTTGTCTGAGGTTGTTTCCAACCCTCCACAGACTTTTTTCCTGGAATCACCTTTTTTCATCCTGATCTGTTTATTGTATTCTGTCAAAATAGAACAGTTTGCGAGTTCTTGATTTAATTTGGTAAGTTCCCTGCTCCATCAAAACAGTTGTTATATAAGAGAGTCCGATAACCTTCTATTAAGTTGTTAGGAGGCAATTTCAACATTCGTGGGTTATTTCGTTTTTCATAATATTTGTCATTTTTTATCTGCCAGAGTTTATATATATTTGATGTTCATCCATAACCCGTTCTAAATACGCTGGTGGTAAACGAAGTGTGACAGCAGGGAGTACATGAGAGTGTCGACACGTTGCCGACGAGTGAGTCATCGTCGTCGGTCGTGGACCGTAGCAGGATGGCCGGAGGAACAGAAGTGTGATTGCTCAGTGGGTTGCATAAAAGACAGTGACCCCCTGGGTGAGAAATGAGCGATAGACAGCAATTGTTAGTTGAGTAAATATATATTTTGTTTCAGGAAAACTTTATTATTATGGTGAAATTGACAAAAATATCGAATGAACTATATTTATATTGTGTAATATTTTTTTTTAAATGGACTTTACCCGGATTCGTTATGATTTTATTGGTGGTATATGAGATATGACCAGTTTTAAAGATCCGTTTTTCATATAAAAGTGGAAATATTTTCCCAAAAAGTCAAATCATTTGTACCTATGCGATTCAATTATAATAAATATAGTAAAATTGTGTTTAAATTATTTAAACTTGTCACTCTTACAATCATTCGGTCGCTCACGACATCCCGCGTACCACGCGGCAGTCAGTGATTTGCAGAGCCGAGAGTAGACGTACAAAGAATAAATCTAATATAATCTACTAGGTTGTAGTGTTCTTTGATCGTTTTATCGCTTCAAGGTTCCCACACACCGGCGCGGAATTTTTGCGGCACGCGTTTTTCGCGCGGAAAATTCTCTAGCGGCCGCGTACCAAAACGCTAGTATCGCGAATATCGCCACACGACAAATTACTTAGTTTACAATATTATTATTGTTGGTTATTATTTGATAGTATGATTTTGAGGTAAAATAAATATGACCCGTCATATGAAAACAGCTTGAATAACAACGAAAAAGGAAGGATAGGGTCTCGAATAACGAACAACAGAGTTGTATGTATGTATGTACGATGGGGTGACATTCACTGAGACCTAAAAGATCTATTGTGTCCCCTTACTTCTACTTAGTTCCTGAGGAACGTCTCAGAGACTAGTAGCTTCTTTAGTCCGATTTCTCTGAGGAATTTTAGGATATCTGCAGGCTTCAACTTAGGTAAATGTCCTTCTTATATCCAATAATCTCCTAGGTGCTTTGCTCTAGGATTCTAAATTGCTGTGCAATTCGCAAGTATGTGGATGGAGGTTTCTTCTTCCATGCCACAGAATATACTTTCTTTTTCCTCCACAATTTTGAGTTTTTCAGGTGCCCGTTCAGGCGTTAACCTCCCGCTAGGATCCCTGTTAGTGTAGTTTTACTTTGACTTACGCATTCATTTGATCTCAACGGGTTGTAGTCACCCATCAGAATATTTGATAGTCTAAGCCCTACTAGATCTTTCCAATGTCAGATCTTCTCTTTTCTTAGGCTTTGCCTATTTCTTCCAATATTACATTGGGGCTGATACCGTAAAAGGGTTCCGGCCCCCAAAAGGGTATTTCAGTCCTTCTCTTTGCTAGTCCATCTGCTATTTCATTTCCTTCTATTCCAGTGTGTCCTGGAATCCACAGTAAGGTTCATTGAGTATGCCCAGACATTCCCACACCAGTTTTGAACTAATTACAGAAGAGCAACAACAGAATTAAATCCAGCTTGAAAATTACAATTACATCTTACAAATATTTACGAAATCTTATTTAATTAAAATATTTCTGTTTGTTCCCATGCATTTCACCCCTCATTTCAAATCATCAATCAATTGAAAATTACGTCAGTTGCTATGGGAGATCCCTCGGAAGTAATTTCCTTTTCGTGAAACTTACCTACGCGCCATTCCTATTAGGACATAATTTCATTGTTACTTAGTTAAATTGACTAGCCCCGCCGAAATTGGAGCATTAAGGCTCCTTCCTTTGTAGGAAATACCCGTACCTTTATCGGTTTTACGTTAGTTAAACAGGACTATTGAATTTCATAGTAATTAGACAGCTGAAGGTACCGGTGCGTGAATAAGGTCTAATGTAGTGTCTTATCGAATAGTGAGTGAGTGAGTGGCACACAAAAAGTCAACGTACTTTATTAGAAAAATTGATAAACGGTTAAAGTATTTGAAAGGTATAGTAGTTATTGTTTGGATGCATTCATGAAAATATGATTATTTATATGGCGCAATATTTTTTTGTAACTACTTTAATCTTTTGATGCCCTAGTTTTTTTATATTCTTATTTCAAAACATTAGAACTGAAACATGTCAAAAATAAAAAGAACCGTTGAAGGAATAATGCAGTGGTAGCAACAATACTTTCAAGAACTCTTTAACCAGCAAACCCAGGATGTATCAACAGAAGTTTATATGGCTTTCTTCGACCTTGAAAAAGCTCTCGATAGTGTACCACAAAAAACAGTTTGGAGTAGCCTAGACCAAAGACCAGTTCCAAAGAGTCTAACCAAACGATTAAGGAGCCTGTACAACCAAACTTACAGCTACCTAAGGAGACATAACCTTGAATTCGATACATTCAAAGATGGACTCAGACAAGGTGGAGTACTAAGTCCTCTATTGTTTATAATTGTAATGGACGACATCATAATGTTTTTTTGATATATTTCAATTTTGTTTCTAATCGTAAATAAATTAATTTTGACAGGGGCGTGAATAAAAAGTAAGTTTCGATATTTAGTAGCATAATAATAATACAGTTGGTATAATACAAAAAAACCTTGCTCATAATAATAATATAACCTACTTCTTTACTAACAAAAGTGTCACTTGCACCCTCCTGTTGCTCATATCCGCTGTATTGCCCCCCTCCAATCCACCGAAAGAGGGTTCTCTCGATCAGATGTTATTCAACTGTTCCGTAGCGTGGTGGTGGAATAGTAAAAAGTAAAGCACGTTGTACTGAACTTCAGCGAACATGCGCCCCGAAAATCGATTCTAGCGAGACGCCAGACATTCAGTTCCTAACAGAAATATTATTGAAGGAAAAAAACTACTCACTCACTACAGTCGCTACAAATCTAGAAGTGATTTTGACGGGAACGCTGTGATGCAAGTGGTGATTGTGGTTAGCGATATCATCAACGCATTGGATACTTTTGGTATGTGTCATTTGTTGTTGTTTGTTTTTTCTTTGTTTTTCTGTCATTGTCATCAAGAAATCATATTAATTATTGAGGGTGGTGAATGAAAGTGAACGTATACAATGGAGTTATTTAAATTATATTTTAAAAACTATGCACTATTCACTCGAATATGAGAAATAGTAAGTTAATCAGTTGAATTTAGAAGTTATATGGTCCGTGTCTTTGTACTCATATTAGTATTCAATTTAATAAAATAGTTTTTTTACATAATATTAAAATCTATTCACACTATAATTATTAAATATTTGTCAAAACTGGAACTGTCAAAGCTGAGTCATGTCATCTTTATTAGTGTTGAAATAAAAAGATTCAAAACATATTTCAAAGTTATTCTTAATTCATGACAGTTTACAGCGTCGAAAACCAAAATGACGAAGGATACATGCTTTTTGACGTTACACCCTTTGAAAATCTATCTTTAACCTTGAAATCGGAGCCAAGTAATAAAAGCAAACGTTGCCAAGAAAACGGCGAATGCAGTGTTCCAAAAAGTCCAATGTATTCCATTTAAAATGATATATTTGTCAGGTCTTGTAATGGTTATGTAGGAAGCTATCCGCATTAGAATGTAGGTATGTACATTTAGTAAATAACCATTTTATGTTAATTGAAGAACGAAAACTGGATGTAATACATATGACGAGCTCCACCCTGTCCAAACATTAAATTGTCTTCAATATACTGTTAATTATTAATATCAGTCAGGATAATCTTCAACCTTTTTTTATATTTGGCGTGAGATGTTTTTTTTGCAGATTCTTCCACTAGGTGGCACATGGCTTCATCTGTCAATTCCGTTAGGTCTGCGTTGAGTTTTCAATGCCCTGTTAACATACCTACTTCGACTTTCATAGTTTCTGTGTTACCCACTTTCTTGTGGTCCAATTAATGACATGAACGATCCTTGTCCGGCTGTCTGTGAATATGGCAACTGAAGGGAATGTTCTTTCCTGCCTTTTTGCCTTTTTATTTCTCAACGTCTGTATATATAGGTTTGTTGAAATAGCAATCCTACAATTCCAGCTCTTCTCCTGTCTAGGCTTTGGAAACTTTCGTATACCAGATTGCCCCAGCTTGTATGGGTACGAATTTTGTCCAGTCTTTCCTGGTATAGTGATTTGGAATTTATTGGAGTATGTTGGAGTGTATAAAAATGTGTAATACACAGACTAGCAAGCCTTTGTGCGCTACTTAACAGCCTCATAGCTCCAATCTGCTGTGTCTTTGTCGACCACATTAATGATCCAATTGATCTAAAAACTCTTGTGTTTAGCCATTGGGTCATTTCTGTCTTGAGACCCCACAAATTATTGTGCATCTGCCAAGGGCAATGGTAGTAGCTTTTTAGTGGTCTTCTAAATATATTATTTAATACAGTATTATAGAAATATTTGATTCACTCATCTCCGTATACAAGTACCTTGGAAAACTTCCAAAAATTTATTGGGATTCTTTATTCTGCTTAATCTTATTGCAATCATTTTTGCTCTATTTCAAAGAAAAATTATTATTTTTTTATATATATCTTATCAATAACCCAAATACCATTTTTCAATGGTGTAGGGTAAAACATTACATTACATATTTTTCTTATATTTGACAATAATGTTTACGTTGTTATGTGGTAATGAACAAACGGCCCATTCCTTCTTATTTCTTGCTAATATTTTTGCCTCATTCCGTGATTATTCCTTTTCTTGAAGAATTCTCCAACGCTGCTGTCCCATGTCTGTCTCGGTCTTCCACGATTTCTCTTATTCGCTTTTCTTGCCTCCCATACTTGCTTAACTTGTCTGGAATATGACATTCTTTGTAGGTGTCCTCACCATCCCAATTGTCTTGTTTGAATATATTCAAGTGTCGAGTTTCTTTCTAGATCCTTTCTTATTTTTGGACTTTTTGACTCCTATAACTTTTCTGAGAAATTTAATTTCTACTGCTATTGTTTCATCCCATATTGTTCCAGGGCATCTTTCCAAATCTCCAAGTTCTTTTGTAAGTCTACCTCCTTTTCGGCCACAATGACTATATCATCTGCAAATGCTCCTTCTGATACTTGTACCATTTCCATATATTTGTATCCTACTTTTACTCTACATTTCTTTATTACCTCATCAATATACAATGTGAACAGTGTAGAACTTGGACTTCGTACTTGCCTCAATCTTTATTTGTTGTGAAAGCTTCCGAGATGCTATTTTGGTGGATAATAAAGTGTTTTCACTGTATATTTTTTAATACTCTGATCATTTTACTTTCTGATATTTTTTTTTAAAAAGAACGAAACATTTTTTATGAAAATGTCCTTTTACAGTTAGTCTCATTATTTATTTATATTCTTCCTTTATTGAACTTTTTCCTGGTCAACAAATATTTTCAATTATCCATATCAAAATGATTAGATCACTTATCGATATAAAATTAATGTCTCTCACCTGCTGATTCGACTAAAATATCTGAAACCCTCAAAGTTAAATGCCGGATAAAGAAGCAATTGTAGAGATAAGTAGCTTAGACATACTTATTTTCACTTTTAAGTGAACGATATTATTTTCCTGTCAACAGTAAGAATCAGAAGTTTAAATGATTTCATTGTTTGGGTAAAAAACTTTTTTTCCATTAAGACTGTAATGCTTTATGGTAAATTATTGTTAACCAGATCTTCATCTACTAGGCTCTTTATTCAACCCCTTATTGTTTTATTCAATTCCTCTTTAAATTAAAATTAAGAAGAACAAATTATTCCATTAGTTCATAACCAGCAAAAATTTCCCGCCAATAAATAAACGACATCCTAATCTAACCTCAATTCCTTTACACATGTCTTTAAAAAACTTTTCCAGACCGTAATCTGTTGCCAGAAGTGACTTCTTTTATTACATCCCCCCCTTTTTGCCTAACACTCGTAATAACGTTTCTCAGTTATGTTGACTTAATCATCTCTTCCCTTTGAAGATCTTTCAATATAGAACAGAGATTTTATCCAATAATCTAGATGACTAACTAATCGTTTGTCTGTGAATAAGATCGATGAAAATAGAGGTCACAATTTGATGTCACTTTAGATAAACTGTAGTCATCTGGGTTGTTGAATGTGCTGTTTAGACCCTTACTTTGTGGAATCTACTCATATTACTTTTTAAATTAAAATAACTGTTTCTAGTTAATAGCGTAGTCAAAGTACACAAAATATCCGTAAAATGCCGCAAAAATCACAAAAAACTTGAAAATACAAAATTGAGTATTTAAAAGGGTTGTGATTAACATGAGAAAAACTTTACAATGCTAGGCATGCGTTTTTCCGGAAAATCGTCGAGTGAAAATTTTTGTTTTTTCGCTCTAATTGTTTAAATAATGAAACCACAGAAAAATGTTCAAACCAAAAATTGTAGCTAATACATTTATCTACAAAATTTGTCTGAACATTTTTTTTGTATCTGCATTAGTTTTTAAAAAATATATATAGAAAATTTCCATAGTAGTAGTTTTGAACATCATCAATTTTCAAGTTTTTAATTTTATGATAGTAAATAAACAATGACATTTAGAAAAAAAAAATTTCATATGAAATATGTTCTAAAATGGAGTATCTACAAATACATTGAAAAAAACATTTTTTAATGTATTATCATCGATTTTCCACGCTCACTCACCTGCTTTTTCACCTTTATTTGTGATCCCATCTCTTTCTTACCTGAGCCATAGGTGTGTTCTTTTGTATCGCGATCACTTCTTAATATGTTCATTATAAAGTTCACAAATTTTTAGATAATATCATAAACGGTATAAAAGTTATAGAAGGTTTGCTGACAGACCTCTGATTTAAGTATTTATTTTAAATAATTGTCTATTTTTTAAAAATTTGATATTTATAGAAAAACTGTACAGTAGTTTCGAAAGTAGATGCTTCAAAGTATTTAGTAGTAAAGTTTCATTGAATTTTATTAATTTCGAAAAAAGATATAATTGAATGAAGTCTAAAAAAACAAGTAAAATTAAGCATACAAAAAAAACAGATTTTTAAGAAGCATTCGTTTAAAATTCTAAATATTGATGGCTTTGCTTTTATAATAATAATGTTTTATGCTCATTTGCAATGCTAAATCCAAAAGGAATTTTCGCTGGGATAAGTATTAATTAAATAGGAATTATAATAAACTGATATTACAGTCAGAAAATCTACTTTTTCAAATTTGAAAGTATTTCTATCTTAAAGTTGAGATCTTTCTTTACATTTTACATGAGTTTATTTATTTTTTCAGAATGTTATAATCACAAGATTATTCACTTTTAAGTCGAGCGGTTAATAAATTTGGCTCACGGGCCGTTCGCGCGTAACCACGAATTGAATACCATTGAAATTAATTTTATCTTGTAAACTTTTTAATTTACAGAAAAACTTTTTAGACAAAATTTGTAGATAAATGCATCAGCTACAAATTTTGATTTGGAAGTTTTTCTGTATATTTATTATTTAAACAATTAGAGCGAAAAAACAAAAAATTTCATTTCACGATTTTCCGGAAAATTGCATGCCTAACATCGTAAATTTTTTCTCATGTTGAACACCACCCCTTTAAATACCCAATTTTGAATTTTCAAGTTTTTTGTATTTTTTGTGAGGTTTTATGTGTACTTTGATTGAGCTATAATTCCAATTTAATGAAAAAACATATGAAAATTCTAAATTATTGATAATTATTTCGATATATACATATAAATACATAAAGAAGGGGAAAATAACGCTGAGATTGAAAGTGCCCTCAATCTATATTATGCAATAAGTAATACTTTCATTCGCAAGACAGAAGTGTCAAAGAGAACAAAAATGACAGTCTATAAAACCGTTTTTAAACCTATTTTAACTTATGGGAGTGAAAGCTGGATTCTTACGAGAGAGACAAAAAGAAAATTATAAACGGTTGAGATGAAGTATCTAAGAGCAGTATTGGGACAAAATTCGAAATTATCATATAAGAGAACAGCTAGAAGTAGAACCCCTAGGAAGAAGCATAGAAAGGAATCAGGGTGGTATGGCCACTTAGATAAATAGATAGATGGTGGATAGAACTGGCGTTAGCCTTCTGTCACTGAAATCTAATGATTTATTAAGACGCTTTGATTTCATTAAAGTACTTCCTCCTAACGCTCCATAGCCTGGACAAAGGTTTTTCCTCGCCAAGTTCTAGAAAATGCAGTCTTGCGAGGCATTCACAGTGGCACAACATATGTTCTGCCGATTCCTCTTCCTCTTGACAGAACCTGCAAAGGTATGTTTCTGCCAATTTGATAACACTCATATGACTGTTGAGTCTGCAGTGTCCTGTCAGTTAAGGTCCTGTGTTACTTTGGCCGATGGTCGTTTGATGAATTCTTTGGCCTATCTCTGTTCAGGGGTTGTTCTCCACCATTCCAGAAACTTAGTTTGCTTCCATTCTTCAATGGCTGCCTTTTTGTATCGGCTAGCTACACCGTAGAAGAGTTCGAGGCCAATGCAGGGAGCATTTGCTCCTTTTGAGCCAGCTCGTCAGCTTCTTCATTGCCCTTGTGTCCTTTGTGATCTAGTACCCAGGCCAGAAATAGTCTGTTATCACTTGCTAGTTCAGATAAGGCACGCACACAATCCCATACAAGTCGCTAATTGTCCTGGACGCATGAAAAATAATCAACAAGCAAAAATGATATGGCAAACAAAAACATGTGGAAGGCGACCAAGGGGGAGACCACGGAAAACCTGGGATGATGCAGTAGCGGAAATTCTGAAAGAACGTGGCCTAAACTGGCAGGAGGCGAAGTTAAAAGTTGGAAATAAACGGGAATGGGCTAAATTTGTACATAATTAAAAACACCTTAGGGTACATTAAGGTTCTGTTCGATATATTAAAATATCATCGTCAAAATGACAGAAGTTACATTACATCTAGGTTGTTGTTTAAAATCTTCAGCATCACTACAGTTTCCCAATTAATTATTTTGATCCTCTCACTGTATTTCATCAATAAAAAGTGATATTTGTTAAAAAAAATTGTACAGTTATTATATATTACCCCACCAGATGATGGTAACTATTAAAAATAATTATGTAGACAGCGTCGAAATAAATATGTTAACTTCAATATGCTCCTTTAGAATATTGATGATATTAAATTGAAGTTAATTAAATTTAATTATTTCTTTTAATGAAATAATTATTTCTAAGCTTACCAAAACCTGTGTATTTTTCTTTCGTCAAATCTTTAATTGTGCATTAATTAAGGAGATGTGCCTAGAATAATCATTAGTGTCTTGGAGGTTGTTATCGGAAATTAGATATTGACACGTAGAATGTCCATAATTTCATGCGAAAAGTATCGAATTGGAGGAAAAAAAATTTTATATACTTCACGGGATGTAAGTAACTTTATTGCAAAATCATTCTCGTCTAGTAAATGTCTTTTAAAGTATTACGTACGTAGTAGAAAATTTTTTTCAGCGCAGTTTTCATACTCTTAACGCATAACAACTTTTCCCTTCTATATATAAACACTTACTTCATTCCCATTTTCCACTTCTTTTACTAAAAGCATATTCCGTAATAATGAATATGGAAAATAATGTATAGGTTCACTCATTAATCACAAAAAGCAATGAACGATAAAGGGTATTACTTTTCTCTTTTTCTTAATCTGGTCGTCTCTCTTTCAACCTTCTGTATTCAATGTTCCCTTTAATTGCTGTTCATTCACAGCCACAAACGATTAAAAGGAGCAGAGTTCTATGCAATCATTATAAATTCAAATATGGACTTGCCAAGAAAAAAAATTAATGATGTTAATTAGTGAAAGAATGGAAATTGTCTATTATAAAAATTAATTGTTTTAACACTTGGTAATTTTAATAGAAAAGGAATTTCAGTTCAAACTAATAAATTCTTATTTAAGACAAGATGTCATCAATACATTTTTTGAACGCTCTTTCAGGAATCGTCTCCAGTACTTGCCGCGAATTCTGTTTCAAGTCTTTCAGCGATGTATAATTGACAAAGTTTATGACCGGTTATACCTCATTTAAAAACCATGGGGGAGTAATTTGAACTTAAGTTGGCAATTCTGTAGACCTCTGATTGGTCAGAATCCGTCCAGTTTCACACAACACTTCGTAGCATTGATATCAGCTGATAATTTATTAATTTCCATTTTTGACAATTCTGACAGATGAATATGCTTATTTTTGTCATTGCATCCGCTGTTGTTATTTTATTATTTTGACTTAGTTTCCACACTATTTTGTTAAAACTGTTCTTTTAAAACCTTCAGTAAGCAATTGTATTGAATATCTGCAATTATGGATCCTTCTACTTCGAGTACAGCTCTTCGCTTATTAGGCCGGCATTGTTTAACGCTGAACATAAGTTATTTAGGACTCTCAGAAAAACAATATACAATAAATGTGTGTAAAGAAATATAATATATTGAATAAAAAACCAAAAACGTTCATGTTAAATCCAAAATGTGTCAAACAGTTGGTGGCGTGGCTGATTTCTTCGTCCATCAAGGCATATTTAATAGATTTGGAACACGACTGTTGACTACTTTCTCGGAACACACCCTTCAGTAACTAATCTGGTAACTTTTAGTGGTGTGAGTGGGGCTTTTCAAATTACTCCTCCTTGTTTTTAAATGAACTATAGAGAGAAGCAAATTGTTCACCACATCTCGACAGCATTAGGATGCACTGTACTAATCATATGCACGTGTTTTTGATTAAGTCGATTCATCGTTAGGTCGCCAGCTTTTGGAACTAGAAATTTGATAATGAACCACTGATATATGCCTCTTATTTAAACTATGCTATTTTCAGTTGAGTAATAAGGTCTATGTTTGTGGTTTTTGTTTTTATTCCCAGAAGATAGTCAGTTCAGGCACTAGACCATACCTAATGTAGGTAAAAGTTCCTATTGAAACCAGGCGGTACTCAGATCCTATACCTTTTCTGCTTTTTATCATCGATAATGATTTTCAGGATCATGTACCCTAATAGAATATCAAAAATTCTGGATAAAAGCCAGTCAGTAATGAACTGAACGAACCAGTTTGGTGTAGTCGAATTTATTTTCGTGGCAAAGTCGCTGCGGGCCGATGCAAGCAGCTGAATTTCATGCCGGTGCAAAGCCGCTTGTTCCGCCGGTCTAGCCCAGTTTGGTTTTTAGCGCTTCGATACACGAATGTTTTTCCATTGTGAATATCGTAAAATGTAGTGACAAAATAAAGCACTGTAAACAAGCTGAATGACAAATGGCAGACAAACTACGGGTTAGTTAGTATAGATGACAGTTATGCCAACTTCAACAATCAATTCAAGCATGCTTTTTGAATGCTCAAATTCCGATAGGTTTGACATATTATTATTATTAGAAATTTATTTTTATTTTTGAGTGTACCAACTTTCAAGTAACTCCATTTTGGAAAGTATAATCCTGCTGAAACTGACGAATGCTATAGGCAGTAGGGTTTGCTGGAAATTGAGATGTATTGATGCTCTTGGCAGTATGAAATAAAATAATGATCATCATATATAATGGAGGGAGTGACTGCAAAAACTGTCAATTAACTGAAATAATGGCGACTCGATGAATCTGCGGAATATGCGAAAAGGTTAACGATGTTTTTAAAATGTGGTTTATTTGAGGTGATTCTGTATTTTTTAGGAAGGGAGAAGTAAAACTACACCTATATTTAGTATTAACTACACCCAATTCGTTATTACCGATATGCTAACAATTTAATAATATAAGAATGCGTTTGATGTTTCAAACTCCAGAAATTCTTTTAAACTTACAATGCTGTTGCGGAATTTTAAGAACAGTTAGATTAAATATAATCACAAATTTGATGTTGGCTCCATTCCGAGATATATTTTAACCTAAATATTGTTTTTGCTTTACTTTAATTAGGCAACCCAGCAACAATTCAATATGGCGTCCCAGGGTAAACAAAAATATGGTTTTGATCTTTTGCTATACAAAACAGTATTCGCGAAAACGAGCAAAGGGTGCGACATACCTACCGTCAAAATTGTATAGGTTTGGAATGGGGAAAACAAACCAAATCCCCATTAGAGTACTTGTATAGTGAGCAAGGTATTAATATCGTTTTCTTGATTTCTAGAAGAGTTTGGTGAAGTTTGTTTTATCAGAATACTTATTTAGACTCTAATAATGACCAGCAAGTGCAAGAGGTATATTGCTCTGTGCCGCAATGTAATCAGTAAACAGATGCCTTCCCAACAGATCCAAAATGATGCAAAGTGTGGTAAAACATTTTAAAAATTAGGAAACATATTTCCGAATACTTGTCAGTGTGTATCAGGCACTGCTTAGAAACATATTATAAAGGTAATTTCACTCATTTCAAAAAAGTATTTTGATGTTCAGTGTTATTTATGCTTTGAAAACCTGTTCGCCTTCTACCATCGGCCGATTTCTATCTCCAATGTATTTTAAAATGTCCACCAAACCAATTTTAACAAGCACCATCTCTCACAAAACACCTTTATCGCCCAAAATTCGAAATTTAATCAAATGGACAGAAAAACAGAAATGGATTTGTTTATTGTTTTCCCCATTCCAATGACAGCTTTGACATATACTGCAGCGCCCACTATCGGAAAAATTTCCGCGAATTGATGTTAGAGAAAGGTGATTTTATTTGGCTTTAAGGATTGTCTTGTGTCTTGATAATAATAATAAACAATTAATTATAAAACTTTTGACTTGCACATGTGAATTTCGGACCAACTTTTGGTTAAGTTAAATATACATTTTTTGTTAGTTTACTTTCATTGCGATATCTCTTTTTATTTAAATAAGCTAGAGCAGAAAAAGTGAACTCTTTGATAAAACATTTACTCACACACTCTGCTTACAAGGACGGAGACAGAAGCACTTGGAGAGGAAATAATACAACCATTACAACTACTGAAAATCCCTCCAATCAAACTAGTGGCCTGTATAGAAGATATGAAGCTTTTGGATTAGTAGTAGATAACATGGGAACTGGTACAATGATTCAGTTCAAGTGCCTGGGCTGTTGAGCATAACCCAATCGAATGAATGAATGAATAAACTCAAGCTTGACTGCTTAAACGTAAACTTCATTGACACAAGTAGATCCCATTTTTACGAGGCCAAATTCAACATATGTGTAGGCATGTAAACTTCTTAATGCCTACATCTGTTTCTTGGTGCAAAAACTACGTGAAAATACCGAATAACTGTTCACCCAGTTATGTCACAAGAGGTGAATATTTTTTGACATTTTTGTGTAAAATTTGCTGGAGGGATATTTTTTAAAAAGAATTTTTGTCGAGGGCTATTTTTACAGAAATTTTACGGAAAAATGTCAAAAAATATTCAAAACAAAATACTAGGCTTGTTCAACTGAAACCCATCTTTGGTCAGGTTAGCCTTGGAAACAATTGTAATCATTCAACTGACGTTTTCCAACATTAGTAGTGTATGCAAACGTCACACTGATCTGTTTATTTCGTTTATATTTGACAGCGATTTCAAGTATTGTGACATTGAAATGGCGTTTGTTGTTAACAATCCGTCCAAATGTGATAAGCGTGCGGTCATTCAATTTTTGTGTGCTGAAGGTGTGCAACCGTTGCAAATTTATACGCGAATGCAAGCAGTGTATGGAAACGCATGTTTTGCATATCCAACTGTGAAGGAATGGTGTCGAAAATTCAAGAATGGAGAAGAGAGGACGAATGATAAGCCACGACCAGGTGCATTGATTACTGCATCAACAGACAGGAATGTGGCATGTGTGGAATGCCTGATTAGAGAAAATCGTCGAATTTCAATCAGAGCAATTTCAGAAAATGTTGGTGTGAGTATAGGATCTGTCCATAGTATCGTACACAAACTAGGTTACAGCAAAGTTTGTGCGCAATGGGTTCCTCGTCTTTTGTCTGAGGACCAAAAAAGCTTGCGAATGGGCTTGTCTTTGCAACACCTCACGGAATACAGTCAAAATGGTAATGACTTTATCTCGTCAATAGTTGCTGGCGATGAATCTTGGTGTCATTAGTTTGAACCATCCAGTAAGCTGTCATCGATGCAATGGAAACACGCAAATTCTCCGCCACCAAAGAAGTTTAAAGTTCAACCTTCTGCAGGCAAGGTGATGTTGACATTTTTTTTTTCGACCATTAAGGACCCTTGCTGATACAGTTTACAGAACCTAGAGTACATATCAACGCAAACCTGTATAATGAAACTTTGAACAAGCTCCATCAAGCAATAAGAAGAAAACGTCCAGGGATGCTTTCATGTTGCCAACGTAGTGAAAGAAAATCTGCAACGAAAGAAATGGAGGATATTAGAGCATCCACCCTATAGTCCCGATTTATCTTTGGGCCACTAAAAAAGGCGTTAAAAGGTAACCGTTTTCAGTCGGACGCAGAAGTACAAAACGCTGTGAAAGAATTCTTCCAGCAACAGCCACAAGAATTCTATAAGCAGGGTATACATCGGTTGGTGAAACAGTGGGATATGTGCCTCAATTGTAGTGGTAGTTATTTGTAACTGTACTTGTCAATAAATTTTTCCTGGACCAAAGATGGGTTTCAATTGAACTATCTTGTATATACTTCGAGTGGTATATGGTCAGATTATATACCGAAACAGACGAAAACATACAACGAAATGGAAGATTTTCAAAATATATCGATTGAAATTCATATTAATTAACAAAAATGAGACGTTAATGTGATAACATTAAAAATTGGCTGTGGCAGGTGGGCCGGAGTATATTCACTTATGTCAAAAAATATCCAGTATAATTTGCTTCTGATTGGTCGCAAAATGGCATTTGATTGGTTAGAAACGGATGGAGGTATATAATCATATCGATATCTAAAAGTTCGCTTTTCTCAAATGTAGTTAAGATCCAATGGAGGTTTTCATAGAACACAAAGTCAAACCACAGCATATACATATATAAAACACACTAATAAAATCGAAGAAAAAAAAGCTTCAACACTGTTTATCATTGAATAGACAATACAAAACTGACCAGTTGTCCAAATTGTTTGCCCTGGACGGCCATATTAGGTCACGTGATCTGGATTGCCTTATTAGTTTATTAATGACAAAAAACTATATTTAGATGTAAAATTGTCTAAACCCATAAAGGCAATGAATTTTTATAAATGAAATATGCTACCGTTAATTTTATTCTTATATGAAATAACAGCAACTTCCAATTACGTATATTTATTTGACTAACATGAAGATGTAAGATATTGAGATAAATTTTAAATAAAATAAATAGTACATTATCGTTTAGATGACAAATCTACTAAAAGGACAACTATATTTATTGATTTCCGGTTATACTGTCAATAATCACCAACTCCAAAATTGACTACAGACACTCGGGAGGAGTTTGTATATCGTTTTATTTATTTTAAGACTTGAATCGATAAAAGCCAAATGTTACTTTATCGGACTCAATACCATATTCCAAACTCGAGCTCGGACCATGACTTTTATCATTTGTACTCGATGCTATTTTTAAATATATACTTGTATATCTGTTCTTTTTAACAGATATTATTAAATACATTTTGAACAACAAACAATCTAAAATATACAAAACTAGGGCGGAGAATATTGTTTAGCAACACAAGGGTGGAAAATTCATAACGAAACGTTTTTTGAAGTTTTTCACCATCTATCGCTTGTAATTTTGACGTTTCACTTAAATTTTTGAATTAAACGACATTTAATGTCAAATTTTTTTGTTATATGTTCCTATTTTTTGGTTCATTCGGTAGATGAAATATCACAAAAACTATTCAGTTATACTTAATGAATTTTGAAGTATAGTAAAGTAACTCTCATTTGCCGGTATAAAATACAGGGTGATTTAAAAAAATTGTGAAACCAATGTATTCGAGTTTGGGCGCGCACTGTATACGGTTTCTTATATATCGAATCAGTTCGATTGAATTGTGGTACTAGACGACCATCACAGACGTATGGCTATGAAAGATTAATTTTAAATTGTGCAGTTTAAAGTATACAGCAGAATTCAAATTTGAAGTAAAATACAGTGTGTCCCATTTAAAAAAATATAACTTTGATCTGGTACAGCGTTCTGGAACAGCTGTACAGTTGCGACTAATTTTAAAATATGAGCCTTTAGGTTAGGTTTCAAACAAATATCTTCAACCATTTACAAGATATTGGACTTTATCGCACTAATGAATCACCCTGTATATTAATGAACAAAATATATTATGTTATTTATTGTTTTTTCTTTAAAATTATACCAGCACGTCTACGACGGTATGAGACAACGCTAGTGGTATAGCCAAAGTGTCTATATTTACCAGCCACCAAAATAAAAAAAATATATCAATCACTTTTCGATCTTACAAAGTATCTCATGTGAATTGCCGTAACATTTTTCGTTTACCACTGCTGTCTTACCAACAGTTTTAAATCATTCCTATTCCTCGTTAAAATCAACAACAACTTCCTTGTATATAGTACTCCAAACAATTTTTAGTGCATTTTAAAGAATAGTGGCACTTAAGCTGTAAAAAATTCTTTTTATATCCCTAGAAAGGCGAACCGAAGTATTAACAAAGACGTAAATTTAGAACCGTAAGTAAACCGTTCGATTGAGCTCGCAAATAAGTATTTTCCCAACTCGTTCCTAGCCTGCAGCTGTTCATTATCATAGTAATATATATTTTATGTTAACCCTAAATTTTAGCCGCAAAAATATGTCACCTTTCGAGACAAATATTTCTTCGACATGCAATCGCATTTGTCAATTAATTCAAAGAGCAGGAGGACGTAATCGATGTAGGTATGATGCCAACTCGAAACAGAGAAATTATTTGGAATTGCAGAAGAATAAAATGACAATATCTAGAAAGTAGGTACTTGTAAATACAAGAAGAGAGTGCTGAAATATTAAGAGAAATATAGTCTATAGTTTGTTTCAAAAAGTACATGGAGTATTGGGAATGCAATAATCCTTCAAAAACCAGATGTTTATCTGTTCATATCCATACGATACCACCCAAACTTGACAAAATATTATATTATTATAATACCTGTTTAGTGAATAAGGACAATATTTTATAGCACATAATGTTAACTATATTCGAAGTGATACACCACAAGTTTTCTTTTATAAACCTAAAAATTGAGGCATTTTTCATTTACCATTAAATTATTGTAAAAAATTTCGTCAATTTTGAGTACAGTTCTGTAATATCCGATAAACATCTGGTTGTTAAAGGATTATTGCATTCCAATACTCTACGTACTTTTTGAAACAAACTATAGTTAACTTGTATAGTATTAGCAAGATACAGTGATACAAAGGAAAGTGGTTTTGTTATCCCGTTACTTCATGCACAATGAGAGAAAAGTATCAAACCCGAATACTTAACCAAAAAATTTACTGGTCACTTTCAACAACATCACAATGCGCTTGCTCCTGATCAAAAATTTCCTCCCGGTTAGTTATTTTGATTATGGCGACTGATCCGAACGCTTTTTTTTTAATGCGCATGGGTTTGAACCTTAGATTAATACATTAAAAAGATACATTTGTTTACATTTAAAAGTGAACCCGACATTACATCACATTCTAAGGTAACTTGCCGACCCTTTGCCAGATGTCTTACTTTTCCTTTGAATTGTGACAACTGAATTATAGGACACGATAGGAACGTATAAAATAAAAATGTTTTTTTAAAAAATTACATAAAAACGACTTTGTCTGTCTGTCTGAAATATGGTAATACCGAGAAAAGGGCAGAAACCATTTTACTATCAATTTTACCTGATTTTACTAGGAAGTTTCAACGTTCCTAGTTTATTGAAGCTCTTGTTTTTCTCTTTTCAACTGATATTTGTGTGTGTGCGTACAGATATAACTAAAAACAATATTTTTTGTGAAAATCATGGTTCGTCAGTGCCAAATTTGCAAAGAAAACAGTCGGAATTTTGCTAACCTCTCTTTTCACCTGTAAGTGAATAGTTCTATTGGCCAGTGGCACTGTCCGACAGTTTCTCCCCACTCCTAGAAAGTCATTGATAAAAACATACAGGGTGTTTTCAAATGACACTTACAACGTTTGCATGTAGATACCTCTCATAAAACTGAACAAAATGATATAAAGAATGAGCGGTCCAGCAACGGGGTGTTGAAGTTATGAAAAATTAAATGTTTTCATTTGATAACTTTAAAATGGATGGATAAATTGATTTGACATTTGGCAGGTTGTTTTAAAATGTAAAAGGGCATATTTTGATGGAAAAACAATTTTCAATTCTTGATCCAGTGGTGTACATTTGGAAAAATATGTCACCTTTCCACTCCCATTTTTTACGCCACCGGCATTTGAAGCAATTTTTATTCAAATTTGTATTCCTCAATGGTTTTCACGTGAAAAACGCATAACCTTTACATATCAAAAGATGTATAGTTTTCAAGATATTTAATGTTTTCATGAAGTCTGCAAGATCACTTTTTAATAAAGAAATGAAAAAATATTTTTCTTGTATTTTTTTAATGACTACCAAACTAGTTATGGTTGGAAACGGAGGAGGAACTGATAGCAAGAATCCATGCAGCTACAGATATTATTTACGGTAATCACCCAGTCTTTCCAAAATATGCGATTTTCAATGAGAAAACGTTGTTATGTTTATGTTTAAATGTAAATGAACAAAATTTTGAACATCTCTTGTGATTTGTTGGCTGCTTAGTGAAAAATTATGTATATTGTTTAAATTAGTAACTACCTATCTTATTTTTTATTGTCATAAATTCTTATGTTAATAAAATCACAAGTTTGGAAAAGTATTTTCAACAATCTTTTCTCAATGTTTTAGATACATTGCTGTTTCACAGAATAGTTTTTGTTACATATTCTAACCATAACTAGTTTGGTAGTCATTAGAAAAATACAAGAAAAATATTTTTTTATTTCATTATTAAAAAGTGATCTTGATCATGAAAACATTAAATATCTTGAAAACTATACATCTTTTGATATGTAAAGGTCATGCGTTTTTCACGTGGAAACCATTGAGGAATACAAATTGCTTCAAATGCCAGTGGCGTAAAAAGTGGGAGGGGAAAGGTGACATATTTTTCTAAATGTACACCACTGGATCAAGAATTGAAAATTGTTTTTCCATCAAAATATACCCTTTTACATTTTAAAACAACCTGCCAAATGTCAAATCAATTTATACATCCATTTTAAAGTTATCAAATGAAAACATTTAATATTTCATAACTTCAACACCCCGTATCTCGAAAAGTAAATTAGCTGGACCCCTCATTTCTTATATCATTTTGTTCAGTTTTATGAGAGGTATCTACATGCAAACGTTGTAAGTGTCATTTGAAAACACCCTGTATGTATGGCGATAGAATGTTAGACATCTTTTGTGATAGTTTTAGGAATAACCTGCGATCTCTATTTGTAGTTTTACTCTAAGGTTTGAACGTTTATGATAGCTTCAGATTGTTCTAGGAACAAACCTATTATTACTCAACATTTACAACTCGCATTTTATTATTTTTATATTAATACTTATATAGGTTTATAATTATTTTATAGATTGTAGGTTAGGGGTTGATTGATAGTGAAATGATTATTCTTTTTATTTATTTTGTTGGGAAATTAAACTACAACAAAAAGAATAATGAATTCACCACAAGGAACATACAGAATATAGTGAAACAATTATACATAGATCATTCCAGAATGACGTCACTAACAAATCGGCCATATTGTTTTGGGTCCTCATGTCATATTCTCTTTAGTTTTCATTGTTCACCGGTATGTATGAATATTGGGGTGACATCCACTGATACCTAAAATATCTGTTGTGCCCTTGTTTACTGGTAAACAGCGGATGATAGTTAGACTATCATTTACAGTTTGTTATTCTTCAAATCATTTAAAATGCCATAGTATTGTAGTGTTGAAAAGAGAGAGAGCAAGAAATAAGGTATCTTTTTTTCAATTTCCGGCTGTTTTAACAAAGCGAGGTGACTATTTAATTGATCTCTCTGTGCACCTGAATCTGTTGCTCTCGACTATCGTTGCAATCACATAGCTCCTCTGTTGATTGCTTTTTTAGTCGTCTGGCATTTTAATTATTATTGAAATCAATTCAGGGACAGTTTACTGACTGCGCTATGTATTATTTTTAAAGTTGTTATTATTTAAATAATATATTTTATTACATTGACATTGTTCTACAAAGTCTGCCTGGCAACCAAATGTTAAAACAGAAACTTCAACTCCAACTGATTGGGGGACCCATCACAATATGGCCGTCCTGTTAAAGTCAGGTGTTTTGGAATGGTCTATTAACATCAACGAGCAATAGCATTTCCCAAATAAATAAAAAGATGACAGTTGGTCATCGATCTATTTAATTTTTACTTTTAATTTCAAAGCATTTTGCGTATAAACGCTTTATTCTATTTAATTTTATTTCACTTTTGCTGCAAACGAGTAAATAACATTTTTCAATTTAAACTGAATATGAAATGAAAACACATCAATATTTGATGCTGCAACGTATCAATATTCTCATGCTCTTATTCCGTACGTAATATTGTAAATATGGTTCTCGGATTGTGACAACTTTACGATCCCTCGGCTGAAAAGATAGAAATATGACAAAAGACCGTCTGAAGTGTTGGAAATCTGTTTGAAACCCCCAGAGACTGTCTGTGACTGTCTGATAGAGAGTTTGGGTGTACATTTAAATCAGTTATGTTGACGATATACTAGGAATGAATAAAGTCGGTTCATGTTTTTAATGAAGTGACTAAAACGGATTATTCAAGGGTAGCCAAAAAATTAATAATTAAATAAAGGTTTTCAAAGCAACAGAACATTACCTAAGTACTACTTCAATTCAGAAGGTTAGCAGCTAGTTTCGGTTGATACCCCAGATTAATACAATAAAAAGATACATTTGTTTACATTTAAAAGTGAACCCAACATTACATCACATTCTAAGGTAACTTGCCGACCCTTTGCCAGATGTCTTACTTTTCCTTTGAATTGCGACAACTGAATTATAGGACACGATAGAAACGTACAAAATAAAAATGTACTTTTAGGAAATTACATAAAAACGACTTTAAAATAATTATCTTAAGTAGTTTATGTAATAAAATAGTTATTTATGCAACAAGTGCAAAAAGTGACTGTTTTTTGCACGCGACATGAAATTGTCCAACGAGGCCCTTAGGCCGAGTTGGACAACACGTCGAGTGCAAAAAACACGTTTTGCACGAGTTGCATACAATATTTTTTCTACATTCATGCAAAAACTGGACAATTAGAATATAATATGTTAGGAACTCAAACTTTATTAATATTAAAAGTAAAGGAACAATTTGTGCAATTTTCAATATTAATATTTCTTAGTGAATTATTAATATAATGTTTTCTTAATAATATTCAATACAACTTGAAAGATGTTACTTTATAATATTACTCTGATATTTTAATAAATATCATTTACCATGTCAGAACTCAGAATGTATTTTAACCGTTCTTCTTTTTTTGTATCTTTATGGCCTCCACCTTGTCAGTACTTAATCATAGCTGGTTTTCGCTTTGACCATTTAAATTTTAAATAATCAAAAAATTTTGCAATAATTGTAACTCGTTGAGACTAACTAGTAAGATATACATATATTATTGCTGTATTAGAGCAGGATCAGACACTTGCTTTGGATTTTTATTTTATTTAAATGTTTGTTTGTCATGAATCATCACAAAACTGACAAGAATGACAGATGAGTGCAACAAAAATTTTGTTGCACTAGTGCAAAAAAGAACCACTTTTTCCGTTATATGTGTTTCACAAAAGTGTTGTTTTTTGCATGAATGTAGAAAAATATGTTTTTGTTTGAAACTTTTGAGGTTTAAACGAGACAAATTCGTGTTAATAATTTTGTCTGTATGAAATATGTCAATACCGAGAAAAGGGCGGAAACCATTTTACTCTATCAATTTTATCTGATTTTACTACGAACTTTCAACGTTCCTAGTTTATTGAAGCTCTTGTTTTCTTCTTTTCAACTGATATTTAGTGTGTGCGTACAGATATAATTAAAAACAATATTTTTGTGTGAAAATCATGGTTCGTCAGTGCCAAATTTGCAAAAAAAACAGTCGGAATTTTCCTAACCTCTCTTTTCACCTGTAAGTAAATAGTTCTATTGGCCAGTGGCACTGTTCGATTAGTCCGACAGTTTCTCCCCACTCCTTGAAAGTCATTGATGAAAACATATGTATGGCGATAGAATGTTAGCTGTCTTTTCGGATAGTTTTATGAATGACTTGCGGTCTCTATTTGTAGTATTACTCTAAGGTTAATACCATCATGAGGATATAAAGAAATAAAATTGATACAATTGCTAGATCGGAATATATCTTACAATGGTGATGAAAATACAGAGTGATGTTTAAGTATGGAACGCCTCAATTATATCGGAAACTGATGTTTTTATATATTTTGATGTGAAAAGATTTTGTGATATGACCGATATTATGGTGGTATTTACGTGGTTGTCAGATCTTTCCTTTTTCCGGAATAATAATGAACTCTGTTTATTTAAATAGTTCACCCTGTATTTTTTTCGCCTTTTGGAATTCTTTAGAACCACTGAATAAATATATAATTAAATTACAGTGAAATTTTGAGTTGCGTCAAATAGTTTACCTTTGACAGCTATTGAAAGCAGACAACCTCCAGAATTTTAACATAAGTATATGGAACCCAAATTTTTCACCGCCCAGCTATTACTTTAAATTTGGGAACAGCAAATTGTCACAGGGTGCTAAATCAGGATAATTGTAGGATTGGGTAAGAGTTCGCAGTCCAGTTTAAGGAATTTTTGCGATGGTGACTAAAACATATTTGAATATGAGCAATCAAGAAACCCATAGCGTGAGTCACACAAAAAATGATAACACTTATTGAAGTAATTTTATGTAAAAAAATACTGGCCTATTGAAATCTGGAGAGGATTCTGTTCAATTTAATATGTTTATTGAACGAGATGGAAAATGTGTACGTTCAGATTTTGTGAATTATTGATGGTGTTTACAAACGATTACAAGAAGTGGAAATAAAAGATTGAATCGAGATTTGCTCAAGTTTCTTGTTTGCTTGATTTCGAATCAGAAAACTAATCTCTTTGAGTGAGGGGCTGTGTGTGAAAAGATGAATCATGAATTTTGGCACTCGAAAAGGTTCGTTTTCTTTTTTTTTTGTCGGTAGTAGCAGCGCTTCTTTCTCAATTATTGTTTACACAGTGTAACACGCGTGTAAGATATAACGATTGATTGCTGAAGATTTTTATTGGGGTGAATTATACCTACGGGTATCTTATTTTCAAATAGTATATTAACGAAAAGACTTTCTGTTTGAAAGTAAAAAAATTCTTATTTTATAGTTTTATTCATTTTATGGAAATAAATAAAACTATTTGTATAAATTTGTAATAAAACTTGATACTAAATCTTCACTATTTTCAATACCCACGGCTATGAATAGACTAAACATTCCAAAATAATCCCTTTCAGTCCTCTTCTCTTTTCAGAACCCTTAACGTGTCCAGTCTGCATCTTAACCTTGACCAAAATTATGTACATATTACGAGAGATAAGATAAACAAAACTTGGTTCATAAATAAAGTGAAATCTTTGTTTAATAAAGTAAAGTGGCATTTTCTTTGGTATCCTCCAGCATATTGTCTTTTATAAAGTGATTAAATTGATACATAGGGTGTTTCTAAATTCTTTGTTTGTGATTGCCCTATGAAATTCTGATGGGTTTTTCCTATGACAAAATGTCCTCAGCTCACCTTCCAAGATATCACCACAAAAAGGTGGTAACTTATCCCAACCGTTGGATTGATGATCCATGTGATTTCTGATGACTGGGTTACCTTGATTGATTGGTTCAGCACCACCAGTTAGAGGTTTACAGTCCTCGGCACCTCAGGATTAATGCTTTTTGTGCTCTTAGCTGTGCCGTTTATGTGAAGAGACCAATAGCACTTATCAGACTCAACGGTTTTTTCACTAAGTCCTTCTTGGAGAAATCCTTCCTTGGATGTTCTAGTCCTAGGACTCTATATCTCCCATGAGATAATGCTTCACAATCGAAGATAATGTGAGAGGCTGTTTCCTCCTCTTCCATGCACAACCGACAGATAGGTTCCTCCCTATATATGCCGATTGTATGCACGTGCTTCCTTAGAGTACAGTGACCGGTGAGTAAACCCGTCACTATCCTTATCTGGCCCCTGCTTAGGTTTAGTATTTCATTAGTAAGCGTCTCTGAGGATTTTTTGACCAGGAGTTTGCTGTTTTCCTGTTTTGGCACGTGTCTCCAGTGCGACTGATGATTACCTCAAGTCACTAGATTAACTTTTTTAGTAATAAACTAATAAAAAGTTGAGAGTTATATTACTCCTTTAGATTTATAAACCAAAAAAGGGAAAATCAATAATACATTGTTATAGGTAGGTACGCTCAATGTTGTACGGGAGCTCCAGTTACAAAAATAAGTTAAATTAGTTTATAATAATTAGTATTTATACATTGACCAAAAAAGGTAGCGCGTAGCTTTTGCAGTTTTTGTTTCCGTCACTTGCAGCTCTGTCGCAATTTTTTGTCTCCCTGTTTGTGTTCTTTGTTCGAAACGTTTACCTTCAAATTTGTTTTTCCTTTGTTAATAGAAAATTCAAGACTCATACCAAAGGAATGTTTTTGCATATTTGTTTGTTGAAACTAGGCTGTAGGTCATAATACGACGCGTTAACATTATGAATTAACGTTTTTTATTCCATTAAAAAAATTGAATCAGTAATAATGTCAGCTGGGTAATGGATAAATAAATGATAAACTTTGGTCTCTTAACTGAATTCAATTGTTTCTCGACTATTGTTCGATGTCTACGTACTTTCTTATCTCTGTAAGTATTGTTACCGTTTTTACATATATGTTCCAGCACGGGTGTGTTTTGTTGGTAAGTAAAAACCACACATTGCTAGTCAAATATAAAATTTAAAATTTTTGAACATGTCGAAAAATTCAGTGTTTCGTCTTAAACTTATAGTATAAAACATCTTTTTGTATTTTCTCTACATTGTAAAAGTGTGAACGATTCTCCAGTTTTTTGCGATAAGTTTATCCAAAATTTGCGGTCATCAATTTTCCTGCTGATGAAGTTTTTAATAATTGTGTATTCAAATATCTGACAAACTGAGCTCAAAAAGTATTGTGAATACGGTCCTGTCTCAAATTATTTTTTTTAAATAAAAGTATATTTTTTCCAGTCACACTATATATAGAGTGTACTAAAATATTTTAAACAAATGGAGTAAACATGTTTTTCTACTATCACTATCGAAAGTCGTCATTTGTGCCTTGAAAAGCAACTGCAAAGTTGATGTTTTCCGCGAGCTGTCATAATTTGACATTATTGGCGCTCTTAAACAGAAAGTAACTTTGGCGCACGCCTAATAAAATTTTATTTATAGATAAAAGAGAGCTAGTAATTAATTTTGGTGTGATAGTAGAAAAAATCTTGTGTGTATTTAGATCAGAAACTGTTTTGGTAGTTTCGATAGATTGCCAACTTTCTGTCTCGACTACCAAAGTACTGCATTCTCCTCTTGATACACAAATAGCTATTCTAACATTTTCAAAAAAAAAACAGTATTTTTGATCAGAAAGCTCAGCATGTCTTGTAGTTCCGCAATATAGTACACATTTGAAAGAGATAAAAATTTTGTTTTGTTGTTAAAACATAATTGTTATTGAGTAGCAAATTATGCACACTAAGTTAGTGATTTTCCCATTTATGTAAATCCAAATTAACAAACCTTTCAGATTAGAAGACTTCAAACTGAAATTCACAATTTAAACTTTGAATTCGAATGGATTCTATAATTGAAATCTATTTAAATTTCATGTAAATTTGACTAAATATTCGGTTTAAACTGCAAATTTTCTTAAATTCCAAGTTTAAAGTTTTGAAATTTATAGTTTACTGAAAATTCATTAGAATTCACGATTTAAACAGAAAACTAAGATTTAATACAAAAATCACTCTTTAAATACTTTTTATTATTATTTTTATAATAACTAACATCAGGGGATAAGAAACGTGTAAGTAAATCCAAAAAACCATTGAAAAAATTTGAAATGAATTTTTTTTTCAGAAATCCCCGTCTCACTTCCGGCCTCACCGTGTTGACAGAGCAATCCAGTAGAAGGGGAGGCTCCAGCGAGTCTCCCCCTCCACCACCAGCTCCCAGAGTAAATTCAAAATCGTCCCGCAACGGTCTTTCACTTCAAGAATCGAAACATGCCTTTCCCGATGGTAAACATGCACACCTAGACTCAAAACACGAATCTAAACACTCCCATCATCAGCAGTGGAAACGGTATACTGATTCACCTGGTGAGATTTTCCATTTAATATTATTTGATAGGTACTTGTACTTGGGTTTTAAACCGTGAATTGCTCCATAGGTTACCAACATGTAGAAAATCCCCGATTCGCTTGACACTGGTTATTTTTTAGGTGTTGGTTCGCCACCTCCACCTCCTGCACCAGCACCAGGTAGTCCTACGCAGAGTAGACGAGAAAGAAGAGCGAGTCCTCATGGAAGTAGTAGTGGAAAGGAAAAAACTGGAAAGGGTGCTAGAGGAGTACCACAAAGTTTCGGATATTTCAAACGTAATGGTACTGGGGTAAACGGTACCGTTAATGGTAGTACCAACGGACAAAGCGTGCAAGGTAAATGAATAAGATAAAAGATACATGATGGGACTTTTATTGGTACTCTATGATGTAATTTGTTTAACCAGAATTGTCGTGTTCATAGGAATTTGTCGAGTGGCTTCATCTGTAGACTCGACCAGCAAATACAGGATAGAGGGAAAATTATGGAATTCTAGGACGATGAATGTCAAAACTGATACTAATTTAAAATTAGCAAAATTAAAAGTAAATTAACAATAATGGCACATTTATCGAAAAAACAACGAATTGATATCTTGATGTTAGTTGGATATTTGGATAATTTAATGAAACTGGTAGTGTAAACGATATCCCAAGATCTGGTAGACCGAAAAGTGCAAAGTTCTCCAAGAATTGTTGGAGTATGTTTGAGTTACAGAGAAAATTAGAATGCAAATGAAAATATTGCCGGTACTGGTAAAATTGTAATCCTCACTGGTTTGAGGAGGTTTAAAGACATCAGCGTCCACAAAAAGTTAATTTGTGGGTGGGTTTGAAGGAAAACCATTTCATCGGTCCTTCTTTTATTGAAGCTACACTTACCGGTGCTAAATACATTGATCTACTCCAAAATGAAATTATACCTGAAATAAATTGATTTTTTTCCTAATATGAACGTATACTTTCAACAAGATGGCGCACCTCCACATTATCAAAGAGACGTTAAGCAATATTTAAATACAATTTTCCCTGAGAGATGGACTAACGTTAAACGCTGACGTCAAAAACATTTGACATTTTGCTCGTTGCCGTTAAGTTAATGATAAGAGACTTTTCAGCAACGCTGTATATATTTTTTATGCAAATTCTATCAAATTCACATATTTTATATTATTTAAAATCAACACATCACTTTTCTATTGTAAATTTTCTTTTTTGCCATTAAATAGTGGGTTTACAATTCTTATAAAACCGAGCTTAAAACGGCTTAAGGATTTATTCTTTAAAAACTTTTCATCTTTTCCAGTAATCCAGAATCAGTCTACGGGAAAAACGGCATCTGTCTCCGCTGTTCCCAGGACGAAAGTTAAAGTTTCTGGGGGAACTCAGACTTGTTCGAGTGATCTTCAACAATCTCACAGTAAGTAGTTCAAAAATCCTTTCACTAAACAGCTTATAAATTTATTTTTCAAAAATACTGCATGGTAATCACTACTTGTATTATTATAAGTTTATTTTCCTCGGCAGGGGCGAAACAAGGAAAGTGACGGGTTCACTTACCGGTCACTGTACCCTAAGAGAGCACATGCATACAATCGGCATATATAGAGAGGAACCTATCTTTCGGATGTGCATGGACGAGGAGGAAACAGCCTCTCACATTATCCAAGAAGGACCTAGTGAAAAGACTGTTGAGCCTGGCTACTGGTCTCTTCACATAAACGGCTCAACTAAGAGCAAAAAAAGCCTAAAGACTGAGGTGCTGGTCAATCTAAGTGTCTGACTGTTGGTGCTGAACCAATCAATAATTATCAGTTTGAAACGCCTTTGCTACACTAACAAAACCAAGTTCTCAGTCATCTAGATGGCAGCACTTTCAAAAGGAAATTATAAGTCGATTCTACACTAGAGAATCGGGAAAAACACGACTTGAGATAACTCGAGTTGAAATTCAGATAATTCGGAATTAAATTCGAGTTACACAACTCGAGATAGCAGGAAGAAGCGTCTATGATTTGTTACATATTACGTTTTTACATATTTGTTCTTCCATCCAACTGTCTGTTGGGACAATCTAATTTGGAGGTGTAACCTACTCAAAGAAAGGTGTAGCAATGATAATAATAGTGGAGGAAGAACAATGTAGAGATTCTGTGACATGGACGAAGAAACATCCACATACTTGCGAATTGCACAGCAATTCAGAATCCTAGGGCACAACACCTAGGAGATTATTGGATAGAAGAGGGACATTTACCCAAGTTGAAGCCTGTAGATATCCTAAAATTCCTCAAGGAAATAGGACTAAATAAGTAGCTACTAGTCTCTGAGACGTTCCTCAGGAACTAATTAGAAGAAAGATCTTTTATGTCACCCCGGTATAAATGCATACATACATACTTCGTTCATCACTATAATTTGATTCCTACTTCATCTCTTCTTTATTATTTACTCTAACTACACGTTTTATTGTTTCTTAATATACATATATTTTTTTAGAAGCTAGTCCACCACAGTTCAAGAGTTACTCTTTAACCGGTAATACTGCGAACCAACTCAGCCAATCAGTTCGAGAACGTCTTATGATGGGTTCACAAAGTCTTCCAAAAGGTGCTGGAGGAGCGCACCAAGATTATGGATTGGTTATGCGGCAAGTTAGACCTAAAGCCAGTGACGGGTCTCTTTCCGATACCCAAGCCATAGATAATAGCAGTCCGTATGCTCCTTGGTTACGGCATAGGTGAGTACCAACTAACTGGCTCCCAATTTAAAGCAAATGGTTAGTCAGAGACATCAAAAACGGAATACTGAACACTTGCAGTTTGACAAAAACTTTTTCACCTCCAAACTAAATAATTGTTATTGTATTGAAGTTTGTTTTTCTTTTTTAGCAATACTTATTCGGTTGCCCCTAGATTATCGGAAACGGATAGTATGGAATCTTTGACCAGCTTGCCGGGTCACAGAAGTAGTTTAACACACACAAGATTATTAAGGGATTCCCCATCAAGGTTAAGTCGAAGCAATAGTATAAGGTATTCTTTACTAACAGATGTTCTCACAGTTTGATTCTAGTTTTTGAAATATATGGTAGTTATCGGGTACAATAAATGAAATGTTATAACCTGAAATCAGTGTTCAGTTTCAAGTGGATTTAAAGAACCCATTAGAACCATTCTACCTCTGGCTCTCAATGCAATAGGAGTGAGTGGTAATGTTGGAACTATTATAGCGATTATGTTTACAAGTATACACATCCATAATGTTTCTTATCTGGTTTTTTTAAAGTAAATTTGTTGAATAAATGGATAAAATTGGCCCAGTTACAACGATTTCCAGAGCCCTATAGTCGAATTGTGCTGATTTATTTGACATTTTTCGCCTCAGTCAATGAAAGATATGATTTTGAACACATTGACTACTTGAATATTGCTCTTGAAGCACAAAACCATCCCTTGTGTTAACCCACGTCATTGTTAGCTATTGCAAACAAATACTGATAACTCTTGATTTTTATTTTGTAGAGAATTTTTTTAACGGTTGCTTTAAATTCTCTAAAAATTATAAATAAAGCCTCCTAAATAAAGTGGATTGAGTATTTGATGTTACCAATTATTGTAAATCTGAAAAATTTCCAGCAGAAAGGGAATACATTCTAGAAAGTTTGAAATATAACGGTAATTCTGGTTGCCTATAAGATATCAACCATTGAAGTTTTTTTTTTAAATTCAGAAATTAAATCCAGTGGCTGCCCTGGGGTAGGGGTAGGTAACAATGGGTGTCAAAATATCAAATACAAAAAGTATAATGTTTATACCATCTTTAAGGGGCGCGGGGCTGCCTCGAATAAAAATTGAATTCAATACAATAAAGTTTACTGTAAGGCGTCTCAACTTCTTGCTTTTAACACTAATGCAAGGGTCAAAATTATTTGGAACCAATTGATGAAGTGACAAATGATTGTCAATCACATAGAAAAGTGGAAAAAAGGGAGAAAAAAGAAGTTGGATTTATGGATCTCAAAGAATGGGTAAACAGGAAGGTACAAGTGCCTAGTGGTTTGTATTTGCCAGGAAAGATGCAATTAATTTGTATTCACTTGAAAATGAATATAATATTGTCCAATAAATACCGTATATTTCGTATTGATAAATCTGATGCCAAATAAAAGAAGTTGAAAAAGTTACTATATCTATTAGTTGACACCTTAAAAACATCAAAAATAAATGTATTCACAAATTTTCTAGGCAACTAAAATGATAAAAATCAACAGGGATGGTTGGTGTTTGTATTTAGAGAAAGAGGATCAACAGTAAATATTAGTGGGCTTACCAGGGATCAATATTGGAACAAATACCGAATTTAACAGATCTAATTTTATATTTCAAATTGCGTTTTTTTACCGTCGCACCGACTTTACATTGCTATATGTCAAATTGCGGCGCAGGTGATCAACAGAGATGATTTTTGGCGAACTCAATATAAAACGTGCTTTTCAAATGTTTCCATGATTTATACAAGGTCTGTTCCAACCACAATTAGAAACTATCAGTGAATAACTGGTCAAAGCAAACATCGAGTTATCTTTCGCGTAATTCCTCACTGATTGCAATGAACGACTATTCTCTAATCTTTTCTGACAGCTTCTGATTGCGGTTGGAACAGACCTATAATATTTGGCATCAGGTTTTTAACGTTTGCTCTTTTTTAGACTGTCTAACTACTATACTATACTATAACCACAAAATGTTTCTTACATACAGCTATCTCCGAGAAAGGACTTTTCCAAGGTATTAGAGTGGATAAAGGCCTTTTTGCGAAAATAAAAATGCTGACGCTTGAGTAAATATTTAGAATGTTGTATTGCTGCTTGCAAAACTAATAATATTCTTGGTAGAATTATTAACAAAATTTTATATCTTTAAAAGTGTAAAAATATTTTAATATTGTAATAATTATAAATGGAAAAACTGTTTTACAATTTTCCAGTAAACATTGTTATTGTAATCATTCATGAATGATAAAGCTATAATAATAATTGAAACATGATTTTGGTTCTTAAGTTTGAGGTACACGAGTTGTTTCCATTTCTTCACTTATTTCCTTTTTTTTTTACGAATGTAATTTAGAATGTATTGAATATCTTTCCTGCATTTTTTACTATAATTATCATTCCAAAGGCGTACCTGCTTGTGATTCTAAAAATCTCAATAATTAAGAATTTAAGCAATATCCTAAAATCATGTGAAGTTCTTTTCACAAAAAATGTCAATAATTGCTTACTATTTGGGTTTCGCCATTATTTCTAAAATTGGAAGAGATAAAATTGTGGAAATCTCTGCCAGAGGTGAATTTTAGATGGAAAAAAGTAAACGAAAAGTAGCTTTTAATCGAAAAAGATGAATTTGTATGTTGGAGACGGAATTATTTGCGATCAATAAGGGATTTTCGCAATGAAAATAAAAAATCTACTATTTGGACGAGACATTGCTAAATGAAGGTTTTCGGATTTCAATTGTACACTGGCGACGTACAGGGTTGAATATAGGCAAATAAAAGAATGGGGATTTGAATTATAATGTAAATCGTTTTAAAATTCTGGAGTTTTTAATGCTCACCCGGTAAGGGTGTAGGTATAATTTGTTCTTATGGAACAAAATTTTCATATTAAATCAGGTTGATGTTCCATGGTATGTAAGAAATGTAGACAGAGAGATCTTGGAATACCAATTGTATTACAAGGGTTCACAAAAGAGATGTAGATCTACTTCACCTTCACGCTAATGTAAAAGCTCTTCAGCTGTAGAATTAACAATACCATCTATGTAAGTGTGTATGATGGGGTGACATTCACTCTGAGACCTAGAAGATCTATTGTAACCCTTTACTTTTACTTAGTTCCTGTTGAACGTCTCGGAGACAAGTTGCTCCTTTAGTCCTATTTCCCTGAGTAATTTTAGGATATCTGCAGGCTTCAACTTAGGTAAATGTCCCTCTTCTATCCAATAATCTCCTAGGTGCTGTGCCCTAGGATTCTGAATTGCGGTACAATTCGCAAGTATGTGGATGGAGGTTTCTTCTTCCATCCACATAATCTACATTCTTCTTCCTCCACTATTTTGAGCTTTTTCAGGTGCTCGTTCAGGCGGCAATGTCCCGTTAAGATCCCTGTTAAACCTCTTAGTACACCATCTAAGAAGGACACGAAATCTAGGGAATTTTAATATCATTCACAGCACAGAAAATTGCTCTGTCTATAACATGAATTCCCCGGAGTCATTACATCATATGCTTTTTGAATGTCCCATTTATTGAATTTTTGTACCCAACCCTTGTGAAAAGATTTATCTTATCCACAATAATCTATCTATTCTATTCTACTATGAATATTATGATTTTAAAGATTAAAAAGTAATATTTAGCTCAAGAAGTCGGAATATTGAATTAAATTATTGAACAGATTTCACTGCTTCGCATTTGTTTGTCTTGTCCGCTTTGATTGTCTCTCACAGCCATACTCTACCACACACAAATTCTAAAAAGAATGAAACTATGTTATTATTAATCAAAGACAACAATAAAAAAAGTATACATAACAAGAAACCATTCACGCTTATTATTTATACACCATACACCACAAAAGCTTTTTATTACTATATTATTATTCATTGTTCTATGCGCTGAAAAAATATTACTCTTGAGTTGTAGGTACATTAGCGAACCACCTCTTCGCTAGTAACACTCACTTTTCTAATTTTGTATCTCTACTATCAGATTTTCTGCAGTTTCTCTTTAAAAATATTTTCATCCCCCCAATCGACAATCTTTACTCAACAAACAATAACACTTTCTCCTATCTCTCCTCTAGAAACTCATACGAAAAAATGGCTCTGTAGCAGAATAGCGCTGGTCAAAATCGCGCTGGTCAAAAAAAGCGCTGGACAAAATAGCACTGGACATAAATAGCGCTCCATAAAATAGCGCCACCAAAAGATAATTATGCTTCTTTATTTTACTACTACCTCATACATAAAAATAGACTATAGTGCCGAATTAGCATAATTAGGAATAACATATTTTTCATAAATTACAGTCATAACAATAGTTTTCCTAATTCAATTCGTCAATTCAACATCGCTTCCCGACCAGCTGACAGTGATCAAAGTGTTGGTAACTGTCTATAACAATATCAGAATATAAGGAACGGAAAACAAGTAAGAACAATCAATATTTTTCATCATACTTTAACACATATCGCTTCCCGACCAACTGACACAGATCAAAGTGTAAACAACTACTTGTCAGTGTCATATTTATTAAGTCTAAAAAAATGCAATTTGGTAAGTCTCAGAAAGGAGGTGATACATTATAGTCTCCATGCATTATTCCACGAAGGATATAATTACCGAAATGACAAGCAACATGAAATTGCATTTTTTTAGACTTTAAATAGATATGACACTGACAAGTAGTTGTTTACACTCTGATCTGTGTCAGTTGGTCGTTTTGCGATATGTGCTGAAGTATGATGAAAAATATTGATTGTTGCTCTTACTTGTTTTCCGTTCCTTATATTCTGATATTGTTTGTTGTAAAGGAAGGTTGATGCTTAGCGGTGAAACTTGATTTTTCAATCACATCCTACAGTAATAGTTGATTTTCTCAGGATATTTCAACCGGCGCTATTTTATGGAGCGCTGTTTTTGTCCAGCGCTATTTTGTCCTGCGCTGTTTTTGTCCAGCGCTTTTTTTGTCCTGCTCTATTTTGACCAGCGCTATTTATGTCCAGCGCTATTCTGCTACAGAGCCGAAAAAATTGCATCCCATACAGTTGAATATGTAAATTACCTACATACGGATCACCCTGTGTATTTATATTTTTTAATTTTGCTTCTTTTTGTTTCTCAAATCAACACTGATTTTTTTATACACAATTTTGGACAATATATGTTTGATAATTAACAAATTTATTTTAATTTTAAATTGTTACTTTCAGATCTACGAAATCTGAAAAACTCTATCCGTCGATGATGCACCGAAATACAGAACCTGAGGCAGAACCGTATTATTGTCTGCCGATAGGTAGTCTCAGTCATTGGTCGCAGCCTACCAGTCCTGCTCCAGGTACAGCTAGAACTTTTCCGCTTTCTCCAACGCATTCGAGTACTCCGAGACATAGTTTACCAAAGAACGATGAAGGTAAGTCGAAGTGTTGCCTACACCAACCTACCTGGTTGTACACCTACGTGCTGCAATTTCTGATGTCTTATATGCTGGTTCAGGATCAGTGAATGCAGCTTCAGACAACTGCTTTGTTAGGGTATCTGCCGTTTCATATTCGAGGGAAATAAGTACAGTTCCGTCAGCGTGAAGGAACCAAAATAAGAAAAATTCTCGTCTAAAGACGCTACTGCTAGCCCATGACACATGTAGGCTTCATTATTTCGAATGGGTGCCGTCTTCACCGTCGAGTTTCATATGAAAAACAAGTAGAATAAGACCAAAATATAATCGTCGCTGAAAATTGAAAATCTTAGAATTTTGATTAAACTAGAACAATTAACTGATGAATGCCGTATACTTGGATGCATTATTTGTGTAGGTACCTACTACTTTTCTTCCGAAAACAGCATACTACTAATGGATGATAGAGTTGAGCAATCAAAAAGGTTATGCTCTACTGTTTCATCTTCATGTTCACATCTTCGACATAAGGATGTGTCTCATAGCCTCATTCTCATTCATTCGTTTGGATTGTGCAAACAGCCCAAGCACTTGAACTGAATATTTGTACCATTTCTCATGTCATCTACTTCCATTCCAGAAACTTTGTGTAACTCCTTGGCTAATTTGCAGTATTTTGTTTCAACATCTAGCATAGTCCTCCATAATTTTTGTCACAAACTATACCCGTAGAGATACAGCAACTATCATATCGTCACCCTAATTGTAAGACCTCGAACTCCAAAACTTTGTTTTTTACAGGAGAGTATAAAAACAATATGTGTCTCTTATACGAGAAATATTAGAGATACGAGGTGTACGTTACACTTTCTACAGCTATCCAGGCTTATTTTGGAAATATGAGTATTTCTAAGTAGTAGCGATCGTACACATAATGGCGCTAAAATACTCATTTAGCTAAAACGCACAGTTTTTTTTTAAAAGGAGCCGTTCCTTCGCCGGCACCACCTCAGCCTCTTGGGCTTATTGTGGATTCTCCTAATGTTCTGACTACAGCCTATTCAGCCAATCCGTTCCATGTATTAGCTCATACAGGTTCTTTACTGGTTGGTTGTAGAAGTCTTCTGGAGTCCTTTGGGGTCTTCCATATAGTTTCTGCCTCCTATAGTCCAGCGTCTCACAGTTGCATAATATGTGCAGAGCTGTTTCGGTGTTTTTTTGCATCTTCTGCATGTAAGGTCTACGTTATACAGCCCTATTTTGTTCAGGTGCTCCTTTGTGGGAAAGTGCTCTATGAGAATCCCCGTTATGGTGCGTAGTTTGTTCCTGTTCATTGAGAGCAGTTCCTTCGCTACTTTTTCTGATGGTTCTTTTATGAATTTCTTCCCATGTGCTTGCCTGGGCGTATTCTTCCAGTGTTTTTTGTGTAGTTCTTTTACCCACCCTTTTAACCATGTCCTAGTGGAGCATCTGGGATCCGTTCATCAGTGTTGACGATCCTGCTCTTGCAAGTTCGTCAGCTTTTTCATTGCCAGCGATTCCTTTGTGACCTGGGACCCACTCCAGTGTTACACTGTTCCGAGTCGCCAGTCTTCTAAGTTCTTCGTCGCATTCCCATACCAGCCGAGATGTTACCTTAGAGCTCTGAAGTGCTTTAAAGGCAGCTTGACTGTCACTGTAGATTCTGATATGCCTGTTGTTGTAGGCTCTCATGTTATTTGCCCTTGCACATGCAAGTATTGTATAAACCTCTGCTTGAAATACCGAGGCACATTTACCAAGCGAGACGATTCCTTCATATTTGCTCGACTTGCTGTATATACTCGCTCCGGTGCCGAGCTCATTCCTTGATCCGTCTGTATACCAGATCAGTTCATTCGCTCTGCTGAGTGGTGGTGCGTCCTTTTCCTCAAGCTCCCTTCGATCTTTGATGACAATCTTGAAGTTCTTGCGAAAGATATATCTGGCGGTCATGTGGTCTGTTGACATTTTAAAGATGTCGTCATCCTCGTGCCTTATTTCTGTGTGTCCTCTCACATGTGCCACGTCATGGTCTGATGTTTTTTCCAGTCGGGTTAGAGCTGCCCTTGCTTCGCACATTATGACACAATGTAGCGGAGGAAGGTCTAGCATTGTTTCCAGCGCCGCTGTAGGAGTAGTCCTCATTGCCCCTGTAATGCCTATGCATGCAAGTCTTTGGACCTTGCTTAGTTTTAGCATCGCAGAGGTTTGTCTAATCTTTGGCCACCAGACCAGAGATGCACAGTTTGGTGGTCTCATAATTAGGGTGACGATATTCTCGCACACTCGGATGTAGTGCTGCCAAGATGTCTCTATATTTCTCGAAACTTTGAGTTATTATATATCTTAACAACAAAAAAGTAAATAACTTTTTCAGAATATGACAATTTCATCAATTAACAGTTAGTTTATTAAAAAGTTAATTAAAAAAACAAACTAACCATGGCTCTCCATGTTAATGATCCGATGTTTTCCATCCTTTATTGCCACATTGTATCTAATCCAATCCTGGTGGTTGTTTGAAAAAACCAATAATTTGAGGTAATTTGTTCCAGTGCACGGATCCTCAATCAGCTTGGTTTCAACAGCGTCTAGTTTGTATTCATCAGCCGAAGAAAAACAGGCGCACGAAATAAGAAAACTAAGAAGAGAATTAACGGAAGCCCAAGAAAAAGTGCACACACTAACTTCACAACTCAGCACCAATGTAAGTAAAATTTTCATTTAAATACAAATATTTTGTCGTTTAGTAAAACTGGGTAAGTCTAACGTTGCTACCATCAAATACACAGACTGTTTATTTAAGTAGTTTAAAGTGATTTATTTGACCAGAAAAGGAAATTTTCATTAAATGCATAAACCGAATAGGAATAAAAACAAACCGTTTGAAATTATAATAAATGCTTATTTCTATTCTTCGTCGTGTCTGACTGAAATTGAAATTCTAATGACCGTGATAGGTATATCGTGCTCCGGCTGTTCACAATATCCTGTTTGATTTTAGATACATCGTATGTAGTCTACGTTGAAATTTAGTTGCTTCAAATTACGGTTTTATCTTCTATGCCATTTTAAGAATGTTATCATTAACTAACATAAATATGGATAATTATTATTTAATGAAAAAAAAAAAGAAAATGTTTTCAATATATTGCGCCATCTAGTTGTAGACTCGTCCACTTATTTTATATTACCGATTGTTTTGGGAATATTTTTCTTCCAAGAATGTTAGTTTCTGCTATTACAGTCGTAATGGAATAACAAATTTAATAAAGCACTTTTTTTATAGAAACTATAACAGTTACTTTATTCAAGTTTTTTGTACACAGTTATATGAGGGTAATATCCCTAGTGCATTTAATCTTTCCGAAAAGATTCGGAAAAACGAGTTTCTTAGCATGAGCGAGAGTGGTTTTAAAAATCCTCGTCTTCGACTCGCATAAAGTGGGGCTGTGACAGAGAAGTCCTATTGAGACTTTATAAGACACTCATATTATCCAAAATTGATTACGGATGCACATTATACGGAGCGGCAAGATCCTCAACACTTAAAATATTGGATTCCATACAAGGAACAGCCCTCCGAATTGCGCTAGGAGCCTTCCGTACCACTCCACTTCTAGCTTTATGCTGTGAAGCAGGTATATTACCGCTAAAGTATCGAAGAGAGCAAAGACTCTCTAGCTACGCAGCCAATATTTGGGCACAACCAGAGCACCTGAACTTCAATTTATTATTTAATAATCTGAATGAGAATGTATACTAGACCCCCACCATAACAAAACCAAGCGGAGCAAGGCTCGTCTTCGACTCGGATTTTTAAAACCACTCTCGCTCATGCTATTTGTTAAAACAGATTACTAAGAAACTCGTTTTTCCGAATTTTATTTATTTTAATACAACATTTTTTAAATTAAAATAATAAGAACAAAAATTTTTTCTCCGTAAAAACTGCTGACAGCTAAGTCGACAGTTTTTAAGTAATTTTTCCACTTAAAATTTATATTTGACATACCAATTCTTGATAGCGATTGGTGAAAATTAATAGGAAGGAAATCGTAAAAAAATACCCATACACAGGACAATGAGAGAGAGTTGACGTATTGAAAAATAGTTATTTATCGACCAATAACGAAAAACCGGCGAGACACATATTAGGAGCTTATATTTCATTTTTTGTGACCTTTACAAAAAATTACTAATTTCCGACTATTTTTGAGTATTTTTTAGAGATGAAACTGATACACTATCCTTAGGAGAGAATCCAAACTACCTAATTGCTACCTTTTTAGACCCAAGGTTTCAGTCAGAATATTTAAGAGTTCTCGAAACTGAAAAAAACTAGACCGAAAATCATTATAGAGTATATAAAAAACTTTTAGGACGAATCTTCTTCTGGCAGTAACAGATCACGCCGTCTTTAACACTCATGACACTTTTTGGGACTGTTTCAATAAAGTGACAAAGGATAATATTAGTAGTGATCTTCGCGATAAAGAAAAATAAAATCCAATGTCTAATGTGATTGAATTTTTTTTAAAGACATCTCGAATCGATCGCAATCACGACCCATACATTTGGTGGTCAGTTAATTTGAATCAGTAACCGCAGTTGTCAAGATTTGCTAGCATTTATTTTTCAGCACCTGGCAGTAGCGTTTGCGGCAAAAGGCTATTTTTAGAAGCTATACGAAGCCAAGCGGAGTCGCCTCTTACCAACAAATTCGGAAAATTTCGTATTAATTCACCACAATTTGCCTCCTGTTAATTGAAAAAATACTTTTGATCACAAAAGTCAAAAACACAAATGAAAAGGGGAATGTTGAGCTGCCTCTTATTCTCTCAAAAAACTTTCAATCCATTTATTTCAAGTATAATAAACTCCTGGACAAAACTAACACACCAATCATATTTTCCTCGATATTTTTTTATTTATCATTAATTCACTGTACGCCATATTTGACAGTGACACAGTAATTCATATTAAACCTCGATTTAGACTGTGTTAATTTGTTTTTTACGGTTCCGTACCCATAGGGTAACGGACTAAGACTCCGCTGCCCATTCCTCTATCTGTTTGTCTGTCTGCAGGTTGTATCTCATGAACCGTGATAGTTGGACAGTTGAAATTTTCACAGATGATGTATTTCTGTTGCCGCTATAACAACAAATACTAAAAAAATAGAATAAAATAAATATTTAAGGGGGCTCCCATACAACAGCATCCTAGCGCCATCTAAGTGGAAATATCTAAAGCAGTATTCGTGTTAATTTTGTCCGACTCGCACTTGGCCGGTTTTATTTAGACAACGTCCTCCCAGAAACAGGATTTTTATCAGCATTTCGGAAGATTAGAATACTCTTTTATAAAGCAGGATTGAACAACAGAAGACCAACCAAAAACCCTTGCTTACCATAGAACACAAAGTTCCAAGATTGAATTTTGCAAAACTAAACATCAGAATTGAACCATCAACGATTGTTAGCAAGTTCTATTCTCCGATGAAATTAGAGTTAACTTTAAAGCTGCAGATGTTTGTGAGCGTGTCTGGCGGATTCGACAGGTGAAGCATCTCTCCTAAAGTACCTTTTTGGTAGTGCTTCTAAAATTTGGTACATAGTCCCTATACGTACGAGCTCAATGAATACCCAATACTTCTCAGACAACATTATTGTCGAGTGTGATTTTTTTATGCGTGTAATACAGAAATTAACCAATCAACTCGATGTCATGTCTTGTAATTTTTCCACATCAACAAAATAATTCTCTCATGAATTTGATTTCGAGTGTTTACACGTCCGTAAATAAAATTTCAAATATTCTTTATTTACTACATCTTATTAACAACTATGGATAGCTCCTACCTTTCCAGTAACAAGAATCAATTAAACCACCATCTAGTACAACTCTAAATCAACCAATACCTCTAAGTATGGTTTTACTACCTCAAACGGCATCTCTTCCTGTATAATTTTCGTATACATGTGGTAGAAAGAGACGGAGTAAGTAAGAAAAAAAAATAATAAGCAAGCCGCCTGACGAGCAGTTATTCGCGACGAGTTTTTACTCACTGATTGGAATTTTTCAAAAGGTACTATTGTGATAGTGGTACCCGCGCATCCGACGTTTTCCGCTACTGGTACTTGCCATAAAGAGAACTGATATACCTGTAGCATTCATTCAAGAAAACTATTACGTTCGATGGGAGATTGAATTGAAATCGTTAGTTTGTGTTTTATGCGATAAATACAATCAATCAATTATTTTTAGTTATAGAATTTTGCTGTTATTGAAATTTAATAATAGTTACTCTTTCGACCTGAAATTTGTATTCATTAATATTAATTATTATTAGCCTGTTCCAAGGGACAGTAGTTATATGTTATTCCCAATCCTGGAGTATTAGTTAGTTTCTTTACGAATGCGATATAAAATTGCCCCCGTATCTCTTAAATCGTTAATTTTATTAATTAAAGATGTCACAAGAGGGCTTTTTTCTTTAAAAATTTGAAAAAATTCAATTGTTGCATTCATAACTGAAAAAAGTTTATTTAACAAAAAATTGCCTCACAAACCATTGAACTTAGTCCGTTCCTGAGTTCACAAGTGTAATGTAGACGGCTCAGTAGCAGAATAGCGCTGGTTAGAATCGCGCTGGTCAAAAAAAGCGCTGGACAAAATAGCGCTGGACATAAATAGCGCTGGACAAAATAGCGCTGGTCAAAATAGCGCTGCACAAAAACAGCGCAGGACAAAATAGCGCTGGACAAAAACAGCGCTCCATAAAATAGCGCCGCCAAAAGATAATTATGCTTCTTTATTTTACTACTATCTCATACATAGAAATAGACTATAGTACCGAATTAGCATAATTAGGAATGACATATTTTTCATAAATTACAGTCATCACAATAGTTTTCCTAATTCAATTCGTCAATTCAACATCGCTTCCCGACCAGCTGACAGTGATCAAAGTGTTGGTAACTGTCTATAACAATATCAGAATATAAAGAACGGAAAACAAGTAAGAACAACAATTAATATTTTTCATCATACTTCAACACATATCGCTTCCCGACCAACTGACACAGATCATATTTATTTAAAGTCTAAAAAAATGCAATTTGGAAATCTCAAGCAACGTGAAATTGCATTTTTTTAGACATTAAATAGATATGACACTGACAAGTAGTTGTTTACACTTTGATCTGTGTCAGTTGGTCGGGAAGCGATATGTGTTGAAGTATGATGAAAAATATTGATTGTTGCTCTTACTTGTTTTCCGTTCCTTATATTCTGATATTGTTTGTTGTAAAGGAAGGTTGATGCTTAGCGATGAAACTTCATTTTTAAATCACATTCTACTGTAATAGTTGATTTTGTAAGGATATTTCAACCGGCGCTATTTTATGGAGCGCTGTTCTTGTCCTGCGCTGTTTTTGTCCTGCGCTGTTTTTGACCAGCGCTATTTTGACCAGCGCTATTTATGTCCAGCGCTGTTTTGTCCAGAGCTATTCTGCTACAGAGCCAATGTAGACTTGTTTATGACTTCAGAAAGTGTATAATTATGGTGTTAAAAAACAGATGAAATTTTACCAATGTCTAATAAGCCACTTACTAATTATAAATTAAAAACCATTTTTAATTCTCAACTTTAGAGCTACGAGGGGGACCCAAAAAAAAACGGGAATTTCGTCATAACTTCTTAATTTCTCATTATTTTAACACCAAATTTTAATCACGTTCAAAGTATTCGCCATTGACCACAACGCACTTCTCCAAACGAGTCTTCCATTGTTCAGAACAGTTTTTAAATTCACTCATCGGGATGTCTTTTAAGCCTTCCAGCGTTTTTTTTCACCTCCTCCACAGTGGCAAAACGCTTTCCTTTCATATTCCTTTTGAGTCGGGGAACAAAAAGAAGTCACAGGGGGCTAGATCCGGTGAGTGTGGGGGTGGACAATCGGTTTCATGGCGTTTTTGGTCAAACATTGCTTCATGGAAAGAACGGTGTGAGCCGGCGCGTTGTCATAATGGAAGAACCAGTCGCCTGTGCGCCAAAGATCTGCCCTTTTTTTCTGAATACTCTCCCTCAATCTTTTCAAAACCTCCAAATAGAACTTCTGGTTGACAGTTTGACCCGGGGGAACGAACTCCGCGTGCACAACACCTCTGCAATCGAAGAAACCAATGAGCATTGTCTTGATGTTTGACTTGACTTGGCGAGCTTTTTTTGGACGAAGAGAGCCAGCTGTCTTCCACTGGCTTGATTGTTGCTTTGTTTCGGGGTCGTATCCATAGCACCACAATTCATCACCAGTAATCTGCTTGGAAAAAAAATCAGGGTCCTCTTCGAGCTGATTTTGAAGCTCAAAACATGCCTGAAGTCGACGCCCCTTTGCTCGCCTGTGAGAAGGCGCGGGATGAATTTGGCTGCAACCCTTCTCAAGTGCAAATCTTCGGATAAAATTCTCTGAATTGAATTCCATGACGTTCCCGACATCTCACAGAGTTGATCAATGGTTCGGCGACGGTCTTCACGAACGAGGGCATTGATTTTGTCGACGTTTTCATCAGTTCTTGACGTTGAGGGGCGTCCTGAACGAGGTTGGTCTTCAATAGACATTTCTCCATCGTAAACTCTGGTTTTACTTAAGGCAGCATCCCCATAAGCAGTATTAAGCATTACAATAGTTTCCGCGGCCGATTTTCCCAACAGGAAACAAAATTTCTCATCCGCGCGTTGTTCTCGACAATCTGCCATTACGTTTTCACCGAAATGTAAAAATAAAAGTTCTCACAGGCGAACCAACGCAGTCACAGCGACACAACTTTGCACACTGACGCAGGTGGCGTGACACTAACGGACATGTGGTCACACAATAGGTTCCCCCACTCTCCTCCCCTCCACAGCGTACTTCCCGGAACTTATGTAGATTCTGTGGCATTGCAGGAGAAACCCCCATCCACATACTTGCGAATTGCACAGCAATTCAGAATCCTAGGGCACAGATAATTGGATAGAAGAGGGACATTTACCTAAGTTGAAGCCTGAAGATATCCTAAAATTCCTCAGGGAAATAGGACTAAAAGCTAGTAGAATCTGAGACGTTCCTCAGGAACTAAGTGAAAGTAAGGGGGCACAATAGATATTTTAGGTCTCAGTGAATGTCACTCCATCATACATACATACATACGTTTTAGGTACGAAGTACTGGAATACCCTGTATAATCAAATTAAAAAGTGTTAAAAACAATAAGTGTAAAAAAATACTTAGTGCCCTTCCTACGTCTTATCATTGTTATACAATGTACGTTATGTGAATTAATAGACCGTTTGTTTGATTAAAATAAAACTTACAAGTTACTACAAACAATAAACTATTACTCCTTATAATATTTACACGATAGTTACTTCGACAGCATGGGAGTGGAAAATAATTTATAGACATATTTTGATCAGTTTCAAATATAGAAACAACGCGCGTTACTCATCAAGGTTGGTATTTTATTAAACCGGAATATAACATTCAAATAAAAATGTTGATAATGTGGTCATTAAATAATCGAAGAATATAGATAATTGTTTTTGTGATTTTATGCACTGTGATGTTGAAATTGATCCAAAAACAATTGCAAAAGCTAAAGCACATGTTCCGACTCCTTTGCCGACTTTTTCTATGCCTGATCAAAGAAAAAAGTCAGCAAGGGCGAGCACGTCTCTTAAGGTGTGTCCTCACCGAGTCGACACTGTCGCTCGACAAAATAAATCGATCGACATGTCGAATTGTTTTCCATCGACTGTCGGTAAACATGAAAGAGCTGTCGATCGACTTTAGTGTGCGGACGTGTTTTTGACGTTCGACATTCGACAAATTGAGTGCTCAGTGACGTTTTGACGTTTACGTTGACATCGTAGTCGTATATTTCCTTAGAAAATGGAATCAAAACAAGACAAAGTCATAGCTTTTATTGAGGCATACAAATTAAAGTCAAATCTATGGGATTCTATAGCTAAAAACTACAAAAACAGGAACATGAGACACAAGCAACTATGTTGATTAGACTGATCGACAACATTTCTGTCAACTCTGGTGTGGACGGATACAGTTTTGTCGACTTGTTCGTCGACAGTGTCGATCGACTGTCGACTTGGTGAGGACGCACCTTTAGCTTTTACAATTTATATTGGACGTAGCACTAGTATTACTAAAATAATCCTAAACTCTGATAAAATTCTTAAGCTGCGTCCTCACCGCGTCGACACTGTCGATCAACATGGTCGATCAACAAGTCGAAAAAACTGCAACCGTCCACACCAGATTTGGCAGAAATGATGTCGATCAGACTAATCAACATGTCTGACGAAGATTCATTAGCAATTTCCATAAGGGCATCGTGCCCCATGTTTCTGTTTTTCTAATTATTAGTTTTGGAATCCCATAGATTTGATTTTAATTTGTATGCCGCAATAAAAGCTATGACTTTGTCTTGTTCATGAAAACAATTCAACATGTCGATCGACAACGTCGATTGCAACGTACACAACAAGTCGACAGTGTCTACTCGGTGTCACTTCATGACATATCCAGACGATGATATAACCTATAGAAACATTATTTGATTGCATAGACCATTCACTTTGACAAGTAAGCCATATTGTTCTGGAGGACAACCGATCAGTTGAAGTTGTGTGTTTTTGGCATGTGCTGGTTGGTTGTCAGTCAGATTTAGTAGAACAATATCAAAGTAATATATATTTTATTTAAATAATGGAAACTTTACAAATAACACATGGCGCAGTCAGTAAATTGTCCCTGAATTGAATTAAATAAGATGCCAAACACAGAGAGATCAATTAAATAGTCACCTCGCTTCATTAAAAAAAGAAACCTTATCTCTTGCTCTTAACAACACTACACTCAAAAACTTCCCTACGACTTATGGTATTACAGCGTATTTGGAAAAGGTTTTTTTTTGGAATTCTATTCAAATGAATGAAAATTATTTTTTAATCTGTATGATATTGAAGATGTGAATACATATTATAATAATCCTCTATTTAAATTACCCATGTAACATTAATGTTGGTAATGGTTTATTTCACGTTTTCATTTTATTGTTTAAGTTTTTAGATCACTGTTTCATATTAAAGTAATTATTCTCGACAATAGAGTATATTCCTCTCTCTTGCTAATTTAAATACAAAGAGATATACACTGTGTCCGTAAAGTATGAAACAAATTCATTTTTAGCTAAACAGGCCATTTTAAGAAATAATCCTGAAACACGTCGATTTTTGATTTTAATTTACCGTATTTTAAAATAATATTCTAATATACAGGGTGAATTACTTTCGAGTAATGACGTCACCGTCATTTTTTTTAAATATAACACCCCTATTTTGTCTCAATTTTCGGATTACTCTAGCTGAGTTGATTCCAAAAATGTATCACATGTTGATTCCGATTGGTACAGGATGGACAAAAATACAATAGTTTTGTGTGTGCTCATAAAGTAACGCGTAACATTCTTTATTAGTTAAATTAACAATATTATTAAAAATACTTATTGTCTAGAGGACAGAATATGATGAAATACATGACTTTATAAATGTTCGAACTGCATCCCTTGCTGTATTTGACAGTAACCCAAACAGTGTACAAATTCTTATTGAACCTTGTTTATTGTGTCTTGAGAAATATTGTTTAAGTATTGCTGTCTTAATTCTCTTTTAATTCTTGAATATTTGCTGGTTTCGTTTGACACACAACATTCTTCAGATGGTCCCACATAAAATAATCCAAAGGATTGAAATCTGGTGACCTCGCTGGCCATTCAATAGGTCCACGTCTACCAATCCACCTGTTCGGAAAAATTTCATCTAGGTACCTACCTTCTAACATCTATAGCATAATGTGGAGGTGCACCATCCTGTTGAAACCATAAACTTTCATCAAAAACTCCAGGATTACTTTATGAACACACACAAAACTATTGTATTTTTGTCCACCCTGTACCAATTGGAATTAACCTGTGATACAATTTTGGAATCAGCTCAGCTAGAGTAATCCGAAAAATGAGACAAAATGGGGGTGTTCCATTTAAAAAAATTACGGTGACGTCATTACTCGAAAGTAATTCACCCTGTACATTAGATTATTATTTTAAAATACGGTAAATTAAAATCAAAAATCGACATGTTTCAGGATTATTTCTTAAAATGGTCTGTTCAGCTAAAAATGAATTTGTTCCATACTTTACGGACACAGTGTATAGTAATGAAAGTATACTACCGAAAAATTAATGTTTTTATGTTGGTTGACTTAACCAAAAGTTAAAAGTTGGTCCAAAATCCACATACGCAACATAAAAGTTTTGTAAAACTAAACCTTTTTGTTGTTTATTATTATTATCAAGACACAAGACAATTCTTGAAACGCAATAAAATCACCTTTATCCAAAATAAACACTCTTATGTATACCAAAAGACCAAAATCATATTTTTGTTTGCCCTTTTGACGCCATATTGAATTTTAATTGACAGGTCGCTGGAATGCCTAATAGATCATTCCAGACAACATGAATTTGACAGGTCAGCTGGAGGGCAACTTAATTGATTAGTTAGCGTTGAACCTTGTGTTTTCGTATCTGCTTAGTTACAAAATTTAGTGCGGATATGAAGTGCCGGTACGATGAAAAAATTCGGATTATAGACAATATCGACCCTTATGCCCTAAGAACTAATTAACCTTCGATACAATGTCGAGAACACAGAAGCCAAGTTTTAAGTTGTAATTCACTGAGCGCTCCGTTTCAAATTACTAATCCATAATCCATGCATGTCGGCGTTGCACAGAGAAATCATTTGAATAGTCACCTCGCTTCGTTAAAATAGCCGGAAATCGGAAAAAATATACCTTATCTCTTTTTCCCCACATTCCACACTTATCAACATCAACACTACAATACGATGTCATTTTAAATACTTTTAAGAACTAATTGTTAATTAAGGTAAATTGACCGTAAAGCGGGATTTATAGTTTGACGTACTGTAAACGTAGACGTACTGTGAAAAGATCAACTATCAGAATTTAAGTACCTTGTTTATAAAGGAACGTAAGTGCATGACGTAACGTAAGGGGAACGGAAGAGTTGGCCAACTTTTACCTTTTTACAGTGCGTTCTTACGTCCGGCCAATCAAAGGAAAGAATTTTGTGTGATGTCAGCGTGGCTATCAGCTGTCATTTAATGTTGTGATTTTAAATGTATAATACAAAATTTAAAGCTCAAAACAACATAGGACACAGGCTGTAGATGATTTGTATAATTTCTAGGTTAATTTGAATGTCGCGAGTACTTACCTCTGCCCATGCGCAAAATTTCCGTTCCGTTTATTTATAACTGCAACTATTTTTACATACCGTTACGTATCCAGTGCATCTACGTGTGGTATACGTTTACAGTCCGTCAATCTATAAATCCAGCTTGACCGTAACTAATTCGGAATTGTACTGCGTATGCGCCGTGGCAATTAAGTGTTCCAGCGCCTATTTTTGAGAACTAGTAGTTACGCTGGACTATCTACTAATTCGACGCTCCGGCAATTTATCAACATACAATTGAACCGTTCTAGAACACAACAAACTTTCGTACGAACGCTTACGATATTTGATGAATATTCTATTACGTAATGTGATAATTTCGTTCCAACACCAACATATTCCAAACTATTTCGACTTAATATTTGAATTGCCATGCGCAGTAAATCAGTTCAAATTATGTGCTCGAACTATCCTACAACTCATTGCTGGAACAAACCTAATGAAAACTAAATAGATTGTTTGCCCTCCAGCACAATATGGCCGATCTGTCAATGACGTCGTTCTGTAAATACAGTTGAATTTTGGTTTATATTTTTTTGTACAAAATCCTCATTTATATGAATAGTAAATGTTTTTCAATAAATCTTATTGTGTTCTAGTATGTTGATTAATGGTATGAACCAGCAAATGATTGTGTTGCATCAAGATAATTACGTTGAAAAGTTAATAGGAAATGTGCATTGTTAGTTAGTATTGATGTTGATGTTATTATTGAATTGTGGGTGGATTATCCGAGTGTATTGTCCTTTTTAAGGTTTGTACAAATGAGGGCGTATATAAAATAATAAAAATACATGGGATTTAGGTCATCGAGTCACATCTTACTATGGTCATTATTTAACGAATTTGTATATCGTATTAGTAGCTTTATGCGATAAATACAATGAAATACTTTCAAAAACTCATTAAAGTTTTTTTTATAAATTTTGTTAATTTTTAAGAAATTTTTAAATTTTGCACAATAGGGTACAAGCATAAATTTTGCTATTAGTGGGAATTGACGCTTTATCAGGTCTCCTAACACCTTGCATGCCTATTTTTTCAAAAAAATATAAACTTTACTTTTAAAACGACTTTGAAAATCATAAAATTTGAAAGTCCGCCAAAACGCGCTTTACGTCATAAAGATGGCTGCCCCATGGAGTGACGTCATTTGTTTACGTTCTTATTCGTGTATCACGCTCTGAGTTCTTGTAACCTAATTTGTTTCTGAAAGCTTTAAAAATGGATAAAGCCGAAAAAAAACTTTGTATTACAAGTATTGCATTGTTTCAGAGTGGAAATCAACGACTATTAAAACTCCAGACAAAATATTTGTTACTTTACCTGATAACGCAAGCAAAAATACACTTAAGAGAAGGGCATTGTGGTTGCAAGCTATGCGTCACTGAACACTGTACTAGTAAATAAAATATTTTCTTCTAAAAGTTTTAAAATATCCTCGGAAATATCGAATATTTATGTCCACTTTCCACTTTACGTTGACTTTTAGAAATAAAAAAAGCAGACACAAACACGTAATGGTCTCAAACAAACATATAAATGATATTTTTACGTCGATGAAGCAATAAATAATTAATTAAAATACAATATAAACACAAAACTACACAGAACCTAATGCGATACCGGCCATATTGACAAAAGTAATCACATGGTATGACATCACACGTATCATCGGTAGCGTTTGGAAATCCTCGGGTGGTGGTCGGAAACTGCAAAAAACTGCAGTAATTTCCAATGGAAACTGGTTTATTTCCTATTATTAGTTATTTTTGATTTCAACTTTACTATTCTAAATTATGGGTCTATTCTGCGTACAACTGTATCTTATAGGAATCTTTAAAATAGTTACAGATTTGGTAAATATTTACGTGTGTATTGACTGCTGTCGTTGGAAATGGAATATTTTTGTACAGTTTGAGGTTGTCTCTGGTTATTTGGTTAAAGTTATAGGTTAGAAGTATCGAAATTTGACGTACAGTAGTTCAAATGTCTATCTGTAATTCAGTGAGTTACAGACAACATCACAGAATCGCAGAGTTACAGATTCTGTAAAATCCCATTTACAGAACTTTCGTTAGCTACAGATTCGTAAGCTATTACGAAAAGCACAGAATCGACCTATTAATATCTAAGCAAAATATGAAATATGCGTGTACCCTATTGGAATGCTGTCAAACACATCTATATTCATTATTATTAAAGTTTATTCGTAAATCCTGAGGAGCAATAATTCAATCAATTGTCCAAATTCGATAAAAACTTTGATTTATTTTTGCATAAAATAAGCCAAAAGAGAAACACTCAATTACTTTCAAATTATACAATTCATTTATTTCAGTCCACGTCGCTATCTTCCGTAATAACTTAATTTTTAATCTTTTGGCAATAGAAAAGACCCTAAACTCGTCTAAATAAGGGACGAACCTACCTGCCCGACACAGAAATAGAAACAAAATTGTTCATAATATTTTAAAATCATTATTTCAATCCGATTTTTTGTATTTTTTCATATAATTTCTCAAACTGCACAACCACGAACCATAATTTTTGTTTAATAACAATAAGCTTTTAACTGCAGCTTAATTATTAGCTCGATCAAATACCATAATCCCCAAAACGATAGTTACTTTTAATTAATTTATCTAAATTAACAAGGACGAATATTATACGTAAAGTTGTAAGCGATGTTGTCAGTGCTACGAGTTAAATTATATTGGATAGAATTTGTCATCATTTTGTTTATATATAGCTACAACAAAGGAGACTTTTGTACCCGACTTAGCATCAGCCTTAAAATACGAATTGCTTGAGCATCCACCGTATTCATCAGATTTGACTCTCAGCGTCTACTATTTTCAAAGAAACCTTAAACAATTTTTTCATTACAAACGTTTTTCGTCCAAGGAAGAGGCCAAAGCAATCGTAGAACTTCGCAGAGCTTCTGGAATCTCATTACGTTTTTGTATCAAAAGTCCAAAAAGATTAAAATCCGCAACAATTACTATAATTCTGTAGCTGTATAGTTGACATTGAAATGTATGCGGAAAACTTTCGTACCTCCTGATTGACAGAACTTGTTGATGATAATCGTCAGCAAGCAATCACGGACCATTCATTGAAGTATCTAATTAGCGCCAAATACGGTCGTTGGGAATTTCAATGAGAATAGGATGCGGCAATATGGCTGCGCCGCAGTTTCATTTGAAGATTTCAAACACATCCTGGTAGTTTAAATAGTTAAAAAGACCGAATCGACTTATATGGGATAATCTTTCAAATCTTAGATCGCTTATTTCTATTTTAAGACATTTTGAAAATGTCTTTGACGTAAATTATTGTCGATCGTTGATGGATCAATAAGAAAAATCGGTTACTAACTAGGTAACGAGAAAATTGATTAAAATGTTCTCGATTACAAAAATTTTAGAGAAAGAGGGGGATTTTAAGAGATGAAACTAAAATGAAAAGCACAAAATTTATAATAATACTCCGGTCTAAGTGTTTGTTACATGCGGTTGGTACGGCATGAATTGGATGCATAAACGTATAGTTGTGAGTAAAATTAACTTGCACCATTTCACAATTTGTCGGCGAGATAAAGAAACCTGTAAGTAGAAGCAGAGCCGGTTCCTTACAGATTTTTCATTATTGCAATAAAATATTCATGTTTTATATTTACAACAATCATTCAACTTATTATATTCACTACGACATGGTAGCATCTGTGGAATCAAGCAGAATAAATAAATGAACTGTGACATTGTTTATATTGTTATAGATTGTTATAGATTCATTGTTCCGAGCCTATAATAATATCTTCCTCTTCGAATGGTCGCCAAAAAGCCATAATTTTAATTATTACCAACAAAATAGTTTTAGTCAATAAAACAAAATCTCTATCACAGCAACATCTAAGAACACAATGTCTCGTGAATAACAAATCTACTAAGCCCACCCTGGGACGTTCACAGTCAATGTGGACTAACAATTCAGGTACATTTTGGATAGACCAATCGGAAGATACATTACACCAATACGAATCAATGGTTCGCTTGTGGGCAGGTCAACACTCGAAATGATTTATGGCTTTTTCATCTTTTCGGCTTTTTAATCCTCAAAGAGACCTTGCCGCATGCTGTTATTTTATTGTGAAACAGTGCAAACTAATTTTACTCACTACTATACTCTTATACCAAACTGTGCTACGTAAGCACCTTAGGAGGACTTAAAAAATAGAAATGATTGTACCGCGCTGTAAATCGTCCTTAACATAACATAAGTCCTAATGTAGGTTCTATGTACGTCAAATACGACAAATTGTCAAAAAATATCAATTATCAATTTCAATAAAATCGAATTAATAACGGATATGGGACTTTTTTATGACCTAATTTGGGGGAATATACCTTTTGGTCAGCTTTACCCAAATTTAATCCTTTCACTATTCGAAAAGTACAGACGACTTGGTCGCCAAAGCTGGATTAAGGGTTCCAAGAAAATTATGGGCTTATTTAATTACTCTAATACAAATATGGGTTTGTGACCTGTCGACAACCACAATAAAAATATGTTTCGTTAGTTGTCTGCATTCTTACTGAAAAGATAAATTTTTTTATTTGAAAAGTGAATCTCTAACCTGTCCTAACCTAACCACAAACATTTTAATTCTGCTTTTTATTCAGCGCATCCCAATATATTCAAATTTGTGGATGTAATTCTCGATATTCAGTTAAATACTTATGTTAAATTAAATCGTACACGTATACCTAACAAAATTAAATACCTTTAATGATTGTTAACTACGGCGACCAAGAGGCCTACCTGATTTTAAAACTGGCGACCAAGTGGTCGATGACATTATGAACCCCCGCTGACAAAACTGACAGCGGCGACCAAGTGGCCAACACCCTAATTTGGTGGTCCAAGGAATACAATTCTCAAACAAGACTACTATATCAACCTAACCGAGTATAAATTTCTGCCCAGTTACTGTTAGTGTTAACCGGGGTTAAGAGTTTCTGAAGACAGTCCCAGACCAGTCTACATCTGATCTGAGAACAATTGGGACATCACTAACACGTCCTGTATACTCGGCTCTGGTCGGTATGATACGATTCAACAAAACTGTTTGATTCCTAAAGAATATTAGATTCGAGCACGCGCATTGCAAAGGAGCTTTTTGCGGAAGGCCCGACGGTCACATTCACATTCGCGGCTACATATCAATATAATATGCCTCTTGTAATTTCTAGGTTATGTTTTGTTCGGTAGTTTGACGAGTAAGTGAGACGTTTTAAACTATAGTTTGGCAAGTTTATCTGAAGCCGTGAAAGAAATGTAGTCGAAAACATTCGATATTACCACGTTTAACTATAAAAAAAGCTAAAGTGCCAAGTATGTAGTGATAATAATTAGAAAACGGACTTTTTATTATTAACAATATGATTAAACGTTAATTCTCAAATGTTATTGTTCCTTATATTTCGTATATTAACATTATTTTTTCAATTTATAAATATTAAAAGATGAACACTTTTCCAAATTTGTTATGGGCTTTTTCAAGCTCTGGCAGTGTTGTGCGAAAACCATAATTTTCACGCCCTCCGAACTAACTCAATAAGTGAAATTTATCGAAAGGCTTTCGTTACTTAGCGACCAGCTGACTTCCTATTGGCAAGCACGTGCGTGTGCTCTTCCCTCTCATTTTGTCAATTGACTGACAATAAAAATAGGTACCGTATGCCATTGGTACGTTTATGACAGATATCCGCCATGTTTCCTCGCCCTTTACTGATGCCCCGTAGCTTCAGATAAATTTGCCTAACTATACTATACTTCCAATTTTCTCTCATTAGTCGGGGAACACCCTGTATTTTATGTAAGAGTTTGTGGCTTGTTAGACAAGATATTAATGGAATAAATCATTTCAAGATATTCGGTGAGATCATATTTAATTTCATTTCAAATTCAAAAGATGACCGCTTGTCATAACTCTAGAATTACAATTACCTTCTTTAATAACATATAATTGTTATCAATTATTATATCGTTGAACGTTACCTCGATAGCTTCAACGATTTTAATTGAAATATTCGTATTGCTTAGAACTGGATTAGAAAATGCCGCTGTAGTTTAAACGGTTTACAATTGGTTTTCTTAATTACCTACTGCTTGTAGAATCGGTCTTATTTTGAAATCTTTAATTAATAGTTGACAGCTACAAATTGTACCAGCTTTGATTGGAAAACGTTACAATTAGTGGCTTTGCTTTTGCAAATACTACTAGAGTACAGTACAGGCCATCATCATAGGCGTAGCTAGGGGGGGACAGAGTTGGCCGGGCCCACACTAGATAGCTGCGGGTCCATTATAGAAAAATACCCTTCCTCATACATAAAATAACTTCATCCTCAATTACCGAAACCGAAAACCGTCTTCAAAAAGACAATACACGCATGATCTATCGTCCCGCTTTCATTGACGCCTTTTTTACTTATAGTTAGGGAGGCGAGGTCGCTACATGGCGACATTCTCGAGCGCCGTCGAGACCTATCAAAATCGAAAGATAAAGTAATTTCGAAAAAAAAAAAGCTCGTATGGTAAAAACCATTTTAGCGGTGGGTATGGCGTGTACGGTTTTTCAAAAATGTTAAAAAAACAGTTACTTGGGCATTCTCGAGCGCGTCACATTCATACGACGTATGCCCCAAGTGTCTCTGATAACAACGGTATACTAATCTGCCGGTTTGTGTGGTGGGGGTAGGCATATAAAGTAGTCAAAAATGCGAGAAAAAAAAATTTACTCGAGCTCCTCAGATTTTCGGAAGGGGTGATAAGTAGGCCCCAAGGAATCTCCCTTTAAAAAAACTGACGATTTCGGCGTGACGATAAGTTACGACAAATTTTTGAAAATGCAAAAAAAGAGTTCTTTTGAAATACTGGAGCGCGTCAGATTTTCATAGGGGAGGTTTATCTCGGTATCCTGAAAGCATATTTTCTGAATCTGACAAAAACTTTGGTGGGTTCTTTTAATCTGACCGAAAAAGGTTTTTCTGTTTCTTTTTTTACTTGATAAAACGGGGAATTTAAGAATGACAATAAAGCGATAGATACAACCAACGTAAATGTAGTACAAAATTGTAATATTTATTGTATAATTAATGAAATGATATAAAAATTATATTATAATTGTATTGTTATGTATGACCTTTACATTTTTGCTAAATACAATTCATCTTCTTCTTCACTGGAACTTTCATATTGTGGCTTCTCATCCACAATTCCTTCCGTTTTGCTAACGGTACGTCCAAAAAACAATTTGAGGATCAACAGGCTATTGAATAATATAAATAAATGAAACTGTACATGTTAATAATACTTTTGTATACAGATACGGGAGTTTGAGTTTTCATGGTGCTTTAAGTCCAAAAGTTTTAACTTTGTACAAAAATGTGAAGAAACCTTTTTTGTGTAAAATAAAATTACCTTTTCTTTTTATTTAAACTTTTTTTTTGTATAATGTATCGTTCGCGACTTATATGGAGCAACGCGTTTTTCGAAAGGCGAAATGGCTCCTCCACACTTCCGGTCATGCGGAAACCGGCAGATTTTGTGTTTTTACTAAGTTTTAGATTATATTCTTCAAAATAAAAAAAATAAAAATCGCGCTCGAGAATGCCGGATTAACGTTTTTTTTTAGATTAGATTAGTTAAATTTAGTCTTAAAACACTAAAATCAACCCCCAATATCTGACGCGCTCGAGTATTTCAGACTATCGATTTTTTTTACTAATCTGATCGTCTATTCTAGGCGCGCGTCACTACATATAGAGCCAATACTTTCCAAAGTTGTTCTATTAGGTCTAAGGTATCTCTCATATCTTCAACTCGAGTATTCCCGAAAAATCCCTTATTCGCCTCCCTAACTATTAGGATAGTGTCTAAAATGCAATGGTAACATCGTACCGCATCTAGTAGCGAGTAGGTGATTAAGATAACAGCAAGTATCCCCATTACGTAGAATTTTCTGGTTGTGTAGCATTTTCTATAGTTTGACAGTGAGCTCAGGAAAGAACTAGAAACTTCTAGATATGTCTAGATGGCGGGATTTGGTATAAAAGAAGTGACTTACGGTGCCAGAGGCAGTTTCAAATTGAAAGCGATCAAGAAAGCCAAGGAAGTGAATAATAGTGAAAAGTTAACGTTGAAATTAAGTGAAAATAAGTGAAACAACCCTTTTTTAGTGCAGTCAATTTATATTATTAGTGTTTGTTCGGTGTTCAATACATTTTCATACATATTTTCGTCCTCCCGTAATCTGTATACGTGTACTTAGACACTGAGCCCCGGGAATACTGGAAAATAAATATTTATATCCAGGTATTGGACAACATTATAGCCAACTTTAAACGGCTGTTTGAAAATAACCCATAGGCGAATGCAGTAGACGCTTTCCTGAAGCTAGATATGGAAAATGCAGATGATTTTATTAGAAATTATAAAGATATTTTAAAAACTGTTGAAGAGGCGTTGAATGCCGAGACAATGATAGTGAAAATTCTGTTTGTATTAAAAAAAAAAGAGGCAAGCGCAGAAAACGTAAAAAATATATAAATAAGGACTACTGCTTATATCTTTCGTGTGTTTATGCAAGTTGAGGTTATAGTGCACTTAGTCTAGTTTTTGTTTCAATTGAACCGCATAATATACACCCATATCCCCCTATCCGAGGCCCACCTGATCTGTCTGTTAGTCACCCTGATCGGTTCCTGGGAATGAAGTTTGTGTACCAAACCCATCCTTTTGACTCTTTCTTCTTTATAAGTATAACATAATCGATTAGGGAAGCTCTGACTTGCATAACAGCACTGAATTCACTCACCTGTGTCTTAGATACTGGCTGAATGGACATGGATTTTCCAAGTGCCAAAAACAGAGAACTACTGCCCAAATTTATATAAACTGCTTCAGGCAAAACTAACGCTCCCTGTAAGCTCCGCCAGCTGCGAAAGGAGTTTTTCTGCAATGAGACGAATAAAAACCTGGCTGAGGACAACTATGCTCCAGAATCGTTTCTCTCAAGTATCTTTGATAAATATAGAAAACGAATTGGTGAAAACTACAATAGAGGCAGTCTTGAACCGGTTTGGCGAAAAACATAGAAAACTTAAAATTGTTTAAAAACATTTTTTTCTTATTTCAAGGTCATCGATCGATTTATATATTTTTGGTTTCTTTTTTCCTATGTCGTGAAGTGGACTTATTTATATTTTTGGCTGCTCTGTTTTTTTTTATTTGTATCAAATAAATAACATTATACCTAATAATATTATACCATCTATTTGATTTACCTTGTCGGTGTATACCTAACTATATTAGCGACTTAAACTACATAGTTTTGGTACAGGACACAGATAATAAAAACAGTAGTATAATAGGCGTCCAGTAAACATTTTTTTCTAAACGAAACTTTATTTTTGTTTCGTTTGTTTTCGAGTGACGGATTGTTAACAGAAAAGAAACCAGATTTGTCCCTAGAATTGCGCATTGCACGCACCAAACTGGTTAAATGGCAATTGCAGCGAATTGCAGAAATTGGTAAGGCTGGGTCTCAACTGCACATTATTTCGATCAAAAAATATTGCGACTTGTATTGCAAGTTGTGTTGCACACCACGTTAAGCAGCCTTAGTAGATTAAGGATTGAGCTGTCAGTGGCGGTCATATACACTTTGAGAGGGGGGGGGCATGGGCGATTGTGTGATACGACTGAACCACCGTAAAAATACACGGTATGCTGACTTGTCGACTCAAATTGTGCACGCTCTGAGCATGACGTCATCTTGGAATCAGAATCAGAAATTGTTGGATAGAGTTGTACGTGTTTAGTTTGTTTTTCCTGAGGGTTTTCGATTCTTCTGCGTTAATTGATATTGTTTTATGCTAAGCCAGTGTTTAAAATTATTATAGAGTTGATCTAAGTGTTTTTTTTTTTTTGTTTTAGAACGTTTATCTTTATTTTACTTTAATTATAAGACCATAATGCCGGGCTGAGCGGTGGCTACATGCAAAAATACCAATCGCAATACGAAAGAGACGGTATAAAATACTATGGATTTCCAAAAAAATGAAGACTTGACGAAGCACTGAATAAGTGTTTGTCGTCATTAATTGCGAAAGATGTGAATTGTATAATGTATGGTTTTCTACCTGCTTTGTCCAAGTGCTAAAGTTTAAAATTCCTCTATTAGATCAGATTAGATATTTTATTTTAAAGTGTTTTTTAATTGTTAATTACACATGAAGATAATTACACGAGAATGGTATTCTTTTTAATTTCTGAAAAATTGCGGTTGAGCTAAGGGGGGCCATGGCCCCCCTATGACCGCCACTGATAGCTGTCATATTTAAATTTGGGAATGAAACATTTTTTCTTGAATCCCTCGTATCATCGAATTGCAATAAAACTATACAATTATAATTCCCCCTTGCAGTCGATGAACAAACATTTAGTCATTAGGGAAGCTAAAATTACCTATTTGATATTTACATCTCCCAACCGACGGAAAATAGAAGATAGAATCATTTAATTTGGGGGAACACACCTCATACTTCCGGCAAGAAAATACAAAACGCAAAAACGACCTTTAACGGTCACAAAGGCCAAACATTGAAAGCCTGTGTAAGCTTTATTTCTTACGTTCTAACCGATAAATTATAGTCCGGTCCATTGAATGCACTTGTTATAAAAATGTTGACGCAAAATGGTACCCAAAAGTAGTTTATTCCCTGTGCCGGGACCAGAGTCACTGCCAAATTTTTTTAAATTCAATTCAAATTTCGCACTAAATCGATAGAACAGTAATGGCGTCTCTATGACATAACACCTCTGTAAATACTCCAAATATTACACAGTTTGCAAATTAAAAAATTTATTTTGATTACTAATTTGAATTATTTTGTGTGAGTCATGAATTCTATAACGACTACCTACTTTAAACGATGCAAAACCAAAAAATAAATACCGTACGTTAAGGGTTTATCAGAAAGAATTAAGAAAATTGGTAATCAATTCAATATTCGAACTAGCTTCAAATCTAGCAATACGTTGAGATCTGTACTAACAAAAACGAAGCCAAAAAATGAAGAACAATCTTCAAAAAACTGCATATATCAGATATCTTGTGAATGCGACAAATTTTATTTAGGTGAAACATCTAGACCATTGAAAGTCCGAATAAATGAACATAAAAAGTATATCAAAGATAGGGAGTTCTTTAAGTCAGGTATTTGCAAACATGCTTGGGAAGAGGAGCATAAAATTCAATGGGATTCGACAAAAATAATATTGAAAGAGCCCAATAATAAAAGACGAAAAATCAAAGAAAGTGCTTTAATACAACTAAATTAAGATAAATGTGTAGCTAGTATTTCAGCCGAATGTAGTCAAATTTGGTTACCAATGTTAGAAAGAGAAATTTCCAATAATCAATTACCTGCGTTATCAGGATAGCATCATAAGTTTTTATCCAGGTTTTCTTATGATTTATCTTTGGAATGGTTGTTAACCGATACACACTTCAATACACAAAATCACCAAACTGAGTTATACATATTTTGAAAACAAAAATAATCATACACAAAAAAGTAACAACAAACGCGTTTTTTTTATTAACAAAATTTCCAAAATAAGCGAAAAAAAGCGCTATCCCAATAAAAACCGTTCCTGGAACGTGCACTTCACTGGATTCCATTTCTAGTGGACTACATATCGTTAGAATGTCATAAAATAAAATAATTTATTTCACATTTTACCAGAGGTGTGATCTACTATGAATGGACCTTAATAAAATTTGACAACAAAGTTTTGTAGTCTTAAACTTCAAAATATTATTGATTGTCTAGTTGTCAAATTTTTTCGTTGTGTCAGATAGGGACCAAAAAATTATTTCTATATTAGTTCATCTTGACAACGGTAGCTGGAACGCTACCGAAACGTCGAAATAAAAAATAAAAAAACATTATTGTGGTTTGATTCCCAAAAAAATAAGAAAAAAGAAAAAACAAAAAATAAATAGCCACAAAGAATTGGAGCAACCACATGAATGAAGTAACCGAACTACCATGATGTGCGATGTTTCTGGAATTGGCGATTGGCCGATTGTCGACTTGGCGCACAAGGTTGCAGTTCCACAGCCCATGAGATAATACACTAATTCTACAACTAGGAAGTTGTTAGAGCTGTCTACCCCAGAGCGTTCAGAAAGTGTTTTGTAGTACGGAACTGTTACTTTCAGCACATGGAACTTACAAAACGTAACTTTCGATGGGTTTAATACAAAAAAAGCTACTTTCAGAAGTATAGTCGTCAAAAATAGGTATTTTCAACATACCTTTTGTAATTTCTATAATATATCAATAGCGGACCTTAACCATTTTTTTTTCAGATGTGAGGATCGACTGGTAGAAAGAACAGAGCTTTATAATTCTTTCATTTCCTACAACTTTCCCATCCCTGTTGTTTATTCTAGCTATGTTCGCGGGTTACAATCCGAACCAGTCTGGAATAACTCTAAATTGTCTAGAGCGCATGCTTAGTTCCGAACCAGCAAATAATTTTAAGTATACCGCGAACGGTCTTAGAACCACTGATCACCTTTCAGGACTTGAACGAAAACAAAACTTACTTCTGACAGCTAACAAATAATGAAAAATAATCAAAATATAAAAACCAAAATAGACTAAATACTTGGACAGTGGACAGCTAAATTAGAGTTTGATATTTATTTACAACGTTAAAACGCAACAAAGCAAACAATAAACAAGTGAAACAACTGGTAACTAAAATAAAACAACTGACATATTGATCATTTGCGCATGAGCAGCCGAACCGAACTTTCAGTCCTTACCAAAATCAGAGAACTGCTAGGACTGATTCCGAATCAATAACGAACCAATCCGATATGATCCGCGAACACCGAACTATACGCGCATTTAGTGAAAACGTCACAACTGCCATATGTCAAGTTTTTGGATGCAAACAAACTTTTATAATTGTGTTAAATTAATTAATTGATAATAATTTTATCATGTCCATGCTTTTTTAATCGTTATATAGTATTAATACAATAATACAACAAATATATTTCTAAAACACTGTTAAATAGAATAGCCAAAATTGATTGTTTGCATCCAAAATCTTGACATATGACAATTTATGACGCGTACTAAATGCGCGTATTATTAAAAATTCAGAATTATATTAACCGCGAACGCCACTTTTCAGAATACGCATGCGAATAGTGCCTGAACTGGTTCGGATTGTGATCCGCGAACATAGCTAATATAAACTCATAAATAAGATTACTTATCATCAAACCAAAAAGCAGACTAGGTATTTTCTATATTATTCTTCCAGCCAAAAACTTTATTATCACCCCTAATGTTGAGAGAAAAACATCTCCGCGACCCTTCTACCTGAATCCTTCTTATCGTGGGGTGAACTAAATATTCCCTGGCCGTGAAGTGTCGTACCTACCTAATGATGAAATTTTACTGGGAGTTTATTGTTATTTTTCAGTTAGCGTTTAACATTGGCGGCGGATTGGGGGGGCTAGGTTTACGTTTTGTGTTTTACGTGCCATGGATGCTGTGACAAATCAATTTGTGGAAAGGTTTGGTGACTTAGACTTTGCCAAAAGTATTGATAGCTTTTTAAATCTGTCTTCTGAAGGTGGAAATACCTTTATTCATCATTATTCACAACTCTTTAAAATTGATATACCACTTTTAGAAGCAGAAATAAAAATTACAAAACAAATGGTTAAAAAAGAGGACAGCACCGAGTTTTCTATTTTGAAGAAATATGTGACACCGGATGTCCAACCCAATCTATACAAACTGTTTCAGGTTGCAATAGCTATTCCTGTTAGCTCCGCCGGCTGCGAGCGCAGTTTTTTCGGCTATGAGAAGGATTAAAGCGTGGTTACGCTCTTGCATGGATCAAGATAGATTTTCGCAACTTTCCATACTTCACATTGAAAATGAATTGGCTAAAGATATTGGCTCTCAAGAAGTCTTGAACATTTTTGCGAAGAAAAATAGAAAAATGGTCTTAATTTAATTTTGAATGTTCTTTTTTTATCTCAACCTAGTAGGTACATAAGTATCTAAATACATACCTACATCTTATTTTAAATTTATAGAAATACGCATTAAAGCTTTTTCACATCTGCATAATTATTTGTTTTATTTTTCAAATATGCATAGATAAACCCCTTTTATATTGATTTGTATTTAATGGAAAAGTACATTTTTTAATGGGGCTGAAGCCCCCTCCTAAAAAAAGTTATTCCGCCGCCAATGGCGTTTAAGTAAAATATTCGTACCAATCTTGAACCGATTTTGCTTCTACGAGTAGATTAGTCACAAAATAAACATTCCGTACATAATCGTTCTCGGCCTAAAATCCCAACTTTTCCAATTCCTTACAAATACAACAATCGTGTTGACTTTTCAGTTTACAAAAGCTTCTTTTCATACACCGTGACAAATACCCTACACTATCCATCCGCCTGAATACCGTGCATAGTAGTTCAAATGTACAAACAGTAGACAATCAGTCTCAGTCGAGCGGTTGATGTAAACGGAGCAATCAATGCGGAAATTAATCGTGTACGTTTATCTCGTGTATTAACGCGCTTAAATTTTTAGAATAAATTATTGTTAGTTTATGTTTCAAACAAAACTTACCGCGTTTTGCTTCATTAATAAAGTTGTTAAAAGTTCGCGTAATAAGACAATTATTGTTTCATATCGTAAGATTGTTTATATTTTTGTGTGTTTTTGTCTTTGAAGTGCTTGCGACAGTTTTAGTTTTAATTCCTTTTAATTGTTGTTTACTTCATTTTTTTATCGTTTATGAAATTGTGGATGAGAAAAATAAGGAAGTTATTATAAATTAGTTATTATTTGGTTTCTATTTAATTAAGGTAAACAAAAAATATTAAAAAATTGTTAAATTTTGCCCGGACTCGACATTACAATTATATACGAATAGAGAAAGTTGAATTAAGTGTGTAATTTTTTTTCCAAATATTTTTAATGGATTGAATTACGTGTCTATAATTATTTATGAATTATATATAGGTACAAATTAAAAAGTAATTAGCAGAAAGCTTTCAAATTTATATATAAATAGTAGATTCCAATCAATTTTCAGTGGAATCAGATGGAACAACGTTTAAATTGAATTTCCGCTATATTTATAAAGTCCATCTACTATTGTTTCATAAAACGTTTGTATCGTAATAATGTGACAGAAAATGACAGGTGACGTTATTTAAAAATCAAATTATACTTGCGATCTGTGGTATTTTTCTCTTTATTTTATTGTTGAGCATATAATTATCAAAGGTAATACCACGAATGCTTCAAATTTTATCGATAATTTTTTCTTTTCCACGAAAACTTGTTTATTTGGCAAAAATATGAAAACAAACCCATTGATAAAATCACGAGTCCGTTAGGACGAGTGATTTTATCTAAATTCGGTTTGTTTGAATGTTTTTGCCTCAAATAAACAAGTTTGAGTGATGAAAATAAAAAATTATGTGATAAAATTTGAAGAACGAGTTGTATTTGGGTAGATTATTTTTTTCAACAATTTAAAAGGATTTTGCTTTATTTTTTCATTTTATTATTTTATCGAATTCAAAGAATACATAAGCTAACTGGAAATATAATCAACTTTTAGTTGTCAAATTCAAAATAAAATTTTGACGTTTCAATGTAAACAAGGTATTATCGATGAGGAAGCAGTTTTATCAGTATAATACCGAATGATTGGCTAGAATAATGTATTGTTATTGGTTGAAACCACCAAAATGTCAGATTTTGACAAGTGAAAAAAATAATCAACAGTAAAAACACAAGAGCTTTTTTTTATCGGATAAATTTCTCTTTGCAACGAAACAGTTTTGCCAATCACTCATTTTACGAGAAAAACTGACATGATAAAATCGCGACACCGAAGGTGGAGCGATTTTATCTAATGTCAGTTTTTCGAGCAAATTTAGTGATTGGCAAAACTTTGAGTTAAAGAAAAATTTATCTGGTAAAAGAAAAGCTCGAGTGTTTTTTGGCAAGATAAATTAACGACAGAATATATGGATGAACAATCACACCCGTAAAAGAAACGCGTTTTTTCTACTTATTATTTTTGGTGACTTACGTTACTTTGGCAAATACCTATCGATATTATGTTTAAAATTCAAAAATCTGACAGACTAATTGACAGTTTTTGCAGTTTTGCCAACACTTAATTGCTGTGAAATTATAAGTAACCAAACTTGCGACTCATTGTCATTGTGTAAAAGTGACGTCCGCTTACTAGAGAAGTTTTTATCCGATAAAAAAGGATGCACCTTTTTTATCGATGTCAAAGTGACAATAACATTTCCAGGTATATGACATTTTAACATTGGAGTTAATTTATCGTTTTAATTTTTAAAAGGAAGAGACCTTATTGCTTATTCATTACTCTCAGGGTATTCAGAGGGGAATCATTTAAACGATTTTCACAATACAGTGTGTCCTATTTTTGACCTTAATCGAAACTTCCAAAAAATTATCTAGCAGATCAATTTATTTTAAGGAAAATCAAAATAGTATCATTGCCACATTGCCCCTCGCAATAATAATGTAAAACGTTTCTTCACAGAAGTTTTAAATTTTGACCGATTTTAGGACATAAGCAGTGGCGGCACATAAGAGGAAGCAATGGAATCTACACCTCTGCTTGAAATGTTCAGGATATAATTTTTTTTGTTTCGAATTTTCAAAAATAATTCGAATAATATAATAACGTGGACCAGTTTCCAGTCCCTCCGAATTGTAGATTTTAATCAAGCCTGCTTGCAGGCCGCCATCCAAATGCAGGAGACTTTATCCAGAATACCCTCAAGATCACTAAACATAACTCCGTTGCTGGCACAAACTTTTTGTTACTTTGCTATTGGCGTTTAAAGGCCGCTTGACATGGTGCAATACAACGTGCAATGCAATGGAAGACGCAAGATTACTTGCTGATCAGTTTCTGCAATTCGATGCAGTTGCAATTTTACCGGTTTGGTGCTATTTCTATTGCATGCAAGGCGCAATTCTAGAGAGAAATCTAGTTTCTTTTGTGTTACCAACCAACTAACTATTTTCAATCGAATAATACCTATCAGCTGATTGCGGGGACTGAAGTTTTGTCATTTGTGATTTAATAATCGAGAGTGATTATTTTTTGAGTTTTTTACACACTTTTTTGTTTGTACTATTGGTTGTGTTGGCATCAGTGTAGTAATGAAGGATAATTGCATGATGTCAAACACCATGCAAGATTCATCATTTGCAATATACTGACCTTGCAAGAAATTGCTACAATTTCTTGCACGTTGTATTGCACCATGTCAAGCGGCCTTAAGGCGACCTTACATTATGCTATTTTCGAGATAGTATGGTTTATTTTGTATAATGCAATTCAGTGTCGCAAACTTAAAAATATTTTTAGGTGATGTTAAATAATTCTGAAAATAAATTTTTTCACAATTTTCTGGTATTTAACAATTCTTTCAGATAAATCGGAGTTTGGGTACATTTCTGAGAGACTAGCACATATTTCATGTGCCTTATTTCTTGTATTTCTATTGTGATAATCTTTTGATCTCACGTCGTAAAAACAGGGCTTGCTTTCATATAATAAAATTAAGTGTGTGGCCATATCGGTACTCCAAACATGTTTGCTAAAATAAAAATTAATTATTACATCTATTTTTTACCAGATAAAACAAGATAACTTACTTTTCCCCATTTTGTTTTTCTATATAAACACGATTCGAGGTTTGAGTTTCTGCTCTAATATTTTTAGGGTTGGTAGCAGAATTATTACTAAAAAAATAACTAAAATTGTCTAAAAATTTCATGAAAATAGGAACTGTTCTAATTATTTTTCTTGCTTAAAAATCGCCACAAACTAGCACACGCACATGCGCTTTGTTTATTTTGTTATAGCATGAAACTGGCATTGCACCTAAATAGCATAATGTAAGGTCGCCTTTAGGGTTTACAGTTTTTCAAATTACCATTCTTGCAACACCATAAGCGTTCTTAAAACATGTGAGCTGACTAAAATTTGCTAAAAATAACTTTCTGCCAATACAATTTATTAACTAACGAAAGATGAAAATCCGGTGGGATGGTCTTTTTTTCATGAATATAACCCTTTTTCTTCCAATTAAATCTCAAACATGTTCCTTGAAGGTTTATATCTTTGTGCCATCACGACAACTACCAACAGAGTTTTTATTTTCCTGTTTCTGCATCAGTTACGTTCACTAGCGTTCATTTTTTTTAAAATGTTTCTAATTAAGTACTTTCTTTTTAATATAAAGTCCTCCTTAATTCTTTTAAACGTTTCAAAAAGAAATCTAGATAAAAACAAACTTTTTGAGCAGATACATGAAAAAACATGTGAACCAAATTAATCTTGTTTATTAAAAACCTAGCCAATTACATATATAATTTTTTTCTCTTCCATTCTATTTAAAAGCATTTAAAACATTTCCAAATGTAAAAATGCCGCCAAAAAGTCAACCACAAGCCAACCACCTGTTTCATCATCCGCATATATAGAAAATAAATAATACAAAACAGCACCAAACTAAACTTGGAATATAGTCTGGTGCATCCGAAAGAATAAACAGATGTCGATAAACCTATTTTTATATTTACGTTATCTTTAACGTGAAAGTTGGAAGTTTTCAAAAAATATCGAGTTACACAACACAAATTAATTTACAAGTCGTCGTTCCATCTAAGATAACGAAAGATAAATGATAGATTAATGACGAAAACAAGGTTAAAGATATCGATTTACAAACACTTCGAAATCAACGGGGATAGTTCATAATGGAACCTAATAAGAATCAACCACTTCTGCATTTTTCTTATTAACATGACACACACACCTTTATCAAACCCGCCCCTTCCAGGATGCACTGCATCCTCCTCCCTTATCTCTTCCGATGAGGACTCAGTCCGGTCTGCTCCACTAGTTTATCTTCTTTTTTTGGTTTAGGAAAAAGTTCTGGTATTCTTCTGTTTTCTTCGAGATAGTGATGATCACTTTTCTCTCGTTGATCTTCTTAGTTTATCGTTGCTCGCGGTGTGTGTGTGTATGTCGCTGCCTCTCAAAAGTACAAATCCTTAGCCGACGTACTGCGATTAGCTTTCCTGCCGGTCGTTTTTATGGACAGGTGAAAAAATGATCTTCTTCTGCTCACATGTTGTTATTGTCTTGTCTTCACAGCTGTCCAAATTCCAGCTGTTTTCTTGGTAATGCGTTTGTTGTAGTCCTCTTTGGTGTCCGTAAGTTCTATCAGTTGAGTGTTTGGGTGTGTCCTCAGTTCTTCGAATCTTCTTCTGGCTTCCATGACTTCGAGGATCTTCTTCTGGTTCAATTCCCGATGGAGCTGATCGTTTCTGACGTAGTACGGTGAGTCGGTAGCTTGTCTCAGGCAGATTTCTTGCTGAGCTGGGATCTTCAAGCTATGGAGGCATGCGTCAGGATGATCATAATGATTAGCTTTACCTTCGTTTTCAGCTCCACATTGGATCTCCGTTCTATAAGTCCTGCCAGTCATCCTCTAACTTGTCTTGCCTTGTTGACTGCATATTCGACGTGTTCTCTAAAGGTCAATCTTTGTCTAATTACGTTATAATATATTGATTAAAATACTGACGATTTCCATTTTTGACTATCATGAATATCACAAAATTTCGGAAATTTTCCTTTTTCTAGCCGATGTTTATTAAATTCAGCTCAGGCCCGCGGTTAGCATGTACCGCGCGATGGGCCCGGGCCCGATCTCCGCCCCTTCCCATCCATCAACGGGCATTGCCGATGTCATCCGAACGAACTCCCCATTCATACTGCTGCTGTCATTCGTCAGTTTATTTTATTCTCAGTCACGTGCAAGGACAAGTTTTTAAAAGTAAAATGGGTTTATATATGAAAAAACTTCAAATTCAATCAAATTTAGCTTTTATTTCAGGTGAAACTACAAACATAAATACTCAAAACTTTACATGATTGGTTTTTTCCTACATTTTTTATCAGCAAACTCGTTAATGACATCATCAAAGTTCATTTTTAGGGTTACATCTCTTTCGGTACACATTATTGTTAAATTGTTCAGCTTAGTTTGTTGAAGTGTTGACCTAGTCACTGACTTAATCCTTTTTAGAGCTGAAAACCCTCGTTCAGCCGAGCAGTTCGTAATTGGTAAAGTTAAATAGATCCTCATGGCTACTTCTAGGTTTGGGAAAGTAGAGACAAACCTGTTTCATGAGATTCAGGACTTCTTAAATATTTGTATGCGTCTCGAAGTCTCTCTATACTATCAACCTTTAAGATCTGCTTGAAATGAAGGAACTCCTCTCCAAAACTATCCACATCTACATCATTGCAGTAGAATAATCAGTCATGCGTGAAGCGGTGGAGAGGGTTGGCGCGTGATTTTAAAATATGGCGCGCGATCCATTGGCGCGTGATTTTAAAATATTTTCTCTTGCTTGCGTCCCCCTAAATCTTGCGCCCTGGGCCCGGGCCCATTTACAAAAGAGGTCATGATTCAGCTTCCAGAAACCGGAACCGTACAAAACCACCACTAGCCAGTTATTAAATTTTCAACGGTATCCCAAAAATGCTTACAAAAAATATACAAACAAACATACAAGCAAGCATACCAACATAAAAACAATCAATATTATTATAGAAAATTAATTTTTGAAGATAGTCGATCCTTTTTGAATATTTTTAATTTCAAATTCGATACATTTGTTTATATATATTGCCTTGAACTAATGAAAAACCAATGACCCTCAGATGAAATATAATTCACCATTAAATTTATCACTATATCATTAATAATTTTTAATTATTATTAAATAAATTAAAAAACAAATTACGCAAACGCTTATCAAATAAAAATACTACCTACTTAATAGCTTAACGACATATTTTCAAATTATATTTTTTCATTGAACCGATATATTTCAAAATTTGTTGTCTTGGTATAAATAATAATAATATAAATTGTGTTCGTATTTACATATCTTGCGTTCAATTAATTTGACCCATTTAATTCCCCAATATTAACTGAGTCATTGCTTCAATTACAATAGAATTATTATCATATGATAAATAATGAAATACATAACGAGTTTATTACAGTTCGCAAATCTTGTAACTTTTTTTATAATTAAGAAAAAAACTGTTTAAAAATCCTGCTTGTAACTAGAAAATATTCAATTTGATATTAGAATTAGAGACGTTTTTTCAAGTATTAAAATCACTACTAGATGACACTAATAATTATTAAATAGATACACTGGCGAGCAAAAAATTTGGGTCACCTTAAAATTTTCATGTTTACGTTTTCAAATCGTATTCGCAAACTGTACATCATTGCATATGCTTTTGTAAGCTGAATTTGATACTCTACACTAAAGAAAAATGCATTTTCGGATTGATTTCATGATTTATTCTGAAAAGCAACAAATTAACATTTTGTGCGAAATTCAACATTTTGTTGTTAGGGAAAATATGGAACGAACAAAATGAAAAAACTGTTTGACACTAACAACGTGTATTCCCTCCTCTTGCATTGATGACTGCGGCGAGGCATACTTTGAATTAAGTTGCGGATCACATTCTGGTCGATGTTATCCCATTCCTGCAACAGCAATCTTCTCAGCTCCTGGGCAGTTATTGGTGCTGATGTGTGTCTGCGGATCAGTCGTCCCAGACATGCTGTATGGGATTCATGTCTGGGCTGCGGGCTGGCCAGTCAAACCGCCTAATTTCTACCTCATCCAGATACTCCCTGACAATTCTGGCTGTATGTGGTCTCGCATTATCTTGCATAAAAATGCCACGTTCCCTCTTAGTCACCATGAAAGGCATAACAGGGTCTTCTAGCACCTCCGTAATTTACCTGTGAGAGGTTAGAGAGCCATTTTCTATGAAGACCAACTCTATACGAGCTTGTGCAGTGATTCCCGCCCAAACCATAACTGACCCACCGCCAAATGGAAGACGCTCGTCAATGCAAACTTCAGCGTATCTTTCCCCAGGTCTTCTCCACACTCGTCGACGTCCATCTGACCCAGTGAGGCAAAAACGCGACTCATCTGAGAACAATACCCCGCTCCAGTCATCATCATTCCAACGAACGTGATCTCTGGCAAATGTCAATCTTGCAGTCCGATGCTGGCGTTGCAACGGGGGATCTGTAGCCATTCTTCTGCATGACAGTCCAGCAGCATGAAGTCTTCTTCTAACGGTCCATTCAGTAACGTTGACATTTCTCACTTCTTCCAACTGATTTTGCAGTGAAACCGCAGTAGCTGTCCTATTCCGCAAACTTGTGGACACCAAAAAACGGTCATCTCGTTGAGTGGTAACTCCTTTTCGATCTTCTAGTGATCAGGCCAGTCTCCAGAAAGCACACCACAAAGACTAGCACCAACAATTCTTGCAGTTTCACGTTGCCCCCGACCATCTCGTAACAGCGCAACAGTTCTTGCCACAACAATCGGATCTAAAGGCATTATGTGCCTGTTAAATCTCTACACTTTGCAATCGTTACTGTAAAACAGGCAAGGGAAATGTGAATGTTCAATTAGCGCAAAGGTACATTTATCATAAAAGTCGTACTCTAATAAATCAAATGACAGCTGTCAAGTCTCGGAAAAAATTGCTTTAACGCCTACTAATACTATTATGTCCATATCAATATTGACGCTAAAATTATTCGCAATTTCTGAAGTGACCTCAATTTTTTGCTCGCCAGTGTATATTGAAGTTTAAAAAACTAAAGAAGGGAGGTCTTAAGTGAATATTTCCAGTAACAAGATGTTGAAAACCACATTTTTGTCAGTTTCTTAGCAATTGTTATTTAATGTATCTCTTATTTGATGACGGAAATAGTGAAACGAAAATATTAAGCAAAGATGAGGTTACCATTTGACTTCGATTTATATTTGCTGTTGTTGTTGATTTGCCTCACGGAATGTTACAAAATTTCGTAAAATCACGTTTTATCGATAACACAAAGACCATATTGTGTATTCAATGGTAAAAATATTAAACCACTACGCCTATAACATGTAGTGACTCGGTATTGCCACAACTGTACCTTTTTTTATATTTTAAGGATAACTCTAAAAGGTACCCTAGACGATCAATTATATTGGAGTTTGCAAAATATTATTATGCGACTGAAGAGAATATTGTGTTAATCGCGCGAGTATTGATGAAAGATTGTGTTTGTTTGAAATTAATTGCTCAATATTCTCGTCAATATTCCATCATTTGTGCGTGTCCTTACACAATATTTAAGTTGTCAGTTCATTTTTGAGTACCATGGCGGAGCGCAATGAATATCCCGAATTTATTATCGGATTCTTGCATCTATATCGGGAATATCCAGCCCTATGGAACATTAAAAGTGTAGAATACTGTGATAGAAACCGCACATAAGGTGTTAATTAAAAACTATAAAGAAGTTGACCCAAAAGTTAACAAGTAAATCCGCAGTACGTATGTATGTATGATGGGGTGACATTCACTGAGACCTAAAAGATCTATTGTGCCCCCTTACTTCTACTTAGTTCCCTTTAGTCTATTTCCCTGAGGAATTTTAGGACATCTGCAGGCTTCAACTTAGATAAATGTCCCTCTTCTATCCAATAATCTCCTAGGTGCTGTGCCCTAGAAATCTTAATTGCGGTGCAATTCGTAAGAATGTGGATGGAGGTTTCTTTTTGCATGCCACAGAATCTACATTCTTGTTCCTCCACTATTTTGAACTTTTTCAGGAGCCCGTTCAGGCGGTAATGTCCCGTTAGGATTCCTGTTGAAACTCTTAGTGCAGTTTTACTTTGACTTCTTCTCTCCATTCAAACTCGCTTCCATCAAGTTTAACGTTTTTGAGGTTCAGTTTTCTTTTCTTAGTGAAGGCCATTAAGATGGTTTTGGTGGTGTTGATGTTAAGTCCATTGCACACAGTAAGTTTTCATTTGTGAATTCATTACGTTTAAGGTACCAATCTTTAGAACAACGTCTCCCTTTGGGTTCTTTTACAGAAGAAAAATATAAGACAATTGCCAAACAAGCTTTTCGTTTATTTTTATTAAAAGACATTTTAATTCGATTGCTTTCAACGCTCTCTGGTTTCGAAATAATGGGGAGATGTACAAAAATATTGATCAATACAATATTACCCAAAATAATGTTGTGCAATATAATTGAGCGACTAGGAGCATCCGTCTATTTATCTTGATCGTTCCTTCATTATCCATATTTTTATTTTTTTCTTTGGGCAGAAATTCGCAGCTATTCTTATTATACTTATTTGAAAAAATTATATCAAGATACGGAGGCGATTTTCATCTTTCTCGCGAACTTTGAAATTTCTGTATTCAGGTCTTTCAAAGTTACCTGTCAACATATAAAACGTATAAAGAAAAGAATACACTCACTTAGACAGTACAAACACGTGCAATACATAAAACAGATCGTATCGTTTGAATCTTATGTAATATCCACAAATTACAGTGTGTTCTCACACAACCGTACCTATGTTTATATAAAGTAAAAGATTATTAATTTTGTTTTTAATTAATTGTTCTTTTATATTTATATATACATAAGCAAGCTGTAATTTTTGTGTTGATATTGACGATAAAATTAAATACGCATTAGAAATGATGGCGCTGAAGCCATGGTCGTACGCACAGAATAGTTTGAATGAAGTAAAATGGAAAATAAATTCATTCGTTTAAATTTTATCACCAGTAATCTTTTTAAAAATCGTGTATTATTTTGTAAAATAACTCTCCTTCACTTTTCAAAATAAGATGATTTAATGGTTTAAGCTCTTATGGTTACTTTGTGAATAAATGTTTGACCATGACACATTTTCAAAACGGGTTACCCCTGGAACTACTCATTTGATTTTGTTGATTGTTTGGTGAACTCTAGGTTAATTCTTCTGTAGGAATATGGTGGTTGAAATTTTGAAGTAAAGTTAAATTTAAAAATATGCAGGGTCCATACATCTGAAGATATTTTTGCCCGAAAGGTATAAAGGTATATTTATGTGTTGGAGCAACATTCACTGAGACCTAAAAGATCTATTTTGTCCCCTTACTTCTACTTAGTCCCTAGGGAACGTCTCAAAGACTAGTAGATCCTTTAGTCCTATTTCCCAGAGGAGCTTCAGGATATCTGCAATCTTTAACTTCTATCCAGTAATCTCCTAGGTCTTCCTAGGTTTCTGCTTCCATGCCATAGAATCTACATTCTTCAGGCTACAATGTCCCGTTAGGATCCCTGTTAAAACTCTTAGTGCAGTTATACAGGTTATAGTCACCCAGAAGAATAATTGATTATCTAAGTCCTCCCATATCTTTCGAATAGTCTGATCATCTTTTTTTTTTCGTCTTTGCCTATTTCTTCCAATATTACCATGGAGCTGATACCGGTCCCCCTCTTTGCTAGTTCATCTGCTATTTAATTTACTTCTATTCCAGTTTTTCCTGGAATCCATAGTAAAGTGAGTATGTTGTTCTCGCCTAGTTTGTCTAGGCATTCCCACACCATTTTGGAACTGATTACACCAGACCTTAGTGTTTTAATGGCTAGACTATCCGACATTATGATAATCTTTTGCCTTTTATATCCTTGGTCAATATTGAACTGGGCACACTTTCTTATTGCGTGAATTTTCGCTTGAAAACTACTTGTGGTTTTTCCTAGAGTGTTTGGTAGGAAGGTAGGATACAGCTACAAATGTTAAAAAGTGTAGCACTAATCTTTTTTTTACGTTATTTTCTCTATTATGAAAAGAGATTCATTCTAACGGTATAAAAAAAACTAAAAGTAATATTAAAACGTTTAATATTGCATCGAATTCTTCTTGTAGCACTTCTCGAAGATCTTGGAGTGAGTCGATGACGGATGCTCATCTGTAAGTGGTACCAGAGTTGTTCAATCGGATTGAGATGCGGGCTGCAAATTGGTCAAACTATTCGTAGATAATCATTTGCATGCGACAACTACATCTAAATTCTCCAATGTCAAAGATTATAACGTGAATATAAAACCAAAAATGTTCATACAGCATGGAACTACATTTTGACACTAATTGTCACCTCTTTTTGTAGTTGCTGCATCCTACAGAGTATTTGAAAAGTCGGGTAGATTAGATTCGATTTTATGAGGTAGCTTTTGGCCTAATCCACTGCGACCTTTTCAGATCTATTGTGGTCCTCTAAACTCTAGATTACATTCTCCAGTCTGACTCTTTTTAAAAAGCCTATTAGCGTGGAGACTGAACCTTTCATATAGCTCTTTGCCAATGGCTTTTCTTCGCCTAATGCAAAAAACCGCACATTTGCCAGGCTATCGTACTGACATAGAATGTGTTCTGCTGTTTCTTCTTCTAGGTGACAAAACCTGCACATATCTTCGTTTGTCAATCCCATCAGCTTTAAATGCCTATTGAGCTTACAGTGCCCCGTTATCAGACCCACTACAGCTTTAACAGTTTTCCTGTCTTTGACCATCAGATCTGCTGTAAATTTTGGCGAGTGTTCTAATATGAACTGTTTCGCTTGCCTCTGTCCTGGTGAGTTCCTCCACCATTTCAGAGATTTGTGGGCGACCCACTTCTTTGTTTGTTTCCTCGTTATGGTTTTTGCAACGCCGCAGAAGGGTTCCGGCCCAACGAATGGCATTGATGAGCCTTGCTTGGCCATTTCATCTGCTTTTTCGTTGCCCTTATACCCCTAGTGCCCTGGTACCCGGGCTACCGTAACATTACTACGCTCACCCAGTGTGTTTAGCCGCACACAATCCCATACTAGTTTAGAATTGACCTCTACGGAGCTGAGTGCCTTTAGCGCTGCTTGGCTGTCTGTGAAGATGGCAATTGAACGATATGTTCTCTTCTGCCTTTTAATTTCTTCCACACAGTGGCGAATCGCCGTCATTTCCGCCTGGAAAACTGTGACGTTCCTTGATAGGCTTACTGGGAAGGCTATCCCTTGCTTTAGTCTTACTATACCGGCTATGTCGGGTAAGGCACATATTAACATTTTAAGGCACCTCGAATACTTTTGAATTTAAATCTACAATATGTCCCCGTAAGTTGGAATCATATGGAAAATGAATTCATAGATATGAGCTTGTAAAAACTGTAAATAACGTTCGGCATTCATAGATTCGCGAAAAAAAGATCATATTAATTTGTTATTATAAATGCCACACCACGCGTTCGTATAAAACGACGAGAGTCTAAAATACTCTTGAGTAACACTCATATTTTTTGACAAACCTCGTATACGACTGAAAAATTTGATATTTGATAACTGTTTTCTAGGTTTTAGATAATGCAGAACTTTTTATGAAGAATAACTTTTTTTCCTAAAATTAATAATAAAAAAGTTTTCCATATGATTCCAACTTAGGGGGACATATTGTATATAAAAATTTCAAGCATAAAAAATAATTATCAACATCAAATGAGTAGTAGTAACCAATTTTGGTGGTTAGTGTATAAAAAGAAAACTTTTACCCACTATTAAATTAAAAATTTCAAAAAATGTCTTTCTGATTCATTTTTTATAAGAAGATTCAAGAAATATTTCACAGATACGTTTATGATCTTCTTTATTTAAACTCGCTTTGCTCTTTTTTGCTAGAGGCAACATTGAGTTACCGTTTGTTTAATTTTACTAGTTTAAAAAAACCGACCTTGATGTTGATATTACTAAAGATTTGAAAGATTGAAGAACGACTTCGGCTCACGAAATAGGTATTCCGGGCGTTGGATTAAAAAATTGTACAAAAATAACCATGTCACGACGTTGTACAAAGAAAGTTTAATACAAATCCGGCCGCAATTGCAACTTTATGCGTATAGAAAGGTTCTATTTTATGTATACAATGAACAAAATGACACATTTGACATAACCATTAGCGAACAATTGATTCTCATTGGTGCAATGTAGCTTTCGATTGGTCCATGAAAAAATTTACTTGAATTGTTAGTCCACATGGACTGTTAACGTCCCAGGGTGGATTTGGTTCATTTCTGTTATTTACGAGATATTGTGTTCTTAGATGTTGCTGTGATTGAGATTTTGTTTTATTAACTAAAACTGTTTTGTTGGTAATAATCAAAATTATAGCTTTTTGGCGACCATTCGAAGAGGTATTGTTATAGGCTCCGAATAATGAATATACTAGAAGAGTAAACAGACGTATCACTCTATGCCAACATAAACAATGTCAAAGTTAATTTATTTATTCTGCTTGATTCCATGTCGCAGTGAATACAATAAGTTGTTTGATTGTTGTATGTATAAAACATGAATAGTTTATTGTTAAATTTTTTTACCATAGGTTTAGAAATTTCTGAAAGTGGAGAGTAGGGATTTTAGACAATAGACAGAAAGAAATTTGGTATGTTCTAGTCGCGATCTACGCAAAAAATGATACAAAATATGTACAGGCAACTGAAACAAGAAAATAATGGGTTAAAGCATGGAGCAACTGAAAGAATTCATAATCGACAGAAATTTAAAAAAAATCCATTATCACATTTATCGGTAAAGCAACTGCTATTAATCGGAAAAAGAGAGTTTAGTGCGTTGGGATCCTGTAATAATAAAAAATTTGTCTGAAATCGGTTCTGCTTCTGCTTACAGATTTCTTTATCTTGCCGACAAATTGTGAAACGATGCAAATTAATTTTACTCACAACTATAAAAATATTATTTTATGTAGATGTTAGCATATCTATTACGAATTTGATAATTTTCCTATATTTAGCAATAGGTAACCAAACATAGAAAGTAAAATTCAAAATAAAATTTGAATCTACGAAAATCGCAGAAACAGCAGTTAGAGGGGTTGTTTATTACAAAAAAAGCTGCAGCGTTTGTGGACTGCTGATAGAAGTGAAAACTAAGTAACCTATTAAATTATTATTTTTGAACTCATTTTGGTGAGCGTTGGAATGGGCAATTAATATCTAAATTTGGAATATTAAGGTTAATTTTCAATAAAACTGTATAAGACCTACATACTAGGTATTTTAAAATAAATGAACTAAGCTTTATATTAGGTAAAAATATTGTAATATGACTAAAGTAAAGGCCAAGCCACACCAAACATCCATCCGTCCAAAGGATGAATGTTTTGGAATCGCCGGGGGAGCGATTTTTCCTTCGCATCCGCATGGACGTTTCTCCTGCACATGAGCTCTGAGCCCGGTCATACGCGCTCCACTCGGTATCAGACAAAACTTCCATAGTCCACATGGTTCATCATCGTCACTAGAGCTGCAGTCATCAAGCCACGGGATACTTTTTGACAAATCACTTTCACACCAAGGCACATTAAACGACATTATTTATGCACTGACTGCACTGCTACTGACACAAGTGCACAAAATATTCGTTGATGAATAGATTTATGAAATCATCCGTCCACTGGATGGATGCTTTCGGTGTGAATCGGAGTGCTCCGTGGACGTCCGAGGTCGGACGTCCATCCTTCGGACGGATGGACGCCGGTGTGGACCGGCCTTAAAAGTTTCAAGCTTTTTGATCACACAAAAACTGCTCCACGAGCCTAAAGTAGCTTTCACTGCAAAAATTGACTTAATCAAGAAAATTTTATTGCATAATGAACATCAAGTCGTATGCTATTAGGAATTGGTACTTAGGGCCCATTTTTTCAATACTGCTGGACAAGATCCTAAAGGGAGAAAGTTGTTTGTGGATTCATTAGCGATGAAGACTCAAACATTTGCAATTTTTTTTGTAATTCCAGTAAATTGGTTATTTTCAAAATACTAAAAATGCATGAGTACCTAAAGTTGTTAATTTCTTCTTTATTTTCCAAAAACTTGACAATAAAACATCAGATTTAGCAAAAAATACATTCTTAAAGCATTTTTTTTTATATTTTTTGTAAACTCGGAAGTATCTTTACGCTAATACGTGACAAAAATGTAATTAAATCGAACTAGGTAATTCATATTCAAGAGATGATTGCAAACGAATGAGTAGACTCCGATACATTGATAATGTATTAATTAAAAATTGTTTTACATAATTCATGGTTTCCGAGAATTTTTATGCACACTGTAAATGTTAGTTGGAAGTTGTCGCCAATTTAGTCATTTCCCATCATACACGTTTCAATTATCAATACTTATGAACGGATCTACAGGGCGTTCATTCATGTATATCAGATATAAAGTTTTCTAGTATTTTTCAACTAAATTTAAATTAACAATTACGAGGGTTGTCTTTTAAGAGTTGCATATAACAACTTAGTTGGCGCCTGTCAACAAATGTCAAAATAAACTGTCACGCTTAGTTAACTTGACGTCTAGCTTTCAGACCGCTTCGTTTAAAGCTGTGCCTAAACTGAATTTTTCGAAAAAAGGATTTTTTTTCAATCTAAAAGAACAGGTTTACAACAAAAAATTAGTTTCTCGTTGGATGCCCCATCTGTTGACGGAAAAACAGAAACTATACAATAGGTTTTGTTCGTAGAGCAATCACAAACAGTTGGAAACTGGACGACTCACGCGCAGTGAATAAAAACCGTTCGCAGTGAGCCTCTGCGCATGAGTCGTTCAGTTTACAAACCGATTGTAATCGCTCTACGAACAACCTTAATATTGTCAGTGGTGATAAATCCTGGATTTACTCCTATGAACCCGAAGATAAACGTTAGTCGGCTGTTTGGATGTTGGAGATGAACCAACACCGACAAAAGTTCCTCTACAAGATCAAAGAACTGTTACAGCTGATTGGTACATATTGATTTGTTTGCCGGAAGTAATTACTGAGTTTCGAAAAACCAACCCCCAACGACGAATGATCCTCCACCAAGACAATGCTAGCTCTCACTTACAATTGATTTTTTAAACCAAGAAGACATCGAATAGTTGGACCATCCTCCATAACTGCTTCCCGAATTGTTTCCAAGGGATGCAAAAATGCATTTCTTTTTGTGAAGAATACTTTGAAAAACAACAGTGTTTTAAAGTTATGTAAAAGTTTTTTCTACGACAACCTCGATAAATGTTCATTTATAACAATCATAAACAAGCACTTTTTATGCAGAATTTTATTTTTGCATCGGTTGCTAGGCAAGTTGCTAAGCAACAAATGCGAAATGGAATATTTCGTGCTAGGTCTAGGTTCACTCTAAAATCTTGACGACTACGGCTTGTCAAATTATGACGTCCAGCGACAAATTGATGAAATGTCAGCAGATCGTTTCTGTCAAAGTTTTAGAAGGTAACGAGTAATTTCATAGTTGTTTTCTATAAAAACTATTAAAACTATTAGAAATAGCAATAAAGAAAATAATTACATATTTCTTCAATTTATATTTTAATTCTGATAGAAAGCCCATTAGCGGCGAATTCGGAGTAATGAAATATTATTATATTATGCATGTATTAAACGTGAACGAAAAAAAAAAAGTATAGTCTCGTATGAATTGTAGCACTTGCCTTCGTCTCGTAGTGCAAATTTCATACTCGTGCAAAATGGGCATCATTTTGTGCTCATTGCATAATATACTATTTTCTACTATGACTATCGAAAGTCGTCTTTTGTGCCTTGATTAGCAACTGCAAAGTTGATGTATTCCGCGAGCTGTCATAATTTGACGTTATTGGCGCTCTTTAGCAGAAAGTAACTTTGAAGCACGCCTAATTTTCCGCGAGCTGTCATAATTTGACATTATTGGCGCTCTAGGGCAGAAAGTAACTTTGGTGCACGCCTAATTTTATTTATAGATAAAAGACCGAGTAAGTGGTGGAGTGGTTACGCTCTCGACTTGCATTCGGAAGGATCGGGGTTCAAATCCCAGGTCCGCCTGACCTGCTTTGAGTTCTTTCAGAGGTTTTCTCGTAGCAATAGGCGAATGCTGGGTCAGTACACACCTATCAGGTACCTACCACCGTTCCCTCCACTCCCATCCCCTGAACCAAAAACAATCCTTATTCCTTCCAATGTTGGCTGAAGAGGCTCCGGAAAGCCTATAGCGGCCCGCTCCCCTCGGGGGAGAATGAAAATCGAACCTTCCTTTTTATAGATATAGATAAAAGAGAGCTAGTAGTTAATTTTGGGGTGATAGTAGAAAAATCTTGTGTGTATTTAGAGCAGAAAGTCTTTTGGTAGTTTCGATAGAACTTTCTGTCTCGACTACCAAAGTACTACTTTCTGCTCTTGATACACAAATAGCTATTTTCTACTAACGTGCGAAAAGTCCACTTTTCCGCACTTGGTAGGTAAACTACTAATTTCTAGCTCTAAAAATATAAAAAAAACAACCCTCTTCTTATGGCGTACAAGACATCTCATTTCCACTAGTTCTTATCCCGTACGTTTCTACAATAAATAAACAAAATCTCTCGAAATAGAAACGCCAATGTATCAAAAACAAAGAAGTGATCGATTATGTTATAGAATTATTATACCCTAAAGCTATTTAAGACGAGTGGTCGGTGAATTGCGAGAGGTCGATCAAAATAGACACACCCATTATCATCAATTCATAAACACCACTCGAATATTGAAACCAATCTAGAAATTATTTTAAATTCCTGACACGATCGTTAAACAAAACGGACCAAATCAATTTTAGCTAATGGATCTCTTATCTTCACGACAGCACCCAATTATAATTAATGCACAATATTCAACGGATGAGCTTTCCTACGAAATTAATCATTTAAGTGTAGAAAATATTATATTTAATAGATTAACGGAAATCATTAGTTATTTGAAAGTTGGCAGAAAGAGTTCATTTGAAAACTAGTCAAAAGATAAACTTTCGAAACACTTACCAAATTAAACGGTTTTAAGAATGCGTCACGTCATGGTAACGCATGCAGAAACTCTTCAAACCACCATGAGCGTCATCCTAAGAAACTATCGGATTAACTCTTACAAGCTTAGACAAGGTTGCGATCTTTGCTAACCTCAAAAACAGTCGGACATGACACATCCCATTAATTTGTTTTGACTCTCATAGAGGGCGCTAGTTGCACGAGTCGTACAGAGTAGTTTTATAAATATAATTTTATATACAAGTGCCATTTTATTCTTTACTCGCATTTGATCCGAAAAGTCTTTTCCGATTTGTTTTTCAGTAAACTTAACATTAGCGGTATACATTTGTTTTACCCCCCCCCCCATGAAACTCGGTTATTTCAGACAAAGATGAAAAATCCTCGAACCCGTCAATTTTTATTTTAATCGAGGTGTTTCATGACATACAAAAAAAAATGTGTCACCCCTGGTACCCCACAATTAACATCTACCCCCTCGGATTTTTTAAATAGCAAGGGGGGTCGTGCGGTACTTCGTTACAGTTTTCTTTTTCTCAATCATCTGTTTGTTAATAACGATAACGATTTATTAGTTTAAGATTCACACTTTGCGATATAACAATACAAAAGTAGTTCAATGGTTTTGCTTCAATTTGGTACACTCGGTAACAAAAATTGTTTAATTTTTATTCTTGCACGCTTATACCGATTTATTTTTTACGAATAATAATTAATAATGTGTACAGTCCCTTTAATTTAAAGATATTAATGTAATACATTTTTTTGTGACAATTTTCATTAACTGTTTCATCCAAAATTTAAAAATTACACATTTTTGAGATTTGTTTTCCCAAACACTTTCCAACTAAGTATTGCTTGACCCCTCTTGCTATTTGAAAAATATGAGGGGGTAGCTGTCAAGTATAGGGGGTCAGAAGGGTGACAATTTTTTTTAGTTATAAAACACTTAAAATAAAATTTAACACGCTCGAGGGTTTTTCAGTTTTGTCTTAAATAACGGACGGCTGGACTAAGAATTCTTGGACCCAGCGACACCTACGGCCTGACGAATTCGACAAATGCGGAACTAGCTAAACGTTACACCTATGCTCAATCTCTAAATAGATGGGATGAAATTAAGGGATGGAGTCTTGCCAGGATCACCCTGGGAAGCTGGAGTCGAAAAAATATTTGGCGATGACCAGGAAAAACCTACCTTTAACGGTAGGATTTCTGACTGGCCACGGTCAATTAAGGAAACACCTCCATACAATGGGGCTAGTGGACACACCTCTATGCAGGATGTGTTAACAGGAAGATGAATCTGTCAGGCATGTTTTACGCGAGTGCCCGGAGTTATAGTCAATAAGAGAGTGACTGTTCGGTGGGTCTTGGCCTACACCTGCCGATATAAAGGAGATGTCTCCCAGTGACCTGTCCACTTTCCTGGAAAGGACAGAATGGACGATGGCCTAGGAAGACAACTCCTCGGGAAAATGTACAATGGGTCACGTCACGTGATCCACGTGTGGCCTAAGCGCTGTGGGCCTAACTCACCCTCCCTACTCTACAGGTACAGAACGGAGTTTATAGAGGGAGGGGGGTTAAGATTTAATATCCACACATGTAGAGTAAAAAGTTGTCCATTACTTGAGAACTTGAGATATTAAAATACGCTGGCATCTCTCAAATAAAACATATTTCCATTTGTCGAGGTGTTTCAATTTTAAAAATTAACGTCTGTGTATTTTAAAACGCCCACTTCTCAATTAAAATTGGTTTCCTTGCATTTAAAACTCTTGATAATAGAGAGAGAGTGTTTCCGCACGCCTGTCTGTGTCTGAAGTATTCATCTTTTAAGTGGAACAAATACATTTAAAACAATTCTAAAATCCAGCACGTAGATGGGTACTTAATAGATTACAATATCCAGACCGCGATTTTAGAAAATGTATATATGTAACATTATATTCAAATAAAATATCGTGCGAATTTAATATTTCTATAATGAAAGTAATTTCTAGTAATTTCTAATTAGACGTAAGTTAATACTAATTGGATACAGTTTTTCCCACGACGAATTATAATTTGAATAATATTTAATCACGATTTGAGCATGGTTATTCAAGATAATCTGTCACCTGTCATTTTTTGATGGTTTTATTGATTGAGATACTTTTGTTGCATTTCCGACGTTCCGCTTGACGTGGTGCAATACAACTTGTTATGCAATGCAAGACGCAAGATTACTTGATCCAAAGCAAGCGTAGTTGAGACCCAGCTGATCAGTTTCTGCTCTTCGATGCAATTGCAATTTTATCGGTTTGGTGCCATTTCTATTGCATGCAAGGCGCAATTCTAGGGAGAAATCTAGTTTCTTTTGTGCTACCAACCAACTATTTTCAAACGAATGATACCTATCAGATGATTGTGGGGACTGATATTTTGTCATTTGTGATTTGATATTGGACAGTTATGCCCAATTTCACCAACTTTAATCTAATCCAGGATTAGTTAACTTAAAGTTGAATTTTACTCTTGGATTAACTGCTTCTGATTTGCACGGTAGCCAAAGCTAGTCGGATTAGGTAATTCCAGATAAAAGCGACAACATTATGCGGCAACAGGGCTTTTTCTGGGGAATTTTTGTTCAATTGGTTGTAGTTTTGTAGTTGGCAATCTGACAGTTATAAAATTTGTTACTTTTCGTAATTTTCGAACGAACCAAACCAAAGTAACCAAAAACACAAAAAAGTTTGTTTTAACGCCGAGAGACCATTGACAGACGATGGTTTTGATGCTTTTCAGATTCGAGAGTTAATACTTAACTTTAACTTAACTTTATGACAATTGTGACCCATTTGTCGTGGATTTTGATGCCGTAACGCTATTTTGAGTATTTTCTTTATTGTTTTTGTGTGAATTTCGGACTTTTTTGGACTTATTAGTGGCGGAATTGGTAACCCACGATTATTTACCTTCGCTAAATTTGCGACAACCAAAGGAAAAATAATATCATAAACGATGTTTTTTGGAAATCTATAACGTATTCGAAATTCTTCCGCGTTATAAAATTCTATAGGATTTTCTGCATCACGTATGTATCTTTTTTGGCATATTTTCCTCTACATAATCAAGAGATTCCAAAAAATCTTCGAGTTCTCTATAATTCGTTTTTACGAATCATTACTTTATTCTATTAAAAACACAATCTAACCACAAATAACCAGACAAATGTCAGAAACCGCGTCACAAGTCGAGCTCAAGACAGGTCGGAGGCTGTCGAACAATACTCCACTCGCACATGCGCAGATGCAGCTTTTCTCAAGCTTTGGATCTCGAGATTCGACTATGAAATACGTTCTCGTCTCAAAGCGTTCTCAAGCTCGAGCTTTTCTACTTTCGCTATCTTCATTTTAAATAATAATCAACTTTATATACGAGGATATATTGAAAAATTCTTAGCCTAGTATAGAACCAAACAAAATTTCAATGTCAAAATATTCCAACCCAACATATTCTCCTCTTGATTGGATACATTTATTACAGCGAACTAGCAACGTCTCTAGACCTTTAAAAAAAGTATTTCTTCTTGCTCTGCAAACCAGACCTCCACAGCTTTTATTACCTCCTCGTTGGAAGAAAATTTACGACCTTTTAAACTTTTTTTCAGTTGAGGAAAGAGATGATAGTCGGACGGAGCCAAATCTGGTGAATAAGGGGGGTGTTCTAGTAATTCAAACCCTAAATCACGAATTTTTTGCATGACAACATAAGATTTGTATGCAGGGGTGTTGTCCTGCAAAACAAAACACCTTTTGATAGGTTTCCGCGTCTTTTCTCTTTAATTTTTTCCCGTAGAGTGGTCAGTAATGTCCAAAAAATCAATCATGATTACTCCATGGCAATCCCAAAAAACTGAAGTACTTTTCCAGCAGATTTTTGGACACGAAACTTCTTAGGTATTGGAGAACCAGAGTGTCGCCATTCCATCGATTGTTGCTTTGTTTCTGGATCGTAGAAATGTACCCAAGTCTCATCCATAGTAACAATTCGGTTTAAGAAGTCTACATCGTTTTTCAATCGAGCACAGATCGAACGCGATGCTTCTACCCTCGCACGCTTTTGGTCAACATTCAAACATTTGGGGATCCATTTTGCAGCAATTTTTCTCATGTCCAAATTGACGTGAACTATATGATGAACGCGTTCGTATGAAATATTCAGTGCTTCAGATATCCGTTTTATCCCAATTCGACGGTCTGATAAAATCATGTCATGAACTGCATCGATATTTTCAAGGACTGACACAGAAACTGGCCTTCCCGATCGGTCATCATCTTCAATGGAAAATTTACCTCTGTTGAAGCTTGCAGTCCAATTTTTCACGGTCGCATACGAAGGACATTGATCACCAAGGGTATTAAGCATATCTGCTTACCTCTTAATCCTTTTAAATACAGGTACTTGATGATGGCTCGATACTCCAATTTTTCGATTTTCACAATTTTGGTGGACATCTTTTTTCTTTTAATTTATTGCGTAACTCTGGTTTACCTTTTTGACCTCAAACTTCACACTGACACCTCTAATAAGTTATTGTTCGTTACTATGGTAACCCAATATTTTGTTTATGCATGGAACTGGTCTAGGCTCACTAGATATCAATACATCCTCGTAATGTCTTGCACGTTGTATTGCTCCAAGTCAAGCGGTCTAGATAATACAACGCAAAATGGTATGATTTTGTGATTGTCTACACACTTGAGAGCACATGATTTGAGTACACACTAGTGTGATTGTTATGTATATTTTTGCATTCAGGTTATCATTTAACAATTATTGACAATATCTGATAAATAATATTAAGGTACTATAAAATGACTTCCTTATTCTTATACATTTTGTATAGGTACATATCCACATTTTTGTAAACGGTTTATTTTAAGTTATACCCATATCAGTAGATTCGACAGATCAGTTACAGTTGATCGATTCATTTGTGTTTCAGTTGATCAATTCAATAGATTACTTATTACCCCTATTATTAATGGTGTAAATGAAATTCATAACTGCGTGAGACATGTCGTTGGTTTAAAAAATTAATACATTAACAAATATAGAGGCGCAAACTGGAAATAAAAAGTGCCTGATGTCTCTGAAACGTGTTTAGTTGAATTTAGATGCCAATCAATTTTTTTATGACTAAACTAAGCTTCTTATACTAATAATTATTGATATATTAATTTGGTCAGAAGAATATCTTGGGATATGGCTTTAAAAAAATGATGTGACACCACAAAAAATTGGCAAGCATATCCAAAAATGCAATTGTTTTTAAACTAGCGTGTCTACTTATAGTCCAGTAAATAAAGGCACCAACCTGTTCATCTCACTATTGTCGGACTTTTTTTTGCAACTTGTAGGTATTCATGTGTAGATTACTATCTGAAAATATGTCCTCCGCGGGATTTGCGGAAGGGGCTGGAAAATGGCCCATAATCCCGAAAATTCAGTTTTTGGATATTTCCCGAAATATGCTAATTAGAGAAGTGGGGTTTTGCTAGAAATGAAGTACAGTTCATTACCTACAAAAATGGTCTCCATAATTTTTGTCCCTGGATCAATAATTCTTGCAAAAAAAGGCTTGCAAAAATTTTCCGGAAAACTAAAAAAACTAAGCCAAAAATTTTAAAAACCATCGAAAAGAGGACATTTTCAGCTTTCCAATGGTGTGCATTAAAGACCGATATTGCCAATCATTGTTTATCAATTTGCGGTAGACCCGACAATTTTCAGAAAACTCCGGAAATCAAAAAAAAAACGTCCCAAGAAAAACATGTTGTTTATAAAAATACACAAAAATTATTTATTCATTCTTTCGGAATACATTCACCACCTATCAAAGTCCCATTATCCAAAAAGTTTCAGTAAAACTACGCTTAATTTAAAAAATATGAACGGATTGATAAGGGCGGTCAAATATTCAGGAAAAATAAAGTTTGGCCAGTTTTTTCAATAATCCTGGAAAATAAAAAAAAACGAAAAAGTTACACGATGTTATAGGTACAGGTCCCTCCTTTCATATGCACTTTGAATCATGAAAAAATATTCATTTTTACTCAAGTTATGGGCCAATTTGCCCGCCCTCCCATGCCTACATTCACGGAGCGTGCTCCCGGAGACGCCGCGCAGCAGCTCGAAATCCAAGGTACGCTTGGGCCCGTTTATCTCGAAAACGGTTAAACTTTTGACAAAAATGATAAGGATCTTTTTTGTAGATAATAAACTGCTCTCCATTTCTAGCAAAACCCCACTTCTCTAAGTGTCATATTTCCGGAGATATCGGTGGAAAACTCAATTTTTGGGATTATTGGCCATTTTTCAGCCCCTTCCGCAAATTTCGCGGAGGACATATTTTCAGAGAGTAATCTACCCGTGAATACCTATAAGTTGCAAAAAAAAGTCTGACAATAATGAGATGAACAGGTTGGGGGGTTTCTCGGTCTTTATTTACTGGACTATTAATATATCACGTCAAATTTACCTGGTAAGGGTAATAACTTGAATATAATTAAAATTTTAGGTGAACAACAAAAAAATATATCAACATTAATGAAAGAGTGAAGACTTTTATTGGAAATATAATTTTAAAATTAATTCAAAATACGCTTTCCAAACGTAACAAATCCGAACAAACATCACAATGACCTAACAATGCCAGTCTCAACAGTCTACGACGGTTTTGCGACTATTCGACGACCTAGAATAGGTCATCCAAGAAACCCTCCCAGACCTCCATCCTTAGCTAGCGTACCAGAAGACTCAACAGGATTATCGAATGGTTTTGCAACTCTTAACGGTCACTACAGACATTCGACAGGTTCTAAAAATATTCTAAACGGTTTTCACAACTCCACCGAATACTACAGAAACGGTTTCTACAGCAACTCTTTTGAACTGAGAATAAATGGTTATCATAGTCAATCGACGAATTCGAAAAACGGTTTAAACGGTTGTGAAAACGGTTCGGTGAATGGACTGAACGGATCGTACACCAACGGAAATAATTGTAGCGGTTGTGTTTCTCCTGTTGGAAATCCTAGTGTGCCATGGTGGGAGCTAGCGACGAGGAAGAATCGATACAGATCGTGTCCAAGTTTGGAGTTGAACGTTAGTATTATTTTATTAAGTCTTTTAAGATATAGAATAGTCTTTTAGATAAAGTACTCGCAAACGACACCAGAGTGACTAAGTAAGAAGTACAATTTTTTTGGGTAGATCATGTCTTCTAGGTAAATAAATAGCTTGGTGGTAATCTTTAGTCCTTATTAGACCACCTTTTGATCTTCCCCGTTTTCGTGATCTTAGTATGTGAACATCTTATCATTTTCTATCCGCTGTATACGAATACACATTCAGACGTAAACTCTTGGTCAAAAAACCATCGGAGGCGCTGACCAACGAAATATTAAACCTTATCAGGGGCCAGATAAGGAGAGAGGCGGTACTACTCACCGGTAACTGTACCCTAAGGAAGCACGTGTATATAGTTAGGGAGAAACATATATGTCGGTTGTGCATGGAAGAGAAGGAAACAGTATAACACATTATCTTCAAATGTGAAGCACTGCCTTATTGGAGAAATAGACTCCTAGGAATAGGATTTCTCCAAGAAGATCCTAGTAAAAAGATTGTTAAGCCTGATAAGGGCTACTGGTCTTTTCGCATAAACGGTATAACCAAGACCCTAAAGGCTGAGGTCTCTAAGACTCTGACTGGTGGTGCCGAATCAATAAATTAATCAATTTGTCGTATACGAGTGGTTCATTCTTCAAATAAATCGCTCTTGTTCTTGGTTTGTTCTTTTTATCAATACTTACCCCTCTTTCTTTTTCCCCTGGGAACATCCTGCCAGGTATTTTCAGTTCCTTTCTTCCCTCCTCTCTATCCAAAGCCCATGTTTCACTTCCGTATTCCACTGTTTTATAGTTTTTATTATTATGTATTATCTCTGATATCTTCTGCAGTTGGTGGCTCTATTTCCTTTATTTGCTGCTTGCTTTTCCACGCTTTTCAACGGCATTTGTTGTTTATGTTAAGTGGTTTGCATAATCTGGCAATGTATAAGTCACATTCTGACGATGATATTTTTAGATATCGAAATAATTATCAATTTAATTTAGAGTTTTCATATATTTTTTATTATTAAAAAGGAGTTAATTAGAAACAGTACATTCACTTTGTTTTATTTATAATTTCTTTAGTTGTAGCCTATTTTTGCGACTAAAGATAATCGACAACGTAGGATTTCCCCAAATAAAAATTTCGTAGCTGAAATAGATTATCTTGAAAACGAATATTTGAACGTAAACATTTTTAAGCAGGAAGTTACAAATAGGTAATTAGGTTAGATTCATAAAAGTGGTTTTAAATTTACAAACATTTTACTTAAAACAATGACTTGCTTAATCATTTATCAGAAATATTTTGATTGTTGGTTTTAAATTTATCGAAAGTTATTATTAAAAATAACTAAATTGTCACTTATTATTGTTGTTTTAACTACATAGTATGTCTGTGTGGTCTTTACTATAGTATAACATTTACAGTAAGAATAAAATTTTGAAATTATTGCCAGAAGTAAATTGAAAATTGGGCCTAGAAACTGAGGTCCAATTAATTATGTGTTGTTCAGTCCATCCTAACAATAATTTGCGGAAATACGTCAACTGTCAGGATACTCCACTATTTGAAAAATAATTGTCTGCTTCGTATATAAAGTTACATAATGGCGCTCTGTTCTTTGTACTTTTAATACTTATTATGGAACTTATAGCAACCAATTTAGGGCCGATTGTACATACCAAGCTTAAACCAAGGCTTAGCTGAACTCAGCAAATGGTTGAACCTGCCTATTAAAAGGATAATACAACAAAGTTAAATAATTACCACGCCGATTCAAAATAAAAGCACTATATGTTTAAAATTCAAAAATCTGACAGACTAATTGACAGTTTTGCCAACACTTAATTGCTGTGCTGTGCTGTGGTTGACAGTTATTCGAGTCAAATTGCTAAAGGGGGAGAAGACTACAAAGAAGCGGTAGTTAAAACAATTTGGAACACCACCGCTAAAATGCTACAAAGTAAATATTATAACGAATTTAATATTGTATTCAACCCTTTCACCGATGTTCAGTTTAATTCATCACGAGCTGCACGTAATGCTAAACGTAAAATCCTACAAGCACAACCCGAGTGAATAGCATTTTAGCGGTGGTGTTCCAAATTGTTTAACTACCGCTTCTTTGTAGTCTTCTCCGTTACTTTTTCGCATATTAAATGCCCAATCTTACAATATTACATTCAATTTCTCGATGGAAGTATCTGGCTCAAATGTGTATCTCTTTGCATCGCAAAACGTAGAAAATTGTCGCCAGATTGATGATTGCGTCGCAACTGTATTAGTAGGCACACAGGTATTAACAATTTGACTAATTTCGGCGTTCGTAGACACACCGAATCGACTCATTGTTAGTTCTTGAAAATTCAATAAGTTGTTGACAAACATGCCAAACTATTTATTCTGGTAACCAACACACTGCGATAATTGATGAACAAATGAATAAGTGAAAAAACCACTAGTGTATTTGTCGCTGTAAAAGTTAAAGCTAACTTTTGCCGCTGTCAAAGTGACAATTGCACTGTGGCATATGCGATTTTTTATACATGAATTAAATTGTCAATTTAAAATAAAATATGGAACAAAAACAAAAAAAATCACCAAACTTAACTAATCCAGAAAAAATCCTGTAGGTGCAGCTAGCTAAGCAATATAGAGAGATTCTCAAAAATAAAAAGAGCGATGTTAATATAACGCGCAAAAAAAATGAGTGTTGGATCAAAATTGAATCGGAATTCAATTCAAAAAGTACCGTTACTTTTCGCAGAACTAACGTATTGAAAAAAAAACGAGAATATTAAAAAAAGATGATAGAAGAAGAGAAATGCTATAGGAAAGCGACACTACATATAGAATTTCCATTAAATACTGCAAACTCAGATATCATAGAGTTATGAGGTGAAAAGAGGGTCGAAGGACTTCATGAATCTGAATCTTTGTAAAAAGTTAGTGTCATTCAACTTCACAAAATGATTGTCCCTTTGTCTATAAATTTGTGGTTGCCTTTCTGGCCGTTGCCAAATATTAACTAATTCCATGAAATCTTCATCTTCAGACATTTCTTCCATTTTTAAAAAATTAAGATAACTGTTATTTGTCCAAGGGATAACTAATACAAAAACAAAGCTGTTTTAGGGTGTGTTGTAACTCGGTAGGTTAAACCATTGTTATAGTTAACCATTGGCTAACTTCAAAAGGTTGTTGTAACACGAAATTTTAGACGTTCACCAACTTGTTTATTTTTAACTGTCAGTATCAATGTCACCAACACAACATTGTATGCTAAGTACCAGGCTTGCCAGCCTACTAAATTGAAAAATACGTCTAAACTTGGTTTAAGCGGTGGAAATTGACCGCTTTGTTGAACTCTTACATGAACGCGGTTTAGGATCCGAACTAGTATTGTATTATACAACCAGGTTTATCTTCAACCGAGGTTAAACTCGCATTGTACAATCGGCCGTTAATATTTATTGATCTCCCCATATCATTAATCATCACAAATATACGTTAACTGAGAGGGTGAACAAAAATACTACCTGAGGGGAAGTGTTCTGCTGGGTTTACAGTTACAAGAAGTCAGTCCAATTTTATTTCCCACTATTACTTTGGAACTCGATTTGCCACCGATCAATTTTACAACCACCTACCCTAGAAAATCCAATAAATTGCCGTAAAACCCTTGCAGAAGTTGACGGGTAACAGTTATACAGATCGAGCAATAAAGTTAAATTAGATTTGCGACCCTTCACAGCTTTATTGTTATATCATAGGCGGAGATTTTCTAAAAATAAGAAGATATTTAGTAAAGCTTATGACAGTTTTCTGTAATATTGTCGTATTTAATAAAGTGATTTATCAACAGATGTCGAAGAATAATTATTTATATTCACACTTCATGCATTTTTGAAAAATAATATTTTTCAAAAACAGTGGCCGTTCAACTAAGGAGCAACAACTACTTCCCGTGCAATATGCACCGCCGGATATTGAATTACACCCCAAAGTCAAACGGGGTTGGTATATCTACAAGATATTTTAAAACCAACCATTCTGGTTTGCGATTAGAAGGGACAACACAACTTGTAGACCGGTTTCGGCGTATTTGCGCCTCATCAGTACAAGGTATGTGCTATCCATCCGAGAATCTCTAATCCCGAACTGCATATTGCACGGGAAGTAGTTGTTGCTCCTCAGTTGAACGGTCACTGTTTTTGAAAAAGATTATTTTTCAAAAATGCAAGTGTGAATATAAATAATTATTCTTTGACATCTGTAGATATTTTGTATTGTAAAATTTTAGGTTAAGGTCGAAATCTCAAGTTTATAATAACCATTTTTCTTTGAACTTAACTACGCAAACTGGGTTAACAATACCATGACGTGACGGTTAACTTTTATGACGTAACGGTTTGTGGAATCCCTGAAATAAACAAACACCTAACCTCAAATAAGATAACTACTCTGTCAAACTATCTCAGTGAGCTTAGTGAGCTGGTTTGTGTGGTTGGTTAACTGTTACGTTATGGTTTGGAATACAAGTCGAGTAATATTGAATGGTTAACTTATAGCTCACCCGGTTTGTGTGGTCAAGTTAATAGAAAAATGGCTAATATGTGATCTCACTCAACTAACGTTGACAGAAAAAGAGATTTTTTGTATTAATAATTTTTTTTTGGTATTCTGTAACTCTTTAAAAAGTTAACTATCCACTACCCCAGCTCGACTGGACGCCTCTGAGTTATAAGAAAAATTTTACTGTGTCTAATTGCTAATGTCATGAATACAGGAATATTAAAGTGCATTTTCGAAAACAGTCATATTTGTATGTAATAACAAGATTAGCAAATGACATAAAGAAACTTTTCTACGTCTCTGACTAGCAGCTGTTTGCGATGGCACCGGGCACGTTCCGGCTATAGGCGGATACATAAAAAAGAAGAAAAAATCATAAAATGCCGTAAAATTTTATGCTACGATTATAGCTACGGATTCGCGAAACAAGAATGCTTTGTTTATACATTATTTATCAGATCTTTTCATTTCATTATTATTACTACTGCCTCTTCTGGTTTTTGTGAATGGGATCTCGATGATAATCGTAATGTAGAGATGGCCACTGTTGAAAATAATAATACAGTTCGTTGGCCTTTTACGTTCGTTCGTGCAAATCAAACTAACAGTACAAGACGTATCTTCAACTCGAAATTGAATATTTATGATTTATAATTTTTTGGCGCCCTATCAAAATTATCCGAAAAAGTCCTTTTTTTAGTATGAACGGTTCTCTGCATATTTATTATGCCAGTCACACACGTTTCGATTAACCTGAGAGTAAACTTGTGTGTAAACAAACCTTTGCAGACAATCTGAAAAATTTAAGTCTATTAGGTTTAGTTGCACAAGAGTACTTTTCGTGTGTGCCGACTTTCAACTGTGAAAGAAGTGTTGTCTATTCGTTAAGTATTGTTGTAGACTTAGAATGATGGAACTCTATAAATTTAAACAAGAGCAAAGTATACTAAAAACTTGCAAAAAAATGGATCCTTTAAAATTAAAAGGCAGGAAAGGACATACCAATCAGTTGTCATCTTCACAGACAACCTGTCTGCACTGAAGGCACTCGATTCCATAGAGGTCAATTCGAAGCTAGTATGTGATTGCATAGGTGTTGGAGATCATTTAATGAATAGGGGATTTATTGATTTTAAATATGAGAGAGACGAGAGCTCGACGACTTTTTAAAAGAACAGAAATGGATAACATGAAAATGCTTTTTTCAAAAATATAAAATATCAAATACATAAATCTAATTTGTTGAATAATCTGCTTTGAAATACTGAAATTGATTATCTAGCAATAAATGAAAACCTTATTTTATGAATTTACTTTATGTATTTTGACCCTTCAAAACACTCCATCACGGGTTATCACCATATTATTTAATTATACTGTTAAAATGTTCTTCTAAAACGAATTAAATACATAATTATGACTAAAAAAATTCTTAAACGTCTTTTATGATAAAAAAATATGTTCTTGTGAAGACTAAAAGTGTAGGCGGGCGTCGAGTTGTATTAGATGATGTCATATTTTTATTGGTTATCATTAAGATAGTTCGAACATAAAATTATAGAGGTTGGTTTTAATTGGTGTTTTGATCCGAGATTGTAACAAATTAATGTTATATCTATAGAACATAAATTACGAATGATTTCCACAAATTTCTTGAATAACTTTATAGCATCATATTTTACAATAATCATTTCAGCTTCAAATTTCCACTAACTATTTAATTTTTTTTTTAATTATTATCTATTTTAAAGTTAAACTAAATACGAATTTAACAGTAACAGTCAAGCTGCCTTTAAAGCACTTCAGAGCTCTAAGGTAACATCTCGGCTGGTATTGGAATGCGACGAAGAACTTAGAAGACTGGCGACTCGGAACAGTGTAACAGTGGGTCCCAGGTCACAAAGGAATCGCTGGCAATGAAAAAGCTGACGAACTTGCAAGAGCAGGATCGTCAACAATGATGAACGGACCCGAACCATCTGTGGGCATCCGCAGATGCTCCAATAGGTCATGGTTAAAAGGGTGCTCTCAATGAGCAGGAACAAACTACGCACCATAACCGGGGCTTCTTACAGGACACTTTCCCACAAAGGAACACCTGAACAAAATAGAGCTGTATAACGGAGACCTTACATGCAGAAGATGCAAAAAGGACACCGAAACAGCTCTGCACATATTATGTAACTGTGAGACGCTGGACCACAGGAGGCAAAAACTATATGAAAGACCCCAAATGACTCCAGAAGACTTCTACAACCAACCAGTAAAGAACCTGTATGAGCTAATACAGGGAACGGATTAGCTGAATAGACTGTAGTCAGAACATTAGGAGAATCCACAATCAGCCCAAGAGGCTGAGGTGGTGCCAGCGAAAGGACGGCTCCTTTAAATAAAAAATAAAAAATGAAAATTTTAAAAAAATTATTGTAGTTTCATAACAAACAAAATAGTGAATATTAAAGGAACTCGTAGAAGCTATCTAATACAAATGTGAAAGCTTATTTACAAATATCTCATTAAAGTTCTATTAAAATTTGAAAAATTGACTTGTTAATCTGGTAGTATTTACAAATAATTACGACTTTTAAAACCATGAATTGTCCACAAAAAAGTGTTAAAACACAGCTCTAGGTATCGGGTGACATTGGCAAATAACGAAATAACTTGAATGTTAACAATGACATCAGTCGCATGGTTAAGCATTCCAATGGCGTAGCTACATTTTTTTTTAAATAATCCTAATTCTATGTATCATAGCTGTCATAACTGGACTATCTTGCCAAACAGTTAAAATAGTATGAGAATCTATCTAGTAAACGTCAAATAAAGCTTATCTAATATTCTTCTTTTTATTTGGCTAAAGCTACACCTTGTTTTTGAACTAAGAGGAGCAACCTCAATCACACCACTAAAAGTTACTAAATTGGGAGTGTGTTCCGGAATGGCAGTGTTCAGACTTTTTGAACTAATACGTGAAATATGTACTGTACAACTCGCAGTTGTCGTGGCCAATGAGGAATCAAGGAATGTCAATACATAATTATCATTGGCCATAGGCAAAAAAAAAAGTAGTACCTAACCAATATCACATTATTGTGAAAAAATGTATGGTTATAGTTTATAATGAATGGTTTATGTAAAATTTGTCAATAATTTGAGTATAAATAGGTATGTATAAAATGCGGCTCTGTAGCAGAATAGCGCTGGACATAAATAGCGCTGGTCAAAATAGCGCTGGTCAAAAACAGCGCAGGACAAAAACAGCGCTGGACAAAAACAGCGCAGGATAAAATAGCGCTGGACAAAAACAGCGCAGGACAAAAACAGCGCTCCATAAAATAGCGCCGGTTGAAATATCCTTACAAAATCAACTATTACAGTAGGATGTGATTGAAAAATCAAGTTTCACCGCTAAGCATCAACCTTCCTTTACAACAAACAATATCAGAATATAAGGAACGGAAAACAAGTAAGAGCAACAATCAATATTTTTCATCATACTTCAACACATATCGCTTCCCGACCAACTGACACAGATCAAAGTGTAAACAACTGCTTGTCAGTGTCATATCTATTTAAAGTCTAAAAAAATGCAATTTCACGTTGCTTGTCATTTATATCCTTCGTGGAATAATGTATCACCTCCTTTCTGAGACTTGCCAAACTGCATTTTTTTATACTTTAAATAAATATGACACTGACAAGTAGTTGTTTACACTTTGATCTGTGTCAGTTGGTCGGGAAGCGATATGTGTTGAAGTATGATGAAAAATATTGATTGTTGTTCTTACTTGTTTTCCGTTCCTTATATTCTGATATTGTTATAGACAGTAACCAACACGTTGATCACTGTCAGCTGGTCGGGAAGCGATGTTGAATTGACGAATTGAATTAGGAAAACTATTGTTATGACTGTAATTTATGAAAAATATGTTATTCCTAATTATGCTAATTCGGTACTATAGTCTATTTTTATGTATGAGATAGTAGTAAAATAAAGAAGCATAATTATCTTTTGGCGGCGCTATTTTATGGAGCGCTGTTTTTATCCTGCACTGTTTTTATCCAGCGCTATTTTGTCCTGCGCTGTTTTTGTGCAGCGCTATTTTGAACAGCGCTATTTTGTCCAGCGCTATTTACGTCCAGCGCTATTTTGTCCAGCGCGATTTTGACCAGCGCTATTCTGCTACAGAGCCTAAAATGAAATTCTATGTTTATGTTTACATTTTTCTGTAATGACATTTGAGGCTTAAATATAGCACAAACTAAAAGTAAAACTTGATGAGAATATAAACCAATATAAGATTTTACATTTGGAAACTTACATTATTAACAAGAAAAACAAACCCGGATTTTGTTTATAAACTGAATAAATGACAAATAGGGCGCGTTGTATCGAATACCTAAACTCGGTTTAATTATAACTGATGTTTAGACTGATGTAATTGATAATAATAAATAAATCAATATGTCACAGTCTAAACATCAGTTATAATTGAACTGAGTTTAGGTGTTGGATACAACGCGACCATATAGCAATTAACTTGGTTGAAATATAATACTTTGTAGAAAATGCATAGAACAATAAACAACAAATGCAAAAAATTGGTGATAAAGAATGAAGTAATGAATATTTTCATATAAACAAACACAAAACTGACAAAATGTTGTTCTCAGCTGATCAAAAAAGCTGTGTGAAACGGGCGCGGGCGGCATTCTGACCAGTCTCTAGGGAGCAGAAATGCCAACTTAAATTCAAATCGCTCCTCTTAGTTTAAAAACAAGGAATAGTTATAGCACAGATAATTTCAAAAAAATTAGAAAAAAGAATTAGCCACAGATAACTTAAGAATAGGTTATGTATGATAGAAACAAAACTTATTTCAGCTAGCAATAAGTTTTGATAGCACACTTTCTGCAATATTGAAAATACCATCCCCATTTCCAGCTATAAGTACAATATATCTATAAAATAATAATTTTGGATAATAACATTTTCACGTAGGTATAAAGATCATATTTTATTAACTACTCAGAGACATTCTACATTGAATAATTGTTTTTCCTTGAAATGAAGTAACATGATTATCTGTAAATACATTTTCAGATATAATTTCTAAGCTTTATAAACAATAAAACAGAATATAAGAAAATTGTTGAATAGGTATAGCAAAGTGGATAATAAAATTTATATTAGTCGTATACTCACTTGCTTCTTGTCTGCTGTAAATAGTATAATGAATAGCAAATGCATCAACTATTGCAGTATTGTTAGCAGCTTTATTTATACGTTTTTTAGAGGCACCCTTAACTTTGATAACTCATAACGGTTTCTGAAATATTATTCACAGTTCTTTGCAGTTTTTTAGTAACCCGTAAATTAAAGAATCGAAAAATTCAATATACAAATTGAAATTCTCAAAACATAACCTCAAATCAAGAGTAGACGTCAAATTAAGCCTGATAAACAATTCTATCGCGGCAATAGCGCGCATTTTAGCCAACATAAAATGTTTAGCACGACTGACGTTAGTTTGAATTTGATATTTAATTATTCACCGAGATGCATTTGTATGAAGTTAAATACAAAACGTTTCTTTGGATATATATTTCTATTTCTTAATAACATGCGACCCACAAATTTTAATATTTACCAAGTTTACAGTGACTAACAGCAGCAAACGAATGAACTGAGTCAAACCAGAGACAAGGTTGTCTCTGGTCAAACGAACAGCGTGCAAGTACATTTATATTAAAGTTCGGTGTGAATGATGTATCTTTGGAAAAAAAACTTTAAAAAGTTGATTTGGTAAAAGATCAATAAGGTGACAATTAAAGAGTGGGAAAAAAATTAACAAACATAAATAAAATACATACATTAACTAATGTTTTAATACCAAATACCCAACTATAAATTTTCCTCATACGCCTATGATGTATTGCGTCTTTTTTTAACTGTTTGTGAGTACGATTAATTCATTTATCAATCTTGAGCAATAATACGAATTTATTTTACATATTGACGACGCCATACCTAATTTTAAAGAATAGGAGAGAAAAATACCGGACTTGTTGTTTCGTGGCCTTGATTAAAATCAACGCTGCTTGTATTAAAAGCAGACAACAATAGAAATCTATTATTGGTAGTTTAGCCTATTTCTAAGTTTTATAGCCATTTTAATTGAAATACAATGCCGTAGCAACATCTCAACGGGCTCGGCTAGAGGCTATAGCCTTGTATGTATGTATGTATGTCTGAGGAACTTCTCAGAGACAAGTTGCTCCTTTAGTCCTATTTCCCTGAGGAATTTTAGGATATCTGCAGACTTCAACTTAGGTAAATGTCCCTCTTCTATCCAATAATGTCCTTGGTGCTCTGCCCTAGAATTCTGAATTGCGGTGCAGTTAGCAAGTGTGTGGATGGATGTTTCTTCTTCCATGTCACAAAATCTACGTTATTCTTCCTCCACTATTTTGAGCTTTTTCGGGTGTCCGTTCTGGCGACAATGTCCCGGTAGGATCCCTGTTAAAACTCTTAGTGCAGTTTTACTTTGACTTGTGCATTTATTTGATCTAAACGGGTTGTAGCCACCCATCAGAATCTTTGATTGTATAATCCCTATTAGATCTTTTCAATGATCAGATCTATTTTCTTCGCTTTGCCTATTTCTTCCAATATTACATTGGGGCTGATACCGCAAAAGGGTTCCGGCCTCCCAAAAGGGTTCCGGCCCCCCCAAAAGGGTCTTTCAGTCGCCCTCTTTGCTAGTCCATCTGCTATTTCATTTCCTTCTATTCCAGTGTGTCCTGGAATCCACAGTAAGGTTACTATATTATTCTCGCCTAGTTCATTCAGTATGCCTAGACATTCCCACACCATTTTGGAACTGATTACACAAGAGCTCAGTGCTTTAATGGCTGCTTGACTATCAGACATTATGATAATCCTTTGCCTTCTATGTCCTTTGTCAATATTGAACTGGGCACACTTTCTTATGGCGTGCATGAATTTCCGCTTGAAAGATACTTGGTATTTCTCCAAAGCTTTCAGAGTGTTTGGTTCCTGTCCCGTACACTCCTATCCCAGTTCCTTCTTTTGCTTTTGAGCCGTCTGTGTACCATTGAATGGCATTCTTTCCAAGTCTGGTAATGGTATTTGGATCCTATTCCTTCTTGTTGCTTTATTACGTAGGAAATTTCTTTGAAAACCTATACCTTTTCATCATACCATCTTTAATGATTCCCTCTCTACTTAGTCTGCATCTCGTTCTGTCTGCCACCACCATATGTAGTGGTGTGAGGTTGAGAATCACTTCTATGGCTGATGCTATAGCCTTGCACTGAAGTCCAAAATCTACTAATCTATAAACAATTCGCTGGAACAAGTTACTTCACCCTTTTTAACGACTTTCAACTTCTCTATTATTATAAAACAAATTATTTATACCAAAGATCTTTGTTTGGACTACTCTTCGCTGTAAAATTTTGGCCACCAAACAAGCGCAATCTAACATTCGATCCAAAATACTTAGATAGAGAAACTAGTTACAAGATTATCAGGATATGGATAAACGTTAGACGCTTATCAAAAACACGAATCTACTTTACACGCAACTTTCATCTTTATCGTAACGTTACCCTCAACTAAGACATTTGATAATTCGAAGGTTTTCCATAGAGAACGTGAAAAAAACAACACAAAGGATGAAAAATGAAAGATAACCGCAAAGTGCATCGCATGTTTAATGATATCACTACGGGGGTACTTTCACCCCTATTCGAGGGTGTGGTTGCTATTAAACAGTCTTATGTTACTTGTGTGTTTAGATTAATGCATCGTAGGTGCGGTAGGATGTTCTAAACAAAGCCCCAAAGGAATTTTATGAGTAAACTAGTGAAGGTTGATGACCTATGAATTTTTATTATGAAAATTATTTCTTTCAAAAATAAATAATAATAGATGATTTTAAGAGGGACACTCTGTACATTTACGCACCTACTTATCTACATTTCTTTGCGTACGTCGTGTTTGGTAAAACAAATTTTACAAGGCAGATGAACATCTCGCATAAATATCCTTTTTTTTTTAAATTATTTCCACCTGTCGCAAACTTTAAGAATACATTACAAAACTACCAGCATATGTGAGAAGTAAATGAAATTTGAAGAGGATAACATCTGATTTTAGCAAATTAAACTCCCAATCGAAGAAAAAACCACCATTAACGATTTCACTTTATTTCTTTTGAGAAAAGTTGATAATTACATGCGGGTAGTATCGTATAAGAACAGCTTTTTGTGTAAATAATTCCTTTTAGTTCAATAGATAAAGGGACAAACCGGTAGTTAATTAAGTAAAAGGATCATACCGGGCGAAATAGTAGGTCTCAACTGGATATTTCACTGATCTGCCAAAATATGACATTATTTAGAGAATTTTTGATTCGATTGAAAATGGAGATCAATTCATTATATCTACAAAAATGGTCTCTATGACTTTTTTTTCAAAAACTCGATAGTTTCCGAGATAACGGCCCCAAAACATACCCATTACTTGTAGCGCCTGCTGTTAATCCAGGACAGCAAATTCGAGAACTGTGCGCACGAATTGCGGACAGATGCATGAACTGCGGACTAGTGCCGTAGGGGTCCGTTAATCACTGCATGAATTGCGGACAAGGGTCGGTCAGGTAAAATGAACAGGTAAAGGGATAGGGGGTTAGGCTAGTTGAATATTATTATTCATATTTCTAAGGAATCGAAATTTATAGCCATCAAGAAGCAATAGTTTTTTTCCCCTTTCACTCAACATTACTTCCATTTCACCGATTTGTTAGGAGAAAAAAATTTAATTGGAAATTCAATTATATAAAGCTAAATATTCTGAAAATTGAAAAAGCGAAACCACCGAGACTCGAACCCGGGACCCCTTAGTTACAAGCCCTTACGCTAAGCCCTGCGCTAAAGCGGTTCCTACCTATCAATGTTCTGTTCGGTATTATAAGCTACCATTCAACCGCGTCTGCGTCTTACATTCGGCCATCCTGCTCCGCTCCTCGTCCTCGAGGTACCTAGAGTGCTGGACCTGACGTTTGTGCGTACACCTATCTCACCTACTCGTTCGTGAGCCTGATGCCTTGCCTGCCTACGCCTATCTCACTCTGCCTGGCGCCTGCACGCCCATTGCTGTCACCCTCTCTCACATCACATTATGGCCTCATGTGGACATTTCGTAGATCTGATCCCACTTCTGATATATAAAGCTAAATATTCTGAAAAATTGAAAAAGCGAAACCACCGAGACTCGAACCCGGGACCCCTTAGTTACAAGCTCTTACGCTAATCCCTGCGCTACAGCGATGCCGTCCCCGTGTTGTTCATTGCACCGGTAATACCAAGAAGGGCTTGTCTTTGGATTGCAGTTAATATATTCACTGCAGAGTGTCCTCCTCCACCAGGCTATTGATCCATATTGTCCAATAACTCTGGTAAAATTGGATATTTTTTTTATGATTCAAAATTCACGTGAAAGGGAAACCCCATAACTATTGTATCCTGTGTCTCGGACCACTTTTTTATATTTTTTTTAATATTGGGAACCCAGATCAAAGTTTTTTCTTGGATATTTCTCGACTCCTTAGCTTTTGGATCGCCCCTGCCTACCTAGTCTTTGGCCACCATACGACAGAACCATACCCTGGTATATAGCTATAGGATCATTTTTGGGTTGTACTTTACCGTATTTTTTAGTTCCGTTTCTTTAAACTCCCTATATATTCACATATTTATTTGTTCCTTTAGTATAGTTTAAGATAATAACAAACCTTGAAATAAAATTATCTTTTTCTCAATTCCTCAACAAATAAATCAATTTTTTATACGTCATAGATACACACAAAAAAAAACATTCAAAAAGTGTATCTAATCAATTGATCTGTCATCAAAATAATCAACTGGTTATTTCAATAAAGTTTAATTAAGCCTCTGTTACATAGGCGCACGCGTAGTAACTATTAATTTTTTCAGTGTTATTTGAATTTGTGTGTCACTAACTCGTTTGTTTGTTAGAATGGTTCAGTGTGAAATATATTAATGTTGAAATAACATGAGTAGTAACGTGTCTCTTTTTAATGAGAACGAGACACAAGGCATCAAGATGTTCAGAGGTTATACAGGGTTCTTGGTTTAATAAAAACATTATACGTGGATAGTTGCATTGAACTGTTTCAAACATTTTGAAAAATTGGAATGGAATCGGTGGAAAAAGTTTCAAGATTATATCTATAACTATTAGGTTAGTTGAAAAGAATTTTAATTTGTATTCCATTCAGTCGTGCAACTTATTCGTAATCGACAAGCCATTCGAAGTTGACGTGTAAAGGTGGATTTACACAGAACCGCGAAAGGAGCACCGGAGATGCTGCAGATCGGCATGAAGAAGTTCGTTGCTGTTCAACATTCCACGATCTTGTGCTTTGTTCGTTGTAAAAATATTGGTTGCTTCGTATTTCACGTCAAAGTTTCAATCATGGAGACTAGATAAGGAGATCGGAAAAATTGACAACTTCTGTTTCTGTTATCATTTTTGTTTCCTAACCTCACATATTGTCAAATGAGCTAACAACCAATAAAACACCATGAACTGAAAGTGTATGCAAGGCTTATGATTGGCCCAAAAACCAAAGAAGACTCAGGATGTGGAATTTACTCCAGATCACTAAGATTAAGTGAGGAATGGGAAAAAAAACAGCGTGGTTCAAACAGAACTGGCTGGTTTTTCAATAATCACAAAAGAACTAACCAGAAAATAAATTTCTGGCAAAAACATAATAATCTGCACTGATAGCTATCAGACAAGCTCTACTAGCCTTGAACAGACAACGTGTTACATCAGGGCTAGTATTAGAGTGCCATCGAGATTTAGCTAACGCCTCGATAGATAACAATATTATCCTGAGGTGGGTTAAGGGGTATGGCAGGAGCAAAGGTAACCGCATTGCTGATTCTTTAGCCAGGGAACCGGCTGGACTAAGAATTATTCGAACGGCGATACCAGCAGGTTTGACGGATTCGACAATTGCAGTACTTGCTAAACGTTACACTTATGCTCAATCTCCAAAGAGATGGGATGAAATCAAAGGATGCAGTCTTGTCAGGATCACCCTTGGCGACTGTGGGAAGCTGGAGTCGAAAAAATATTTATCGATGACCAGGAAGAACCTACGTTAAACGGTAGAATTTCTGACTGGCCACTGTCAATTAAGGAAACACCTCTATACAATGGGGCTAGGCTAGTGGACACACCTCTATGCAGGATGTGTGAACAGGAAGATGAATCTGTTTTCGGTGAGTCTTGGCCTACACCTGCCGATATAAACCTGTCCACCTTCCTGGGAAGGACAGGATGGACGTTGGCCTAGGAAGACTACTCCTCGGGAGGATGTACAATGGGTCACATGTGACCTAAGTGCTGTGGGCCTAACTCACCCTCTCTACTCTACAGGCAGATCACCGAACGAACAAATTTTCGAAATTTTTGGAAACGGATATCTTTTTCATTTCTGTTTCCTAACCTCACATATTGTCAAATGAGCTAACAACCAATAAAACACCATGAACTGAAAGTGTATGCAAGGCTTATGATTGGCTGTTATTGTTCTGCAGTTAGATGTTTTTGGTATTGGATTTGGCGCCCTCTACCATGACCAAAAATTAGAATACATGCAATCCGATCTTCTTAAGGCTGCATCCCACCGGACGCTCTGCTCTGCGCCGTGCCGTTCGTTTTCGTTCGATTGTGCGCGTTTAGGGCTTGAGCGTTTGGTGGGATCGACAAACTGCTCCGCGCCGTGCAAGTTCGAACAAGGGCGAACATTATCCGTTGGTTGTCGGTACTTCAAAGAAACGTGCGCGTTCAGTGGGACTGAGTTTACAAAAATACCACTGTTATTTTTATTAGTTGAATGTTAAGTTACTTTTATTATGAGTTTACAAGAATACCACTGTTATTTTTATTAGTTGAATGTTAAGTTACCTACTTATTATGTAAGTTGAATAAAAATTAGTTTTACGTACGCGTATATATTGTTTTAGTGCTTCATTGAGAGCACTACAAACTTCCATAACACTCCTTGATACAGTTTGCTGGGACACTTTGAATATATACATGAGGCTGCTAAATGAATCTCCTGTTGCTAGGAACCGTAAAGTGATTGCCAGTCTTTCTCTAGCAGATACAGCAACTCTGTAATTAGTATCCTTTTTTCTTATGACTGGTTCAATCATTGTTAACAGGTGCTCGAAATCTTGCAACGACATACGACAAAAATTTTGAAACTGTCCAGCAACTAAATCACTTAAAAGATTATTTCCTCCATAAATGTCTCTACTTTTAAATACTGGTGTAACCCAATAACGACGTTTCCTCCGGGTCTTTCGTTTTTCTTGTAAAAAATGGTTAATTACTATAACAGCACTAGCTACTTTCGTTTCCATCGTGCGCGTGTCAATATATACTGGAACTTTTTGCTCCTCGACGAACATAGCGCGCAAACGTGCGCCGCTCTGTGTCGTTCTGCGCCGCGCTGCTCGGCACAGCTCGGCACAGAGCAGAGCGGAGCAGAACAGAGCAGAACAGAGCGTCCGGTGGGATGCCGCCTTTATATAGTCTAATTTTTTTAGTGACAAATCCATTGAAACAACATTCAAACACACACTTCAAATTAATAAATACCACCATTTAAAAAAGGAAATATACAATCCTCTGTATACAGATCCCTGTAACTTACTATTAAACGAGCTAAATTCAAATTATTTTTATAGGGTCAACGAATTCTATAAATGCTTTTGTGCACATTGAGGCACTTATCTTTTCTTTATTTAATTTCAGACCTATTTAATTTTATGTTTGTTTATTATTGTTTATGGTTGTAGACTTGGAAATAAAAGAATATGTAATGACCGTAGTTTATTAATATTTATGCTTTGAAATAATGTATGAAAATATTCCCGTTTATGGGAATTCCCAATGGCAGCGATTTTGGGATCACAGAGAACACGAATGATTAAAATGAACCCTCCTAAAAAATTTCATTGTACGCCTTTGGAAAATGGAAATTGTTGACAATCAACCGTGGTAGAGGAATTTTCAGAAATAAATAGATCACCCAAAAAAATTTCATTATTCGCACATGATGAAGAAATTTTTACAAATAATTTAATCCCATTTAAGAAGCACAGTATTTCAGAATCCTAGGGCACAGCACCTGGGAGACTACTGGATAGAAGAAGGACAGTTACCTAAGTTGAGGCCTGCAGATATCCTAAAATTCCTCCGGGAAATAGGACTAAAGGAGCTAGTAGTCTCTGAGACTCTCCTCAGAAACTCAGTAGAAGTAAGGGGGCACAATAGATCTTTTAGGTCTCAGTGAATGTTACCCCAAAATACATACATACATCCCATTTAAGAAAGTTTACGTGATGACGGTAGTTTTTAGTGTTATGTATTCTGTTCTAAATAAGATTATCTTTAATATCGTGTGATCGTAGAAAATATCTTATGTGAAATTCGGGCAGAAAGCTCTTCTGATAAATTGCGACGCTCCGTAAGCGGCAGAGTAGTACTTTCAGGTCTTAATATACACACATAGTTATTTTATAAAAGGCAACTAAGCATAACAAACATTTTAAATGATTATTTTTTTATAATATACAGGGTTTTCCATTGAAAATATGTAAATGGCTACCTACGCCGCTAACCGTATTAATATTATTTTCATTAGGAAGAGATGAATAATGTTGCTTAAGAATATCGACGTAAAAACCAAGTGGCAAATCTCCAGATATATAATATAAACATTCTAAGAACTCATACAGTGTGTACATAAAGTAACGTAACTTGCGAATATAACGATTTCCCTTAGGTTTAAAAAAAATGTTAAATAAAATAATCCAGACCATCTGCATAAGTCGATTAGAAGTATACAGGGTGCACCGTTGCTCAAAAATAACATATTTTTTGAAATAGTATATAATTTCAGTTTTTTATAATCTATTAAATTACAAATACAACCGTCAAGACCGCACAATTATAATCTCATGTGTTCTACAGTTATTGAGAAAAATAATTTACTGGAACGTTTTTTTCAACCAAAATAATTAACAGGAACAAATAATTAATCTTATTTAACGAGATGTTCAAATTGTCTTCCTTCTTCTATTTGACAGTATCCCAGTCGATTATAAAAAGCTGATATGGTATTACGCAATTGCTGATTTGTTATTTGATGGGCTATTAACAGTATTATTTATCTCAGTTCATCCATATTATCAGGTTTTGTCTTGTACACAATGTTTTTCAGATATCCCCAGAAGAAATAGTCTAAAGGCGATAAATCGGGAGATCTGGCTGGCCTCTCAACTGTGCCCCTTCTTCTACCCTACTTTGGAAAACTTCAAGTCTTCTGGAATCATTTGGGGTCTTCCATACAGTTTCTACCTCCTGTAGTCCAGCGTCTCACAGTTGCATAATACGTGCAGAGCTGTTTCGGTGTCCTTTTTGCATCTTCTGCATGTAAGGTCTCCGTTATAAAGCCCTATTTTGTTCAGGTGCTCCTTTGTGGGAAAGTCTCCCGTAAGAAGCCCCGTTATGATGCGTAGTTTGTTCCTGCTCACCTAGACTCACCTAGGATTAGTAGAGTCCGTTTCAATAAGGAAGAAGCCACCTGAAGTTGGCGTACCGACCTGCGCATAAGTCAAAATCTGTCGAGCGATCGTTCCATGCCATTGGCGTTACAAGCGATGTTTCATGCCGACAGCAATTAAATTGTTGACATTTGAGGTTGTGTTTGAAACAATCATTTACTGTCGAATATTTTTCATTTTTGAATATTTTAAGACGTTCTGCTAGTTTATTTGTGAGTGCTGTGTGTTTTATTTGATCTAAAACCATGCCTCCTACAAAACTGGTTGGTGTTAAAAGAAAAGTTATCCACAGTGAAGGCCGACAAACTCTTGAAAACGTTGCAACTTTTATGGAGTCTGAAGCTGAACATGGAATCCAAATTCCTTTAAAAAATCATCGGTAAGTCAAATAAGAAAGTATAATAATCCAATATATTACTCATGGCATTCAGATTGTTGTAAAATATACGGAAGAGTATACATTACTTCAAAAATAATTAAATTCTGATAATAATTCATATAGTCTGCTGCACTTAGCAGTTATTTATATGGTTCTAATACTTCTAATTTTGTGTTACCCTACAAAATGTGAAAACGTTACGCTACTGATTTAGATTAAAATATCAATTTTTAAATATGGCGTTGGTTTTGACATCAAGGTCGCGCATCGACTGCAACTTCAGGTGGCTTCTTCCTTATTGAAACGGACTCTATCACTCCAATATTTACAATTGTGGCGATTAACTGTACCATTTAACATAAACGTGGCTTCATCGGAAAATACTATCTTACTTGTAAAATGAGGGACTGCATCTACCTTTTGCATTACAGTTTCACAAAATTCTATTCTGCCGTCATAATCATCTCCAGATAATCCTTGTAATAGAGTTACTTTATAAGGATGAAACTTATTCTTCTTAATAATGTTACAGACGGATCCCACACTAACGTCATGTTCTAATGCATTTTTCCGATTGGATGTAAACGGATTTTCTAGAAAACTTTGCAAAGCGTCCAAGGATTTTTCATTATTAGTTACGGTCTTTGGTCGGGCAGTTTTAGGGCGATTTTTAATTGAACCCAATTCTTCAAAAAGTTTCACAATCCTCCAAACTGCAGTTTTGGTAATTTGGTTGCGATTTGGATACGTATTATTAATGACAGAAAATCCTTTTTTTATAATTTTAGATTCAAACCAATGTAACTTTGGAATTATTAAAGTTAGAATTATGCGGTCGTGACGGTTGTATTTGTAATTATAATTTAATAGATTATGAAAAAGCGAAAATGCATACATGGTATACTATTTGAAAAAATATGTTAATAAGTTATTTTGGAGCAACGGTGCACCCTGTATACTTCTAATATAACCTTCCCGAGCGAGCGAGCAATAAGTTGTCAAAGTTTAACCGGAATCGGATGATGATTAATGCATTATGGTTTTTGTTTAAAAGTTTACCTAACAGTTTTTTTATCTTTATCCATTTGAATCAACAACGATCGAAAAATAAAGACATTTAAAAATCACTTACAGCCATGGTCCAGCAAGTTCTTAATCTTTACTATATCAAATATCTTGTCAGCTACTAGAAATATGTCGGCCAAACTGAATTTAAAATTCTAATGACTAAGCATATTTATTTATTCGATCATCGTAACTAATGAATAACAATATTGTGAACATTTTTGGGATTGTGTAATCATAAACAACAACAACTGAAAAACTAGATTAAAAACTGCGTGGGTTAGACAATAGTTAATACTAATGGGACTATGATACATGTCGAGGTGATTAAATACATATTCAAAATTCATTAGCAGCTCAAATAGACGAAATACGATGATATATTGAAAAATTCTTAGCCTACTATAGAACCAAACAAAATTTCAATGTCAAAATATTTTATTACTCAACATATTCTCCTCTTAATTGGATACATTTATTACAGCGAACCTGCAACGTCTCTAGACCTTTCAAAAAAAAGGTTTCTTCTTGTTCTGCAAACCAGACCTACACAGCTTTTATTACCTCCTCGTTGGAAGAAAACCTTTTAAACTTTTTTTCAGTTGAGGAAAGAGATGATAGTCGGAGGGACAAATCTGGTGAATAAGGGGGGTGTTCTAGTAATTCAAACCCTAAATCACGAATTTTTTGCATGGCAACATGAGATTTGTGTGCAGGGGCGTTGTCCTGCAAAAACAAAACCCCTTGGGGTAGCTTTCCTCGTCTTTTCTCTTTAATTTTTTCCCGTAGAGTGGTCAGTAACGTCGAATAGTAATCTCCAGTTATTGTTCTACCCTTATCTAAAAAATCAATCATGATTTCTCCATGGCAATCCCAAAAAACTGAAGCAAGAACTTTTCCAGCAGATTTTTGGAAACTTCTTAGGTCTTGGAGAACCAGAGTGTCGCCATTCCATCGATTGTTGCTTTGTTTCTGGATCGTAGAAATGTACCCAAGTCTCATCCATAGTAACAATTCGGTTTAAGAAGTCTACATCGTTTTCAAATCGAGCACAGATCGAACGCGATGCTTCTACCCTTGCACGCTTTTGGTCAACATTCAAACATTTGGGGATCCATTTTGCAGCAATTTTTCTCATGTCCAAATTGACGTGAACTATATGATGAACGCGTTCGTATGAAATATTCAGTGCTTCAGATATCCGTTTTAGCCCAATTCGACGGTCTGATAAAATCTAGGCTAACTAGAACTGGTCTAGGCTAACTAGATATCAATACATCCTCGTAGAATCAGGATACCTAGTTTTGATTTGAAAAAATTTTATTAGCAACAGTCGAAACTACTAGTTTTTGTATTGAATACAGATTTAACATTGCGTCATTTGGCCTACGACCGATATCCAATGGTCTGTCTAAATGTAGTAGTTTAGATTATAAACTTAGGCCCTAGTTACAACATAAATCGAAACCTGATACAAAGATATTTATTTGTGTATTACCTGTTTTATCATGGTATGGTTATGAACAAACACAATTTATTTGTAATATAATAAAAAGAAATATATTATATAAATGAATGTAACTTAAAACGACAAAAATAATATATTTATAAATTGTTTTCAGTTCTCGGCATATTTAAGTTACTTCAATGTACGGTATAGGCAACCAAGCATACAGTTAAACTGATTATTCTTGACTATTAACGTCTTCAATCGCTAATATGAAGGAAATTGTGACTAAAAATAGTGTTGTCAAAATTGTGTAAAATATGAGTAGATAAAAATCAGTCAAAAAAAAAAAGAAGAACTTCCGTTCAGATTATTTATATGAAATTGCAATCAATTCTATAATTTTCTTTGTTTCAGGCTCATGTAGTATCGGCGTTCGAGCAGAGCCTCACTTCGATGACTCAGAGACTTCAGCATTTGACTGCTACATCGGAGAAAAAGGTAAAAATTTAATTTCAACTTCATTTCAGTGATTTGTTAAATAAACTTCCAACCTTTTGGACTGTACAGTACCACTTGGAATAATATAGACCTTATGTAGGTACTTCTAGGAGCCTCCAATACGAATTTTGTAGATCTATTGTAGCTTATTTTATGTTATCCTAGAGTTCCTTGTCTAGACCTATCCTAATTACTGGATTACATGGGTGGACCTCAGGTCTTCCATATTGGGAGGGATTGTGCTCCTACCTTCGAAATCCTCAGCCCATTCAGACCTTCACAGAGAGAGAGTATTCTCCTTTTTACGTTGAATATACAAATTTAAAAATTCTCTATTGATTTCAGGAAGCAGAACTTCAAGAGCTTCGTCAAGCCATGGATGCTCTTCGTGCCCAATCCATCCAAGCAGGCATAGGTTCCGGTCTAGCCAGGCAGCCTTCTTCAGATAGTGTATCTAGTCTTTCTTCTGCTTGTAGTTTGGACAAACACGACAAAAAGAAGAAGAAAGGTTGGTTACGAAGCTCATTCACCAAAGCCTTTTCGAGAAATGCCAAAGTCACCAAAGTGCAATGTCAAAACGACACCGCGGAGGAACGAGAACACAGTCCACCGCCCGTTCCGACTACAGATCCCGGTTTGGAGGTTGTAGAACTTCAAAAACAACTTCGGGAAAAGGATTTGGTATTGACGGACATCCGATTAGAAGCGTTGAGCTCTGCTCATCAGTTGGAGAGCTTAAAAGATACCGTCATGAAAATGAGAGTAAGTATAGAGTTCAAGTCCAAACGAGCAGCGACTTTTAAAGATATTACTTCAACTACAGATAATCTTTTCATTTATAAAAATCAAGTTCTATATACTAATTTTCAAGTGAATTGTAATTTTTTTGTTTTAGAGTGAAATGTTAAGCCTTAAACAGAATAACGAACGTCTACAAAGAATGGTAACCGGTACGACGAATTTACCATCCGATTTGACAGATACGAGAAGCAGTAATAGCATTGACGCCTTAAGTGACCTCATTCCTACCGAAGATCCTACACCAGAAGTCGAAACCGATGGCAAACGAATAGCGATTTCGGTTTATTTGGGACAACCACAAAGTTTTGAAAAGTAAGTTTTGTTGTCCACCTATACACCGTCTGCCATTGCTTTTCATGAACACAGTTTTGTCGGAGCAGATTGGAATTAACGAACGAAAAATGATTCGTGGGACTAACTATTGCGATTTAAAAAAAAATTCTTCATAACCTCAATATCAGATTAAACCCGTTTCGTCGGTTGAAATATGTAGGGCAAACACAATGACGTATTAAAGATAGACCAGCCTTCACACATTATTACGTTTTGGTCGCAACATAAATCATGGAAAGTACAACGCACAGTAGCGTATATTTCGAAAGGGTTCATTTAAACTATTTTATGAAAATTATTTACGTAATTAATTTTTTCGTTTGAATAAGTGGAAATTATATGGAAGATCTTAGCTTATGGACAAGTTATTTTTTTAATAGATACCTTTAAAGGATTTTGAAGTTAAAACAAGTTTTGCAATACAGATTGTAAACATGTTAATATAATATTGAAAGGTTTTATTTTCAATTTCATCTAAATTCATAGTAAGCGTTCTAGACGTTTTTCAGCTTCGCAACCAACAGTAACTGCAATTTTGGACGATTTTTTAAGTTTTCCAAAAGTTTGTTTTAATTCCTAGTTTATACAAACTACAATCACCTTCTAACAGTATAGAACACCTGATTGCAATGAATTTTTTGTTAAAGATGTTTACCACAAATCCAAAATATTAGCAACTACATCCTTAGTATATTCACCCAAAGAATAAACCGAACGATCATGGTAACGAAGATCTTTTGACAATTCTAAGTCTTCTTCAGAAACCTGACAATAAAAAAAATAGACAATATTATTATGAAAACCAATGTTAAATCCCTCGTCTTATACATATTATACTACGCTCATGCTACTATAACCTCACCTGTGAAATGACAGATTATCATTCTTATTCCAAGTATTTTCACACAATATACATTTTCTCACCATCATAAATGTCTTAAAAGCACCTTAATAGACAAATATCAATCAGAAACCAAATAAAAACACAATTATAATTAAAATCTTATTCACAAACTACACCAAAATGACAAAAGTAGTTCGAGGTTGCCCAGCTGAAAATTTATAAACTATTTTACTTATGGCATTAATAGAACCTAAAAAATTGTAACCGAAAAACAAAAAGGTGAGCTGGACCGAAGGTTGGTCATACCTACTTTAAATGCTTTCCATTTTTTTCTTACGTTTTAATCAGAAAATGCTGCTAAAATCTAAAATATATTCTTCAATTACGATTTTTGTTAAACGAGATTTGGCATCATGTAAGAAGAGTCTCCTCTTAAATATGTTGGGGACAACCAAAATGTAAACAAGGCTTGTCTATCCTTAAACGTCATTGGGCAAACAGATGCATGTCGGACACTGATCTGAATTACCGAACAGTCGATAATTACCTCCCCTTCAATTGGATATCATTAATTAATGTGAATATCAAAAAAAAATAATGGTATCTTTTCTTTTTAAGATATTACACTGAACATTACGGGTATGATGGTTTAAGTGATAATGCCAATACAGAAATATCGATAGCACATACAAATATCGGCGCTTCGACATCTTGGGCACAACTCGACAACTCTGTAAGACGTGCCTTCAAACAGTATGTTGCTAGGTTAGATCCAGGAGGTGGACTTGGTTTAGGTAAGTTAAAAGATATTTTCAAACTGGGACATCATTGTGGATATGATAAAAATCCGAAGACTGAAGTGGTTTGAACACATGAGAAAAATGGACAATAATACTATATTTTTCATGAATTTTCAGGTAGTGACGCCATAGCTAGTTATAAACTAGGTGAAGCAGAGCGCAAACCCGATTCCGGTCCACCAGATCTTCTTCCCGTCGGATATGCGGTGGGAAGAGTAGGAACTTTGCACGTCGTATTACAACCAGTAGCAGCCTTAGCCTTCGAAGCCTTAATTCCAAAAGGAGTAGCTCAAAGATTAGTTTCATTATTAGCTGAACATAGGAGATTGGTGCTCTGCGGCGCACCTGGTACGGGGAAAACCCATCTGGCAACTAGATTAGCAGAATTTCACGCACAGAGTCTCGGAAGAGATCCCGCTGAAGCCGTGGCTACGTTCAAGTAAGTTATTGTAACAATTTTTATGTAAACCAGTTTATATTCCACTTATCTTAATATTGAAAGTTATAAAAAATAATATCCTTGGTAAATCAATTTTTGATCGTATGCTACATTGTAGTACTTTTATTTAATCATTGGGAAGTTTTAGAATTACTTATAATTTATATTATCAACTTCTAAATATTAACTTCACGGTGTATCTCGGGCAGACTGTTCAGAGTCAAATAAAGGACGCATTTTCCAGTCGATGCAACCACAAAAAGGTGGTAGCTTCTATAAGAACTGCGGTGCATCATTAGAAATGGTGTACTCTCTTTAAACGAGCTTCCATTGCAATCCTCTTACTGCCAGTAACAAGTCTCGAACTCCTGTGCGCCCGCTCATAGAGCGCCAAAACTAGTTTCTATACGTGAAATATATCTGCTGGTTTTGAAACAACATAATTAATTGATAAACAATTTGTTTACAGTGTCGACAATAAATCTGGTAAGGAATTGCGCCAATACCTTACCCACCTCAGCGAACAAGCCGCGGCCGGTGACAACAGTGTACTACCCTGCGTGGTTGTCCTAGATAATCTTCATAAAGCCGGAACCCTTGCGGACGCCTTAGGCTCTTTACCCCGCAATCTTCCCTGTCTTTTAGGAACGATGGCACAAAGTGCTTGCTCGGCTACTAGTCTACAACTTCAACACGGATTTCGATGGGTACTAGTAGCGCCACATATGGAACCGGCTCGAGGACTTTTAGGAAGAGTTTTAAGAAGGCGATTAGCTGGATTAGAACTGGAACAAGGACCACAGCCGGAATTAGCTGCTATTCTAGGATGGTTACCGAGGGTGTGGCAACATTTAAACGCTTTTCTAGAAACGCATAGTAGTGGAGATGTTGCTATTGGACCTAGACTGTTTTTGAGTAAGTAAACAAAAGAAATAATAAATATTCAACAACTAATAATTAATTTATCTTATAGGCTGTCCCCTTGAACTAGACGCAGCCCGAGCGTGGTTCGCAGACGTGTGGAATTACTCCCTATCCCCTTATCTTCGTGAAGCTGCTCGCGAAGGTCTTCAGCTCTATGGTCGTCGTGCTCCTTGGACGGATCCTACCCAATTCGTTCTTGAAACATATCCTTGGCCAGGTTCCCCGCCTCAAGGGCTTACTACTATTTCAGCCAAAGACGTAGGACTTGAAGTAGGACCGTCGGCTCAGTCCGAAAATGAAGGAGATCCCCTATTGAACATGTTGATGAGGCTACAAGAAGCTGCAAATTATTCTAGTCCCCATTCAAATGACTCGGATTGTAACAGTCTAGACTCAAATTTGACACACGCTAGTAATTTAGGTACAGAAAGTGTGTCATAGGAAATAAAAGTAACTCTATTGGTACAGAGGTTGACATTTGATGGTGTGTTGGGAGAGATATTTTGTTATATATTAAGCATACTTGGAAAATATGTTTTAGACAATTTTAATCGAATGTATCACCGTTTGTTAGGTTTGAAAGAAACTGGGCGATTTTGTTCTAGGAAAAAATTACTCATATTATCATTGTTCAAGGGTATACAATGATATTATTATTATATTGATTGGTTAGGATGTTTTTCAGAAGCTGAATATATTGATTTTCAATTGGTTTCAATTATATTTAACCACACATTAAGTGATTTCATATGTTGTTTTACACACACAGACGAAGCGCAGCAATTTTAAAAATGATTTGAGAAAAAATTCCTCGTTTCGATCATTATCCTTATAAAAGCAATTTAATGAACGGTTTTGAAGATGTGGATCCAAAAAACGATAATGAACTCTTCTAATACTGTTAATATGATGAACCACTCCTTTTAGCATCCCTCTTATTGGAACTATTCTTTCCATTCTTCTTTTTTATCTGTCCGATTGCCTCTTCTGTGTCTTATTCTTCTTGTACTTGAGTATTCCATATATTTACAGATATTTTTCTGGATTTATCGTAGATTTTCACCTACATATTAATTTCATTTGTTCCTCTGGGTCCTTTCTTTACACGTGTCAAAGCAACACCGCATTTTTAGGACTTCAATAAATCTCTTATTCCATCCAAATAATTGTTATTTTTTCAAATATTATCTCTACTGTGGAAGGTATTAGAAAAAGTAATCGATGATAAAATTGAGAAAATTCCTAAAATTTCAAACTTGATCGACTTTTTTGTTTTGAAACGAGTTTGAATGAAAAAGCGGCACAGTTTCTTTGCTAACAAAACAGAAAATCTTATCCCAAAAGTGTAACTTGACTATAACAAAAGTGCTTCAAATTGTTCTTTGTAACATAGTGTTAAAGCCCAATATTTATTTTATGAAATATACACTGATTTTTATACGGCGCTTAACAAATCAAATTTCTCAGTGTTTGTAGTTTTGAATATTTTTTTTGCAATAATATCTTCTTTGTCTGTCTTATACTTTTTATTTTTGTTAATTATTATTAGATTTATAGAAAATTCTGGTTTCGCTTAAGAATCATTGTAAAAGACAATATTTATATAATTTAGTTAGATTATTTCAAAAATGAGAAAGTTTCTGCAAAAAGTGACGAATTTTTGAAGTTTTTTCTATTTGTTAAACTTCCTGAATAAACAGTATAGTGGAAATGTGGAAATGGAAATAAAAAGGTTGTGAAAACCATTTGCAAAATCAGAATTTTCAAAAATTTCTATTTAAAAAAATATAAGCTTCAAAATTAACTGTAAAATATTAATAAAAAAATCAAAACAAACATGGGAAAATAATTGCAGTGGGTATCAAATGATAGTTTTGGATTTTAATTATGAATATTCTTCAAAAAAAGGTTTTTTAGAACACCAACCTAGTTTATATAATGCTACCCGAGTTATACAACCCGAAAATCGAAACGAAATTAACAATAAAACTCATGTGCTTGGAAAAAAAAAATTATTTTGATTGCGTTTGCAAGAAATTCGACATTTCCGATTTTTTATCTGACGATTTTGGTTCTTAAGATTGAACACAATTGATATAATGATACAACTAGTATATATTTGTAATTAAAATTGACTCTTATTATGGGACACCCTAAATTCCAACCGCTGAGTGTGTGAGAAGTATAAAATTTCAACGTTTTAAAAATTGAAATAATTAAAATATTCCTCGTGATTGTTTTGACATAATTATATTAATTGTTCCTTCTTTTTCGAATTATTTCGTTTATTTGTGAGTTTTTCTGGTCATAAATGTTTTCTGTATATATGTTATTTATATATATTATTACACAAAGAAAAAGATATGTATAATTTGTTTATTACGTTTATATTAACAATGTAAATGTTTTTGAAAAACTTTTATACCAAAATATGTATAATAAAACTGCCATAAATTATTATTTAAAGTATTTACGTGTTTTATTTAAATAAATTCAGTACATATTTGTATCTAAACTCATTATTGAAGTATAGAGATATAAAAAACCATTTGTCAGGAGCATTTTTAATAGTAGGTACCTATTAGGGCATACACACAGTGCCGGATTAACATAAGACGCTAGCCAAGGCTTAAGCACCGGGCCCCGCGTATGTTATTTGAGGTTTTTCTCTGCCCTTAAGTGGGCCCCCGCTCGACTTAGTCCCGGGCCCCGCAGGAGTTAAATCCCCCACTGCGTACACAATAGGTCTACACAGGTTGTAGTGGAGAGCATAGACAAAAGAGACACGGTTTGTGTCGACTTAATGGAAATTATCGGTCTCGTATATTTCAATAATATGGAAGGTGGAAGGGATAACTTAAAAGTTAATTTAGTCAGAGAAAAACTAAAAATGGCAAAAGTGCCTTTGTCGAAGTCAAAATTTCTCTGCAAAAATAGTGAACCAAATAGCAATTTACTGGAAAAGTAACAAGAAAATGAGTGGTTGTATATTATTAAAGAAGCATGCATTTTAAAAAAAAAGAAGAATATATTTGCGTGTGCGTATACGTCAATGTCAAAATGAGCTTGTCAATGTTTTGTCAACTCACGAAACGTCAATACAGACTGAATCTGAATATAAAACAATGTCTGAATTTTGAGTCAATTAGTTTATTAAAAGTATTTAAACAACTTATTGTGAACACAACGTTTGTAATGTGCCAGTGATCAATCTATACTAAAAATGGCTGATCTAATACGTACCGGTAGTGGTCAAAATCACGGTGTACACAAGGATAAATTAGGTTCTCCTAGCACAGGAAGTGAAGATGGAAATGAACAAGAAACCCAGGGGGCCATAAAACCTGAACTAGAAGAACCAGATTTAGGTGATAGCGCTCACTATGCTCCCCCTGAAACCCAGTGGTATCATGGACGTCTGGATAGGTATCAAGCTGAAGAAAGACTTTGGGAATGCAATAAATTAGGGGCTTACTTAGTAAGAGAAAGTGATAGAAAACCTGGAAGCTATGTATTATCCTACTTGGGACGAACAGGAATGAATCATTTTAGAATTACTGCTGTATGTGGAGATTTTTATATAGGAGGTAGACAATTTGTTTCTTTGAATGATTTAGTAGGATATTATAAAGAGTGTAGTGATTTACTGAAAAGGGAAAGACTGGTTCATCCTGTTCCACCCCCAGAACCAGTTAACGACAAAAAGGTAATGTTATTTTCTACAGTATTTGTTGATTACTAAAAATATTAAATAAATATTGAGAAAGTGCAATGAACTGTTATATCAGATGATGATTCATTTATTTCTCAATCTATACATTTATATTGTTGTCCTTAGATTCTTAATCATAATTGATTTATAAATATTTTCAATATTAATCATATAAGTATCTCAACTACAGGTTAATTAAAATATTGATTCGTGAAAAGTTAACAATCTTATAATTCAATTTGCCTTTTACTAAAATGAAATTTAAAAGTTTCAAGGGGCAGGTATACTGTAGTAACAGCTAATAGGTGTGTTAATTAACTAGCCAGTACAATAGCTTTTAGCACCCCATCAAGAAGGGTTGAAGAAGCTATGCTTTTTAATAACCTTAACCAAATTTTATCTGTTTTTTTAAATGTATAAGTATAATTTGTCCACAGATTTATAAATACTTACCTGTCTATAGAACAACCCCAAAAAATAATTCAAGAGACCATTTGTTGGCCATTTAAAACACCAATCTGTTTCCTAGTTTCTTTTTTTTTAAACAATCCCTTATGCAAACTTGAAAGAATGGTAGAAATGCAGCTTTTTCAATATCCTTACTTGTAAAGTGTACACAATCATAGGATATATTCCCCAATAAAATTAAGACTACTCCTACAGTGAATTTTAACTTAGGTTTAGCAACAACTGCATCGTTTACTTAATTGTATTAGTACAAAAGGTAAATTTGAACTGTACTGCTTAGACCTATTTTTTGGACTAAACATAATTAATTTCATGTTAGGATAAGTGGGTCTTCCTGACCCTCCTCTGCAACTTACAAGAATCTATTGTGGCTCATGCCTATTCATTTTTCACACAAAAAACCAGTTAATTTATTTGGTGGATGATCTTTCAGATCTGAGAGCCAGAACTATCAGAAACCTCATTCAATCTGAAGCAGAGCAGATACAAAATATATGTCTGCTGTAGTCTAACACTTGTTTGGTAACAATCTTTGAAGGATGTTAAAGTACTTCTAAGGAATCAATCCAGAAGTTTTTAACTCCCAACTACATATTATCTCTCATGGATTATATGACAAAATAATGTAGTAGTTGGTATTTTGTATACCTAAAAGCACTAAAAAATACCTAACAATTCATTTAGAGTTTTAAATGATTTCACTTTTATATGTTGCAGAGAGTTGTTGCTATATTGCCATACACAAAAATGCCAGATACTGACGAACTGACTTTCAAAAAAGGTGACATATTTTTTGTTCACAATGACATGGGCAACGGTTGGTTATGGGTGACTGCTCATCGAACGGGTGAACAAGGAATGATATTTAGGGAACTAGTAGAAGATTTAGATGATAGTATAGATCCTAATACAGTATTTCCATGGTTTCATCCGAGTTGCACAAAAAATGAAGCAGTAGATTTGTTAGTTAAAGGTAAGCAAATTCTTCAAATTTTTACTCGTTTTAATTTAATATTGTAATTATTTTTAAACAGCCGGCCCTGGCAGCTTCTTAGTTCGTCCTAGTGATAATTCTCCAGGAGACTACTCATTGTTTTTCCATATCAATAACCAAATTCAACGATTCCGAATAGAAAAAAAAGGAGTGAGATATCTCATGGGTGGTAGGATATTTGAATGTTTAGATGCCGTTATTAACAGATATAGAAAGGAGCAAATTGTAGAAGGGTACACTTTGCAACATCCCGTAAGTACATTTTTATGTTAAGATTATCATAAGTAGTAAAATTTATAATAAATAATAATAATACACCTAGGTATTCACTTGATAACTTTTATCTGGCCAAAACGTCTTTTGAATTGTAACCCATCTGATAGTAGATTGTTGAAATCTTGCAAAGAGAATATGTCATACAAATAAATTAATAAATAAACATTTTCAATAACTTATTTTGCCACACTTTCCATATTTTTACTTTTTCTGCATTGCCAAAATAGTTTTTTACAGCAACTAAACCTGACATCTTATGGTTTTACTATTTTTTATGGTTGTTATTTATTGATTTTATTTTATAATGCTTATATAATCGTTATTTACGTAATTAGTGTGATATGGACATTATTAACGCACGCAAGTGAAGTTTGCGCGATGAGGACATAGGCCAAGTCGTGTATTCACACAAGACAAGCAAAGCTGTGGAAATAAAATAGTTATGTCATCAAATTGTCAAAGTTGAATGAACAACAATCTATGAAAATGAGTTCAAGTGAAGACAATCTCCCTTCGGATATTGAAAATGCAGCTACCACTGTTATTTTAAATCTTGTGCCAGAGAAATCACGATAAAAATACCAGCTGGCTTATGATCATTACAAGAAATGGTGTCAAGAAAAGAAGGTCGGAAACATGATTCTTATTATCGCACTAGTGCGGTAATATACGTAGTAATGACACTGAAAATAGTGTCAAATCGTACCCGTTACATGACAGTAGTAGATAAAATTTTTTATGCTATTACACTTTTTCCATCATTTCATCTAAAAGTCTTTTGACTTGTCATGCGTTAATTTACTATATATTTGCATTCGAAAAAAATGAGGTTATGTAATGTGCTTTGGTTATTTTTAATCTGTCATAAATTATTTTAAGCCGCGTTCATTCCCAATTTCCAACGCCAGCCAACGACACATGTGAGATATCAGAAGGCTTAGGTTTTGGTGTCAAGGGTGACCGGCAAATCGGCAGATATACCATAACCTTAAATTATCAATTTTCAGGATTGATCTACCACTTTGGGTTTGAATTCAGTATAATATTGGTATATGTTATTACATAATCATAATATATGATCAATAGTACTTATTTATATGTAATAATTATATCTGAAAAGTAGGGTTCATGTAAATATCCGAAAATATTTCAGTCTACAATGAACGAGTAAATTTTTTTCCGACAATCACTGGTAGTACATAAATATAAGTTATCACTGGAAAAATTTGATATTGAAATAAAATGTACTTACATTCTCTGGTCTTGAAACTACTCACTTCGGCTTAACTACCAGGAGGGCGAGTTTCTCATGCAGAAATTGAATTAGGTACTGTCTTTCCGGTTAAAGAATAACACTAAAATAATTGATATCAAAATAAAATATACCTAGTTTATGTTGCAAAAATATAATGTCTTTATTATTTGATTACACTCATCACCTCACTTTTAATATGCTACCGAATACTTAAAATCCGGTTTTCACTTTTTTCATTGTTTTTTCAACCGTTTTAATTTTTTATGTCACCAGTCTAATCATAAACTCCATATATGACAATTGCGCACTTGCAATAAAACATCGAATGTGATTTCACTACTATAAAAATAGAGGTGGGTCTTCATTTTAAGAAGTTACTAAATCGCGGAATGAGAAACGTAATAAACGAACTAACGTATTATTTGGTAATAAATTGTAACAACCTGTTAACATTAAAGATAAATATGGATATATAGATTAGGATAGGTTTTTCTTTTTTTTTCATTTTTTAATATACCAACGGCTAATTTGCCCTGTAGGAGCTCTATACCTTGTTTAAAAACCAGGAGGAGTAGTTTGAATTTAAATTGGCAATTCTGTAGATCTCCTATTGGTCAGATTGCACCCGATTTCAAACAGCAATCACATTTAAATTATTTAAGAGTTCTGACATATATAATATCATTAATTTTAATCAACGTTCTATTGTTATTTCACCATTTTTACTCAGTTTTCCACTCTATTTTGTTATAGCAGTCCTTTTCAAACTTCAGTAAGCAACATCTCAAGAATAATTTTCAGTATGTGTATAAAGGTTATCTACGACTGGCTGGTTTCCGCCAAAAATTTTGGGTTGGCAGTTTGGGCTGAAATCCCCGTTGTAAAATAACATTCAAGGTTGATGACAATATACAATATAGTAGTAAAATATAGGGTGTTCCATTTATAACGAACCTTAAAACTCGATTTTTACCCACTTTAAATTCTCAGATTAATTCAAAATTTTGCACACTCGTCAACGACTTTACAATATAGTAGTAAAATATAGGATGTTGCATTTAAAAAAACCATAACTTTGATCTGGCTGAAAAAACACCTTATAGTAAATCCAACTAGAAAGTAAAAAATAAATTATTATTTAAAAAAACTGAAAAACACGCTTTATAGGCAATCGAACTAAAAAGTAAAAAATAATTCTTAATAAAATAATTAAGGAGAAAATTAAAGACATTATGGTAATATAATTTCTTACTAGTTCTATTCCGAAATGTAAAGTTAGAGAGTATAAACGTGGTACAAAGTACCCCTTGCTATTACCACAATAACTTTAGTTTCCTCGTTAATCATTTTATTCTTAAGTTAAGAATTATTTTTCACTTTTTAGTTCGATTACCTGTCAACGCATGTTTTTTATTATTTTTTTTATTTAAAAGAAACTCATGGGTTTCAGCTCGTAGTCGATGGATCAAAACAACTTGATTGGGTACCGGAAAACCAAAAAGCTAAATCGGAAGCGGAAAAGATTTACGCTACCCTTCGAGAATGTCGAGATCAAGCTGGTTTGAAAAAAATGAGAGGGATCAAACATCAAGGATACTTACACAGAAAATCAGACAAGGCTACTAAAAAATGGAAACTTTTGTATTTTGTACTTTTAGTAGATGGGACAGATACTCATTTATATTTATATGATAATCCGAAAAGGACGAAACCCAAAGGACTCATAGATCTCTCATGTGCTTATTTATACCAGGTAAGATATTTAAACATCCGTACCTTTAACAACTGATGAATGTAGCCGCTGTCCATTAGGCACTAGGAGGGCGTGACCCTTTCCTACGTTTGACAAGCTCTATTATTGATTGATTGATTTTGAATATATACCTTAACTTGCCTCCACTCACAATACGTTTTATAAACGCCTGTGTATTAATTTTAGGTTCACGACAGTCTCTGGGAACGCTCCCACTGTCTTCAATTGGTGGAAAGGGCACTTCCTTGTTTGGCAACTGTCACTCATCTCGCCGCACGTTCTATAGAAGACTGTCAAGATTGGGTGAACGCACTGAAACCTCTTTGCATACCCCAATTAAGTAAAGCTACATCTAAAGTGCCAAGATTAAGAGAATTACGATGTTTGACGTTACATATAATAGACGCACATCGGTTACCATATAAGTTAGTGCCACAACCTTATGTTACCATACAGTTAAACAATCAAGTTAGAGTTGCCAGAACTAGAAGTAAATCGGGACCTGATCCCGTATGGGACGAGGAGTTCGCCTTCGAGTAAGCTATATTTAATGTCTTATTCTGTCAAAGTATTCTAATGAAAATTTTGGTTTTAGTGATGTGCCATGTGATATTGTAGCATTCACCCTAACTGTACACAATAAAGGAAAAAGAGGAAAAGAACAAGAAGTAGCAGAACTAAATGTAGAATTATCAACACTTGGTAATGGAGAGGAACGAGAAGAATGGTATACGCTTTCTGGACTAACGCCCATGGGCGAATGGGGCTCCTTAAGACTTAAAACTAGGTATTTGCATGATTTGGTCATGCCAGCCGAAGAATATAGTCCGCTTCAACAATTACTGTTAGAACCCGGTTTGACGTCTGTTAAAACTCTAGCGGAGATATGTCATTCTGATAGAGCTCCCTTGGCGACTGCTCTTTTGAGAGTTTTTAGAGCAGAAGGGAGAGAGACTGAATTACTAAAAGAATTAAATACGGCAGAGGTAAGTGTCAATTAGAGAAGTATAATATAAAATTACTTGACAAGAATGACCTAAATAATGTCATATTTTATTAAATTGTAGATATTAAGAGAAACAGAAACGTCCACTTTATTCAGGGCAGCTTCATTGGCAACAACATTGATGGACTTATACATGAAGGCAGAATGTGGCGGATTCTTACAAGCTGCTGTATTAGAAACCGTATTAAGATTATTAGAAAGTAAGCAAAGTGCAGAATTAAATCCAGCTAAAATGGACTCTTTAGATGACGCTTGCAATAACGCTGAATTCTTATTACAAATTTTAGACCAGGTATAATTTCTTTCACCGAACTAAACTTAATAGTTAATTCGATCATTTTTAATTACTTTCAGGTAACGCTTAGTATATTCATGTCTCCGGACGCTTGTCCACGATCGGTACGGTATATTTGTGGATGTTTGCAAAAAGCTGTCGTCGCAAAATGGCAGGATGAACGGTTAGTACGCACGCGCGTAGTTTCCGGCTTTATATTTCTACGACTTTTATGCCCCGCTTTACTAAATCCGAGACAATTCGGATTGGTCAGCGAACAACCATCTCCGTCAGCCACCAGGAGTTTAGTAATGGTCGCCAAATGTTTACAGAATTTGGCCAATTTAGTGGAATTCGGAGGAAAGGTGAGTAGGGAATACAAATTTGAACGTTATACGCATTTTTCTTTTAAAGTTCACTGATGCAATCTTCAATATAATGGGGCCATTTAGGTCAATTAAATTTTTACATTATTGGTTAAGATTCTAATAAATCCGCTAGATTTATAGTTACCCTGAAAAAATTAGAATGTAAAGTTAGCTCCGCCCCTTGAACAAAAGGCGCCAACGTGACGTCACATCAGCCGTGGAGCTCGGCAGTATCCAGTTTCCAGGCGTAGAGACTAGTGTAATAATTAATTTGTAGAACGACTTTGTACGCAAATCTAATCATCCAAAAAGGTTTTTTTAAAAGGTGATTCTGGCAATTTGCCGATGGTAAGTGTAATAATGGTTATGCAGTATTTTAACCGAAATAAGGACTATACCTATCAGTGCAGAATTAAAAGGTGTGAAAATGGAAAAGTACCTAAGTGTTCGCAATCGTATTCGTTATCGTAAACGTAAATAGGTACAATTTATTAGCAAGCGAATAAAATTAAAAAATAAATACGTGAGGTCGTATACAGGGTATGGTGGTGATAAAATTGGAATATAAAGAATATCTGTGGAGATGGAATAACCTAAATAGCTCTCGCTCGCTTGAGTTTGCAAATTTATTTCTGATATTTTAATCTAATCCTAGAACATATTCTAACATACAAATTAGTTACAGTTTTCATTTGGTTGTCCATATCACTGCTTTTTTGGCGTAAACTCAGGGTTTTTCTAAGAATAAACAAACGTAAAAATCAGTCTTATTAATTCATGTTATGCGATGTTTTTATGTAGTTGGATATAAGCTCAATTTCATTTCAGATCTGCAAGAACGACTTACGGTGATAACGCCATTGGTTATGTTCAGGTGAAACAAGACCAATCTTATTGTTTTGTTAAAGCAAAGATCACTCCAGAACATAAAATAAAATCTAAAAATTATAATGTTTCGTGTAAAATTCATACGATTAAAAATTGTATGGAAGAAGTTTTATGCCACGATTGTCCTGCGTCTGAGGGGGGCTGCAAGCATGCTGTGGCATTCTTAATGTGGCTACACCGAAGAACAGAGGATTCTTCTCCTAAGGAAAAAGCTTGCTACTGGAAAAAGTCTAACTTGGCTGCAGCATCAACAACGAGAAAATTCTTCACAACAATACTTTGATCCCTTATTAGAAACAAATGTAGCTTTCTGCCTAAGTTTTCTATCCTTCAAATCGTTAGGTAACGAAATAAAAAGTTTTTCAGGAGTTTTTACCGTTGTACTTTGACAATCTGGTACTTTGCAATACTTGTATTTGCACATTTTATAATTATTATTGATTTAAAACAAAGATAAACGTCAACTAACATGCAAAATTCGCCGAAAATACCGAATTAAACCAACATTCACACGTTAAGTGTACTCAGCTATATGAAGCCGCAAGCCGCCGGGCTCGTCGCCAGTAGGCTGATTTGACGTCACAGCTTGGACACGCGCCGTTTTAAAGCTGGCCATATTTTGACACTGAATTTGAGGGTGAAATCGGTTGGATAAAATTGTGATTTTTTGGCAATTGTGTTTTCGAGTAGAAAACTTTTTAAAACTAAAATAAAAAATTATCGAAAATGGCCCCATTGCTTGTAGTACTTTAAACTATTAATTCAATAAAAATTGAAAGATTTTATAGGAAATTTCTCTTACAGGAACCTTATATGGAAGTGGTAAACCCTTTCATTCTCAAAAACAAAGAACGTATGGTCGTCTTCCTTGATCAACTCTCCATGGTAGGAGATCCAGGTGAACCGCGTATCACCACAGTACCAGATACTGCCAAAGAACTTGCAACTCTACATCACATATGTGTAGCTCATATTACCGAATTACAAGCTGTTGCAAAATTAAATTCGAATATTAAAACTTTGGTGACTGTGACAGAAATGTTGGCCAAACATAAGCAGAAATATTTGGAAATTATTAGATAGTAGAGTTAATAAATAAGTTACGCTACTGATTTTAGTTGAAGAACTGGCAATGATGTAGTTTAAAATACGAATTTATTCGAAGTACCAAGAAAGGATAGTTTTGTTGATTTTTTTTTCGGGCCTGGTACGTTTTTGATAGATTTTTTCATTGTTTTTTCAATTTGAGGCAATCCCAGAAATGATAATACTTTTTCACTATTTTGTTCCAATTTTTTATATAAAACACTTCTTAATAAATAAATGGCATACAAAATATTTGTCTATCAAATGTCAGACACATTAGGCGTTATAGGAAGAGGAATAATAATGTCTTATTCATTCTTTGGGGGCGTCCATTAATTACGTGAGGCATTTTTGAGGATTTTTTGACCCCCCCCCCTAATCCTACGTGAGATTTTTCAATTTTTGGGTGTAAATGCCTTGGATTTATTTAAAAAAAAAACAATTTACTCAATTACTTTTTTAAAGACTAGCAAATACTGGTATTAGGAAATGTTACCGTAATTTTGTGTCAGATTTAATTCAACACACGTTTTTTATCTCAATTTAACTGAAATTTTACGCAATTTTACATCGTTTTCTTATAGAAAAAATTACGTGATATTTGCCAAGACCCCCCCTCACCCCCCAAGTGAGTTTCAGTTGATCCCCTCCCCCCCTAAACACCTTACGTAATCAATGAACGCCCCCTTCCCTTTCTTGAAAAATATCCAATACCAATTCTAAATTTTTTTGTAGCCCTTAGCATCATCAACAAATGATGTATGTATGTATTTTGGGGCGACATTCACTGAGACCTAAAAGATCTATTGTGCCCCCTTACTTCTACTTAGTTTCTGAGGAGAGTCTCAGAGACTAGTAGCTCCTTTAGTCCTATTTCCCGGAGGAATTTTAGGATATCTGCAGGCCTCAACTTAAGTAACTGCCCCTCTTCTATCCAGTAATCTCCCAGGTACTGTGCCCTAGGATTCTGAATTGCTGTGCAGTTCGCAAGTATGTGGATGGAGGTTTCTTCTTCCATTCCACAAAATCTACAATCTTCTTCCTCCACTATTTTGAGCTCTTTAAGGTGCCCATTCAGGCGACAATGTCCCGTCAGGAATCCTGTTAAAACTCTTAGTGCAGTTTTGCTTTGACTTATGCATTCATTTGATCTCAACAGGTTGTAGTCACCCTGAAGAATCTTAGATTGCATAAGCCCTACTAGATCTTTCCAATTGTCAGATCTTCCCTTTTCTTCGGCTTTACCTATTTCTTCCAATATTACATTGGAGCTGATTCCGCAAAAGGGTTCCGGCCCCCAAAATGGTATTTCAGTCCCCCTCTTCGCTAGTTCATCTGCTATTTCGTTTCCATCTATTCCAGTGTGTCCTGAAATCCACAGTAAGGTTACTATATAGTTCATTGAGTATGCGTAGGCATTCCCACACCATTTGGAACTGACTACACAAGAGCTCAGTGCTTTAATGGCAGCTTGACTATCAGACACTATCCTTTGCCTTCTATGTCCTTTGTCAATATTGAACTGGGCACACTTTCTTATTGCTTGAACGATACTTGGGGTTTTTCCCAAGCTTTCAGAGTGTTTGATTCCTGGCCCGTACACTCCTATCCCAGTTCCTTCTATTGCTTTTGAGCCGTCTGTGTACCATTGAATGGCATTCTTTCCAAGTTTGGTAATGGTATTTGGATCCCATTCCTTCTTGTTGCTTAATTCCGTAACGAATTTCTTTGAAAAGTTATACTTTTTCATCATACCATCTTGTGGCATGTCCCAGGTTGTCTGATTTCTAAGAAGTGAAGAGGTGGTTATCAAAAAATGATATCCCAAGTAGGATTATGGTGGAGGACGTCATAAACTGATGAGTACAATAGATTTTTCACAAAATTTACCAAAAAGCTTTGACCTATTTTAGCCCGAATCTATACCTACAAAAAAAGGTGACCTTTAACATAAATTTTTCTCATGACGTTTGTAGACAGTTTCACAAAATATATTTCAAGATCTTGTAACAAATGATGAATAATTGATGGATTTACATATCTCCTTATTGGGGTGGATCCAATTGTAGTACGATCTAGTTGAACTTGTCGAGGTAAAAAAAATAGGTAACCAGTTGATGTGGCTCTATATTTTTCTTTCTTAATAATCTCAATGCTGTCATGTTTCAATTATAAAATAGATGAAAATGAAAAAATGGTGTATCAAGGTATGTCTGACTTACCATGAAATATATGGTTTATAATTGAAACATGGCAACATTGACATTATTAAGTGAGTTAAATGGCGCCACATTAAGATTACCCTTACCAGTTGTCTATTTTTCTACCTGAGACAAGTGCCGGTAGATCTAGATTACGGCACAATAAGATCCACGGCAATATGGAGGTGTATCAAAAACATATAACCTAAAAATTGTTGTTCATGTTATGATATTTAAATCATGTTTACAAACTGTTTTTATTAATATATTTAGTAAAGTTTATTTCACGAATTTACGCCTGTTTCGGGTTAGTCATAAAAGCATCGAATGAAATGGTAAACTGTACTGAAAGGTTCGATAGTAAATTCTCCCAATATTTGATGCGTTAGAAACCCGAAATTTTATTCTTTTTAATCATGTTTTTCCCTTTTTTTATTAATTTTTGGTAATTAGATCTCTTATTTATAAGAATACAATAATGGGAAATATAAAATTCTTTTACATTTTTGTCTAGAAGTGGTACTAGGGCAATTTACTTTCGTCCTTCTTACTGATTTGAACAACCTAAACACTGCTCGTCGAGTTTTTGCCGATAATCCGAAACAGGTGTAAATTCGTGAAATAAACTTTAGTCATTTATTGGTGCTGTACTGTGAAAACTTGAATAAATCTGTCAAATGATGCTCACCATTTCATAGGTCAGAAAATGGAGGTAAATTTATAAAAAAATTGATGTTAACCATCGGTTTTCCCTTGTTTACATGTTGTTTATTTTAAGGGAACTTTTATTAAACGTTAAATAACATATACCGGGTAGTTTAAAAGTGTGTGAATCAAAAATTTCTATCATTGTCATTTTGTTGTGGAAAAAAACGTTACTTATTCATTATTACCTTATCAATTAATTGTTTTTAACAGTTAAGGTGATCCAAAAATGCATACAAACGGTGTAACTAAACTAAAACTGGGCGATATAATCGTATTTTAGCATTAAAAATGACTATTAAGGCATGTGTATATGGGTGCCAGCACATGAGGGGATTGCAGTTAATGAAATGGCTGACCAGTTAGCTAAAGAAGGCTCTAAAGGAGACTTCATAGGTCCGGAACCGTTTTGTGGAATCACAAAACATTGCATACGAGGGGAAATCGGGAACTAGCTAGATAGGGAACACCAACTAAAATGAAGGCACTGACACAGAGTTTACTGAACAAGGTATACCAGGCTATTGAAACTGAGTAAGAGACATTTGAAGACAGTTACCGACCTGGAGACTACAACACCTACTCACATACTCTGCTTCTGCGAGAACTTACATGGACTCAGACGGAAGCACTTTGGCATAATACAACCATTACAACTACTGAAAATCCCTTTAGTCAAACTAGTGGCCTACATAGAAGACACAAAGATTCTGGAATGGAAGTAGATAACATGGGAAATGGTAAAAAGATTCAGTTCAAGTGCCTGGGCTGCTGAGCACAACCAAATAAAATGAATGAATGAAGGCAAGAGTATGAAAATTACAACTTGATCCGCTGGCGTGTGTCTTAAATGGATAATAGTGTCGTTATAGCCATTAACTACTAGTTGCATATACTATTTTTTCCAAGTCCCATATTTTAATTTTATCATTAGGGAGTACAAACAAAAATTCTATTCTATCAAAATGGTGTCTTTATTTTTAACTTTTTGAATGCATCATTGCCAATTCAACAACATATTTCTAGTTTTTTTAAGCTTATATATTTTATGTACAGGGTTTTTTTTTTCGTCGAGTGTTACTACTAGAGTGAGAACGTGACAGTTTAGTACCTAATAATTTCATTTTTTTCTGATCTCTTCAGTTTATTAGCGAGGGCAGTCGACTTGTATGTGAAAAGACAATCAAATTTCAAAACGTATTTTGATATTTGACCATTTAGTATTGTTTTATATATAAAAAACTTTGAATAATTATATCAATACCAAAAATAGAGCGGAAAGTATTGTTTAGCAGCCCGGCAGACAATTCATTACGCCACGATTTTTAAAGTTTTTCACCATCTGTCACTTGTAATTTTGACGTTTCACTTGAACTTTTCAATTAAACGTCAGTGAATGTCAGGTTTTTTGTTTTATTCGGTAGGCGAAAAACTGTTGTGTGTCAAACATGCAGTAAACGCTTTAGCAGCTGCTTTTCTGCCCTAATGATACAATATACATTTCAAAACAGTTGAACATTTTTCTGCCCCTTCACTTTTAAATTACTTTATTTTTTTGTTAAAAAACTAGTCATACAAAGTGATCCATATTACAAATTATTCATCTTCTATTTTATGCATAATAATAATGACGAAAAAAGATGTATAATTTATAATTATTTATAAATCAATACATCACTCCATTATTTAAATCTCAACAGATTCAATAGAGCGAAAAAAATGATTATGCTTATTATTGCAATAGTTCGTATGAGTAAAATCGGTAAGTTTATGTGAAAGAATTGTAAATAAAGAGGAATAAGACCCCTTCCAGACATAGAATTCTTATCCAGGAACTGCACACGGGTTAATTTTACATTATTGTGACCTCCTAAACTGGAAAACTTTTGCAAGTCAAATCATAGGCGGGACGCGGAATTCCGATGCAGAAGCTGGCAAGAATTTTCATGCGATTCTTACTTTTGCATACTTAATCTGGGATGCAGAATCAACTTCTGAAAGGGGTCTAGGAGTCCTATTCAATAAATTTACGATTCGATTGATAAATACCGGGTGTCCCAGAAGTTTCTGACCCATTTTAACTGTAAAAATCTCGGTACTCAGAAACGATATTGAGGTGCGGTTTTTGAGGAACAATTTCTTTTTATATAAAGTTTTTTCAGTATAAATGTTTAATTAGTGAAATTTTGTATAAGGTGTTTTTAAAAAAATGGTATTTCTAAATCCAAATCAAAAAGATGCAAAATGATAAGTTATTTGGTTTTTAATGATGTTTGTTTGTTAGATAAAGATATGTCTGACTCATACGTTTTAAATAAAAAACGATTACAAAATTTGCCCGCTACTACGATTAAAAAAAAATTATACCGAATGTTTTTGAAACAAGCACGACTTATTAGAAATAAAACAAACTTGAAAGGTGTATCAAATTTTAATAAAAATTAACATTATAAATTATCTAAATTAATAAAAATCTTTAAGATGTTGCAACTGTTGTCCATTCTGATCTATATATTTTTGCAACCTGAACAAAAAGTGATCAAAAGAGTTGCGTAACATTTCCGGGATAATTTCTTGAAATGTTCGGACAATATGTTGCCTCGCAGTTGTTCCAGAGTCTCCGGAATAGGATTATACCATCTATCTTTGATAAAAGACCATATAAAAAAGTCTGGAATCGTCAAATCTGGTGAGTGGGCAGGCCACTCAATTGCATCCAATCTCTTGCATACATTTTTTGGTGTATCTGAATTTTATAAGGAGTTAACTAAAATATCTTCATACATCTCTGAACTTCGGATTTTGAAATTGCTGTTGTTCTTGATATTTTGCGGAGCGATATTCGATTATCATGTTCTTCTAATGTTTCCTGAATACATAGGAGTCTATTCAAAAAATTATCAGCATCACGTGTTTGATATTTCTTCCTTTCCAATAATCTACTTTGCAGAAATGCAACGTACCACTTTTTTATACTGTTTTTTGAAGGTGGATTTTTCCTAAATATCCCACGAAATGTTCTTTGGGTATTAACAATCGATTCATACTTACCATACAATAACACAGTTTTTAATTTTTCAGGTAAACTATAAATCGGACCATTATTGTGATTGTAAAAATTCCAAATCATACTTAAAAATTGACGCCTCTTTCTAGCTACATAACACACATACAACACCCTATCATTAAAAATCAAATAACTTGCCCATTTTTCATCTAAACTTCAACAAATTATACATTTTCAGAACGGGGAAGACTTCAGCTTTCAGATAGAATAAAAATATATACGGTGTTTCATTAAAAAAATAGACGATATTTGCATTTAAGGATACCATTTTTTTGAAAATACCCTATATACTATTTCACTAATTAAACATTTATACTGAAATAGTTATATTGTTCCTCGAAAACCGCACCTCCCTATCGTTTCTGAATTCCGAGATTTTTACAGTTAAAATGGGTCAGAAACTTCTGGGACACCCGGTATAATAATTTTTGATGATTTAAAAAAAAATACACTCATTTTTATAAAAAGTAATCTACTTATTGCTCGATTTATTTGTTGTCTATTTGTATTTATAAGAAATTTCGACTGCATTTTTTTATTGTTTAGTTTATTTTGATAAGACTGCCAAAACTAAATGTAAATCTAAGTCAGTAGATAGCCTAACACGATTAGTTGATGTTATAGAAGCGAAACATAGAAATAACTTTTTTTAAATAATATTATACTTATGTCACTTTTTAGCTATATAATTCTTAAGAAGTCTTATGGACGGATTTGATACTTTTTAATTTCACTATTTGATAACCTCATCGTTCGTGCCAAATTCTTTATCCAAGCTGTTCTTTCGAGACTTGTAAACAGGTAATAATAAATCTGGAGAATACGCTGGATGAGAAAGCAACTTAAAGCTCAAATTTATAACCAAACACTTGTGATATTGTTTAGTCAAAAAACATTAACTCCAGCATTAAATGGAGCAGTTTCTTCCTAACCTAAAAAACACTTACCAAAATCTTTACGATCGGACTGCCGTTACCAGCTCTTTTTTCCCTCAGTATAGATTAATGTTTTATCATTCCTCATCATGGTGTGGGGCTGTGCAAAACCTACCAGAATAAAAACAATCCAAAGATTCCTGTCGAAAATGCTCCCTGGTACATTAGCAATCAAACTCTCCCGTATGTCACAGAAGTAATTAGAACAGTTTCCACCAATTACCAAATGAGACTGACTGCCCACCCAAACGACCGAATAGAAAACTTGTACAACGATGGACCAACTAACCCAAGATTAAATAAAAACTGGCCCGAAGATCTTCTCCAGCAACACTAATAGTGATTAGTGCTGTATAAGTGAAAATGCCAATGGGCATTTCACTTCCAAGCTCGACAACATACAACCCTACATACTCTTGTGATGAAGTAGATTGTAAAATGACAGTAAATGTTAAAAAAAATCATTCCATATATTAAGCTCACAAAGATAATGACCAAATGAGTACATTTTTCGCTTGGTGTTTACAATACCAATTTTTATTATAATTTTGTTTCTAATTTACATAGGTAAGACAAAAATAAATTAAGAATTAAAAAGTATCAAATCTCTCGACTTCTTAAATCGGTGTTTTTTACCCCTACATCACAAAAAAATTAAAATGATTGTAATGAGATCAAGTATATATGTTGCATTATGTAAGTAAGTCTATGGATTGTTCAAACTGACTTCGTACAAACTATACTGGTTTATACTTCAAAAATTTCGTTATTTTATACATAATAAGAGATTTTTCAGTTGTGAAGCTATATTTGCCTATCTTTTACAGAGTACATGTACAATAAATTATTGTATTATTTTAAAACATTTTTCAATTATTGCCATCTTGTTTGTTTATCATATAGTTTGAGATGGTCATTTTTACAATCACATAATATGCAAGTCTATAAAAAATGAGAAAATTTTTATATTATACACAAAAAATAAGGAAGAAGTTTAAAAAAATTAATTACATACATATTTAACAAAATGCAACATAAATATTTAAAAACTTGTAAAGTTGGATAAAAAAACACCTGATGCAAATGCAATTCTCCTGTTCAACTTTACGATGATCAATCGTTTTTGCACTTTTGTACTTGTTGCTTAAAAATTGGAACAAATGACGAGTATCAAAAGAAGGTTAGATTTAAAGTTAAGTTGAAACTTAGATACAATTTCAAACATCAAAAGTATGGAGGGTAGAAGTAAGGAAGATCATCTAAGTGTATTAAAAAGTGTTCGTTGAAAGGGAGCCAATTAAGGTGGCGCTATCGTAGCAAGTGGAAGAGTTCTAAAAGGAACGCCACAAATTATTTGAGAATTTTTTGACAGTTATTATAAAAAATACATCTTTAAATAGTTAATTAAAATTGATTATGCACACTGTTGGTATGGGTAACCAGCGTTCGGCAGTAAATAACAGTTCAAAATCCCACCAGAATCGCGCTAACTTTGAAGATAATAGTGAAATAAATTTGTGTTTTGTTTTTAAATTAATTGATTGATGATGGGAAAAATTTATGTTATATTTTTTTTCTTGTTATCTAAATTTTTGAATATTAACACTCCAGGTACAATTTGATTTAGTTTGAAATTGTATCTAATTCATTTACATTTTCTAACTTTTGATATGTTTTATTCTGATATGTGATAAATTAAAAATCCTTATTATTGTTATTAACTAAAAAAAAAATATTTTAAACTTCTCAATTTCTATCTTCTGTATTTTCCTTGTGGTATATTCAGTGTATTATTTTTTGTTAATTTCCCAACAAAATTAACAAAAATAATTCCAATTTCTGTCAAAAAACATTTTTTTAATAAGAAATAAATTGATGAAAATTATAATAAAGTAAGATTTACTTAAAAATTCGTTGTATAGGTACACACAGTATGAAAACTTAAATCATTGATCTTTATTTTTCCATATTAACGCTGTATACATTTTATTTCCTTGAGTTTCTAGTCGGCATATAAACTGTAAGTAATATTTGAGTGGAAGCTATTTCCACATTAAAGACACCTAAGAAACTAAACTATGTTGATTTTAAATACAAGTAAATAAAGTTTTAGCGATCTTTTTTGATTACTTGTATTAATAAACAAGGTGTCCTCTTTAGATATGAAATAAATAATTTATTTATAATTTGGAACGAAGACATGTTCAAACCAAAAGTGACATATTCCAATACTTTTATAACATTCTGCCAACTGATGAGCTCAAATTTGAAGTATTTTGCATTGTATATCATTTATATATTTATTATTACATAAAATATGTCACGTTGGGTTAGGACTCGCCTTAATAAAATGCAAAATGTAATTTAAAATGTGGAAATGTGTACTAACATTTTGATTATATCCCGCATAGTTATGTGTTTAAATGATAATCTATATAAATCATGTATTATCCATTTTTTATATTTAAATTGAAATGGGACAAGGGGGATTTGAAACTGAGTAGATAGATAACACAATTCTGGTTATTATTTTGTGTGAAAACGACATTTGAATCGATTATTTCATTCGAAAACTGTAGCAGATACCACCAACTTCAGTTTGCTATTAATTCAGCATCTTCGTTGGAACAAAAGCTTGTTTCCTGTTACAGAAAACATATAGGGCTATTATTCTGGTGGGATTATTGTTCAGATATACTATAAATATAGTTTACATAAGTTTTTTTTATCTCAATATCTGATGTGCCATTATTAGCTTGATTTCTTATCAATAGATGATGCAACTCAATTGGTCAGTTCCCAACAGGTGCGGAAGTGAATAAAAACGCAAAGAAAATTTGTGTTAATACATTTTGAATACCTATAGAATTTAAACAAAATGTGTATTTCAAATCCCCAATAATTTACTCCATAAATATCAACAATTCGTTAGTTTATTTTAAAATTTATATTTTAATTATGTTATAAATATGAATAGATCTGTTTGAATACCATATTATAAAATTTTGGATATTATATCTCTTTTGTAGATCACTGTATACTATCCCTTGATTGTACTTTTGTATTAAAAATATTCATAGATACTATTTTTAATATATTCCTTCCATCCCTATATTCTACATTGTAGGTGTATTCTCTGAACACACTGAAATTTAAAGTTTAGAAATTCTCACTAAGATCTATTATATTTAGACTACTTGTGTAGTGATTGCCCTGCCAAGGAATGACACGAATAAAGTTTTTCTTATCCTATATAATATAGCTTTCAAAAAGGATATAGGAAGTGAGGAACTGAAACAAATAAAGAATAACAAAGATGAGGTGCAGACTTACTTTCAACACTTATTTCTTGGTAATATATAATTGTATAAATGCTAAATCAATTTTATTCACTATTTCAATTAAAAAATAGTATGGAAATTGCCATTGATATACATAACCCCGATATCCAGGGAGATTTTCTTTCACCTATTCGTGCACATTTCCAAAATGTCTTCATAATCCTAAAAAAATGATGTAACTTATAGTAATTTCTAGTGTGTTACAATAAGAAAATAAACTCCACATAATTAGTTATTAGTGGATACTTATATCTGGCAAATCACAACAAAATGTATAAGTACAAACCAAAAATATCATCCGCCTCCTTACTCGAATTATAATCTGAATTGCATTAAATAAATTTGCATCTACTTACCCAGTCCTGTTTTTATCCAAAATACTTGGAAATATACCTCTTAAATAGGTACACGTACATAATATTAAGAGTGCTACTGTTAATAAACTCTGGAAACTGAATATGGCAGACTGAAATTAAAAATGCTTAAGAGTTGATATAATATTATATTTCACTTTCTTACCATTTTTTAAACTAAATAAAAACAATTAAAAATCATCGAGTGTTAACCTTACATTAGTAGTTTTTTCTTTTTGTTTTCAACTTGTCATATGTAATCTAACCCATAGTACTCTATGATCTAACCAGTAATTGCTCTATGCATCTAACTGACTCATACATACATATTATCTCTATGGTCGTGCCACAGAAATAAAGTATAATGTGTCTGATAATGTCAAAGATTATATACACAGGATAATGTATATTTAAAACTAGAACAAATTACATCTGTATAACAAAATGAGACACAACAAAGTCCCATAAATAAAATCTATACATTACTCACGTCTAGAGCCTGTTCTAAAACTATGCCTTTGAAATTTTAAGTATGTGCCAAGGTCTGGGAATTGAGTAGTTTGGAAAATAACCATTTAACCAATGAAAATCAAAGACTTTGAATGCTCAATATACTAACATAGACGGAGACGGCTGTGAACTTTTATATTATTTCACCTAAAGTCATTATAATTCTAACATAATTTTAAAAAATGGCAGAAGGACACGATCCTTATGATGATCCAAACTTAAAAGGGATGACAAGATATTTTAATAACAAAACTATCAGAGGACGTGCAAATGTATGTAAGTTTCATAAATAGGTATATTTGTAAATGAACTAAAAATATTTTAGGTGTCTATGGCGACTCTTACATTAATGTTTTGTGGATATATTTACATGAAACTCGGTAAAAAAGAGAAAGAAAAATAGTAGAAACTAACATGTATTAGTATATTTATGAATTTATGTAACTATATTCTCAAATATATCAAGATTTATGTTTGATGTTATCTAATCTTTATGTGTGAGGTATTAAAAACTGAAACTTTCTTACTCCGATTGTTTGTGGTCTTGTGTCAAGTCTCCATGATTTTTAGCATAGGTTCCGTTTTTAAATTTGTCAGTTTTTTTGGGATCTAATTTAATCAAATTAGCATGTATACATTCCATATATTTGAAGTATGAATGAAGGGAAAAATAAAATTTGTCAATGCTACAAGGGCATACAAAAATTTTTCAATAATCAAACCATTCAAGGACGAGCAAATGTAAGTGTAGGTTTTTATTATCTTCAATAATTGTAGTATTATTTGATTTTTTTCTTATGCTAGGTTACAATAGTTACTATAATTGTCATTCTGGCCACATGTTTTGGACTTCGAAGTTCAAAGAAAAAGCAGGGGTCTACATAAAAGGATAAACTTGAATTTTAGTGTAATCTAAAATGACAGAACAGTATCAAAAATGTATTCTTCAATTTGTAAGTAAGCGCGATTATGTTCGTTGTTGTAGTTGACGTTTCCATATATTTGATATCAAAAGATCATTTCTTCGATATACGTGTATTCATCATAGAGATAATACTTTATTATCTCTATGGTACTCATAGATATAACATAATTGTCTATTCTCAAACAGTGACAGCGCATTCGGCATAAATAATAACTACATTTCAGGTCTTATGTGGAGCGGCTTTTGGTACTGTATTGGGTCATAGTTTTCAAAATTTTTTTAAAAAGATATTTTTTCGAATGTGAAGCTAGAAAAAAAATAAATCCTTTATTCCTTATGGTTTACTGTGAAAAGAACTTCTATATTTCAAATTGCATTATGTAGTTTAAATAATCATTTTATTCAACAATTTATCGCTTCATACAGAAACTCGTTTTCAAAACCTAAACAGCAGATATTTATTTTTTCGATCGACCACAGCTTCCGCAGTCTTCTGGTACGTTTAGATAACAATATAAAGCAAGTCCTCCCATTATTAAAGCTGCTGCTGCTAGAGTCTGGAAATTAGATAAACTTATTTATTTTATTAACATTACAAAACACTAAAATACGGATTTTTGCAAAATTGCAATAATGGGGACTGCCGTCTCCAATTTCATAAGAAACTATTTTAAGTTGCAGTTCTCCAGATTGGTTTTACATATATAATCAATAAAATTATCGAATTACCCATAACGGTACAACAAAAAAATGATAAACATGCTCGTTTCTTTATTATAGATAATTACCGAATAAACATTTTCTCATATATAGAGCCAATCTTTTGAAGCACTATATACCCTCAAGTAGGAAACAGTAGGCTTTCATATTATAATTATTGAACTTGATTAACTTTAACTAACCTTTTTCAAAACACCAAACGATGATTTCTTTTTACATGGATCACCCATACTCCCTGGAATTTTAACAGTAAAAAATACTACCGGTATGTCGAATAATCCCTAAATTTGACATGTTTCAAAACTTAATATTCGATCAGACAACGGTGGATGTCAATAAATGGTCTGAGACAAATGGTGCTCTTTTTTTGTTTTAATTCCCTATAGACCAGTCTATCAAAGGATAATCTTTCAACAGTTTCAACTACAGCCCACACAATTTCAAATCTGTTGAACTCAGAACCAAGTGTTTAGATCTGTGAATTAAACTGTGAAATTCTACTTCTAATCTGTCATCACATAATGGATTTGAGTATCACTTTCACTGATTTTACTGAAACCGATTACTTCGTAGTCGTCTGTGGTAGATTGATTTTGGTTTGGAATCAATAAAAATTAAAAAGGCAGAGTAAGTAGTTTTGTTCAAAAAGTTAATCGGATTTAACAACGATTATTAATTAATTACAGAAAATGGCTGGAGCCGACAGTGCTGATGCTGCGAAATTAACTGGTTTAAGCAAAATTTTCAATGGACAAACTATGAGAGGAAGAGCAAATGTAAGTAATGATTATGTAACTTGTAATGTTACGGTTCTACTACTATAAAATATTAGTAGTAAATGTATTGAGTTTATAATATAAAAAGTTACTGGAAATATTGCTATTGAGTTTTGCTTAAAATTATTTCCAACATTTCAAATAGGGTTAACCTATATTTATAGGTTAAAATAATTATGTACTCTTACCAAAAATTACATACAGATTTTCTTAGTCCAGAAAGTACTAACATTGTTGCTATAATACTCATTAATCTTTCTATCATATAATATAAATTTGTATCTAGATAATACTATTTTAAACCCTAGTTGGCTATGTCAGTCAGTCAACTGGGTTCCAGAAATGTATTCATATTTATATCATTTGTCGCTGCTTTCCAACAAGACTGTCAAAACAACATTTTTGAGTTGAAGGTTTTTTAATACAATATTTTAAAAATGACAATTTTTGAGCTGTTCCATTATTCTGGTTGGAAAGCAGTGATGTGTAACTAATTTATTTTATTTTTGTTGCAGGTGGCTTTAGCGACATATGCCGGTGTTGGCCTTATAATAGGCTACTTTACATTAAAACCATCAAAAAAGCCAAAACAACCACAAGCCTGATCAATCTTAGCATAAGTAGAATTTGTTTGTTATTTTTAAGTATCTACCTGTTCAATAAATTCTAAAATCATGTAATAGTACCTACATAATTTAAAATTGTTTTTACATTAATGAGGAACCTTTTAAAAAAATATATATTTGGTGCTACAGCTATTCAATTGCTTACAAATCTTGCTAGTTGACTATATATTTGCCTGATTGCATTTTAATAATAATTCACTGACATACTTGTTACTGTAATACCAAGTCATTCTGTATGGAAATCTAACCAAAATAATGATTTGATCTGATCGAAAGTATTGGACAGCATGGGACAGTCTTTCAAGCAAGAGTTTTGTCATTGTTCTGGGGGTTGGATGCATGCTACTCTCATTGTTCTGGGGGTTGGATGCATGCTACTCCAACAGATCAATAAAAATAAATGTAGAGTACTAGACTACACCTAAACCAGCAATCAATAAGGTTGTTCTGGTATAGGCTCCAGGCTTCGCCAGAATCCTGGGAAATTAAGTGGTATACTAGCTTGCAAGAAAAGGAGGTCAATTGTATTTTGTAGGACTGGAGGAATCCTTGTATAAAGAAAACTGTCAGATGAGATTGAATGCAAGCAGAAGCTGGATATAAACAGGAGGGAGATCAGTCCCATAACTGGAATCCTTACTGAATTCTGCAGACTAAACTTTAACCTGGGCAGTATAGGGTTAGTTGAGTGTTGATGAATTGGCACAAAACATTCTCTGCTACTGAACAATTAAGGCTTATCCCTTCACAGATTAGCAACTTTCTTGTTGAGATATTTAGTTTGAATCCACTGAGCTGCAAATGGTGATTCAGGATCAGTGAGTGCAGTTTCAGATGTTTGCTTTGCTAGGATATCTGCTGTTTCATTGCCTACAATACCTTGGTGCCCTGACACCCTATTGTGAATCGTAACTTGAATTAAGACACAATAGACAGTATTGTAGCAATGGATGGTTCTGAACCACCAACTAACAGAAACCAAACCCAAATGTAGTGGATGACAAAGATAATAATTAAATACTAAAACACCTTACAAAGTTTTTGAAAAATACTTTTCAAAGAGCAGTCCGTTCACTAATAAGCAACAACTACTTCTCTGGCATTGAATTACACTTCCAAGTAAAACAGGTTTGGGATATCTACACAATATAACCAACTATTCTGGTTTCTAATAATATTTTTGAACAACTTTGTAGGCGTTGTAATAGTATATAACTATTGTCTTCGATATCTATTGATAACACGCTTTACAGGAAACTGTAATTAAGTAAACAAATGTAGTGAATTCTATATAATTTTTATTCAATAACTGACTAGTACATTACATTCATAAAATAATACATTTAAGAAAAATGCACATAAATGTGAGTGTGTAGCGATCCAAACGTACAACTTCGAATCTGTAGCAAAATATACAATAGCTTCATAGACACAGTGAGTAAAAAACGTCAATTGACAGTTATTAAATTCGAGGAATGTCAACGTAACTTGCCGAAAGTCGATAAAAATGGAAAGTTATAATTTACTTATTTTAAACTAAAGCTTTAACTAATAAATAATATCTCGATATAGAAAATAATACTTCATTTTAAAACAAATAAAGCCAGCTTCACAAAAAAAACTTAGTTCATTGCTGCAATCTAGAATTAATGATTGGTGGGTTATATACTTTTAAACTAACAATATACTATTCCAAACATGATTGCTCATATTACGAGTTGAATTAAATAAACAGCATGTCGCTCGTTCAATTGCTTCATTGTCTCACAATCCTGTTCCGTGTAGTCTCCTTATCTTTCAACCACATACAGCTAAACTTCAAGTTTCCTTTTTGCAAAACACACATGCATCGGCTATATCGAATTTTTTAATAAATAGCCTGTTATCTCCTCATGCCAGGTCTTCTTCAAGCTGGGCTAGGCAATTTCGTCATCGATTAGTAGCCGTCGTTTATTGAATTAACAAAGACTTTCTAATTATACTAAAAACTGTTGCCAAGACACCAATTACCAAATACATTTTCTGATATTCTTCTTTCTCAACTAATAGTACAATTACAGATATTTTTCTTTCGATCCTTTTTGATGGGTGCCATATATCCATAATCTTCGTTTCAGTTCTGCTAAATTTAATGTTATGCCGGCAGCAAGGCCACCAGTCTAACCCAGTATAGTGAAGCTTCGCCTTTAGAAACACAGATTAATCTCGTTCCAGAATGGTCGGTAAATATTTGTCCAGAGAAAGAAAACAAAATAGTTTCTTTGTATTCTCAAGTGGATGGACAAAAATACCATACGTAGGTCCTGAATCTTTTCACGACAACTAAATTGCTAGTAAATATGTGTATTTTGATTATATTTTCTTGATTGGCAACAAAGATAACTCCAGAGCCAGTTGATTATAAGTCTAGCTGTATACAGCACAAGTATATACCAATTTCGTTGACATCTAACAAAAGCTGTTTTTAGTCATCGACCAAGTATTATAGTGCTTTTGCCAAAACTGATCATGTGAATAAATTGAATAACAATAAAATTTAGTTAAAACTTCCCTTAAATTTTACTGTTAAAAATGAATACATTCAATCCCGTTTAAAAGCGGATAATGATTAAAAGCAGCTGAAGTAAACTAAGTGACAATCGCATTTAGTGACGTAAACAACATCAGTAAAATCACAATTGTTTTTTTGCTGCTGTAAAAATAATAAAATTACCATTTTTATTGAAAATTAAAATAATAAGTTTGGACGGGATATTGACCTAATATTTCAGTGGCTGCTATCCATTTCTGGATCGCTTTCTGCGTCCGAGCTTGAACTGACAGCCAAATCACCTGTCATCGCCACTCGTGCGTATTCGTCCTTGTCAATGGATTTGCAAAAGTGAATAGCATACTTTAATTTTTGATGCAAAACATGCTGTAAGGAACATCAAAAAATTAATAATCTACAATTGATAACCTCGACATTAATCTATTTTAGGCAAATAACAATCAATTACCGGTAAATATCAAATGCATTTAGTCGATGTGGTTATTAATAGTTGTCATTACTGTCATCTTTGACATTTTTAATCGCGGAAATTACTCTGCTGTGTAAATACCATAAAGTAGGCATGCTCGTGTAAACGTATTCGTCCACCCATTAGAAAGAGATGGACAACCAGTTTGGTATTGCTTTCTCTTACTCTACATTATTAAAAGGTTAGTAGTGTTGAGAGAGACAGCATCACCAATTTCATTCCGTTCATTCGCCATCTCTTTCTATTGCGTGGAAGCTTCCGACTATAGGTTTATTATCTCTATGGTAAATACCGCGGTTTTAGTTGTCAATTGTCAATTCGTATTTGTAAATGTTGTATATCCTAGTTATCAACGGGTTATTCACCTAAAGGTTAGGTTGTTATTAGTTGCTGTTCAAAGTTATTTAGGCGGATTTTGTTGGTGACATTTCTTGGTTAAAGGCTCGCGCGCACTAGACCGGCTCTGCCGGCAACAGCCCGGACCGCTACAGACCACGAGTTTATCATTACCTGGTATTCAAACGAAACAGCGCTCACTACTCGGCAACGGCCCGGTCCGCCGTCGGCGGAAATCCCGGACGAGAATACTTTTGCCGGTGGTCCGTAGCGTTCGTCGTGATGCGGAGAAGTGCGCGCTGATTTTGGAAGACAAAACGGAAAAAATCGATGAAGAAAAATTTATATTTTTGTTAGCGGGTACCCGGAATTGTATGATTTGTTAACAAAAATTACTAAAATTAAAAAAAATACAGATTTCATGCACCCATTTAAATAATAGTCCCGAATAAACACTCTACTCAACCACTTTGATTAGGTTAGGTTGAGTAGATTTTTCTTTAATTTAAATAAAAGCATCATTTGTTGTTATCCCGTTTAGGGCAATGCGACTGACAGGCGACGGGTGGCGGACGGTGGTAAGTAGAGACATATCTGCGACAAGAGGCGGCGTTTTTTTGTCTTATGTATCTACAAGTGGGAACTTTCTTAAGTTGCATATTAAAACATTTATTTACTAATTTTTAAATAAAGGGGATTTCGCGGATTGGAGTCTTTGGCGGCTTGCGGCGTGTCGGCACTGTATTTAAGAGTCTCTGAATCCATGGCTAACAACCGACAAGCGACCTATGACTGGCAAAATTTTTTTACCGACTAGTGCGCGATACCCAGGTAAAATTGCCGGCCGCCGTGGCCCGTTCCGTTTCCGGCTGTTGCCGGTAAGTGCGCGCGAGCCTTAATAGAAGGTTGAAAAAATATTAACCTCGGTTTCAACGATTGTGTTCCCCTAAAATCACTTATTGTAAGCTATTTAACTCACCTTACATGAATACCTAGGCATTTTAAGCAAAAAGAAGCAAGTGTAGCTTTCTGGTAGAAAGTTATCTGGAGGCATATACTTATCAAGTATTTGTATTACAAAATCCCTGCCTCTAAAATCTGCAATAGTTCTTGGCAGACGGGTCCTTCCCCAAACAAATCGCAAAAATAATGATCGTTCTTGATTGGTGAATTCTTCCATTACTTCCCAAAACCATTGTATCAACGGTGCGCTACCGTCTACTCCTAAAATCGTTTATGGTAAAATTAATATCTAAAAATGTTAGATATGTCTTGATAGGTTTACCTTTATAAGTAGCAACTGATTTTAGCAATGTTAGAGGTATGTCAGGAGAACCACATACCATTGTCTCCAATTCGTACCCACTGAAAAGCGACAATAACGGTACTGGTACTACTCTAGACATACCATCTCTTACAGCTTTAACTTGCTCATCAAATTCGTGTAATCTAAAATAAGTAAATGTCATTGTTATTATTATCATCCTTTATAGTCGAGTTGGTCGACCAGTTCAATATTGTCAAAGGATATAGAAGGCAAAGGATTATCATAATGTCTGATAGTCAAGCAGCCATTAAAGCGCTGAGTTCTTGTGTAATCAGTTCCAAAATGGTGTGGGAATGCCTAGGCAAACTTAATGAACTAGGCGAGAACAATATAGTCACCTTACTGTGGATTCCAGGACACACTGGAATAGAAGAAAATGAGCTAGCGAAGAGGGGGACTGAATTACCCTTTTGGGGGCCGGAACCATTTTGCGGAATCAGCTCCAATGTAATATTGGAAGAAATAGGTAAAGCCGAAGAAAAGAGATCTGACAATTGGAAAGATCTAGTAGGGCTTAGGCAATCTAAGATTCTTCAGGGTGACTACAACCTGTTGAGATCAAATGAATGCATAAGTCAAAGTAAACCTGCACTAGGAGTTTTAACAGGAATCCTAACGGGACATTGCCGCCTGAACGGGCACCTGAAAAAGCTCATAATAGTGGAGGAAGAAGATTGTAGATTTTGTGGAATGGAAGAAGAAACCTCCATCCACATACTTGGGAACTGCACAGCAATTCAGAATCCTAGGGCACAGCACCTGGGACACTACTGGATAGAAGAGGGACAGTTACCTAAGTTGAAGCCTACAGATATCCTAAAATTCCTCCGGGAAATGAAAGTAAAGGGGCACAATAGATATTTTAGGTCTCATTGAATGGTACCCCAAAATACATACATACATACATGGTCGACGCTAAATCGATTCAAAAGAAACATACCTAAAATTCAAAGCCAGTCTAACATACTCTAGTCGATTTTCGTAGGTAGTCCTTTTATACCTGAAACAATAGAAAATATCACTTGGTTGCTATTCGTTTGATAGTTCCAGAAACTAAACAGTCTACAAGTTCAAATTGTGTTGCAAAAACGTTACTACGTGGTCGGTTTTACCGCGGCATAGAGCACGGTTTTAGACTTCGGTTGATGACATTGAAACTGCGAATTAATCGGAACTATTTAAACCAATATGTAACTTACCGAAGCAATTTTTAAAAAAAACTTTGTAATGTCAAATTTTTTTAAAATCTCGAACTGTACTTTGGTTCTTGTCAACTCAATCAGCAATTTTCTAACTATCACCGTTAAATAAGTCAGAAACCGTCAATAGAAATTATATTAGACCAGAGTTGTGGGTGGCGTTACCAATTTGGGTCGCGGAATGCAACTGAGGTCGCCAGAAATTGTATATTTGTCTTAAAATTTAAGTTAATGACCTAAAACTTCAATAGTATCTTACATAACAAATGAATAAACTGCTAGTTTTTCGAATTTGCGCAATTATTCTCGTAAATACTCTGTATTAGACCAAGGTTCCCGATAAGGAAGAAGGAACAACCGTCGCAAGTGTAAAAATAAAGAATACCAACCTAGTACTTAAATTTACGTCCGTTCCACAAGAAGATGGCGTCGAAAAAGGCATTTCCATATTTTGGAACAGAGGCTCTTCAGGCGCCATATCTCTAATGCACAATAGCCCTGGTACATAATCGCGATCGATCTCGGTCAGATCTGCTGGTGTTAATTCAATACCTGCTAATTGTTTCCACACAGGCTCAGCTAGATTTAAACTTAAAGGTGATCCGGTACGGATCGCTATGCCCATCAAAACACCAAGAAATCTATAAAATATCGGTTATTGTATAATATATAATTGCTTTTGATGAAACCGGTGTATTATTTTAGTCTTCTAAAGCTGAAAATATTTACAGGTACACAAAATTAATATTTTACCTGAACATGTTTAAATGTAAACATGTTTTAGCTTGAGGATTCAAAATAAAACAGTCTCTGTTTGCTCCAGCTTCATCTCTGCCGTTGGGAGTGGGAATGAGTAACGGCAAAGAACCGTTTTGGAGTTCATCACACATTTCTGCTATACTTTCACTATAACCGCCTCCACAGTCATCAACACTTTCGCCTACAAAAAAAGTTGATTTTCTAATATCGAGCTCAAGTTAAAACACATTTATAACCAAAAAAAAAGCAGAAAATTATTTACATAATTGCAGATTCACCGCTAAAGGAAATAACTGAATATCGAAAATTAAAAAGTTGAATTATTTTCAATTAAAATGGTACAATACTAACCTACAAATTCAACTTTCCAAACTCTGTGAGGTAATGCAAGTGTTTCCGATGTTAGTAATGGAAGTTTAGTAACCATCTGTCCAAAAACTGATTTCATTCCATCTACACCTGCCAGACCGCCCCGTGATCTTGATCGTTTAACCTTTAACAATTTGAACATTTGCAGTATAATCGAAAAGTACTTCTTTCTATACACATTTTTACGTCTAAAACTTATGAATTATGTACACTAATGCCCGATTTCACCAGTTTAGCTTAAATGAAAGTCTTAACAAAGTGCAGGCTACTGATAATTCCAAGTTTTCATTGCACTATGTTTTGCTTAGTACATTACCGTATGTCTTCATTTCAATGGACAAAGCTATGCTGAAAATTTCGTGCATATAAGCTAGTGGCCGTAGAATTCATGGAGAAACTTATATTTGTAACAAAATAGGACAAGACTTAGGGCGGGTTTATCAATGCCCGGTTAAATCTGTCAGTTACGTAGCCCTCGGCTATCTCTAGCCGTCAGCCAAAAACTCGGTTACATTAGAAAGCGTTTATCAATGCACCACATAACCGACAGATAGCTAACTGGAGGCTAAGTGTAATTGAGCATTTGACAACCTGTACATTTCTCATTTTAATTTGGTGTAAGGAGGATCGCCTGAAATATACATATTATAAATTTTACTCGCATATTTTGTTATAGCACACTGAATCAAGAATATAGAGGTGAAAGTTTTTATTTTTCTATGTTACCGTAAGCTTATTCTGACAACATCGTAGAAAATGTTATTTGTCAGTGTCAAAATTGTGGTACTGTTATTTTTATTTGGTCTCTGTTGTGCTTTTGAGTTGTTCGCTTTTGAACATGTCCATCGAAAAGGTCGTCAAGTTCCTCAAGATCCATTGACAATAACAATAAAATGAAATACAAACACACAGAACCTGGATGCTACTAAACTACTATAAATTAATCAAAGCTTTTCGATTTCATCAAATTTAAAGTTGAAATAATCTTTGATGCAAATTGTAAGCAAATATGAAACAATAATGTCACAGTTGACAGTTAGAATAACGGAACACCACTTTCTTGTTTTTAACTGTATGTTTTATGGTTAACATCAACTTAATAGTGGCAGCTAGGATAGCCGAATGTTTGACTGACAGCTAATGCAAACTGGCAGTTGATAAACACTTTGGCCAACAGCTAAAATTTAGCCCAAGGTTACAATATTTAATCGAGCATTGATAAACCCACCCTTAAGGTGAATTTCCACAGATCCGTCATCCGACGATAGCATCATCCGGAAGTTCTGTGATTGGTGGAAAAATTCAAAATTGACAAGCCGCGAAATATTTGTCCGAAAGTTTTAACTTACGTCCGTTATCGGATAAAGTTGAAAAATGGTCAACTTTTATCCGCCATCGGATCTGATTGGCATTTGCATTCATCCGATACGTGGTGATTCGACTTACAATCGGACATCGTATGACGGATCTGTGGAAATTCACCTTTATTGGGAAACCTTGCGATAGTATTTCAGACACACATAACCGGACCGTCCCCAGTCAGTGTTGACGTCCATTTAAGGTTGACATCTATCCGTAGCTTGTCATTGGCGATCTCCTACTGGCGTTAGCTGTTGTGAGTATTGATACTGATAGGGTTGGTTCGATCGTTCATCTTTGACATTATTTTTTATGGAAACAAAAAACTTTTCTATATATTTTGACATCTTACCTGTATTCGATTAAGTTCAATTACAGGCCCATGATGTTTGTCTCTAACCATTGTAGCTTGAACTACCTTTCTAAACGTAGTTTCTTTTATACTGTAAATCAAAATATTTCTCAATTCATGCAAGGAATCCGGACCGGTAATAGGAAACATTGTAATACAAGGACAAATTAATTCAGCGAAATGATGCAGAAGAATCAAACGGCAATGTAGAACTAAAGAAGAAATGTCTTGAAGGAGATCGTATTCCAAGGGAGCTACTGTAGGTAATCGGTTGCAGACGCTGCTTGCGTTACTAGTAGACCACGCCAAAGTATGAGCTGATCCGCAGGCGACGTTGGTTATTTTTTTAACGTTTGTCTAAAAAAAAAGATTTAATCGCAATTTTTGTCTAAATTTAATTCACTTTCTAAACAAACCCCGCAGAGACGACACTGAATAATATATAAAAACATACCTGAAGATGTGTTACAAGTCTCGGTCGATGTATAGCGTTGGTAGTACCGTCTCCCAATTGTCCCTCGTCATTATCTCCCCAAGTATAAACTTCTCCTTCGTCCGAACAAGCTACGCAATGAAGAGATCCAGTCGCCATGCTAATAATTTTTTTTCCCTGTAGCGCTGCAATTTTTTTCGGTCTTCTCACATGGTCCCCTGTTCCGTGACCCAGCCTGTGGTAGTCGCCTTTGCCCCTAAAAGAAATTACATACATAGATATAGGCAGCACTGGATTTTTATGTTTGACAGTTGCAGAGATATTTTCAACTTACCAAGTATATATACTGCCCGATCTAGTTAAAGCAACCGAAAATTGAGACCCACACTCAACTTTAATGACTCCCAATCCAGCTAAACTTTCGATTTTCATTGGTACTTTACAACCATCCGAACCACCTCTTCCTAATTTCCCATAATCTCCGTCTCCCCAAGACCAAACGTTATCGTCATCGGTTACACAAAGTGTCTGCGCATCTCCAGACCCGCAAGCCACGTCTGTGACTTTGTAACCCAGTAAAGCTTCAACCTATAAAATTCCATTATATTTATATTCAAAATTTTAACATTATTTCCTTACCAATTTGGGTTTTAATTGGTCTTCACTGTCTCCGTGTCCGAGTCTACCATATCGTCCTTTACCCCAAGTGTAGAGATGACCTGAAGAGGTGATCGCTGCGGAATGTGCTCCACCACACGCTACATCAACTATTTCGTACCCTTGAAGAGCTTCAACAAGTTTAGGTATTTCGCAAGAGCTACAAACGGATCGAATGTAATGTATTGTTCTTTTAATAAACCACTCCAAAACTTACAATCTGTTACCGTGACCAAGTTTTCCATCATCGCCTTCTCCCCAAGAATATACATCATTATCAGCTGATAATGCTAGACTGTGTTTCCCTCCAGAATTCACAGCTATTTTCTTAATGTAAACGTGTTGTATACTTTCCAATAATGTTGGTACTAATACCGAATCTGTACCTCCGATGCCTAGTCTTCCTCCTGCTCCATAACCTAAGAAATAGTGCAAATATGTCAAAACCCCGTTATTAATTCATATTACAGACAAACTTTGACTTAACCTAAAATTGGGTGATTATAATAAATTTTTTTACCTACCAGTAGCATAAACTTTCCCGTCTGCCGTGACGGCAAACAAAGTTTGTTCACCGCCAACAAGTTGTATTGGTCTTAATGTCGAAAGGGCTTCACAAGCAGAAGGAGTTTTAACTTTACATCCTTCTACTCCACCTAGTTGTCCTCGATGATTGTGACCCCATCCGTAAATAGTACCAGATCCACCCCAACTCAAAGTCCAATCCTCAGGTCGTCTATAAATAAAAACAATCTGGTTAAAATAGCAACATACAGGGTGGGGCATAGGAACCAAGTGTTTTTAGGTAGGATAGTACGCGGTCATTGGAAAAGGGAGAGGCGTACACCATGTTACAATCGGTTGCTTGACTCAAAGAGGTTCCGTCATTTCACGTTCAGTCGCAACCATCGAGCCATTGTTAGAAGTGGCGAGTCGGTGACTGCAGTTCAACGTGAATTCCGTCGAAGATTCAATATCCATCGAAATGACTTTCCCCATTCGAGACACGTTCTTGCGTTGGGTTCATAATCTTCGAACAGGGGGCTCGATAATGAAAAAAAAACCACCTGGCCGCCAGCGTACTGTGCGTACTCAAGAGAATGTTGAAAGGGTTAGACAAGCGGTACAGCAAAGCCCACGCCGCTCTGCTCATCATCATTCGGCGGCACTTCAAATCAGCAATCGGACTGTAAGACGGAATTTTACATGGTGAATTACAATTTCACCCGTACAAAATAGCGGTTGTGCAGCAATTAAATGTAAGAGATTACCCACAACGCTTGGCTTTTGTTCAACAAATGCTTGAACTTTTTGAACGAAATGAAGACCTTTCCTTAGTTATGAAAGAATAAAAAAAAGGTGAAGTACGTCAAAGTTAGTGCAGAAAGAGTCAAAACAAAGGCCGAATATGTTCATAGTGAGTCAGAAGAGCGGTAGATACTTCAAGGACGTCAGTCAGGAGCCTCAGTTTGCTGCAGAGGTGATCTCAATCTCGATTACTGACACGTTAAAATGGGTACAACATAGACTATAGAGGTACACAGTAAATAGATGTGTTAAATTATCCGAAGAACTACTAAATATCAGTACATATCGGCTAAGCATTATTACAGATTATGCATAAAAGGGGGCTGACTATTTCAGCTGCATGGAGAACAACACCGTATCCCAGATCTATCATCTAGTACCTGCTACTTCAAAAATTTTGTATACTCTACCTGTTTAACCAAATCAACAGCTGTTCGTCATGTTCTTTTTTAAACATCGAATGTTTTTCGTGTTCCCAAATTTCCTTAATTAGTTCCCCGTTAGAATCTGTCAATTTTTTTCTGACTTCTCTACAGAAACTTAAAGGTAGTGGCGTTCTGTGTATCAACGCTTTGGCGACCCTCGCAGCGTGACAGTACCTTCTGAACCACGACCATTTGTGATTATCTAATATGTTGGCCATTTTGTCCATTTCCAAATCGCATGCGAGAGATACCAACACCTAAAAATATATATAATAAAGTGTTAAACCGAATATTTTACGAGAAAACTGGAAAATAAGGATTCCTAAAGATCTGCAACTTTCACTACATACACTGTGTTGTTCATAAGATGCGACATTAAAAGTGTATTTGAACTCGCGTTTGACAGTTTTGTACAGGAATCCCTATGTCGCATCTTATAAATAACACAGTGTATACATCTTATAAGTAAATATGAAGCTAGCAACTTTCTGATTAGACGTTTTATGAATTAAGAGCCAGTTACAATAAGGCCATTCGAATTTGAAGAACTGTCAAAAATCTATAATATACAGGGTGTTTTCTAAGTAATCTAAAATATTGTAGTGGGCGCTTCGTCACTCCATTTTATGACGAAAATCTCTTTTAAACTTGTGTGATAAGTCTTGACGTTAATGAGATACAGGGTGTTGAATTGTTTGTAATAAATAAGCTCTGACATTAAGTGACATTTATTTTCCCTGGTGACGCTATGGGTTTTTAAAAAATACGAAAGAACATGCTTATTCTAAGTGGCCTTTGAAATAATGTTGATTATTTCATATTTTATGTCAACCATTATGTAGCTAACTTCTCTTTTAGGTAATGTACGTCACAGCACAAATGGCGAACGATTTAAATCTTTCGAAAGTATGATTTTGTCCAACACTAACTATTTACATTGAGGACACATAAAATTTAACACATCATTGCTATGGTAGACCACTTTGTATTTTGTTATTTTGCGTTTGATATTGTTTGTCATTATTTTTACTACTGTAAGTTATATAAATAAATGTATCAATTAAATAAATCTAGTTTAACTGAATTGAACAGAACACTTACTTTAAAAAAGTCGGAATGCATCAAATGTAGTCCAGCTCTAACAGAACCGTCTTCGTATTCATATTGTCTTAATAAAGCTTGGGGTAATTCTTCGAGAAGCGATCCTAACGCGCTATCTGGTGCCTTAAGCTCTTGCAGTTGTAACGGAACTATTTCACCTCTTTCGTCTTCACCGACTAGCAGTCTATGCAGTCGTTGAAGTGACCACATCCTTTGACTTGGAGCTAAAGAACGAAGTGTCGGTAATTAAAATGCGAGTTTAATATTTAATTCAACGAAATAAATAGTTTTGAACATTTTTAATACTTACAGAGAAAACTTAGTTGTGAACAAGCAGCCAAAGCAGCGGCTAATCTCGACATCAGCGCCGAATCAGCAGATGGATACAATTTGGGATCCAAAAGACACATGACCATATCCATCGATGGTTGACTCAAAACGGCTCTATCTGAACCTAATTCGCTCAATCCATGACTCGACATGACAGGGTAAACAGTAAATCGCCATCCCCAACCATTAACTGAACTGTCGGTAGTGAAGGTCCATCTTAATTCGTCGCCTTCAAGAAAATAAACAATTCAAATTCCAAATTAAAGTCCGCTAAACAAATTGGGATATTTCCTACCAAAAGAAGAGATCAGATTAACATTTCTTGGGTGTACTAAAGTCACCCACGATTAGCGAAGCTAACAGTCAATCTGGAATACAACTTTGACGTTTTTGACTATAAACACTCACCTGGTATTCTTAATTCGGAAGACCAATCAGTCCATTCTCTTCCAGACATTGTTGCTGCAACTCTACCTGTTCCGTCCATAATTTGCAAAGGATCGTGTCTCCGTTCCGTAGAACAACGCCTATCAAATTCTACGCGTAACGCATCTGCTCCGTGAAGTCGAACATGACCTGAAATATTCAAAGATGATAATTTTCGCCCTTATTTCGTAGAAGTAACTAATAGTTGAACGTGAGGCTTTATTTAAATATACAAACGCCATAGCCGATAAACTATATTGATTTGGACCCCTATCCATTTTTGAAAACTGACTATTTCAGCTCCTAAGATTCATTAGGGTAGCCGCAAGTTTTACTCATGAAAAAATGATCACAACAAAAACGTATGTTTATAGATAGAGGCCAAATAAAACCACAGTCTGTTTTCAAAGACATTGTTAATTGGCTATGCATGGCCTTTGTTAATTTGAAGCTGAAATAAGTGACCAAGTCAAGTCATATAAATTTATCTTTTACGATAAAAAGTTTAAAACATTCAGTAGTAAGCATCAATTGGTTGTTAATTGAAAATTTGTTGTTAAGTATAGTGGATATCTGGAAACTCACCCAGACATTCAAGTGGAAATTCATGCAATAGGAAGGTAAGCACAATTCTTTTAAATAGGAACTATCATAGGTGTTAATGATTTTAATAAAATGATTTTACACTAACAATGTTGTTTATTGTCGCTAATTATAAAAATTATACTTTTTAAGAATAAAGATGTATTGTTCGTTCTTATTATTATTATTGAATCATCACCAAATCATTAACATTTGGTCCTTCGAGCCGGATCAAATGTTAATGATTTGGTGATGATTTTATTATTCTTGAATCGTGTTTGGAAATTACAATGAATCCGTTTCGAAGGACCAAATCATTAACATTTGATTATTATTGAATACTAATTCTCTCTTTTGGTGTGACGAGCACCGACCAGAAATCGATGGTTGAAGAAATTCGACGTTGTCGGAGTGTGTAGAGTATCCATACATTGACATAAATTCAGAACAATAGGCATGATATCGCAATTCAAGGTGCTGAGCTCATATTGTATACGTTTAAAGAGGATTTGGAACTGCGTAGGAAATAACTCACTTTGTTGTTGATACGAAATAGCTGATGAGCTAGCCAGGAAGGCAGTAGCTACTCCCTTTGTAAGATTTACCCTAATGATTTGAGGACGGAACACAAAAAAGAAAAAATCGATAGAGCATACCTCAGGAAAGGGTTTCCAGGACTGAACCAATCCAAAATATCTCTGGGGCATTTAACTGGAAGAGATGAAAACCTTAGCAAAAACCAACTAAAAATCATTAGTGGTTTTATCACAGGATATTGCAAACCCAATCAAAACCTGTGCAGCATGAAGCTTTTACCAGAAAAAAGAGGACACACCCCTTCATCTACTGACAGAATACTCCCTCGCTCAAGCTCATCTTTGCAGCACCAACAAAACCTGCGGGCCATAGAAGGAAAATGATTATGTAGGGTATTGTTTGAAACGAAAGGAGAGTTATTAATAAGTACTGAAATTAAAAATATTGTAATTATTTATTGCTAAAAATATAAATATGTTAAATTAAAATTACCTCTTAATGTAACGTCATCAACATATGGGTGGCTGGATTCTTGGACAACTGGATGCGGCGTTGTTGATAGGCTTTGTGTACTATTGTTAGTGTCTTCCAATTCGGTAACGCACAGTTCTAATAACATTGCTCCTATTGTAGGATTTGCGCTACCCATAGCTTAAAAAAAATGGATTAGGAATTATTGTTTGTAGCGCAAACTACTGGACTGATTTTAAAAATCCTACCCCCGGAAGAAAATAACATTAACAGCAAGTAATATGTGCTGTATTTTTTTTTTTTTAATAGAAATTCTTAAGAAAATTTCAATAGTTCCACTTACGGTAGGTATTTAAAAATGTGTCTATATTGTCATTATTTGGCGTGTGTTGCGAAAACTATTGACGGTACATAAAATATAGTTTTCCTACGTCCTATCTTTAAAGTACTGTTACGAACTCCGTAATTCAGAAGCCGGTCCTGTCGTGAACTATGAATTTTGGCGAATGTTTGGTGAATTCATGTAAAAGTTCCCCACCACCGTAAACGTTTCTATTGAAACTAGGCAGTACTCAGAACCTTCGCTTTTATGCTTTTTGATTAGAGATAATGATTTTTAGAGTCTCATACTCTAATCGAATATTAACATTCTCGATAGAAGCCAGTCGGGAACAAATTGAAGAATCCAATTTGGTGTAGTTGTGAATGCTTTATACTATTTACTTTGTAGGATTTTGGCGGCGATGTTCAAAATATAGAAACTATGGGAAATATGATTTCCAAGAAACGTTTTTTGTTCATTTTAATCAATCAAAATAGGGTAGGATCGAAAGAAGATGCTTTTAATTTCTTCAATGAATAATAGTTGAACTTACTTATAAGAACCAACGACAATATATCCCTAGCTTGGTCGTCTTCGATTCTATCAGCCACCGCCAATTTTAACAGGTCCACCAATAATCTAGCATCGTTTTCCGACAATAAAGACGTAAATTCATCTAAACCCGTAACTCCACCGTCGCCTATAACTTCAGCGTGCGAAGTCAAAGTTGCGGCGATTACAGACATAGCGCTTGTCGACATACGTGAATGTTTCGATGACATGCTTGCCGAACAACTACTAGCCGTCATTGATTGGAGTAAACCTACTGGATTCTCTTCCGTTTCTGGCGATATTGGATTAGGACTCTGAAACATAATTGTTACAACTGGAATAGAATGGTGACCCTTAGTGTACGAGGATGTATTGATATCTAGTTAGCCTAGACCAGTTCCATGCATAAACAAAATATTGCCTTACCATAGCAACGAACAATAACTTATTAGAAGTGTCAGTGTGAAGTTTGACGTCAAAAAAGTGAACCAGAGTTACGCAATAAATTAAAAGAAAAAAGATGTCCACCGAAATTGTGAGAAACGAAAAATTAGAGTATCGAGCCATCATCAAGTACCTACCTGTATTTAAAAGGGTTAAGAGGTAAGCAGATTTACGAAGATATGCTTAATACCCTTGGTGATCAATGTCCTTCGTATGCGACCGTGAAAAATTGGACTGCAAGCTTCACAAGAGAGGTAAATTTTCCATTGAAGATGATGACCGATTGGGAAGGCCGGTTTCTGTGTCAGTCCCCGAAAATATCGATGCAGTTCATGTCATGATTTTATCAGACCGACGAATTGGGCTAAAACGGATATTTGGAGCACTGAATATTTCATACGAACGCGTTCATCGTATAGTTCGCGTCAATTTGGACATGAGAAAAATTGCTGCAAAATGGATCCCCAAATGTTTGAATGTTGACCAAAAGCGTGCAAGGGTAGAAGCATCGCGTTCGATCTGTGCTCAATTTGAAAACGATGTAGACTTCTTAAACCGAATTGTTACTATGGATGAGACTTGGGTACATTTCTACGATCCAGAAACAAAGCAACAATCGATGGAATGGCGACACTCTGGTTCTCCAAGACCTAAGAAGTTTCGTGTCCAAAAATCTGCTGGAAAAGTTCTTGCTTCAGTTTTTTGGGATTGCCATGGAGTAATCATGATTGATTTTTTAGATAAGGGTAGAACAATAACTGGAGATTACTATTCGACATTACTGACCACTCTACGGGAAAAAATTAAAGAGAAAAGACGCGGAAAGCTATCCAAAGGTGTTTCGTTTTTGCAGGACAACGCCCCTGCACACAAATCTCATGTTGCCATTCAAAAAATTCGTGATTTAGGGTTTGAATTACTAGAACACCCCCCTTACTCAGCAGATTTGGCTCCGTCCGACTATCATCTCTTACCTCAACTGAAAAAAAGTTTTAAAAGTCGTAAATTTTCTTCAAACGAGTAGGTAATAAAAGCTGTGGAGGTCTGGTTTGCAGAGCAAGAAGAAACATTTTTTTTGAAAGGTCTAGAGACGTTACAGGCTAGCTGTAATAAATGTATCCAATTAAGAGGAGAATATGTTGGGTAATAAAATATTTTGACATTGAAATTTTGTTTGGTTCTATAGTAGGCTAAGAATTTTTCAATATATCATCGTATTATAAATTTCAATCTCTTATAAATTCATTATACTGTTTGGCAAGTTTATCTGAAGCCGTGAAAGGAATGCAGTCGAAAACATTCGATATTGCCACGTTTAACTGTGAAAAAACTAAAGTGCTAAGTGTGTAGTCATAATAATTAGAAAATGGTCTTTTTATTATTAACAATGATAAAACGTTAATTCTTTAATCTGCTTGTTTTCTTGGATTTTGTCTATTAACATTATTTTTTCAATTTATGAATATTAAAAGATGCAAGAGAGTCTGCCTTCTCGTTTCCTTCCATGCCAGAATGGCCAAAGATCCAGACCAGCAATACTTTATTGAGTTCTCCTATTGAGGAGAGTCTTTTTTGGAGAGTTTTGGAGAGCTAAGTGCTTTCAAAGCCTCTTGACTGTCCGAGAAATTTTTTATTGTTCTATGTAAGAGATTAGCTTGCTCCAATCTCTCCACACATGAAACAATGGCGTAAATTTCCGTAAATACGGTTGCATAGGATCCTAGAGAGGTTGAAATGTCTGTCCTAGGTCTGCGCCCGTATAGACCTGCACCAGATCCTGAGGGTGTTTTTGAACCGTCTGTGTACCAACAGACCCTCCGAACTAACTCAATTGGTGAAATTTATCGAAATGCTTTCGTTGCTTAGCGACCAGCTGACTTCTTATTGGCAAGCGCGTGCGTGTGTTCTTCCCTCTCACTTAGTCAATTGACTGACATTGATTATCCAGTGGCGTTGGTATTGTCAGTGCCAGATTTTGAACTATTTCGTATCCATATTTAATTCAAGTAGGATTCTTAACATTATTTGTTTTCAACAAATACCTACCGTGTTTAGAAAAATACCTTACCTTTAAAGCAAAGAAAAAATCAGTTTCTATATATAATTATTATATAATAATAATTATTTTTAATACTTTTATAAAATAAATACCGTACACCATTGGTACGTTTATGACAAATATCCGCCATGTTTCCCCGCCCCTTACTGATGCCGCGTAGCATCAAATAAACTTGCCAAAATTTACTTACGTTTACTGCAGCAATCTCAGTGATAGAAACAGGAGCTTCTCCTCCACCGAAAGCAATTTCACCGTCTTTGTTCAATGACGATGCATTCATAACGGATCTTTCTAAAGGCGTATCCGATGTGCCGGTCTGTTACAACAAATTATTTTTTTTAATTTAAATCTCTAGAAGTAAAAAGTTTCGAATTTCAAATGCATCTTACCTTTGTGTTATTCTTGATGTTAGTATGACTACATAAAGCTTTTACTATCGCTTGTCTCAGCTGTTGTATGTACATGGCGTTCAAAATATGCTGCAACGCCTGCTGTTTCGCCGTATTACTTTCCAAAGACATCACAATGCTACTTAAGCTGGGAGCATTTTTATCTTTTAACCTCGTTTGGGACTTTTCACCGTCATACAATCCAAGTATGGAAGATCCCAAAGGATCTTTAGCTACGGGAAATATTACTGGTTCAACTTTCGATGTAGTTTGGGGATCTTGTAAAGTCCAAGCCATGGAATGCGAACTACCGCAAGCGACTCGGTTTATATGGACGTCTTCTAAGCCGTGAACCAAAGCTGGTTTTCTATTGACAACAGTAGAACCGTTGCCTTGTTGACCGTGATCATTGTCTCCCCAAGCGAAAACTTGTCCGGTTTCTGTCACTGCCAAACAATGGAGAGCACCCACAGCTACATGGATAACCTATAGAGGTAATTTAATACAAAGTAGATGGTAGAATTAATACTTTTCGTACTCACCTTTTTATCTTTTAATGTATCTATAACCGTTGGTTTTCTAACATGTTGGTCAGTTCCATGACCCAATCGAAAATAATCACCTTTGCCCCACGTCCAAATTTCCCCGACTTTTGTCAAAGCCAAAGAGAATTGCGCTCCGCATTCTATTTGCACGACTCCTAGCGTGTTCAGTCTTTCTATATTGTGAGGGATGTTGCATCCTTCAGAGCCTCCTCTGCCCAATTTACCGAAATCTCCGTCTCCCCAAGAAAATACGAGACCTTCGTCGGATAATGCCAAAGTTTGGGCGTCTCTGCTACCACAAGCTACTTGGATGATGCGATGTCCTATCAAAGTTTTTATCAACTTTGGTTTGAGTTGGGTTACATTGTCGCCGTGGCCCAATCTAAAAACAGAATATAGGGATGCTAAAAGTATTAAAAAGAATAAGGGTCATTTGCAACAAACGGGTGAAAAATGATAACTTGATTGTGAGAAAAATATAAAATTGATAATAACAATAAAAATAATATTTACCTTCCATACTCTCCTAACCCCCAAGTGTATAATTCTCCGCTACTAGTAATAGCAGCTGAATGTGAACTGCCACAAGCGATATCTCTGATCTTTTTACTCTTTAATACCTCCACCATCCTCGGTTTATCTAAATTAAGTCTGTTACCGTGTCCTAATTTACCATCTTCTCCTTCGCCCCACGAAAATACTTTACCGTCTAAAGTGAGAGCGAGTGCGTGTTTTCCACCAGAATGTACAGCTACTTTTTTAATAACGTATTGACTCAAAAACGGTATAGGTCTCGGAGTCGGTACATTGTTGTTATGTCCTAAGCCCAATCTACCGTTCGTACCTTCACCGCAGGCGTATAATTTCCCCTCCTGTGACACTATAAACAGAGATTTGGATCCGCCGGCGACGTGTATCGGTTTCAATTGGCTGAGGTATTCGGAAAGAATCGGTAGTTTTACTTTTGAACCTTTCATGCCGCCAAGTTGGTCTTTATCGTTTAAACCCCATACGTAAACCTTACAACCGTTTGTGCTCGGAGGACATTCGCCGTTAGATTCTTGAGCTGAAAAATATAAACATTATAAGTGATAATGGCAATCTTGTACGGGTTCCCTAATTATCGCGGTCGATCTGACGTTTTTTTGAAGTACGGTTGTTCGCTGTTTGTTTACCGTTCGAATTTGGCCACCCCTATACTATACTTTGGAAGGCATTGATAATTGCGTAATACAATGTATACTTACTAACTGTAACCATCGATGTTCCTGTAGCTGAATCTTGGCTTAGATCCCAGTCATTTGCCAAAAATGACACAGACGTTTTCAATTCACCGTAAGATGGTCTTTTCACACCTACTATGGTAATTCCGTGGATTTTACAATCGATGCCGTTATTTCGGCATTTTGTTATGTTTATTTCTATTAATGGGTAATGCTGAAATGCAAAATATAATTAATTCGATAGAACAATATCTTTTACACTAAAATATTAACCTTTTCTATATTAGACAGTAGTAACACTGACGTATCGTGGTTCTTGACATTAACAACGTTCAATTCCGTCATAGAATTCATAGCATATCCTCCGTTTACGACAATAACAGACGGCATGTAGCTGTTATCTCCTGGATCCACTCCAACTTTTAAACTTTTAACAGTAATATCGGGATACATATCTAGTCGAATCCAATGTTTTCCTTGCGATCCACAACTTTGCCAAACGGTTCCGGGTATTTCAAAACGAACGGCGTACTTCGATGAAACCGTAACGTTTTTTACTATTCGTCCCCATTCCGTTATTAATTCTCCATCTAGGTCGATCGTGTCGTGTCTGTAATATCGACCGGCTCTTCCTGCATGTACTTCTGGTGAACCTATTATCACAAATACATTTAGCATTCTAATACAATAGAAACGGTGGAGCTTTACCATCACATGACCCAATCTACGATTTATGCAACATATATTTTCTACATACTATCTTCTTCTATCCGGCCCTGAGCCGGCAACCGGTGTAACAAAGGCTTCGGTAAGAACCACATTAAACCAGTGGGTGCACAAACAACACCTCAAATACTGGCAAACGATTCCGAAGCTCAAACACAGTAAACTGATGGTTAAACAATCCATACCAAAACTTACTGAAGAAATCCTAAAGTTAAATAGGAGAGATATCAGGCTGGTAACCGGCCTTATAACCGGACACTGCGGCCTGAGAAAGCACCTTCAGACGATGGGGATCTTCCAAGAAGAATCTATATGTAGATTATTTCGAATGTGAGGCTCTACGTTGGTGGAGGTATAGACAGATAGGGCCGGATGACCCTATATCCAACCTCACCAAAAGAGATACTGTGAAGAGACTTCTAGATCTCATCAAGGTCACAAATCTTCTCACAGGCTAGCAGACAGACAGGACAATACAATAAGCCAACGGCTGCAGTGTTGGCGCCCACTAACCCGGCCTGTTTCGTCTGTTTACCAACCAACCATCTTCTTCTATCAATATAAATCTAACATAATAACCTAAGACCGATTGTCTTCTTCACAAGACCAACTACAAGACATACGTAATAGTTTCTTTAAATTTGCCGTAGTGATCGTAAAAAGAGACAACGAAATAATTAACGTAACGTGTATAACTGATCGTACTAACAGTTGTGTTTGACACTACCGCATTTTAGGTTATTGACTTGCTTTTAGCGAATTTTTGGATTGAAATTGTATTTATTGTTAAAACCAGTTCTTGTAAGAACTAATTTGACTTTTTTTTACGAATATATAATACATTATCAACTTGTTAACTTTTGACATTTCATAACGCCTAAAATGCCGTGAGACGGGAATATTACAATAAGCCAGCATGGTTAATATTTATTTTGTCGATGTTAAGCATATAAATAAAATAAATACAATTAAAAAAGTTAAATTTCTTGTTTAATTACCAATTCGTAAAAGGCCGACCTTTGGAATATTAGTCATAACGATTATTTCTATTGAGTTGACAGAAGTTTTGGTTTTATTCATATGAATATTGTTGCTGACGTAACAGTCACGTGATGGTAAAGCTCCACCGTTTCTGCTGTATATGTTTTTTTTTTGAAAGCATATTTAAACTAAGATTGCATCGTCATTGACATATTTCAATTCAAAGAAAAATTTACTTTGTATACATATAATGAAAAAAAGTATGGTCTACTGTCTTATAAACGTCAACTTGGCATTGGTTAGCCTTGTCTAGCGTTTCATTCTCCTTTTTGTTGCCATTACGACTCTCGTATCCTGGTACCCAGGCAATTAGCCTGTTTCCTCTGATGACTTAAAAAAGATCCACCAGAGGCAGCATATGTTTTGATTTCTCTATTGACAGCAACGTTTAACGTACTTTAAAAAAATGGAATTAACAGAAGATGATGTACCTGACCAGTTAAAACGATGGCTTGCATGAAGTGGTTTACCTGTTTCAAGTAATAAAAATGTTGTTGACAGATCATTTTATATTTTGTCAAAGATTTGAATATTTTTATCATACCAGCTTAGAATTTACCTCTATGGAATCGAATGCCTTCGGTGCAGCTTGATATTTACCATACCTTATTTTTAAACTAGGAGGAGCATTTTAGGAAACCTCAATCACACCACTATAAGTTACTAGATTGGGAGTGTGTTCCGAAAGGGTCGTGTTCAGACTTTTGGAGCTAAATGAAAATTACGTGAAATAATATACGCTATGGAACTACGCTGCTCCAGACGTATAAAAACGCAGCGCCTAAATTTGTGCGCATAAGGGAAAGGACTGAAAACTCAGGCTTAGCAGTAGAAGGGTTAATAAACACAAAACTGACAAATGTCAGTGTCAGTGGTATAAAAAGAGCTGTGTGAAACTGGTGGCAATGTGACCAATCACTAGGCAGCAGAAATGCCAACTTAAATTCAAATCGCTCCTCTTAGTTTAAAAACAAGGTATAGATTGTATCACGTCCAATTTGGGAGCAATTATTGCAAGCGAGATTCATTTTTTAACGAAATAAACTAATTATTACCTGGCTCATCGATTCTTGAAAACGGATGCCTATGATTCTTCTTTGTATAAAAACAATTGTCGCACAGATCAAAACTGTCGCAGGTCTTACATTTAAATCTCGGTCCACGAATCGGCATAATACAGCATCCATTACAGCTAACCCCGTCATGACAAGACGGTACTATTTCCATTTCTGTTATCAACCCGGTCCAATTTTGTTGTTTCGGAAAATCGACTGTTAAATCGTGTCCGTTCGGAGAAATAGCCGTCACAATCCCGACGCTATCGTGTGTTACATAACCCCACTTATACCTAGGAGTGGTAACATTAGATTTCACTCGAACTTTATCACCTACTTTGATGGTAGACGGAGCTGGTAAAGACGGCGGGAAGCCCAATAATTCTATGTGAATAAATCTCACCCAGTAGGTGCTGATTTTATGTTGCCAGTTCACTTGTAAGTTTAAATCGTGTAAACCTTCTCTATCTATTTTAACGATTTTTCCAATATCCCCAAGTTGGACTTCTTCATAGCTCTTACAGCAGCGAACCAGCATGCCTACTTCTGCGTTATCTCTAACGTACATAGCGTATTCGTCGTTCGATAAAAATTGCGACCTACGAGCGTAACTTTGATGCTTCTCGTCTCCGTAAGGATTCATAGACTGTGCACCAAGTGCGTTATCGTAGGATATAGATTCGGTTTCAGAGTCGTATACGGAACTTATCGAGTCGCTATCTTCCGCGGCGACTTCGGGGTGTTCTAAAAGCCAACTAACTATCGATTCTGGCGTGGTGAAACTATCGGGAGTTATAGCTAATGATTTTATAGCGGCTTCAACGGCTTTTTTAGTAAAACCCATTTCTACTATTTGTGATATCATCGGATGAGGCGGTGTTTCGTCTTCTAACTCTCTTCTTTTGTTGGTACGTTCGCTTACTACGCTGTTTACGGAACATTCACTGTTAGGTGTCGCTAGTTCGCTGTTACATCTAGTGCCGTTTTTAGGTGTCGGTTTTTCGTTATTAATATTATTTGTGGGTGTTTCGAAGCTGCCTTCTGCCGATAAAAACTGGCTTAGATTTAACGCTGCTAATTGCATATCTTGTATGGTAAAACCGGATTTTAACGGGCTCGGTTGTATACATTTTGAAAGTAATTTTTGTATCAACAATATCGGTTGTTGATTCAATTCCTCTTCGATGGATTGCTGTTCTTGCGATTGATCCAAGCCGTTTATTGGATATTTTAAAACTTTTCGTAATTTGTATTGGTTAGAGTGGAGTATTCTGGTGGCGTTTAGGGCGTATAACATATTCTGTTGGGTCCTTAAATATGCTAAGTTTACTTGACCTAAAATAAAATAAAAGAATTTTCAAAACGGCAAAAGAAATGAGTACTTAATGCAAGGATGGGGAAACTACGGCCCGCGGGCCATCTCCAGCTCGCGAAGCGTTGATATCCGGCCCGCGATCATAAAAATGACAAGTGAAATACCCGCTAACCTCAAATTTGAACTAATTGAGATGCAATGCCGATTTGAAGCAACTATTCCTTAACACCAGCAAACTGGAATTTTAAAAGTCCATACCAAGGACACAATACCCAAATATAGTTGCACACGCCCAAAAAAGAATGGCAATGTTTGGTACAAGCTATTTGTGCTAATAAACATTTTCAGTAATGAAAATAAGAAAAAATTGTCTTTCGTAATAGGTTTTAAATGGTCAGGTCCGATAAATAGAGACTGATCCCATTTTTGGCAGAGTGTCGGCAAACACCCCTTAGGTTATACCGTTGCCAATGCAGCAAGCTCTGGAAACGGTGGAAAAATGACGTAGGAATGAATGCCTAAAGATAAGTTCTGCAAAAACTGCGCTCATTCTTTTTACTAGAAGACCTAAGTGAAAAGAGTGATAACCCTGATGAGGACCACAAAAAGCTTAAAGCCTAAGGTGTCAAGGACTCGACTGGTGGTACTGTACTAATCAATCAATCGATCAAGATGGTAACATTTAAATTATTCAGTATGGACATAAATCATTTAAGTTGTCTAGTATATGCTGCAAAGTAAAAGTTGTAAACTTACCATGAAGTGATTTTCTATCATGATTATTAAGAGAGTGTCTAAACATCAAGAGATTCGCCCAAGTCTTGACGAAGTTCTCTCCCAATAACATCCTATCAAAATTAAAATCCAGACCTTGTACTAATTTAAGACTGTTTATGGGAACTTTCTTAACTTCCCCGCATTCATGAAGCTGCACCCACAATTTTCCTTTCGGAGTTATTCTAACTACAGTTCCTTGAGATCCTTCAACCTGAAAACATTAAAGGATATCATTTTCTTCAAATTGATTACATTTACGTGAAATGACCAAATTATTTCAGCATATACAGATGGCGCTGGTTTTTAATTGAAGTTAAAAACTTACCTCAGCCATAGCCCCAATCCTAGGTCTGATATCCCAAGCGCCAATCACATTCAAACAAGCGACGACCATATAATGTTGCTGATCGCTAGAAGGCGTTTCAGAGAGCATTGACGTCGACCAGCAGGCGTCACTTAAAAAATAAGCTGCCAAATTCAATTTTTGTATTAAAATGACGTTCAAGATTTGATTCCAGCCGAGTATACCGTGCACCATCCTTAACAAATTTATAATTTCTTGTGCCAATGTACCACTATGGGACTGTGTCAACAATACAGACGATTTAGTGAGAGTAAGGGGTTTGTTGCAGATATCATAGGAGCAGGTAAGAATAATTTTTCCCAATATATTGAGTAGTTTTTCTAAAAGTACGGGTATTTCCGGGTTATCCATATCCCAAGACTTCAATACAATTTGTAATAATCTCACGGTCAAAATTTGTTTAAGAAGAATAGATTCGTTCGCTCCAGTATTAGTAGATGGCGATAAAAACCCTAGAAGCATTTTTATCCAAGGTTTCGTACTGAACGCTCGACACAACTGATCTGTTTGACAAATACTTCGAACCAATGTAAGATCCGCCCATTCCGAGCAAGTAGAACTCAAAGATGAACAAAACAGACTGCTTAAGCCATGTAAAGTATTTGGATGGAGATTATCCCTTGTTAAACCCGTACTGATGGCTATGTTTCTTAAGAAGTTTATACTGGCATCCCGCAAAAGTCTGATTAGTTGATTGTCTTTCACCAATTGAGCTCCTGAAATACAAATTGCGTTATAAAGTTCTTAAAAACCACGAAATTCGAGAATTGTAAGCATCTTTCAAGCGGTAATTCAAGCCATAAAAAAATAAGCTATTGATAAAATATATAGAAGGCGAAGCATTATCATAATTTTGGATAGTCAAGCAGTGTAGTCAGTTAAACGATATCGGAAAGCCTAGAAGAACTTAGCAAGAACAACACCGTCATCATACCGTAGTTTATGCTTAAGAAAAATTAAAATGAATAGGTTGTATAATTTCAGAATCGTTTAAAAAAAAAGGATATAACAACCTTGATCGCTGGGTTCTTCTGTCTCTGATTCAGAAGTTACAGGTGATGGAGGGAAAGCTAAAGTTAGATCGTATTTTCCTTCTATGCCCATTCTATAACTGTTTGTGGTACCGTTACTCCATTCTACTCGAACCCATCCGTCATCGCCTAGTTCTCCTATCACTCTACCTTCACCAGGTGGATTACCATCCTACATAAAATAACAACGCATAATAAATTCAGGTATTTAGTTAATAACTACACTTTAATTAAGATTACCTTAGTTAATGCCAATTTTACAGAGATTTTGTAGAATAAAGGTGTGTCGCCATGTAAGGCTGAATTTTTAACAAATTAAAAACAGAAACTGATGGATCTCATGTATCTGTCTCTGTAGAGTAGGGAGGGTGAGTTAGGCACTTAGGCCACATATGACCTAGTTGTCTTCCTAGGTCATCTTCCAACCTGTCCTTTCCAGGAAGGTGGACAGGTCACTAGGAGACATCTCCTTTATATCGCCAGGTGTAGGCCAAGACTCACCGAACACACACTTATTGACGTTCACACATCCTGCATAGAGGTGTGTCCACTAGCCCCATTGTATGGAGGTGTTTCCTTAATTGACAGTGGTCAGTCAGAAATCCTACCGTTAAACGAAGGTTTTTCCTGGTCATCGCCAAATATTTTTTCGACTCCAGCTTGTCAAGGTGATCCTGGCAAGACTGCATCCCTTGATTTTATCCCATCTCTCTAGAGAATGAGCTGGGTGTAACGTTTAGCTAGTTCCGGAATTGTCGAATTCGTCTGGCCGTAGGTGTCGCCGGGTCCAAGAATTCTTAGTCCAGCCGCTTCCCTGGCTAAAGAGTCAGCAATGCGGTTTCCTTTGCTCCTGTCGTACCTCTTAACCCACCTCTGGATAATATTGTTATCTACCGAGGCGTTAGCTAAATGTCGATGGCACTCTAATACTAGCCCTGATGTAACACATTGTCTGTTCAAGGCTAGTAGAGCTTGTCTGCTATCACTATCAGTGCAGATTATTATGCCTCCAGGGCAAAAGCGCAAGTTGGCACTATGTCACTTTTGTTTCTTAAGATATCCCCCACCTACTCACCAATTTTCATGGAAATCGATGGAGATTCAACGAAATCGGAGGTGAAAACCTTCATTGACAGTACTATAAACAGTTTATAACAAAATACCCATGAAATATCCCACAGATGTTATATGAAATAATAATAGAAATCGATGACTGGAGACACCTAGAAGTGAAATTAATTTTACCTGATCTCCCCATTTCCAATCGGCTCCTCTAACCACTCTGGTCCCCAATTTCATCAAATGCGCCAATTCCGGACCCGATAAACAACTAGTTTTAGGTTTGTTACTTTCAATCATATCAGCATAAAGAACATAAAATTCCGAAACTTTTCTTACAATGCTCTGATCGCATCCAGCTTGTTTCAACAAACCCAAAACGGAACTAATTACTCCACTATTGATAATAGGACTCAACTCCAAAGCGTTGTATCTATTAGATGAAAGTATTCCTAGTATTGCTAGTAACACTCTAGCTTTCGGTATGTCGCGCAACAAAGTATAAGTACCCAGATTTAAATTAACTTTGGCGCTAGTGCTTTTAGCTTTGCTACTTCTAGACGGTATGTCTCGCAAAATGTAGGCTCGTAAGGTTTCTATGCACCATTCGGTGACGGCTAGTTGGGACAGTAAAATTTCAGTTTTTAAAAATGGCGTCACTAAGTCTATGTTATCCAAACAGTGATGGGATCTTTCTTTTTTGTTTAAGGATAAGAAGCCGTTCATGATAGCATATTTGACCGAATTTAGAAGGGTCGTTTCGTTGAGTAGATTACATATCATCTGGAGACCTTCTTTTCTTGTTTTACATCTTTTTACCTGTAAGAAAAAAGGTGTAGAAGTTTCAAAAAACCCTTTTTGAATTATAAAATTCAATAAATTACGAGGATGTATTGATATCTAGTTAGCCTAGACCAGTTCCATGCATAAACAAAATATTGCGTTACCATAGCAACGAACAATAACTCATTAGAAGTGTCAGTGTGAAGTTTGACGTCAAAAAAGTAAACCAGAGTTACGCAATAAATTAAAAGAAAAAAGATGTCCACCTAAATTGTAAAAATCGAAAAATTGGAGTATCGAGCCATCATCAAGTACCTACCTGTATTTAAAAGGGTTAAGAGGTAAGCAGATTTACGAAGATATGCTTAATACCCTTGGTGATCAATGTCCTTCGTATGCGACCGTGAAAAATTGGACTGCAAGCTTCACAAGAGGTAAATTTTCCATTGAAGATGATGACCGATCGGGAAGGCCAGTTTCTGTGTCAGTCCCCGAAAATATCGATGCAGTTCATGACATGATTTTATTAGAACGTCGAATTGGGCTAAAACGGATATCTGAAGCACTGAATATTTCATATGAACGCGTTCATCATATAGTTCACGTCAATTTGGACATGAGAAAAATTGCTGCAAAATGGATCCCCAAATGTTTGAATGTTGACCAAGGGTAGAAGCATCGCGTTCGATCTGTGCTTGATTTGAAAACGATGTAGACTTCTTAAACCGAATTGTTACTATGGATGAGACTTGGGTACATTTCTACGATCCAGAAACAAAGCAACAATCGATATACTACTGGATAGAAGAGGGACAGTTACCTAAGTTGAGGCATGCAGATATCCTAAAATTCCTACGGGAAATAGGACTAAAGGAGCTACTAGTCTAGAGAAACTAAGTAGAAGTAAGGGGGCACAATAGATCTTTTAGGTCTCAGTGAATGTTACCCCAAAAATACATACATACAACAATCGATATGGAATGGCGACACTCTGGTTCTCCAAGACCTAAGAAGTTTCGTGTCCAAAAATCTGCTGGAAAAGTTCTTGCTTCAGTTTTTTGAGATTGCCATGGAGTAATCATGATTGATTTTTTGGATAAGGGTAGAACAATAACTGGAGATTACTATTCGACATTACTGACCACTCTACGGGAAAAAATTGAAGAGAAAAGACGCGGAAAGCTATCCAAAGGTGTTTTGTTTTTGCAGGACAACGCTCCTGCATACAAATCTCATGTTGCCATGCAAAAAATTCGTGATTTAGGGTTTGAATTACTAGAACACCCCCCTTATTCACCAGACTTGGCTCCGTCCGACTATCATCTCTTTCCTCAACTGAAAAAAGTTTAAAAGGTCGTAAATTTTCTTCCAACGAGGAGGTAATAAAAGCTGTGGAGGTATGGTTTGCAGAGCAAGAAGAAACAATTTTTTTGAAAGGTCTAGAGACGTTGCAGGTTCGCTGTAATAAATGTATCCAAGTAAGAGGAGAATATGTTGGGTAATAAAATATTTTGACATTGAAATTTTGTTTGGTTCTATAGTAGGCTAAGAATTTTTCAGTATATCCTCGTATGTGACGAAAAATCATTTGAATGTACCTAAAGATAATGCAATTAATGTCAAGTTTGTTAAATAAAAAAAATTTGGCAACTTTACGAATGAGGGACCGCTTTCAAATTTAGTATTTTTTTCAAATATCATAAAAAAAAATTTGGAAAATAATACGAAATTCTAATGAAACGATTTTTAAAATCCGGTAGATGACGCTAGTGTACAATTTGCCGGTAGTCCTAAATTAAATAAAATTAAATAGAAATTTTATAGTTTTTGATGGAAAAATAGTACTTACTTGGTTGTACATGACTTTTCTCAAAATTTCAATATCGCAAGATGAGTTTGTTACGAATTGTATGATTGAATGTATCATGTCTAAATTTTCGTTACTGACTTTCCTCATTTGTTTTTCATGTAGTTTGGAAACTATACCTGTTAAAAATGAGAAATATTGTTTTTATTATAAAAATATCTTAGAGCCGTATTACACAGTAAAGGATTATGCCGAAATTACTTTGAAATTTACCACGAAAATTTTTGTCAGTAAAATTTGCTGTATGTCCAAAAATGTTCACTTATAATTACACGAGAGCTTTTTTTTGTAGAAGTAAACTTGACATGTATCAATAAGAATTTTGTTGCCTGGCAATTTAACGAAAAAAACTGCCTCCGTGAAACGAGTAATTTTTTCTAGCAGTTTTTTGAGTTGAATTACCTAATGGCAACAAAATTCGAATTATAAATGTCAAGTTTACTTCGACTCAAAAAAAATGCCAGAGTGTAATTCGGTAAGACAATTTAATGAATATGTAAATGAATAAATGAGAAGTAAATTAGTTTATTTAATTTAACGGAAAAGTACAATTGTCTTGACTGCACTCTCTTTATAATCTTCTCCATTGTTCTTATTCTTGTTGAATGCCCAGTCACATAAAATAGAAGCTAACTCTTTAGTGGAAGTTTCTGCAAATTGTCCGCGAGAATCGGCGCAGAGCCACATAATCGGTTTGTTTGACATTACACTCATTAATTGCCTTTTATTTATAAACCAACAAACAACAAATTCTAACAATACAAGTTCTTTTTTTTTCAGTATTTCTGATAAAAAAATAAATCTTATTATTGAAAAAAGATAATATTAGGTTAATTGTTTTTTACTGTTTCCTACGTTTATAAGATTAATCTGCAACTGTCAAACATCAGCTGTCATGAAAATAACCCGTCTGAGCCTCCGTATCGTATGAATTACTCCGAAAATTTTTGGAAGATATATTGCCTGTGTAATGCAGAATTCAAGAAAATGTTAAAACATTTTTGGAGAAATTACTGCCAAAATTTTCTTGGTAAATTTCAGAGTAATTTTCGACATAATTATTTGATGTAATACGGCTCTTAGAAACTATCACTCAGTACTCAAATAATACATATTTCAGTGAATCTTAAAGGTTCACATCTATCACATATGTTTAATTTTTATATCATACCTGTCAACTTCAAATGGCTTTCCATTTTCTTTTCCTTCTCCTGTTGGGTCGGTTCGGATCGAGTCATAATCTCAGTTTTTTCCACAGTCCACTTTTCCTCCAAATCATTTTTGATTTCACCGCAATTTTTGCTCGGTTTCGATGCATTTGAATTAAAAGTATCGACTGCTTTCTGAGTATTATTTTTTATTTCATTATTAACGTCGTCGGTTTCGCTTTTAGATTCTGAAATTTTACCATCTGAACTTGCTTTGCGCATTTTAGTGATATCTTCGCTAGATTTGTGTCTCTCAATCGATTGCGATTGGATTGTTGCATTAACTATATCTTCAGGTTTTTGTATTTCCGAAGTATGTCTGCCGCATTTAAGATCTTTGATAACCTTTTTAACCAAAGTACGTACTCTCGGTTCTTTATATAAAACGTTAACTTTTTTGAAAGCTTCCATTTCCAAACTTATAGCTGGTTTTACTTCGTACAGTAAGAAACGACACTTTTCTAATAGTGGTATACAAATTTCCTTGTAACCTTTGTTCACTTCTTGTCTGGTTTTTATTAAACTCCATTTTGTTTGGTGTACGCATTTTATGACCTCAGCTACTGATTTGGGAATTTTTATAGTGGATTGAGATGCATCTACAAAAATTAATAAATAAGCTGATACCAAATAAAATTATCCACATAGTTATCCAGTAACTCTCCTGCCAAACGGAAACTACAGTTACTAGAGGTAATTTTAAGTCAATTTAGCTCAAATTACCTTAAAAAACTTGAAAATAAATTTTTTTTAATAAAAATACCTGACACGCTTGTGATTGATCTGAAAAATGTTTATTTATAGTACAGGGAATGAAGCATTTCACCTGGCAATTTTTTCGTCCAGCATGGATTGACTTGAAATTTTAACAGAAGGTAGGTGATAGCCCAAGGATCAAAATCTATATCGAACCGAAGGGCGCTAAAGCCTTGTTGCCTGGTTGCCACCCCATCTCGGGGGTGAAAATTTTTTATTACATTTTAACCACAGGAATCGATTGAAAAAGTGATTCTAAGCAAAAAATGTTTTATACCTTTTTTTTGTAAAATCAATATTCTCTAAGTTATTCGCGATTGAAAGTAACGCTTTTTGGAGGAAAAAAATCGACGTTTTTGATATGTTTTTCGCGGATAACTCGAAAATTATGCATTTTATCCAAAAAACTGTAGAGAGCAAAATTGTAGCTTTTAAAAAAACAAGCAAAATTCTTTTTTCATAATTTTTCTAAAACCAATGGGAACCGAGATGTGGCCCATCAATGATTAGCTTTTTTCCCCAAATGCAAAATGTGATAGATTCAATGTCAAATACCGGAAAACTGATGCATTTTTCGTAGAAAACTCATAGAATCTTTTTCAAAGAGCATAATTAGACCTTTCTTTTAAAAAAAAGGTCTGTAGCATCAAAATTGAGTGAATTATGACAAATTAATGTCAGTACTGAATTTTTTATACAAAAAAATCGATGAAAACAACCCCCTAACTACCCCCCTAATTAAAATTGATATTTACCCTTGTGCAATTCTCTTTGTACATGTATGGTTAATATGTCCAATAAGTTTGACCAATTTAAAATTCATAGTTTTCGAAAAATTATGGCTTAAAGTAAAAAGTTATTTTTCATAATTTTGTATTTTTTACCCTTTCTTTCAAAATAACTCCGAAAATATTAGAGGTACAAGCAAAGTTAAAAAACGAAATTGTATCTTTGTAATATTTGACGAGATATAGCCGTTTAAAACGTCTATTTACGCACGAACACCACCTTTTTTAGCCCTTTAAACTCACCCCATTTAAAAACGAAAGGGTCTAAAGAGATTTAACTTACAGATCCTTGTATTTCTTGAAAAACCCTACAAAATCGTTTTTAAATAAACTTTTTATCATCAAAAATGAAGGAAATACGTTAAAAAAACCAATCGATTTTTTTTTCGAAAAATTCCAATAGTATAGTATAGTACACTTGGAAGCATAATATGTCTACTTTTTTTCAATTTACATCTATTACAATAGTTTATAAAAATTGCAATGTTGTGAAGGGTGGTTTTTAAAGGTTGAAAGATTACTTAATGCACGTAACACATTTTTTTTACAACAGAATTATTGAGCAAATCCCTATTAGCATTAATTATTTTTCTCTTGGTGAAAAAATTTTTTTTACATATAACACTAATAACAGTTGATTTTTAAGGGTTGAAAAAGTATAAAATTATATTTTGAAATGTAACAAATTCATCATTTTACTAATTTAAACCCACTTCCACCTATCTTAAGATTTATAATGCTATTTTTTAATTTTTGACATTTAGGCGTAGTTTTCACCCCTAAGAAACAATCATGGTTCGTCGGCATGACATGATATATAAAGCAGAGGGTGAGTTGAGCCTAATCCCAAATTTTTATGCAGATCAATCAGAGGCGAAATCATTTTTTAAGGATTCGTGATTTTTTTTACATTAAGCTGTAACAGGGGCTGCTTTTTAAGGGTTGAAATATGATGAAATTGTATTCCAAAGCTCAAAACAATCATTATTCAACTTATCCAAACCAAATCTTACCCATTTTCAGGTTTAAAATGTTATTTTATGATTTTTGACAAATAAGGGTAGTTTTCACCCCTAAAAACCGTTTAGCGCCCTTCGGTTCGATATAGATTTTGAACCTTCGGCTATCACCTACCTCCTGTTAAAATTTCAAGTCAATCCATGCTGGACGAAAAAATTGCGAGGTTTTACCTTTTTTTGAGCTTCATTCCCTGTACTATTACAGCGAACGACTGGTTTGTAACTGTTTATTGATTATACCAAGTTTAAATATTTTAAGTAACGGTATTCTTAAATAATTTGAAGAAAACTCATATGAGGACATCTTCTTCAAAGTGCTGTAGCTCCCTTAGGAAGCATTTTCGGATCAAGGTAATTTGAGCTAAATCGACTTAAAATCACCTCTAGTAACTGTAGTTTCCGTTTGGCAGGAAAGTTTCTGGACTCCCTGTATTTAGAAATTCTGGAACATGTCACAGGATGATGATAACTACTAACTACTTTTATTCGTAGTGTTTTGGTAAAGGGGACTGATATAATTTCGAGTTTCACAAATAGAACAATTCTTGTCTGTCTTTCTCTTTCAAGTAGTGTTCATATTATCCTTGTCGTATTTGTGTAAATCGTATGAAGTTTTTCTCAATTTGGAGAATAGTCAAATGGAATTAGCAGATGCGTTAAAATTTAAAATTTGCTTAAATAATTACTCCTGTAGCCATCTAAATGTATTATTTCAACTTCGGCGGAAAGAATGTAAATGTAGCTATAACTCCGGTATCGTATAGGGAACATTACATGAAAAATAATTAGTATTTCTTATGGATATCAAAAGGCAAAAAATATACAGGATAATCCATTTGAAATAACAAAGTCCATTATTATTCCTGAAAAAAGGAAGATCTAACAACAATGTAAATACCACCGTAATAGGTTTGTTCCATCTGGCTTTTATGAACCGTTCTGAAATCGTTTCAAGTACTCTATAGTGCGCAAACTCGAATTTGGGATGGACATATCAACTTTATCACCACTTCTAGAAGGTACAGTTTGTATACCGTCCCAAGCAGTCTCAGGAACTATACTTTTAATAGTTGGAACGTGAAAAAAATACAACACTTGCACGAATGATATCAAGAACGGTTATTTCGCCAGTTGGAACAAACCTATTATCGGTCATATCACAAGATCCCTGCACACCAATATTTATAAAAAATATGCGATCCGTTTCCAAGATAAATAAGGCGTTTCATACTCAAAACTCACTCTTTAGCTGCTGTATATGATTTAAACAAACATATTGTGCGGAATGGTATATGCAACCATTAAATAATCACTAGTTACGTTCGGATTTTTTGTGACGTGATCACAGATTAATATGAGGAAATTGCTATTAACGAACGGCCCGACCAACCATAGATATAAACGAACTTTTAACTCAATATAAGTCATTTGTGACAAAGACATGGAGAATGGACAAATGGAATTGAATGTTTGTATAAACAATACAAAAGGTTATGAAGAAAAATACTACGAGATTTATCCAGTGATTACAACATAACCTCAAAACATCACAGATTATTCTTTCTCGTCGGTCAAAATATTCCCAGCAAAACTAGATTTAATAAACGAACGATTCAGATACAAATAACGAACGCAGCTACTATGATTATTAATTATCAAATAAAATCAATAAATAATGAATTTCATTTGATAATTATGAAAACATTCCACTTAGTAGGAGTGTGTAATGTCCTTTAGGCATGAACCAGATTAAGAAATAAATCCATTCGAAATTATACAAATGAACGTGATAGAGTCAAGTTCAACGCTGAATAAGCAGTATGTGATTTATTAAGGTTACACGACAATAAATAACAATAATATTGCATCAGTTTGAACTTGAAGTAAAATATATATGTGGTATTATATTGGTTGGGATTCATTCTTATTCTTTTTAGATTCTTATTGCATTATTAGTACATTCTTAATGAATCTTATTGATTTAGGCCCGGTTCTATCACCTCTGGTTAATAGTTCTAGTTATGGTTAACAAGATCTGACAAGAGGTTTGCTGTTCTATGACCGCTTGCTTCGTTATAACCATAGGTTAAAGTTCTTTGACCAAAGGATACAGTAACAGGCACTTTGAGTTCTTGTTAAGACTGTGATCACTGGTTAACCTAATTTTGGTGACACTTGACTTTACAATCTTGACAATTCTAAATAAATATATTTTTGTCATAGCACATCTCCATTTATTTTTAATTGATTATTTGTAAATAAATGACGTTAGCGTTTAATATAAATCCTATAAAGTATCATCATAAAAATAATGTCTGATCCCGGACTTGATGGCTCAGATGAGGATGAATAATTATCCTTTCCCCATGCCTCAGCCTCGAAGACCAAAATTAATCCGAGAAAAGGTAAATTACTATGAAATTCTCAGTGACGATCAGTTTTTTATGAGGTTTCGTCTGAAGAAAGAAACTGCAAATTTTGTTGGGAACGATTCGAAGAGATATTCAATGTAGATACATGGTATTGGTTTTGGTAAATTAAAACTACATTGATTACAGTAATTACATTTACTTATGGTATTCTCTTACAGCATCTGTGCTTTTATTCTCTATTATTTTATAATATTTTTTGGTTAATACTAATAGAGCATCAACTTCGGGTTTTGAAAAAGTTTTTCCCCTACTTTTCTTTTCTTTTATTTTTTGTTCTTCCATTATAGAAACGAAAACAAGGTGCTTTGACACATAACCAAACTTTTATAAGCAATTTTTAGGCGGAAAAGTCAAATTTTGTACAATATCTTTATAATGGATAGTACATTTACGAAAACTATCGATGCTAAGTAACCACTAGTCTAAAGTAGCTAGCACATGATGATAGAACACATTTTTTCCTAACCTCAAGGTCAACACCTGACCAGTGGTTGACAAACTATCACTTTTGACCAGTGGTGATAGAACCGGACCTTAGTTGATATTAAATTAATATTAATAGTATTATAATCTTCTAGTTATGTATAGTAATCAATAAATATAAGTACAGTTTCCCAGTGAACCAGAGAGTTTTATTAAACATAAATGGGCATCCAGGACCAAGGGACGTCCACACACCCAATGTGGACACCCATTTAATACAAGTGGAAACAATTACATTTATTATTATTAATGAAAGGATTTAATTAGTTCAATTTGTATTTGTTAAACTATAGGTAGCAAGACACAAATATTTCTAATGATAATAAACACTTACATGCTTCTATTATAGGCATCAAGACATAACCAAGTCCTAAATGTTTTAATAAAACGGCGTAAAGCACTCTACCGATTTCTTCTATAGGATGTTCAAAAGAAAAATCCACTCTAGTTAAGAAATTATTTGCCTTAGAATGCTGTTCTACTATTGCCAAAAACGCTATCACGTATGGGTCCTATAAAAAATTACTAATTAAAAAACTAAAAGTCAATGGATGATTCCAGTAGTCCGTTCAGTATTGCCACTACACAATTTTCAGGTCTAAAACGACTGACATTTTCTAGGCCTTTCTGGATACGATTCAAAGTCGAGACCGAAATAATTTTTGATTTCTAGATGTTTCCGAATATCTGAACCGGGCTATTAATGTTGTTATTGAAAAAAATTAAATAACCTAGGGGATTTAAATTTTTACGTTTGCTGCATGGGTGAAACCTGTCAATTTAATGTCACATGTCTTGTTTTTGACATTTGAAATTAACTTTCGTTTCGTTTTTTATCGAACGTGCATCTAATCTGAGTGAGTAATTCAGAGTAATTTGTGATCTAAATCTAGTATATTTTGTGGTTAATTGTTGTCTTAGCTTGTTTTACATTGTTCAAATGTAAAAAAACAAGACATGTGACATTGAATTGACAGGTTTCGTCCATGCAGCAAACACGTAAATATTCAAGTCCCCTAGGATATTTTATTTTTTCAGTAACAACATTAATAGCCCGGTTCAGATATTCGGAAACATCTAGAAATCAAAAATTACATATTTCTGTCTCGACTTTGAATCGTACCCATAAAGGCCTAGAAAATATCAGTCGTTTTAGACCTGAAAATTTTGTAGTGGCAATACTGAATGGACTACTGGAATCATCCATTAATAGATGGTAAGATCAACCGGACGAATTTACCTCCTTATAATCCTAACTAATCCTAACTAATCATACAAAAAATACTGTTTGGATAGAATTTAAAAAATCGATAAATGCTTATAGGCCAATCGATAGGGGTCACAACTACAAGTAATTAGCAATACGGCTGATTTTTTTTTATAAGTACCTTAAAGTATGTAGATTAATATAAGAAAAAGTTTACCAGTCTATCGATTTCTCAAATAAAAAAAAAATAAAATTTTTTTTTTTCGAAATTCTTCAATATTTCGCGCTGGGAGGAGGGTAGAGAAAAATAAAAAACACCACCGTGTAGGGGAAGTGTTTTGCAATAAAAAAGGGCTCTTACATTTTTTTCTACCGAGCAATGGTTTATCCGGAAAAAATTCGGTAAACTTAGTATGTATTCCGCATCCGCGCGACTCTGCCACACGGCAGAAAACCTATTTTCTGAAGCGCGGCGGAGTACATTATAAACTATTGTACAGTTATAATGTAATATATAAATAATTGTAATAGGCCGTTTTGAAGAGGGAAGTGTCAGCTTTAAGATGGCATTTTTTTTTGTCATAACACATAATCATTTAGGAAATTACTCATATAAATATATTATATTCTAATCAAAAATCAAGTATCTCAATAAAAAATATATTATATAATAAGGAGGAATTGAAACAATTTTTCGAACGATGGAAACTGTTATTTAGGAGGTCTTTTCCATAAATAAAATTTACGGATAATTAATTTCTCCTAATTACGAAATACGACAATTTCCATTATCTTGTAAATTTTAGGAATCTTGAATTTACAAGAAAATATATATATTAAGTACTGTAACTTTATAGTAATTTTAATGGGGTTTGCCTAGAAATGTTGGGGAAACTTCTAAGATCAAGAATATATAATCACAAAATTAATTAATTTACATACATTTTTGGATTCAATGATTTTTTGTATTATAAGCGAAAATATAATATAATTTTATATATATAATAAAATATAATTTTTATAGATTCGAGTAGGAACCTTCTTTATTTTTTCAAAATAAAATTTGATACTCCTGTAATATAAAGATGAATATTCAACGAACAGAATGTATATTGTGAAAAGGTATAAAAGTATCCAGGTATAAAGTATTTTATTAATGAAATCAGGTATAATAATGCTCAAGATGCAGATTATTAATTTATAATTTTAAGATATAATTTTTTGCACACCTTTCTCCAATAAAAATATGTAAAAATTAATTTATTACCTTTTATTCATTATTTACAACCTTGACTCTTACCAAAAATAAAAAAAATTCTGATTAAATATTTTTTTTCGCGATTCAGAAAGTAGGTTTTCCGCAGTGCAGCAGAGTCCCGCGGATGCGGAATACATACTTAGTTTACCGAATTTTTTCCGGACAAACCATTGCTCGGACGAAAAGAACGCAACAGACCTTTTTTATTGAAAAACACTTCCTCTACACGGTGGTGTTTTTAATTTTCCTCTACCTTCCTCCCAGCGCGAAATATTGAAGAATTTCGAAAAAAAAAAAAGTTTTTTTATTTTTTTTTTAATTTGGGAAATCGATAGACTGGTAAACTTCTTTTTATATTAATCTACATACTTTAAGGTACTTATAAAAAAAATCAGCCGTATTGCGAATTACTTGTACTTTTGGTCTAAAATTTCCCCTACTGACTGGCCTATTAGTAGTTAAAAAGCATGCAATAGTTTATAAATTTGAATCAAATATTTTAAAATAATTTGACTAACAGTGAAATTGTTAAATATATTGGTACAACTTACCGATAATCTGCTTTCTGCTAAAGCGTTGATGAACGTTTTAATTCTCTCCATCGGTTGTTGGAAGATTTTCAAAGTTTTCTGAACCATATTAACTTTCGGTTCCGTCGGAGTACTTTCCGCTGTCGAATTCGTACTTCTAGAATCTCCCTTTTCGTCTTCATAAGGATTGGGAGGTTGATCAATCTACAGAATAAAAATAAAAGTATGATAATGTACAAGGGGATAGGAAAAAAGGACAGTTACCTCAAGACCTCCACTTAAAAAAGACGATTTCAACCATTGACTAGAAGATATTTCTTCTGGCGCTAAAGACATACTTTGTCTTAAGTTAAACGAGTGCAGACCTAGTAAATATCCTAAATTTCTTTCAGCGTCTAGCAACATTAGGCACAGGTGTAGATTACCGAGATTGTTTTGTCTAATTTCAGTTTCTGGTTGACAAAAATTGCCGACGACGTAATTATCCATGAGTTGCATCAACTGGCTACTTTGAGGGCAGTTATTTATAATGTGGCCTACCTCTTTACCGGCGTATTTTTGAAATACCTACAAATGAAAAATGAACTTCTGGAAACTGCTACTGCATATAAAAATATTTATAACAAATAAATCTCAGTTTCGACCCGATGTTCACATCTTAAGACTTCCGCCTTATCAATGTGAATTGAATAGAATTGGTGTGGAGAGAAGTGAAACGGTACGTGTCCACTTAGAACTCAAAATATTGAATTCCGAAATATCTATACCCGGCAAAAGAAATGTCTTTTGTCTATCGTAATTTTGATAATGTGCGAGACCTAATGCGAAATTTACTAATCGTGTGCGGCTGGCCTTATCTCCCACCACTCTGTACACACATTTTCAATCACTGGGCGAAGTCGGAACTAGTGGAAACATAAAAAACTTACCTCGTTCACCGAAGGATTATCACATCTAAAATCCTGTACGTCGTACACTTTATTATTAATCACCACCCATCTGCCGCCATCCAAATTGTGATTCTCTAAATCAGCCTGTCTAATTAGAGGTAGATCTTCGTACATCTTGTGACCGACGTTATTTGGTCTAGTTTGAATAATCCCCTGCCAGGCTATATCGTCCGAATCGTGTAATTCTATATCGGGCATTAATCTACAGAATTTATCTATGGATTTTAAAACGTCCTTGAATACGTTCAACCAGTTCATGTTGCTCAAAAATATTTCTGTGTCTTGTTCCAGTAAAATTAAGCTAACTATTAATTCCGGAAATAGTATACCTAAGAATATCAATTAATTTAGAAATTGGTAAAAATGTTCTTTGTCTTGATTTTAATTAATTTTTTAGTTTTTAGTGGTTCTCTCTATGCCTCTATCTATTCTCTCCCTACTTTACATCTCACCATTCTCTCTTCATCACTACTCTCTCTTTTTCATCACCCTTTATATATCGCCACTCTCTTGTCACTCTCTATATCAACCCTCTTTTTCAATATCATTCTATTTCTCTAATTCACATTTCTATCTCATCCACCTTTCTCTATATCTCTCAAGGAAAGCTAGAATTTCTAAAATACTGACTGAAATCAACACGAGCAAGAACTTTAGTACAGTGCACTCTCTCTCTTTGACTCTTTCACACCTTTCACTACTCTTTCACTCCTCTCGCCACTCTTTCACTCCTCTCACCACTTTTTCACTCCTGTCACCGTTCTTTCACACTTCTCATCACTATTCCCCTCCTCTCACCATTATTTCATTCCTCTCACCATTATTTCATTCCTCTCACCAATGTTTCACTCCTCTTGACACTATTTCATTCCTATCACAAATATTTCACTCCTCTCACCACTATTTCATTCATCTCAACACTCTTTCACTTCTCTCACCACTATTTCCTTCCTCTCACCACTATTTCATTCCTCTCACCAATCTTTCACTTCTTTCACCACTCTTTCCCTCCTCTCGCCACTATTTCATTCCTCACCAATCTTTCACTCCTCTCACCACTATTTCCCTCCTCACACCTCTCTTCCATTCCTCTCACCTCTCTTCCACTCCTCTCACCACTATTTCCCTCCTCGCATCACTCTTTCACTCCTCTCACCACTATTTCATTCCTCTCACCAATCTTTCACTCCTCTCACCACTCTTTCACTCGTCTCACCACTATTTCCCTCCTCTGACCACTCTTTCACTCCTCTCACCACTATTTCCCTCCTCGCATCACTCTTTCACTCCTCTCACCACTATTTCATTCCTCTCGCCACTATTTCATTCCTCCCACCAATCTTTCACTCCTCCCACCAATCTTTCACTCCTCTCACCACTATTTCCCTCCTCTTGCCACTATTTCATTCCTATCACAAATATTTCACTCCCCTCACCACTCTTTCACTCCTCTCACCACTATTTCCCTCCTCTCGCCACTATTTCATTCCTCTCACCAATCTTTCACTCCTCTCACCACTCTTTCACTCCTCTCGCCACTAGTTCATTCCTCTAACCAATCTTTCACTCCTCTCACCACTATTTCCCTCCTCTTGCCACTATTTCATTTCTATTACAAATATTTCACTCCCCTCTCCACTCTGTCACTCCTCTCACCACTATTTCCCTCCCCTCGCCATTATTTCCCTCCTCTCACCACTATTTCATTCCTCTCACCACTATTTCACTCCTCTCACCACTCTTTCACTCCTCACACCACTCTTTCACTCTTCACGATACTATTTTTCCATTTTCCATATTTTTTAAATTGAATTATGAAAATAGGCAAGCGTCAATAGTGTCAATTTATGACAGATCGCGGAAAACGTCAACTCTCCATTTAAATTACGAATAGTGATTGTAGAAAAAATATATTACCTAAAATATCTCCTTTCAATATCTGCAATACTATCAAGAAGTTCTTGGGGTTTCCTGCGCAAACATCATACGCCGTATTCAGCGTCATCGTGATGAAGCACGTGAAGCAATCCAAGTACTTCGTTAGCAAAGTTTCGGCGGAATCTTGACACTCAGGCATTTTAACATGTATTTTACCGATCAACAGCCGCTGGAATCGCTGTAGCAACTTTAGACTTGGCGATGGCAAAAATTTCTGTGACGGCATTTTGCCTATCACGCCGATTTCTTTGATTGTCGACTGTGTAACGACGCTTATATTCCTGTAAAAAATAAATATTAACGGTTATTAAGTTTCGTTTCTTTTATAATGTACACAAAAATTTTACTTTGACTACTAACCTGACTAATTGTCTGACAAGGTATAACAACGGAATTGTTATATGAGAAGACGACTGATCGAAATTGTCATCTCCTCCCGCAAGCTCAGAAGCTTCAGAGCCCAATGCTTCGTTTAATGCTGATTCTAAACCTCCATCTGCCATCAGACTCCATACTAGCAAGTCCGTCATGAAACGGTGTCCTGATTTGCACATTTTTGGTTCCACATCTGAAAAAAATAAATATTAACACATCCAATAATGCTAGAATAGATATCAATCTATAAAAAACCGCATATGTCACAGAACACTTGTCACTTTGACAGCGCCAAAAGTTTCCTGAAAATGGAACGGAGGAGACCACAAAGAAGCGATAGTTAAAACAATTTGGAACATTACTGCTAAAATTCTACAAAGTACATATTAAAAGAATCCTATATAAAATAAACCTGAAGAGTTTGACACATTATATGACGAAAGTATTAATTACTTTCACTGACCTGTATTTAATAATAAAGATGATAAAGTTCTCGCTCTTCCATTAGCAGTAGGCAATAAAACAGACCATCCTGTTTGTAAAGCAGCCTGGGCGGCATCTTGTACTGTCGGTAGTATTTTAACGGCACTCGCCAAGTATACAACTTGAGATTTTAAGTTAGCTAGTAGTTTACTATTAACACCCAATCCTACTGATTTAGGATCCAAATTATTGGTTATAATGCTATGCAGCTAAAAAAAATGGACAAAAATAGAATGAATAGTTTATTTGAGGAAATTTAAACCATACCTGTAATTGTAACAGTTTTAAAACTGATACAGCAAGACATTCTTTGTCTTGAGAAGATGGATTATGCACTACAACCAACTCTAGAATTTGATCCAGTAATCTACAAAATAGAGAGATAATTAAATGTGAGGTGTTCGTCGAGGAAGTGTTATTAGGAATCTTATTGTCATGTTACCTCTAAAGGCTACTAGCAGATCGATTGTGCCCCCTTACTTCTACTTAGTTTCTGAGGAGAGTCTCAGAGACTAGTAGCTCCTTCAGTCCTATTTCCCAGAGGACATATTGTTTATATGTCCATGGTTGTACCATTTATGTGGAAAGACCAGTAGCCTTTACCAGGCTCACCAGTCTTTTCACTAGGTCATTCTTGGAGAAATCTTCCCTTGGGTGCTCTAGTCCTAGGGATATGCTAAATATTTCAGTGTTGCCTGACTATCTGAGAGTATAAGGATTTTTTGGTCTCAGTGAATATCACCCCAATATACATACAAATTATATAAAAACACCCTGTAAATGCCTTTTTAAAAATTGGTTTATTAACTAAGACAACTTATCAAATCGGATACAAGTTCTAAACTGATTAATTTACATGAGAATTAATTTAATGAAGAAATATGAAAAAGAACAACTCAGCAATTTATTATTATACAACTATAAATTATGAATGATGACTATGCTAAATAAGGTTCTACACCTAGGACATAGGCGTAGGTGACACCTCCCCCTTCAGAATGAAGCTTCTCCAGGAAGCTGAATATTTTCTTCCGTTGCTGTGGATTTCGGTGGTTTCTTTCTTGATTTCTGCTTCTTCTTAAATATGGTCCATGCAAGAGCTAATATTATTGCTATGTACAGAGTCAAAGTCCAGATGCTTGGAATGTGAAAGTTGCTAGTTTCAGTAATCACTGGTGTTACTAGCTGGTTTGGAATGTCCTTAAATTTCAATGTTTTCAAGTCTATCTTCATTGGAGAGACATGTAACTGATTAAATTTCAATTCTAAGTTGTTAGTAATGAAAGGTTGCCCAAATGATTTTTGTTGAAAAACTAGTTCTTGGTTTTTGAAAAAAATTTTACACTGTGAATTTTCTATTAAATATATCCCTTTCAGGATTTTGGCTTCTGTCTCTTGTTTGCATTTAATAATTATCTTTTCTTCAATTGGAAATATTGCCAAAAATTGATTAATTTCCGGGATGATTTCAATATGGTTTTCTGTTATATCAATTTTTGTGTATTGACAATTTGTAGAGTTTCCTGAGATTAAAATATTTTCTTCACAATAATGATTATTGTTATCTTGCAAGTGATTAGGACATTGAAAAATGTTACTACGTATGCAAATGTCGTGTAAAGGCTTAATCATATTTTCTGATTTGAGTAAAAATTTTGTGTTTGGTATTAATATTACATATTCTGATTCAACCCTTGTAGGGATAGGTAGCATATAAAAAAGATTAAATAAAATGTTATAGTCTATAGGTATTGATAAAAAATATTCTATTCTATTATTATCTAACTTACAAACTACGTCTATGATTGCTTCAAAATCTAGTATATTCTTATATTTTATTTCAAAAGGTAATTCTGTTTTGTAATGAAAATGCACTTTTTGCAATTCATCAAATAAGTCGTGAGATTTTATAATACTAGGATGTAGAGTTTTAAGTTTACAAAACGTTAGCGAATTTTCTACTGTTGTCATAGTATCTAATATTACGTTGAATGTGATTAAAAGTTCATTGAACAAATCCACTAAGTACATTATATTTTCTGCATTCCCTTGATAATTTAAAATATCCCATAACTCGTGTATTTTTGTTTTTAATAAATTTTCATTGTACTGGATGTCTCGAACTGTTTTATTGAAATTTTCTATAACTTGGTGACTAACGGAATATTGCATACTTATTTGATTTTGTAAATTTCCTTGATTTTCTTTCAAATGATCTAAAATAGAATTAATTCTTTTCCCATCCTCATAATCTAAATTTCCTGTAATAGTTTTAACTATTGATCCAAGACCATTAATTAAACCTCTTTTTTGTCTATCTAATGTCGAATGAATATTAATATTATCAAATTTATCTTCTATACTAGACTTCGTGTACTCTATAATATTTACAATATTTTCTGTTAGATTCAGAAAAAAGGGCTTACTGGAAATATTACGTCTAACGTTAATATAATGTAAGTTAAGATTATTGTATTCTACTAGTAGTGGGTTTAAATCATAATAATGTACAAAGGTATGACTGGATTTTTGCAATTTGGCAGGTCCAAGATTGATAGGAAGAATTCCTAAATTTTGTGTAATGTCCTTTATTTCGACTGCGGTATTTCCGACTGCGATGAATCTGAAATAAATTTATAAGATTTCTTTTTAGGGCGCTTAATATTAGACAAATGTATATTTTCAGCAGTGTTTTTATGTCTTGTCATAATTTTAGCTGTATTACGCTCTGGGTTTATTGACTTTATTTGTTCACTTTGGTACTTATTTTTAGTTTTTCCTTGAATCTGCTTATTTCTAACAAAAATTTTTGTAGGAATATTTTCTGGCAATTTTTCTCGATTCTCGTTAGCTTTATTTACTACTTTTTCTTTGGATCTCTGTAATTTTTCGTTTATATCTGAATACAACAATTTCATTTTATCTTTGTGATTTTGAATGTAATTATTAGCTAATTGTTTATCTATTTCTAGATCAAAAGGTGATCTGTTATCAAAATGACCTGTAATGATTTCGTATGGCTTCAATTTTGTTACTGAATGAATGCTGTTATTGTAAGCTAATATTGCATAATTAACTTTTTGTTCTATAGGTTGATTTTTAAAATCGTTTTGGTTATTTAAAAGTCTTATGTGTTCTATGATAGTGGAATGACATCTTTCCGCAATTCCATTTGATTCTGGATGTTGCGAGCTTATGAAATGTATTTTAATTTTGTGTGTGTCTAATAATTCTCTTAGAACAGTATTTTTTAATTCAGTGCCATTGTCCGAAATAATTTGATCTGGAATACAATGGTGGCTGAAATATTTTATTAAATTATTTACAATTTCTATTCCTTGACTGGAGTTAATTTTATAAAGTTGACAATATTTTGAGAATGAGTCTACTATGGTAAGAAATTTAGCGTTTTCTAATGTTATCGTGTCTAAATGTAAAATTTGGAAGGGTCTAGTAGCTGTTGGGGTAATATTGTAAATTGGTTTGATAGGTTTTCTATCATACTTTGTTAACTGACATAACTCACATTCGTTAATGTAATTTTGTATTGATGATCTTTGGTTAGGCCAATAATAAAGCATTTTAATTCGATTTTCTGTTTCGTCCAGTCCCCTATGGTTTGTTTTACCTTCATGGTAGTTTTGAATAACCTCCTTAACTTCATTTAACGGAACATCTATTAATTTTTTGGTACATTTGATTAATGAGATTTGAGAGTTTTTAAAATATTTTTGAATAACAACACTGAATTTTTCGTATACGGGGTCTTCAAAATAAATGAAATATTTTACTTTAGGAACAACATATTCCTTGACAAAGTTAATAACGTCGTGTTCAAATTTATTTTCTGATAATTGTAATAGAAATCTTTGTTTGTTTTCAAAAATTTTGATAATTTTAGTTTTTGCTGGTTCAAATTTAACTACAGAAATTAATATTTGATTTTTTCCGATGTTTACTGCTGATTCCGAAATCGGTATACCTACAATAGGATTTTCTATATTTGTGTGAACAGTGATATTCTCGTCATCTTCAATGTTATGATCATCATCTGGTTCAACTATAAGTGATTCGGATTCTATATTAACATCACTTTCAAGAGATTTATTGAAATCTTCCATGTATTCAAAAAATTGTTTAGAATTTCCTGGAATTTCTGTTCCAGTCTCGTTTATATTCAATTGAATTCGTGACAAACAGTCACTGTTAGTATTTAAAGCTCCTTTTTTATATACTATATCGTAGTCATATTCTGCAAGTTTGAGACGCCATCTAACTAGTTTAGAATTGGGGTCTTTAAGGGAAAAAAGCCATTGCAGTGGCTTATGGTCAGTGACAATTGTAAATTTCCTTCCAAACAGATATGGACGGAAATATTTTACTGCCCAGACAATAGCAAGAAGCTCTTTTTCGATTACTGAATAATTGATTTCAGAATCATTAAGAGTTCTACTTGCATAAGCAATAGGAAGGTCAGAACCTATTTTACCCTGGCTAAGAACAGCGCCTAGAGCATAGTTGCTGGCATCTGTAGTAAGATTGAAAGGTTTAGAGAAATCTGGGTACTGAAGAATTGGATCGTTAATTAATAAGTTTTTACACATCTCAAAACAATTTATATAATCCACGTCCTTGATATTTATAACTGCATTTTTCTTTAATCTCAAAGTTAGGGGTTTTGTTAATTTCGAAAAATCTTTAATAAATTTCCTATAATAGCCTAATAATCCTAAGAATCCTTTCAATTGTTTAATATTTTTTGGTATTGGAAAATTTTTAATAGCTAATATTTTGTCAGGGTTGGGCTTAACACCTTCCGATGTGACAATATGCCCAAGGTAAGCGACTTCCTTTCTTAGAAATTCGCACTTATCAATTTGAAGTTTAAAATTTGATTCTCTTAAACGGTCAAAAACTTCTTTTAAGTTGTTTACGTGTTCTTGTAGGCTTGTGCTGAACACAATAATATCGTCAAGGTACACCAAACATTTTTCGTTTTGTATACCCCTAAGAATGTTGTCCATGACTCGTTGGAATGTTGAAGGACTATTCTTCATTCCAAAAGGCATGCGCAAAAACTCATATTTTCCGTGTTCCGTACTAAAAGCTGTTTTCGGAATATCTTCCTCAGCCATCTCGATCTGATGGAAGCCAGAGGCAAGATCTAATGTTGAAAAATATTGACAACGCCCTAGTTTATCTAGTATCGTTGTTATTTCCGGTAATGGATACCGATCACCAATGGTAATGGCGTTCAGTTTTCGGTAGTCGATAACTATCCGAAATTTTGGTTTTTGAGAAGAATCTCTTTTTTTGGGTACAATCCAAATATTACTTGACCAAGGCGAATTAGAATGTCGTATGATATTTTGGTCTAGCATATGTTGGATTTGGTTTTGTACTTCTTTTCGGTAAATTTCAGGATATCTGTATGACTTTGAATATATTGGTACTTCATTAGTAGTTTTAATATGATGTTTAATTTTGTTTGTAAAAGTTAATTGGTTTCCCTCAACATGAAAAATATCCGTATATTCCCTAACTAATTTCAATATAGTCTCAACTTCCTCAGAATTCATGTGTTCTGTTCTAACTTTAGAAATATCAAACTTAAATTTTTCAGTGAAAATTGTATTTAAATTAGAGTGTGAAATACGTTCATTTTCATTAAACGTTTCAGCTTCTATAAAACAATTTAAATTTACTTTAAAATAAGATTCTGTAGGGTTAAGAATTGTACAAATAGCCCTATTATTTTCAACTTTTGCTATGCATTCAGGAATTTCTAATTTCCCTATTTGTGTGTATGGGATGATAACATCACCATAAGCTACATTTTTTATATTCAGACTTATTATTTGTTCGCAACGTGGGTGCACTACTATGCAATTCATGCTCTCTTTCTTTATGCTGAAATAATTTAACTCAATCTGACTATTTGGTGTCACGAGAGAATTTTTTGTAAAATCAATAATAGCCTTTAATTTTTTTAAATTATCTAATCCTAACAAACAGTCAAAGTGACTGTGGAATTTAAAAACACAATATTCTAAATTAAATTGTTTTTTGTAATTGAATATACTAGATGTAGGAATTTTCGTACAGAAGTTTTGTCTAGATGTACCAAGTGCTGAAGTTACTTGAAATGGTTTTCTGATAAAAGATTTTTTAAAGTATTTTTCTGCAATTTCTGGTGTCACAAACGATCTTGTGCTCCCAGTATCGATTAAAACTTTCAAGTTATATTCTGGAAAAACTATGTACGGTAATTCACTTACTGAATCTGTTAAATTCAATAATTCTACTCTAGTTCTTGTGGTCCCGAGGCTGTTATCTCTAAAAAATCATCTTGCTCCTCACTAGAACATTGACTATCATCTAAATTGTGTAATTCTTCAGAAAAAAAATTCTTGTGTTGCCTCACAGAACTATTTTGATTCTGTGAGTGATATTGATTTTGTTGAGGCCTAAATGTATTTGCCGTGGATACACTCATAGGTGTTGGTCTTTGTAACCGATGATTTTGACCGGGTTTGAAGACATTAGTATTATTTTTGTTAAAATTTGTATTATTCTGTTCTGATGAATTTCTTGACGTATTTGGTATATTTTGCAAATTAGTATTCAATGGTTGGTTTCTCTGTGTAAGATTTACAGGAGTACCTTGATTATACTGATTTGATTTTGATTGTTGTGGATAATTTGAATTATTTTGATATTGATTCCTATTTTTATTTTGGTTATTTACGCCACTAAATCTATTTTTTGAATGATTATTTTGACTTAAGTATATTTGAAAATCATTTGTGAGAACACTTAAAGCTACATTTAAATTTTCCGGATTTTTGGTACGCATAAGTGTACCTAGAGGTTCTTTCAGTCCTCTTAATAAAACTCTAAGAGCTAAATTTCTAAAATAACTACCTAAAATTATTTGTTCATTACAATTAGAATGCGTCATTAAATGAGATATCTGTAAATTTAAAATATGTTGTATTTTATTATAAAATTCATAGGGAGATTCGTTACCCTGTTTTAAATCAGATAATTCTAAATTTAAAGTATAAATATCACGTTTATCTGCGTATGTGTTCACTAACGCATCTTTAAGGTTTTCCCATGTTCTTATATTGCATGAGGAAATATTTATGGCAGCTTCGCCTTTAATTTTAGCTAGAATACTCGACATCAGATATTCATTCTGAAAGTCTCCTACATCTGCTGCATTATAAAATTTATTAACTAATTTTTCTGATATTTCCAAAAATCTTGGAAGAAGTGCATTATCACCATAAAATTCTGGTATCATATCTAAGAATTCTTTCTTTAAAATTGGAACTTGTGGTGTAGCCATTTTGTTGGATAAAAAAAAATAAAAAAAGAAATAAGATGAGAAAAAAAAAATTTTATGAAAAGTTAGTTTTCTATAAATTTTTTTTTTTTGATAAAATTTGAGCTAGAACTTAATCAGAGTTTGAATCAGAATAATCAAAGTTTTCAAAATCAATTAATAGTAAAATTTTCTTTATACGACATTAAGCACTTACAGTAAAATCATCAACGTCCTCTCCATGGGCTCAGAAGTACAGGAACACTCCAATTTCCACTTGGGTCTTCTGGGTTCTTGAACTAGGAGAATCTTCGAGTCAAGCTACTAAATTCACTCAACCAAGAGTTCAAACGTTATTCACTTGAAATAGTCAATAAATCGTTAACACGAACCGACTGTTATTTGCACTAACACTTCGTTTGACTATCCTACTGACTGCGCCAATTATATAAAAACACCCTGTAAATGCCTTTTTAAAAATTGGTTTATTAACTAAGACAACTTATCAAATCGGATACAAGTTCTAAACTGATTAATTTACATGAGAATTAATTTAATGAAGAAATATGAAAAAGAACAACTCAGCAATTTATTATTATACAACTATAAATTATGAATGATGACTATGCTAAATAAGGTTCTACACCTAGGACATAGGCGTAGGTGACATACATACTATTCTGATCTGCTAGCTAGCTCTATGGCTAGGTGATAAAGTAGTTCAAATGTACACTAATTTTATTAATTTATGGTCAAAAATAAACTAAGTTTATAATTTCGTTACCAACGATTAAGAAATAAAAACTGGTAAAATTATTTGAAAATATGATGATTTTATGTAAAACAAATAGTGAACATGGTAAAATACTTACTTAAAAGTTTGTTCCGAGAGGTCTATAACAAACGGCAGCGATGTTTTGGGTACAAAAGAATTGACGTCGGTCCAACAAAAACTTTGCGACGGTCCACATGAAACACCAACAATTCTTTGTCCTTTAAGAGCTTCAAGTAATTTCGGTTGTTGAATATAAATATCGGGAGCATCGAATAGTTGTTTGTTTTCATTTTTACCCCAACCGTAGACTTCTCCTGCTTCCGTTAAAGCCATAATGTGCGCAGTACCCAGATTTACTGATACTATTCGTTTGTCTTGTAGAATTTCAACTGGTTCAGGAACACGTATGTGATCTTCGTTGGGGTGTCCTAGCCTCCACCCTTCACCCTTCAAAAAAATTTTTGTAAGCGATACAAAATTTTTTTCTTTATAACCGCCTACCTTTCCCCATGTAAATAACTTTCCTTCTTTTGAAAGAGCGACGCTAAAATGTGCACCGCAATAGACATCGGTAATTTCAATATCTTGTAATTTTTCTATCAGTCTCGGTATTTTAGAACTTTCTGATCCGCCTCTACCTAATTTACCATAGTCGCCGTCTCCCCAACTATAAACTTTACCTGAAATAAAATAAATACACTATAAACATAAAAAAAAAAAATTATTGTAGATAAGCACCGGTTTTACCATTTTTTTTAACAGTTTTTACCTTGACTAGTAACACAAAGAGTATGAGCATCTCCGGATCCACAAGACACTTTCACAACATGCTGACCAGATAAACCTGCAACCAAAGTAGGCACCAAACAATCTTCACATGTTCCATGTCCTAATCTACCATAATACCCTTTGCCCCAAGTATAAAGTGAACCATTAGCAGATATGGCAGCGCTGTAATAAAATCAAACCATAGAATAATTAAATGTATAAATGATTGGAATAAAAATCAAGGATTTTAAACTTGAGTCCATTTAAAATGGGACATTTAACTTCAATTAATATACAGTAGAAACGCTGAAATTGGATTTTTGTGACGGTCAGTTCCCAATGCAATACCCAGTATAGAAACATGACAAAAAAGTTTAAAAAAAGAAAACTGAAAAATTACCTGTACGTAGCACCACATTGGATATCAACAATGTCTTTTTCCAGAAGTGCTTGTATTAGTGTAGGTTCTTCTTTAAAAGTTGTATCACCATGGCCTAAAATGTATTAAAAATAATAATTATCTCACATTTATTGTAAAACCACATGATATTTTAATACTTACCCAATCTCCCACCATCGCCATTACCCCAAGAATATACTTCAGATTTTTTTGCAAGTGCCATAAAATGTTTTCCTTCGGTATGGGCGGCTATTTTTATTATCTCAATTTCCTTTAAAGCTAAAAAGATAGATTAACCATTTTAATTGTTCAATGTTACCCCAACTTCCACACAGTATGTTTTATTGCACTATATTGTTATCAACATATGATAAAAACAATAACTAGGGTTGCCAAATCCTAGTTTAGAAGACAAAATGTGAGTGATGAGTTAGTGGGCAAATGAGTTTGCAGGGAATATGATACAATAGTAGTAAAAAATTAATTTCACCCGTTCATTTACTAAGAAATGTTTCATAAGTTGTGTAATTTGTTTACTTACCTTCTATAATCTGAGGGCACTGCGTTTCAGAAGAAAAATACATAAAACATACTTTCCCAGAGCATGTTAATATCAAAATTCCTCTGTCCGAGCAACACAACTGCTTGATTGTCAAATCTGCTATGGTATCGCAATTCTGAGGGCCAGTTCCGATAGCCCAAGAGAGCCAACCCCAACCCCATACCCTTTGGCCATTGAAATAATGGGGTGACTAAAAATATATTTAAAATTAAACACAAAAAATAATGTCCAAGACTTATTTTCTAAATATGCAGTAACTGTGTGTGTTGTATATGTATATGTATATATGTAATTTTAGAGTAAAAGTTTCTTTTTATAAGTAAATGTAATTAGATAAGACAAATAATGAAGTCAATTATCTACAAAAGGTTGAAAAAAAGAGAATGTTGATTTTACCTTGTTGAAAGATGATGGTGGTATATGCGAATTTGCCAGTCTATCTAAATGTGCCATTATGCAAACAGCAGCTTGTCTTAAATCTATTTCACAGTCTTCGTTATCAGGCAGCTCGAGCAAATCTAAATAAACTTTTGAACTACTATCCATTTGATCACTCTCATCTTTGTTGATAAAAATGGTTTTAGAAGGTTCTATTTCAGATAGTTTTTTAATAAATGGCAAAAGTGGGGCGCTGGCTCCGTCTTCAGTCGATCTTAAACAAATATTTTCATAATTTATATAAATCCAACATGAATGTTTAAGAATGGATGGACTTAAAAAACTGTACTTAGATTAATCCTTTGGTGGTTAAAAGTGTAACAGAAAATACAAAAAACTCCGCACTCTTTGACACATGCCACAGAATAGAATGATGGTATAACTTTTAAGAAATTCAAAACATAATGTTACATAAACCGAAACTTCCTTTTCCACTGGAAACTAAATAGCCAAGATAGGAGCTGAAACATTTTTTTGGGACCTGGAACTCTTTTGAGGTGTCAGTATCAATATTGTGAAAACTATGAGACAAATGAAAGAAATGCTGAACTGGATTGCATGAAAGGAAAGCTGCTAGATTTAAATTGTACAAGTACATATCAATTTGCACTAAAGTAGATTAACCAGTCATATATTTTAAGAGTTAATTACCAATTAGCTGATTGGTTTTGATCAAGAAAATTCCTTACCTGTTGTCTGTAATGTGAGTTTTCTTATTCCATAACGTTAGTAACAATAAAACTACATCCAGAATACTGCTTAAAGTTGCTTTTTGTAAAGCAAATTCTAACAATAAATTTAAAGAAATATTCTGATCTTCTATTGGTACATTACAATAGAGTCGTTCACTAGATAAATCACTAAAAATAAAAATTACTTTTAGAAAAGCCATAACCACACCAATTCACTTTTTTCATTGTTTTATGTTTATTGCCCAAAAAATTCCTTTTTCTACGTTGATGCAAAAAACAAAACTTTATTGAACTCTGTTTAGTGGAAAAACTAATTCTTTATTGCACTCATCTGTCATTTACCTACAGCTTTTTAGAGCAACCTAAATAAGACATTTTTTGGTATTTGCATGAACGTGGAAAAAATATTGTATGCAACTTGTGCAAAAAGTATTTAGATACAATTTTTATCCCAGATTCATAAATTATAATGCATAATCTTACCCTGCAACAACTTGTTTTAAAAATTTATTTGATCTTTCTACTACTTCCAACCAAATCGGTGAGACGTCATTTTGTTCAAATAAAGTGGCAACTGGTAGCAATCTAAGTGCATCTAAAGATTCATTTAATAGTTCATTACAAAGATCAATGTCTTCACCTACTCTCCAAGCTCTTTTCAAAAATGCAAATGAGAAATTCAATGCTGCCCTGGATCCCACCTAAGAAACCATCATAGATTAAAATCATGGAAAAATAACCATAACTGACTGGACAGATTTATAATTATTATTTATTGAAAATTAAATAGGTACGTACTCTTGCTAAACTCACTGCTGGATCCAAAGTAGACACTATACTTTTATTTTTGGCTGACAATTTGGCATCTGACCGATCTATACTTGTTTTTCTGGTTATTAGTGAATGTTCTATTTCTATAGGATGGGGAGTTCGATTTAGTGCAATAAAATATCTTTTAAAAATTAGTAAACGGTAATGAAGTCGTATGGAAGATAATGTTGAATTTGCTGCATCAGAACATAGAGATTCTTGTTGTTGGTTAAGACTATAGATGCTTTGTGAAAGTTGTTCAGTTGCTGTAAAAAAAAACAAATGTATTGTATGTTTTGTTGTTAAGCTTTAAGATTGTTGAAGAAAATGAAAATTTAGTTTTTTAGTTTCCTTAATTGTATTATTTTGTTTAGGTAAATAAAATTTGATTTTTTTTAAAGTAAACTAATTCAAAACAGTTAGTTCAAAAAGCTTTATAAAAGTCAAGACTTATTCTAACCTAGGTATTCATTGATCTAAAGTCTATGAATTTAAATTTTTTTAATATTCCTAATAATAGTCGTTTAATTTTTGATTTTCTAGTTTTCTGGAGATACCTAATATTTTTTTACTTACTACACTGAGGTCCCCAATCCCATCTATAGAGTAATGATTCAATGGGTGGTAATTTTTCTTTGTTGGGAATGTTGTTTTGGGTGGATTCTTCAGCATCAAGTTTTTGGCAAGGTTGACAATTACAGCCAGTATGTGGACCACAGATACCATCACAACAAGTACAAGTTAATACCTGGAATAAAAGGATAATACACAGCACAACCTTTTTTATTAAACTCCATAATATCAGACTATAATGCCATTGTGAGTAATTCTGGCAAATTGCAGAATATTAAAACAAGGACAAAATTAACAGCAGAACGTAAATAATTACTTACCCTTTGCCCACAGTAATATTTTCCGAAATCCCCCTGTCTTGCAGTTACCCCAGCACTATTTAGTCTTCCAACAGAAAAATCTCCTGTTAATTCTCCATCAGTAATCAATCCATTCCAGGAATTTATTAAATTATCTTGGGAAGTGAATAATGTTTCTAAATTAGTTTTAAGCCATTTTATATCCAAACGGGGCTGCGGCCTCAATGTAGTCTCACTATGAGACATTTTATGCGAGTATCTAGAAATTAACACAAATAAACATTACCATATGCTTTTAATAAAGTGTTAGATTGGGCAATTTATTGAAAATTAATTATATAACTAATAAGTATTGTCAATTCAATATATTAATGTTCAAAATACCTAATCTACCTTGTAAATTGTAAACATTTTTGTCAAAGTATCTTTTGACGTTTGGCAGAGAACTATTTAATTTTTGACAAATGACAGAAATTGTTTGGACGGTGCACTGAAAATGTTTGTGGTGTACCAAGAACTTAGGATTGGTGTAGAAACCCAAGAGAAAGCAAGAATTTCTTTAAAATTTGGTAACAGCTGAGTTTATGGTAATATCTGATAATTAACTCTGGATTTTCTGGTCACAAATGGAAAATTTGAAATAAAAACCAGAGATCACCTTAACTATTTTCGTTGAAAAGAAAAGTGGAAGGGATGATTGATGAAACAAATGGAGTAAGAAAATTGGAAGGTGCTCGAAAAATTTGGCAACTGCGCAAGAAGATTCAAATGTTCATCATTTAACGCACAGCATTTAAAAATTGATTTATTTGGTACTGTTTAGTTTAGTCAGTTAGTATGTTGTGACTTACCAAAAAGAGTTTCGGCATGACTGTAACATATACTGAAATAGTTTTAACTAGTTGTATTTTCATCCTCCCGTTCTTATATGAATCAAGTCAGGTATTCCGGTATTACCTGAAATTTTTCCTTTATTATGCCATTGTGATGACAAATTCTGTGATTCTCATTCCTGTATATTGTTTAAATCCTGGAAACGTGAGAAACCTACTGTAGGTATTTAATTCTTAAGAATAATGTACTGGTTTTTTTATAGTTAAGTTATAAGAGGTGATATTTTAGAGTTGCGAGTGATTTTTGTCGTTGGATAAGCTCTATTTTGGGTCTCCGATGGATTTTGAGAGGAAAAGAAAATTTGGAAAAAGATCGAGCTTGCATAATTGTTTCCAATCATCAAAGCTCCCTAGATATTCTGGGCAAGTACCTACAGCTCTTTAAATGTAAATTAAAAAGTATAGGTTTTGTTTATAAAAGTTGAATAAAACAATTTAATGTTTGGAAATCTCCGAAAAAAATATGACAATTTGTGTATATTGCTTAAAAGTATAGGTTTTGTTTATAAAAGTTGAATAAAACAATTTAATGTTTGGAAATCTCTGAAAAAAATATGACAATTTGTGTATATTGCTTCCTTTGATGAACTTCTTCATTTTAAGATTACAAAAAAATTGTTCCTTTAGTTGTCATACTTTATTTGTCTGAAAACACACCAAAACTGTTAAAACAAAAAGAAAGTAAATAAAGTGAAAAGATATTTATTTCAACTCTAAATTCGTATTATACCTTTCAAAAGGTTATCATTAAATATTAATAATAATTTTTACATATTTATTACAAGTCTGAACTATTTTCAAATATAGGGTTTACTGCTAATATCAGTTGAAAACTTTTTGATATCAAAAGATTACATTTCTAGGCACTTGGCTTAGATTTTTGTTTGTGATTTTATTTAATAAGTTGTAAGAAAGTGTGGATAGGTATATTTAATGAATTGAATAAGCAAGTTTTCTATCCTTTAATATAAATTTAAGGAAATAAAAATTTTCAGTTCGTTATCTTCAAATGCAAATTATATAGTGTATACATCGTCAAGCTCAATGTATTTTGCATATTTTTCTAATAAATATTTATTTGTAGGTATGTTTGATTTTTGGCGTGTCATGGACAAATGTACAGTGATTGCAAAAAAGGAACTTCTATATACAGGTCCTTTTGGCCTTGCTGCATATTTATGTGGCCTAATTTTTATACCCAGAGTGCATGCAGAAAAAGCAAAAGCTATTATGAACAAGGCAGCTAACCACATTAAGACTGATAAGGTAAGTTGTATTTAAATAAAATCAATAAATTAATTATTTTATTGATACAATATAGTGTGTAATTGTTATCTCATATAAGTGATGAATGATTGTTTCATAATATATACAGTGTAGATATTCATTATTGAAAGCAATGTTTAGTTTCTTAATTGAAACGAAATTTAAATTTTAGATTGGTTATGATGGACTTTAAATGTACATTGTGATAACAAGCTTTAGTATTTTAATTAACTCCTAATGGGGTAATATATTTTTTAACAGTAAATTCATGTAACTGATGTATGCTTGCAAGATTTTTTTCTTTCACAAATACATGTCCTAGGAAATATAAGTTTTGGGAAAATAGTGTACATCACTTGTTCAAATGTTCAAAAGTGATTTTTCAAACTTTGTTTCTAACATGAGTGTGGAAAGTGTTCAGACAGTTGCAAACTTTTTCACTCTAGTTAGCAAAATAACTATTTTTCCTACAAGAGTTTTTCTTATTTGTATTTTCTAAATGCAGTTGTTAAGTGTGCTCAGCTAAATTATTTATTCTGCAAATTAAATAATCATTAATTTCATAGCTTTTCATGTACGGAGTGTTCAGTCATTACCGATTAGGTTACCGGCGAAAATTATAATTATATTTTTTTCATAACAAATTACTTTCAAGAAATTTTATTTTTCACGTATTTTTATATAAATTCTTTTTTATTATTGATTCATGTTTGCAGCAAATTATAAACCTGTCACAATTCTTGACAGCCCAGGTCTTTATTAGTTTTTTATAGAACAGGACCAATTATAAAAAATTCCGCGCTGCACGCCAACTATATTTTTAATTGGCAACATTTTTTTTGAACAGTTGACAATATTAGCTGTAGTACCAGGCAGTACTTAAAACGACAAATTTTTTAGATGAAACTTCGTCTTGTCAATATAGGAAAAGCCCTTCCTTTTTTGTAAACATTCTTTTTAGCAGTCTTCATAAAAAACATGTTCTACTTGTTAGTATGAGAAACAGATATAGTGATGCAAAAGCGATGCCGACAACATTTTCCTTCTGTTATTTACACGTGCAATATTACAATCTTTTTGACATACTTTTTTTTAATTGGCTTTAAATAAATTCAAAATGTTGAAAACGTTATCTTGCATTTTTTTATAGTTGCCTGAAAAAAAATCAATTTCGGAAAACAAATATGCATAAATTTTTAATTGTTTTCTTATCCAGTTATAGTGATAAACAATAGCTAATCAAATTATTTGATTAAAAAATTCGTTATTTCGATTGATTTTAAATGGTTTAAAGATCCTTAAAAAATTGTAATAAAATGGGACAGCGATCTGTCCAATTTAAAGATCCATTAGTGTCAGATAAAACAAGAAGTGATAACGTGCGAATAAAAATAAAACAGCCAATTGATCCCAGTCTAAATCCAACTCAATTAGAAGAAGGTCACGTTGAAATTACTTCCGATGATGCGTTGTCAAATTTGACCGGAAAGCAGAGGATTTTTATAGAAAACCAACCTTATGAAAATAAATTGAGTGTTTTTATCAACATAATGAATATTTTGGACAACAACTTTTATTATAAAAAAATGACTGATGGCCAGCGTTATCTATTGAATCAGGATATCAGTTTTTCTATAAAAGTTATGTGATAAACCTAGTATGACAGTGGCTTAGTTATCTCAGGGATTATTAGGGGGTTTGAAGACATGATTTATGAATTCTAACCTATAATAAGTTCTATGACATGCTGCTTGATAAACATTGTTGTTTTATTGTAGAGCATTTTGAATGGATATTATGAGAAAGTACTTCTCATATTCTCAAAAAATTTTCTTGCCTTTCTTTTATAAGTAGGTAGGTACGTTTGGTGACCGAAATTTTTTGACGGTCATGTAGCATGTATAGTTTGTGGTTCCACCTAAAATAGTAACAAAAAATAACAGTTTTTCAAACTCTATGAGAGTAATTCAAAATAAATTTTTTCTGTTTTTCGAATAAGCAATCATTTTCTTTATTGATCTATTTACCGACCTCGTTTTTAATTTAAGGCTATTAAATATGAGACAAACTGATAATTACCTATGTAAAATACTTCAAAAGACAAATAAATAATTCAAGATTCTTTAGTATAAATCTAGTTGAAATTTGAACGAAATCGATACATAAACGGCAATAGATTATCGATTATCAGCTATACTTTGAATGTATTTAAAAGTAAAACAAAAGTAAATATATATTTAGCTGAAATAGTTATTTGTATGCTTAGGCCGCGAAATATCTTTTTAACGTACCGAAAGAACAGTTATCGCTGAGGCAAGATAATCTTGAGGTCGTTAAAAAGTTTCGCGGCCATGGCATACACACTATTTTTCGTGCAATCGTTAAAATTATTAAACTAGATAATTGTAAATAAATATATCATTGCTTTAAAATCAACAGCAGTTTAATTTATTTAACAATGTGTGCTATGGAAATGATATGTTTCAATATATACAAAATATTTTGACAGTTCTTGCTTCAACTTCTGGAGTAAATATAAGTAATAATACAAACTGTAAAATTAATGTTAATATTCATTATAAATAATATAAGTACTTATGTATTTGTTGGTATTCAATAAAAAATAATCCTTGTCTTTGTAGTATTTTAGAAATGTCAAATTTGGAAGTGATATTCAAATTTGGAAGTGACGTTTGGTTTCGCAGCCGTTGCTATGGGTAACGGCCGCGAAATTGAATTTCGCGGACTGTGTTGAGAACGCGAAATACTGACTTCGCGTCCGATTGCACGAAAATATATATTAATGTTCTACTTGTCTTTTCTAGTCGGCCGCCCGTAAATTGAAGCAATACAGATACGGACTTTCAAAATTTTGTTGCAACAATTTAAAACCAACTCAATACCGTACAGTTCGGTAATGATAGGTAGAAAAATAAATATCATTGATCATATAATGACTTGTACGTTCTGATACACCAAGGAGAAAAACATAAAAGTTACCAATATCATTAAAAAATGGACAAAACATAAAAGTGTGGCACAATAATAAAAAATATTTATCAATATAGAAACTAAATTTTCTGATATAAAATTATCAAAAAAGTGAAAGTTCTAGGCGGCCACGGAAATTCACTACCTCTGCCAATCCAAAGATGAGGAAATTGGTTATCGAGATAATTCCTCAATATTATCTGATAATGAGGTGGTGCTCCATCCTGCATGAACCACATCAAAATTGTGCAGCTTCATGTTTAACTTGAAATATCTCGAGAAATATTGACTTTATCGTTATGAGAAAAGAGTACTTTATTTACGTAAAAAGTATTGGAGAATCGAAAAATTGTGCTAAAATTTCTATTCCGCCAGTGGTGTCGAATTGGGAACGATTAACCTATCACTTGCCCCTCTCGTACGCCTATGGTAGTAGCCAGAAACGTTTGTTTAATATAATTTGGTAGGGTATACAGTGTCTACACTATCTACCAAATATGAAATGAATACGTAAAACAGTTTTAAAGTACTGGGCATAAATAGTTTTTAAATTTTTAAACAAAACTAAGTAAGCAGCTACATTTTATTTAGGTGTTTTGGGTTGAATCTTCATAATTTGAAGTCAGGATTCTACTGTTAAATTATTTCCAATTAGTAATGAATCACCCCGTATAGTCGTGGAGAAATAAAATGTCAACATTGCTCACTCGCGTTAATCCATAATATTGATAAAAGCGAACTTGTGTATTATTGTAACAGTTTTCGATAATTTTCATTGTATATGTAAATGAATAGAGATAATAACTGTTATCTATTTATATTTATTCTATTTAGGAAAGTCAGGAAACCGCTTTGAACTATTAGATAAGAATATGAAAATTATTTACCTATATCAAAGTCCACATCAATTAATGAGAAAGAATTTTTTCTACAGTTCAAACAAAAATTATATTAAGTATAAGAATAGTCAACTAAATTTCGCGTGTATTACAGAATCAATTCGTCTAGCTAAAGCCAATGACGTATTATAATACGTCATTGGCTAAAGCTCTTGGGCTTTAGTGAGGTTATTAATGCCAAAATTATGCCCAGACAAATTGTTAAATATATCAGAACTCTAGTAGCAAAAAAAAGTAGTAGCTAATTTACCAAATTCCTGTTTTATTTACGATTTTTTCTTGAGGCAATCATATTTCTAAATATAAGGAAATATGTTTTCATCAAAGTGGTATTTCCAAATCTTCTCATTTAATATACAGGGTGATTCATTAAAGGTGGTGACCAGCCGTATTTTGGAAACCGTAAATGTTGATAATTGTTGGGTCATCCAGTAAGTTGTAAGAGATATTATGTTGCTAAAAAATAAAATAACAATTTGTCAAAATGCTCACCAAAAAATGCCAATATTTTTGGAATGGCAAGAGATATCAGTTCGGGGCTCTGACAGGTTAATAAGTCATCGTATTTTACTTTTTATAAGCTGGTTAGAAGTAGCATTTTATTTGAAATTTCTCAGAAAAAATCATAAATAGGCACTCTCTAGTTGCCGATTTAAAAATTAAGTGTTGTTATTTGTATCTGGCTCTAATGCTCTTTGCATTAGAGTCTTCGTTTTTGAAAATCGGTCAGGCGTATGGAAGTTACAGCCTTTTCTATGTCAACGAAAAAACAATTGCCTCACCACTTCAAATAGGTGATACAGAAAAATTACTTAAACAAAAGTTATAGAATAAGGACAGTTTCCAAGATACGGCAGGTGCACACCCTTAATGAATCACCCCACAAGTTGTTCACAATGTAATCTGAAATATTGTTGTGTGCAATTTTACATTCAATTTGCTCAATTCAATATGTTTCATTGTTTAATATATACACTGTGTCCGTAAAGTATGGAACAAATTCATTTTTAGCTAACCAGACCATTTTAAGAAATAATCCTGAAACACGTCGATTTTTGATTTCAATTTACGGTATTTTAAAATAATAATCTAATATACAGGGTGAATTACTTTCGAGTAATGACGTCACCGTCATTTTTTTAAATGGAACACCCCCATTTTGTCTCAATTTTCGGATTACTCTAGCTGAGCTGATTCCAAAAATGTATCACATGTTGATTCCAATTGGTATAGGGTGGACAAAAATACAATAGTTTTGTGTGTGCTCATAAAGTAATCCTGGAGGTTTTGATGGAAGTTTATGGTTTCAACAGGATGGTGCACATCCACTTTATGCTGTAGATGTTAGAAGGTACCTAGATGAAATTTTTCCGAACAGGTGGATTGATAGACGTGGACCTATTGAATGGCCAGCGAGGTCACCAGATTTCAATCCTTTGGATTATTTTATGTGGGGCGATCTGAAGAATGTTGTGTATCAAACGAAACCAGCAAATATTCAAGAATTAAAAGAGAGAATTCGCACAGCAAAAAACAATATTTCTCAAGGCACAATAAACAAGGTTCAACAAGAATTTGTACACCGTTTGGGTTACTGTCAAATTCAGCAAGGGCTGCAGTTCGAACATTTATAAAGTCATGTATTTCATCATATTCTGTCCGCTAGACAATAATATAAGTATTTTTGATAATATTGTTAATTTAACTAATAAAGAATGTTACGCGTTACTTTATGAGCACACACAAAACTATTGTATTTTTGTCCACCCTGTACCAATTGGAATCAACATGTGATACATTTTTGGAATCAGCTCAGCTCGAAAGTAATTCACCCTCTATATTAGAATATTATTTTGAAATACGGTAAATTAAAATCAAAAATCGACGTTTTTCAGGATTATTTCTTAAAATGGCCTGTTTAGCTAAAAATGAATTTGTTCCATACTTTACGGACACAGTGAACAATGTGCACAATGTTTTTATGATTTTAATAGCAGCAATAACATTGGGATGAACATGAAAGTATTACACATTCTTCAGCAAATGTTCAAAATGTGCAACTTCAACTAAAATACAAGCATCAATTAGACGACGAAAAAAAAAACAAGAGAAATGATATTTTTTTGATATATTTTCTTCCTGCTAGTTAAAAAATGTTGTTCCTAACACATGCGTAAATTTTTTTTTCCGCACTAGTAGGAAAATAATTATTTTGACATACAGGAAATATTCTCAACGATATTATTTCACGAGTGTACAAATACACTTATCTTTTATGAGCTTGTCAAGATTATCTAACAAGTGGATTAGGAAACGTAGGTGCTCGATACATATAAATAATTTGATAGTTATGCTGTTTACAAGTTGATTTTAAGATATAATGTGTTTGTTTGTATAATTATTAATAGATTTTTTCCACGGTCGGGAGTAGAAAATAGAAATCAGTTTCTATGACATCAAAATTAAAACAGAAGTAGTCGATTATTCCCAAGGGAGTATAATCAAAAACGTTCTCCATAATGTAAACTCCCTTGGGAGCATTATACTCCCTTGGGAATAATCGACTACTCCTGTTTTAATGTTGATGTCATAGAAACTGATTTCTACTCCCGACCGTGGAAAATATAGTATATACCATTCGGGAGAGATGCTATTTTGTCCTCGGTGCATTGTAGCCCTCGGGCTTCAAATTGCACCCCTGCCAAAATAACGCATTTCTCTCCCTTATAGCATAATGTACTATTTACTACTATTTATATTTTAATAATTTTAACAAATTGAAGGATTTAATCATTTTATTTACGACTAATATATAATATAAGTATTATACTTGTGGTTTTTGAAGTATAATGCCATATATTAATCCCTTAGGGAATAATGGCGAGGGATTAATAGTAATGAAGCAACTTCTTCTTTTACAGCAACCGAAATTCCAAATATTCGTGTTGAAAACTCTTCCAAAGTTAATCATAATTTACGACCAATTCAGTTTATTAATTGTACTGTCACTAATTTAAATGTTATTGACAAATAAAGTTTTTCATTGAAAATCTAAAATAAATGTTATTGACAAATAAAGTTGTTCATTGAAAATCTAAAATAAATAAATTTGTCGTAGAGTATACTACTCGCAATAATGGCTATTATTCTCTCGGAATGTTACTCCCTCGCCGCTAACGCGTCTCGGTTCGTTAAAATTCCTCGAGAATAATAGCTATCATTATTGACTCGTGGTATAATCTACTATTATTATTGTTTGTTATTAGAACATGATATAATAGTGTTTCCGGTACTATTCTAAAGGAAAAAATACCAATTTACTTATTTTAAATAAATCGGATTTTTATTTTAATTAAGGAATGGAAATATTTCACTTTTACGTTTTCTTTTTAAACGTCGCAGTTCCTGATAATGGCTCTGTTTCGTTTTCGTCCAGCCTGCTACCCTACGGTTATTAACGCAATGTTCAACAAAATTCCACTAATCAATATTATCGTGTATTATCGGCTGCTAAAGCTGTAGCCATATACACTGCTAGCTGATTAAAATCATAATTGAAATCTTGATCAACCCAACCATTCTTTACACTAAACAAAATGTTGAATTATTGATGTGTTGACCACCATACACTCCTGATTTGTTCCCAAATTACTGATTAATCTGCGTGGTCAACGATTTCCGACGCCAACTTGAAAGAAATGCTTTGAAATCTTCATGGAGAATATTTGTAGAAAAATTAATGATAATTTTTATTTTAAACATTTGTTTTTGTTCTCTGTATTTTTAGTAAACAATAATATGTATTAGCAATTTGGACTTTGTCGAAGTCAATAAATAATATCTGAAGGTACTTATTTATTTTTATTTTATCTTTTGTTAAATATAAATGATATCTCTGTTTACTTCAAGGCGTAAATATTTTGTAGTTTTTTCCTTTCGATACAAAAATATAAATTTTTATTGAACATTATATTATCGCCAATATCCGGTTTTCTGAAAAAGATCATAAATGAAAAAATCGCGCAATTAGAGTATATTTCATTCAGCAACATTTAAAAACATTCAATTGGACACAATAACGCACAATTTCGCATAATGTCACACCCAAATATTCAATATCACTACTTTTAATTGAACATTCCTCGTATGTAGGAGGTAGCTGAAGTGCGTAAAGTGGTAAAATATATTTTAATCAACAACCACTTATGAAGGGCAGAAGCACACATGATCATATTTTTTCTATAAAGCAAATAACTGAAAAAGCCTGGCCATATCCTCGCCTAGAAATTCCTTGATATTCGGAAGCTCGAAAATATTAAGAAATCAAGGGTCGTGGACAAAGTATTTATAGTATTCTACTCGCATTTTATGGCCATTATGGCTATCATAAATTGCTCGCTTAATAATATACTTAACAAACTAAAACTTCAACACAAAACAGGAACAAGCGTTAAATTTTGAAATTTTCTTTGTATTTGTTAATAGGTTAAGTTGTGGGTGTTTCCAGAAGGTACTAGAAGGAATGACGGCAAAATACACCCGTTCAAGAAGGGCGCCTTCCATATGGCTATAACAAATAAATTACCAATAGTACCCGTCGTATTTTCCAGATACTATTTTTTCGATAACAATGTCAAAAGGTTCGATCACGGTAAGTTTTTCATCATTTACTCTGAATGACCGTTAATGATTGAATATTTTTCTTCTTACAATCCTAATGACTGCGCCAATTATTTTCTGATAGTTTAAAAAAAAAGGCTGCTATGACTGACGACAGAAGGGATAACACAAAAAAATTAACTTCCTGTAATAATGTTATCGTGCGCCTATGATATCCTGCGAAAACGGAATCTTGAAGAAATATTGTGGTGACGTTTTATTATCTTCATATATAATGATAATTATTCTGCACTTATGTGAAGAAGAAAGCAAACAAGAACCATGAGTGGGCTATGTCGCTGTAATTGTATTTTTATAGTATCAATCGATATTTTGAATTGAAAACCAAATATTAATACCATTACGGTTAATTATTGAGAAATGATATGTCAACAAAGTCAAACTTGCTAAAAATTTAACAAATATTAATAAAAAAATTTAGATTGGACCAAATATAAACCTACTATCTACCAAAATGTGTATAGGTATACTCTAACTAAAGTCAGTGTGATGACCATAAAATAAAGCAATGTTATCAGATATATTTTCTAAAATTGTTAGGCTCGCCACACAAATGTTCCTCTTACTTCAGTAAACTGTTAGTTCGTGATGTTATAAGAAAGCTAGTTTGGAGATATTTTTAAAAAAATACATAATGTAAATTTATTAGTAAATATTAAAATAAGTCGCTTTAAATTACTGAAAAAAAAAATTAATTAAAACCACTTTTTACATGTTAATATATTTAAGAAAATTTTGAAGAGTTGGCAACGTATTGCACGTGCAGTCAAGCCTTCGAAACAACCAATCATCAACTGCAGTATTCATCGCAATATAACGAAATAACCGAAGTATACACCGTTAGACGATTTTCGCAGAAAAAATTCTACGGTCTTGAGGGTGTTCGGGGGGGTTGTGTTGTGGTTCGGCTTATAATCCATTAGTATCATTCAGTGTCGGGTGTGAATTTTGTTTTAAAGAAATATTTAATACAATATCTATTTATTGGTTGAGTGAGTTTAGTGAATTGTTATAGGTATTTATAGGAAAGTGTAGGTGATCTAGTGTAGAAAGGTATCATTAATATAAAACCTTTTTGATGGTGTAGTGGTTAGGTCGCGTCAGTGAATTGATATTAATATAATATTCATTTGTTCGTAGACGTTAGGGTAAGTTTTATAATATAATTAATTAGAATGGCATTTTGGAGATCATTTGAAACAACAGTCCAATATGAACTTAGTAGGAGTATTTGCGCAAAACAAAAGGGTACCGTGATTAAAATAGAACTATAATTTATTTAGACGAAACTTGGTTTGATACACATGATGTTGTTAAGTGTTTATTCATTTATTTGTTATTCAAACAATCCTTACGGTTTTATTACATGAATAAATATATAAAATAAAATACATTTTAACTTAATATGTAAGAAAATAGTAGTAATGGTAATTATATTATAATTAAAACTGTATGAGGATATACACCCACCTTTAAAAGATGGTTGGGTTGACGATACAAAAAACTGTTCTTTAGATACTCCGTGCTCTAGAGGAAAGCGTTTTATTATTGTATTACAAATTTTATGAATTTTGTATGCAGGTTAATTTTTTTCATTCAAATTGATATAGTAGATTAACATTATTTCACAATATTCGAATTTATAAAAAATTTATATGCACGCCATTGGGCGGCTTTTTCCTTCAAAGGGATTAAAAATATGGGTCATCACATTAACTTTGGAAGAACTTTACTATGAAATATCAGAAACCTATATGTTAGATATTACATATCATTATTCAATCAACAGCCCCGCTAAGTTTCACATTACAAAAGAACAAATTCCAAAAATATCTTGATAAAGACAGATTGTTCTGTAACTTATGATACAAATAATAACGAATAAAAATATGAAAAGCAAATATTTCAAATGACAGCTGACATTAAATAGAATGCAGATCTACAATCGTTAACATTGGCTCCTGATTGTCTGGTGGCGATGACCTTTCCAATATTTTCGGGTGCTTCTGTCAACTGTATGAAATGTAACTCATATAATACTAACGTATTAACCAATTCCATTGTGTGTTTGAGTGTCTCTCTAAATATGGTTTAGATTCACAAGTGTTCCCGATAGGTGGCGTAGCAAACGGATTCACGCTGAACTCCTTCAAAAAGACTGAATTGTTTGCATGTGGTGGATTTTTTAAATTAACAGTTGATTCCTGTAGGCGTTGGTTTGTTTAACTGAGGTCCTGGATGGTTAAGATTCGCAATTAATTCCGGCAGATGACGCTACAATCGAGTTCTCACTAAACTCTTAAATGGATAGACCGATTTTAATGAAAATCATTCCAAAAAATAAGTCACATTATCAAAATAATGTTAATTTGTCCAAATTTGTATAATGTGTTATTGGCAATTGAAACGTGAATTTTGCGTTCAACCTTTTAGCTAATAAATTTATCGATACATTTTTTTAGAATTTTGATTTTTGGTGGAATATTTACCGAAAATTTTTCACTTATAATTGCACAAGTGGTTTGTATTTTATCGGGTAAATTTGGGTTGTTTAATGAGAAACTGTTTCCTAGCAATTTGACGAGAATAACTGTCAACTATTAAAAACACGACACCGAAGGTAGAGTGTTTTTAGGTTGACAGTTATTCGAGTCAAATTGCTAAAGGAAAGAGTTTAGAATTTGAACAACACAAATTTACCCAATATCAATACAAACCTCGAGTGTAATTCGGCAGGACAATTTAATGAATGAGAAATTTGGAAACATATCAATGTAAACTTTATTTATGAAACATTAAAAATAAACACATTTTTATTTTAATGTACAATTATTAAAAACGCAGTTATTGAAATTCATACTAGGAACAGTGATATCACTGCGGGTGCCACAGCTAATCGTTTCTGTAGTAGATGTTGAAGTTTTTTCATTTTCCAAACGAATTGATTGAATAATGCTTGAATGATACTCTTTGTCAACTTGTAAGTATGGTTTTATTGATGATGAATTGCTGTGTCCTTTTCCTTTTTATTAGAGCGTGTTCTTCAATTCCGCTTTTACTTAATTCGCTAACTGCTGCCGCTCGGTTTGAGTAATTTGTAATTTTGACACGTTTGACATAAACCAATGCGTTGTGCTGAGCGTTTAGTCCATTTGGAAATTTCATTAATTCCAATCGGCAAATTCTTGTACTAACCTTTAGAATTTTTCTTTTTCCAAAAGGGATTTGGTGTAAGAAATACTCTGTCCGAAGTTATAAAACTGTCGTTTTTCCATTAACTTTTTGAATAAACGTATTGGGCAAATATCTTCGTCGAAAATATTAGGCTTGATCCATTTGCTGTCACATAATTTATTGTTGCCGTCTTCTCTCGTTTTCGAAAATAGAGGTTTATACTCGATACGTCCAGTTTCTTTTCCATTATTTTCAATTTCAGATACGAAATAAGTGGTTTTGCAGTAAGCTGCTTCTCCTCCGCGCCAAGCTAGTTCAAACGCCAAAATGTGATATAATTTCTTTTGAAGTCCTTCCGGTTCATTTTCGTTATATAATCTGGCCATTGCAAATACTTCAGATTTATTAAGAGCTGATGCACTACATTTTCTCCTTTCGGGTTGTGCTTGTAGGATTTTACGTTTAGCATTACGTGTAGCTCGTGATGAATTAAACTGAACATCGGTGAAAGGGTTGAATACAATATTAAATTCGTTATAATATTTACTTTGTAGCATTTTAGCGGTGGTGTTCCAAATTGTTTTAACTACCGCTTCTTTGTAGTCTTCTCCGTTACTTTTTCGCATATTAAATGCCCAATCTTGCAATATTACATTAAATTTCTCGATGGAAGTATCAGGCTCAAATGTGTATCTTTTTGCATCGTAGAAAATTGTCGCCAGATTGATGATTGCGTCGCAACCGTATTAGTAGGCACACAGGTATTAACAATTTGACTAATTTCGGCGTTCGTAGACACACCGAATCGACTCATTGTTAGTTCTTGAAAATTCAATAAGTTGTTGACAAACATGCCAAACTATTTATTCTGGTAACCAACACCGCGATAATTGATGAACAAATGAATAAGTGAAAAAACCACTAGTGTATTTGTCGCTGTAAAAGTTAAAGCTAACTTTTGCCGCTGTCAAAGTGACATATGCGATTTTTTATACATGAATTAAATTGTCATTCGAAGAATTCATAAATTATTTCACATTTATAATTCTTGGTGGAATTAACTATTGGTTCAAAAATCAATATTCTTGAGATATTTTACCGCGAAATTTAAAATTTTTGATTTTCTTTAAATCAGAATGGAGAAGGTACCGGCAGGTCTTCTCTTATCGTCTGTCGTCAAATCAACAAGTGTGGAATTGTGCAGTAATCCATAAACTATATTTTTGCTGAAATTGCAAACTAAAATTTGCAGACGTTTTATCTTATAAGAATCTGGAATACTGCACAGTTTCGCGAAGCACAGTTTCTGGGAATACAGTTTCTTGGAACAGTTTCCCGAAGAACAGTTTCTGGGAATACAGTTTCTTGGAGTAGTTTTCCGGAATACAGTTTCATTATGTACCTACAGTTTCTGGGTATGCAAGTTTCCCGAGGCACAATTTTCTTGAAGTACCTACAATTTCCTAGGATCACAGCAGCGCAGAGGTGCACCAGTCTCTTTCAGAAGAGTGTGCTAATTCTGTCCGTTTAGGGTGCTTCTTTAAGGATAGTATATAAAATTTTTTTTGTATAAGTCAGAAGGTAGAAAAATCACTTGTTCAACGAATCAAGACCAGAACAAAAAAAGAGGTTGTATCCTAAGATCTTTTTTTTTCAATTGTTAATTACATAACTTTGATGACCATTTTGTATACAATAGTAGTAGTTACTAACCTTTCTAAGTATAGTTATTTTTTTGTACACAGTCAATATGTCAAATTTTTGTCAATATATTTACCTATATTAATTTTTTTTGAAGTGAAAGTTTTATTTATTAAACCACCTACAATTTTTATCTTAATTTTGACCAAGCATAAATAATTTTCGAGTAGATTGCAACAGTTGAAAGTTAGCTGATTTTTTAGGAAACAAAATTAGTGGCGCCCTTAAATTTCTTTTATTTTCTTAACTATTCTCGTTTCTTAATTTCCTTTAGATAACAAAGCCCTGAGAGCTGGTTTTGTTATCTCCAAATATAAAATCAGTTAGGTAAGAACCTACATTATATTTTCTCTCATTTTTTTTAGTCTCATTGGCAATCAATTATATTGTTTTATTGTCGCTCAATAAAATATTTGTTTCACAATAGGTTAGGACAGTACAACGTTTGTCGGGTCATCTAGTAGACTATATCATATCAAAAATAAAAAAGTTATAGCATATCGGTTAATATTTTGAATGCCCCCTAAAGTAGGCAACTTTTATCACGTTTAAACGGCTTTGTATCTTTTTATTGTTTCCGGGATCCCAATACTGTCACTATTTGAAATGATCCTACTGTATTTTCTCTTGGCTTTTAGGTAAAGTAATAGTAACTGCATTACCCCAAATCGAAACATTTGACATGAAGATAGACAACTTGGAAGAATTGATGGAGAACGTGCGAAATTTGATGCAATTAACTTTTAATGAAGCTAGTAAAGAAGTTATGAATGGTTACGCAGCAATCTCCAATCAGAAAGTTACGTGAAACTTTCTGCTATATTTTTTTATTTTTAATAATAAGTATGAGGTAACTAGAATTTGTTGTAACAACACACATATTTCCGGTATTAGGACGTGCATTGGGTAGGTAGATGTGATATTTTTTTTTAATTTTCAACTAAAATTTGCGTAAGAATTAGGTTAAGCGATTACCAAAATTTTTTAAACATACACTTTTTTATGTAAAAAAATAAATTTAATGGTATACAGGGTGGACCGGATTTAATTGACGTATACAGAGATCTCGTGAACCGTAATAGATACAATATTGATTATATGAAGAAAAAGTTTGGTATTATGATGGGAAATTAGATGGTTCAAAAAAATTTAAAATATCTCCACTAGTTCCGGAGATATTTAAAAAAATCCGAAAATGGTCCTTTTCGTTTTTTAAATTTGCCGTCGTTATTATAAAAGATATCAAAAAAATGATTCTCAACTTTTTTTAATAAACGAGGTTTTCTATAAAAATTCTATAAAAAGATGATGATTTTTGAAAGGCGAAACGTGGTAGAATCGTGAAGTATGCTATATCATTGTATGTATCTATACAAAACGTGAAAAATATTGCAGTAAAAATCCAGGTCCGTATTTAAAAAAATGAAGTTGATGGTGACCCTGTAAAGACGAAACGTCGTAATGAAATTCTTGGTATGGTAATTTATAGAAAACCTCGGTTATTAAAAAAAGGTGAGAATACTTTTTTTGATATCTTTTATAATAACGACGGCAAATTTAAAAAACAAAAAGGACCATTTTCGGATTTTATCAAATATCTCCGGAACTAGTCGAGATATTTTAAATTTTTTTGAACCATCTAATTTCCCATTGATATTCCAAACTTTTTCTCCTTTTAATCAATATTGTATCTGTTCCGGTTCACGAGATCTCTGTATACGTCAATTAAATCCGGTCCACCCAGTATACATAGGAATAATAATAAACATTTTGATAAATAATCTCCCAAAATTTGAAAAAATATATATAAATGTAGGTAAATACAACTCAAAAAATCCAGGATGGACTTGAAATAATAAACCAAAAAGGAGCTCAATAGAAATCATGGTATTTCTTTTTTTCATATAAATCCCGATTTTCGACGATTTTAAATTCCCAAAAATTCATAAAATTCATTTGTTTAAGATACGATAATGAGTGTAAGACTTTTTTTATCCAAAATACTCTAAAAAACAGTTTTTGCAGCATTTTTAATCTTTAGTTTAAAAAAGCTCAAAAGATTTCAAGCGTCATACATTGTTATAATCAGGAGAGCTTCCGGACATTTAATATAAAACAATTTCACAGACAATGTACTGCACTAAATATTCATTTTGCAATCTTTGCTTGAACCATCCGAAGCGTTACCACCTCCTCTGTTTGCTTTGTAAAGATCTTTGCTACAAATTTTATAGAAAAAATTCCCTTCTATGTTTGGTCACTGTGTGTACTGATACATAGTAATAAAAAAAGGAGTTTCATCCTAGATTTGTTGAGGTGTGATGTGACCAATAAATAAAGAGTTGAAAACAGTAAAAACAAATAGCAATAACTTAAATATCTCGAAACGATCATAAGTTTAAATTCATAAAAATTTCGTTTTATTATAGCAAAGGATACTCAACAGTTTTGAACGTTTTTGGAACAAATAACTAGTCAGATAAGAGCTAGGTAAATGGTTTTCTGATCCATTAATATCGAGTAGCAGTTGTTTTTTTAGGGGGGTAATATAAGACCTTATTTATCAGTGAATAAGTGATTCGAATTTCCCGCAAATAGTTTTGTTCGAAGATTGATGTTCAAAGAATAAAACCCTCGGGTTTGAACATCAATCTTCGAATTTAACAAGTTGAATTTTTGAAGACAAAACTTTTTAAGGAGACGAGACAATGTAATTTTTTTTTCGAAGGAAGGAGGATGAATTATCCGCGAATAAATTTTGACAAATGAGGGAAATAATCGGAGGTAATATCCCTAGCGCATTTAATTTTTCCGGAAAAATTCGGAAAAACGAGTTTCTTAGTAATTTGTTTTAACAAATAGCATGAGCGACGGGGTCGAAGACGAGGATTTTTCCACTTTCGCGAAAGCTATTTGTTAAAACAGATTACTTAGAAACGAGTGTTCCAATTTTTCCACAGGAAAAATTAGATGCACGAGGGATATTTGGTAAAATTATTTCCTTAGTTAAATAAACATTTTACTTTAATACAACATTTTTTTTAAATAAAATAATAAGAACAATAAAAGGCAACATGTCAAATTTGCTTGAAATTTTTTCGATTTTTTTCCGGAAAAACTGCTGACAGCTAAGTTGACAGTTGTTAAGTAATTTTTCCACTTAAAATTTATATTTGACATACCAATTCTTGATAGCGATTGGTCAAAATGAATAGGAAGGAAATAATCTTTCAAAATCCTTCAGAAACTTATCATCATCTTTTATTTTCCGAAATATCCTCTAAAAACCATATCAATTTGGGACACATTATAGGTAAAAACGTAGCAATTCTTTCACCTATTTCTGATCCAATTTTCAAATTAGTATCTAGATTACATCACTCGAAATCTGTCATAAAATTTTTTTGAACAATTATCAATGTCCTTACGACTGATAACAGTTCCGTTAGATTTATTTAGTTACTCTTCAGGAGTTTAATTAAGTGGGATTTTGCTCTAAATACATCCAAAAATAATCCTAATATTTATAACTTTACCATGAAATGTGAAAAAAAAAGAAATGTTTGAGTAAAATATATATCAGTAAAACCATTGTTTTTACTGATTCTGTCGTGAATTTACGATCATAAGGACAAGTTTGACAAGTGACACCAAAAATTTGAATGAAATCCAAACAGATACGGATGGTGTGGGATCTTTTAAAATTATTGTTGTACACATTTGTAGAATATATACTTTACTCATTCTGTGTGAAAAATTGCAAAACAAAATGTTAAAGTAAGGTGCCATTTTATGAGAAAATCTAGTCAATTTTGTATTACCGAATAGATTTATGAAAATTTAATTTTAAGTATTATGTACTAATTTTCGTTTTGGCAATGTGACTGATTTTTAGAATTGACTTTTTCCTTTTCTTAATAATAGAAAAGTAAAAATAAACGAGTACACTTAAGTTATCTCTTTGTGACATTTTGAGCTAATTTAAATTTTAAAAACGTTTTTAGCACGTTATTTTTTATAACTTCTCAAATTCCAATCAAATATCTTTCTACAAACTTCATCATGGAAATTTCTAGTCGTTCGTTATCATTTTCTTTCAATTTATTTTAACTTTCATTTTCCCGCTCATTTTTTGACTACATATACGAGTTTTATAGGAAATTTGTTTTTATTTTAATAAAGAATCTCAGTCCAGCTACATATTCAATTATTGGACCCTCATTTAGAAAATGATGAAATGTTGGGACACATTTTTTTCTGTAGATAATGTTACAACCAATGGAAAACGAAAACAACGTTTCATTAGTAGGTTCGATTTTGATCACACTTGGCCTTAGTACTTGTGGTGTCCTCCGGGTGCCGCACCGGTTGGCATTTAAAGTAAAATTAACAGCAAACGTACAGTTTGGCAAATACAGGAGTGAATGTCGAGAAACGTACGAGAGGCGCGAAGTTAAAATGAGAAAGTATTCGGATGATAAAGAGGGTAATATGCGCTTGGTGAATTAGTACGGTAAATAATCAAAGTATATTAACTAACATTCTTTAATTATTCAGGAGACCTAAATGAAGGTATTAATAGTATTTATCACTGTTTAATAATATCTGTTAGAACAATACAAGTCTATACGAAATGCAGATATTTACTTAAAGAAGCAGGTAGTGGGAATTCCAATATTTTTAAATTAATCCGGATGTATGTCAGAACAGAGATTCAAACCCTTCGAAAGCATTAAAACAATAATTAAAAATACATAATGAAAGTACATATCAAATATTTATTCCTTTATAGGTTTATTTTCTGATGCTTCCTGACGCATAAAATAAATTATATTTTCCAAAATTTTCTTTTCACTTTTGATTTGAATTCCATTTTATATAATATCTTTATTTTGCACCAATAAATATTTTTCTCGGTATCCAGTAAAAACAATGAAAGCAGGTACCCACGCAGTGCTCTTCACTATCTAACAGACACAATAGAACTAACAACAATAGTCAAGTATATCTACTTCAGGGACCGTACTAATCCCTACTACCATCATTTAGTAACGCGCATTGATGACGAGCGTGGCTATTTCACATTCATTCCTGTATTTGCCAAAGTGTAATATAATGTTGTTTTAATGTTAACTTAAGACGTGTATTCGTTTATTGAATAATGTATTATATTCTAATTTATTTTATTAAATTTCACTGGTAAATATATATTTTACTGGCAACTATTGATTGATATTTATACAATTTGTTCATTTAAATATTGTATATTAAATCATATTTTTCGAGATTATATTATTTACATTTTAATGCAAAATGTATATTTGTTTTTAAGTGACAATTTGTATCGAGTAATTTTTATTATTATGAATTCATCGAAGTTATATATCAGATCTAGATTTTATGCACTTTGTTCGCTATGTTTTTATATGGAGCATATTTTCTTTATCAACTAAAGAAATTTATACAAAGAATCTTGTGTTTTTTTCAACCTGTCCATCATATCATTTATAAAACAGTGGTGGTTTGATTTCTAAATGCAAAAGGAACTCGTGACATGCTACGAATAATGCGCCCCTCGCACATCTACTTTTTCAACGTTTTGACCAGTGGCAGCTCGTGAACTTTTTAAGAGAGGACGCCGGACATAAAAAGTTTGTATAAAAATATACTCTATTCAGCCAATTAATTCAACCTTTGCGCAGCGATCGTACCAGTTACTTCAGAGACAAAATTAATTATGGTCCAGCAAGAACCAACGTGGAGGTACAGAGCTTCTCTGGCCAAAAAATTTTTTTTGTTCGTTTTTTGTTTTTATTTTTTTTTTTGGAATTTCTCATATTTTGTTTTCTTTTATTAGTTTTTTCAACTTTTTTTATATATTAACGCTATCCTACGGTCTTTAGTTTGCGAGAAATGATCAATAATATTATCATAAAATGTATCATTTTGTTTTAAGCGTTTTACTAAATCTTTTTCAATAGATAATAAACTAACATTGTATAAACGATTTTGTCCCATTGTATGTAGAAAATCTCTCCACCGATGCCGAAATGACAGGAATGGTGACTGTCAAACAAAAAAACTGAAGTAAAACTTGTTCCAAATCATTATTAATTTATCATAAATTTTATCATATCGGCGTGACTGTCGTACTGACCTAAAATATCTTTATCCGAGTATACAACGCATTGTGAAGTGCTATTTTATCAAATTTATATTTTAAAACTAATAAGTTATCTAAAAGTGTATTGGGAAACTCTTTTGAAAAACATTCGCATAAGAACCCACGTACTCAACATGATGTGCCTCCTGAGAGTGGTGCCATTTCCGCTATTTTTTACGGTATTAGCAATTGGACTGTTCCAAAAAACGGCAACTATGTTCAGCAACACGTGTTTCGGTATTAAGATATTTGTAGAATCTAGCCTCACGGCACTGTTGTCAGATTCAAAAATAACTAGTGAAAACGGGGAATTAATTGTAAAATTTGAAAATTATTAGATAAACACAGGAAATAAAATAAAGAATAATCAACAAAATATTTCTGGTGCTATTTGCTGGATAAACTGTTGAGGAGGCTGAGCCTCCTTCGAGGAGCCGCCACTGGTTTTGATAGCTAGCGTCGCCGCGTGTATATGTGTATATGTATCCAAGCTGAAAACGCCGAAATCAGTCAAATCTGATATTTGCGTTCAAAAAGTGGGCATTGGCGTAACTAGGGATTATTACTAGGGGGGGCCGTGGCCCAGTCGGAATCGTCCGGCCACGGCAAGGTGATCAGTGACTCTCAGCGCATGCGCAAATATGTAGTTATCAAGTATGGATTTCAGTTATCCTATCCTATACTTTTCTTTTATCTGTGTCCTGACCAAATAAACTATGTAGTTTAAGTCGATAATATAGCTAGGTATACATACCGACAAGAGCTCCGCTCTTAAATTACCAACAAGGTAAATCAAATAGATGGTAAAGTATTATTAAGGTATAATGTTATTTATTTGTTACAAATAAAAAAAAAACAGAGCAACCAAAAATATAAATAATTCCACTCCACGACATCGAAGTAAGGAAAAAAGAAACCAAAAATATATAAATCGGTCCACTCTCCACGACCTTGAAATAAGAAAAAAATGTTTTTAAACAATTTTAAGTTTTCTGTGTTTTTCGTCAAACCGGTTCAAAACTGCCTCTATTGTAGTTTTCACCAATTCGTTTTCTATATTTATCAAAGATACTTAAAAGAAACGATTCTGGAGCATATATAATTGTCCTCAGCCAGGTTTTTATTCGCCTAATTGCAGAAAAACTCCTTTCACTGCTGGCGGAGCTTACAGGGAGCGTTAGGGCTGCCTGAAGCAGTTTATATAAATTTGGGCAGTAGTCCTTATATATATATATATATATATATTTTTTACCTTTTCTGCGTTTACCTCATTTTTTTTAATACAAAACAGGTTTTTCACTATTATTGTTTCGACATTCAACGCCTATCTTCATCGGTATTTAAAATAACTTTATAATTCTTAATAAAATCATCTGCATTATCCATATCTAGCTTCAGGAAAGCGTCTTATAGTAGGTACTGCATTCGCCAAGTGGGTGAGGAAGCGTTTGTATGTGATGGCTATGGCGCAAAGTCGATGTTTTGGACAATCTGAAAAGGACCAATCTATGGAGAAGTCGAGTGTGTACCTCGCTATGTACCATCACGAGTCAAATTTTTACATATTGACTCTTGCGAAATTGTAGTTGCTATTTAGGTATACACTTTTTTTTTGTTAAAACATGTTTCCTCTCTCTTTGGCTAATTGCGAACAACTAAAAACTCTTAAAACTATACGGCAACTACCAAAAACGTTGAAAAAGTAGCACGTGTGTGAAGCGCTTAACTGTGACAAGTAGCAGTGGGCTCGATTCGGGAATAGTCACCGAAATAGATATCTGCTGCCAAACAAAGATCGTTCACAGCTTTTCAGCCGACTAACTTTGGCAGTAAACTCCTGATAATCTGTTGAAATAACTGCTGCTACACTAGCAGACAGTTGGAGTTAAAACCGAAAGAGTCATAAACATTTTAATATCTACATTAGTATTTTTCCCTGAATCAGTGACTATAAAAATTTTCATAGTCACTGCCTGAATACAATTCCCAATATAAGCAATCACTAACTATTTAAACGTTTGCATTATCGCGCCATCTCTGAGCTAGTGATTTCAGTACTGACATTTGTATATAAGCGGTAAAGGTTGCTATTCTTCTTTTGACATTTGTATGATGGTTTGAAACTTGACTAAAAAAACCTGTATGTGCGGACTGCGGCGAGGCTGAAAATTTAGTGACCACACAAAAAAATACCTACAAGTTGATTAAACTGGGTAGAGCCAATTCTAGAAATCGCAAAAAATGTTGTTTTGGCTTTTTGTCAACTATTTATAACCGTAACACGAATAAAAACAGTATGTAGTATCGATAAACCAAACTTTTTTGATAGTGCCTATTGTTGTGACTTTTTCAGTTAGCTTTGAATACCAAAATACCTACTCAAAAGAGAAATGGAAGGCGAGCAGTTTTCTCTTTGCTGGAATAATTTCCACGCTAATTTAAGTTCGGGTTTTCACTCTTTATTCAAGGATGAGGATCTTGTAGATGTTACAATAGCTGCTGAAGGAAAGTTCTTAAAGGCTCACAAAACTGTGTTATCGGTTTGTAGTCCATTTTTCAAAGACTTATTTAGAACAAATCCATGTAAACATCCTATAGTTATACTGCCAGATGTAAATTATAATGCCCTATGTAGCCTCTTACATTTTATGTATCAAGGGGAAGTTAGTGTTAGTCAGGAAGAAATTCCCACCTTTATGAGAGTTGCTGAAATGTTGAAAGTTAAAGGATTGACAGACAATAATCCGGCAGCTACCTCAGTAAGTATTATTTAAAAAATTTTAATTGTAACAAAGCATTTTTTGTTATACAAGTAACAGTAATCTGAGTAATTAAGATTTCGAAACTACTAAAAGGATTATAAGTTTTTAACTTGAAATATTATGTTTCAGGAAACAAATGGCTTTATGAATAGTAACAGAAATCATTTTGGCTATCAAGATCAAAGACAAAACATTATGAAGAGACCTAGACCTGTAAAAAAGATAATTAGACCAATTCAACAATTAAGGCCTATAGAAAGTCCAAAGTTAACAAAGTCTCCATCACCTCATCAGCCTCAAGTGCCACAGGTACTGTAAAATAATGAATCACTAGTATGATTTAGTTATGTTTTGCTTAAAGTGAAAATGCATATTTTGGTTTGGTTTAAGGATTGTAAAATTGTTATAAAAATATGGTTTCTTCTAGTCTCATTCACCATCTACAGTGAATCCTCCAATAAAGAAACCACTATTAGAAAATGACCATCCACAAGTTCCAAGTTCAACAACCACTCAGCAATCTCATTTAAAATCAGAAGACTATCAAGAGCCACTTATTAAGCCAAAACTTGAGCCTCTTGATCATCATGATGAAGAAAATACATCTCACTCAGGTAAATTATGTTTTGTGACATAAATGCAACAGTATTATTGATATGGTTGAGCAGTATTACAATAGTTTTAGCGAATTGACATTTTTCTGTGCCCTGGACGATGATAATTTCTTTATTTATTTTCAGGGGAAGATCCTAATATGGATTTGTCTAACATAGTAGAAAATGCTCAAGGGGAACCATCGCCTTCTCATTCCTTCAACTCTTGGCCACCTTTTGATATACCAACACCTCATTCTCAAGACTCTTCTTCTCCTGGTGAGTCATTAATTTTTTTTCCTAATGCATATTTGCACATTTGATATTGGTGTAGATGCTGTTTTCGATATTATTTTTAGATTCTTGCTTATTGTAGAGGGTTGGCTACTTAGTTAAGTATATGATCTACATAAACTTCGATATTTTATAAAAAGTAAAATATTACATTATACAAAAATATGCACTGTGCATTATTTGATCAAAATAATTAACTCACTATATCTCAGAACCCATTTATTATAATAAAACATTTTTATAATAAATACTGTGTCCCAAAAAGTTCTATACAATGAAAAAAAATGATGATCTGGAGTGTGGGTAAAATATATTCAAATTGTAATGGAGATCAAATTTATTTATTGAAATTGTTATTAAGTACCCAAAAATTATGCATACTTATAGATTAGTGATTTTTGTATTGCATCTGCCAAATTTTCATTAAGAAAAGACATGTTATTAATATTTACATAATAAATAATAATTTCTCAACCAAATTAAACAAAACTGTGTTTGTTGTGGTCAGTTTTTGTTTTGTTAAAGTTATTCATTTTACAATTTCAAGTGATGCGCAGGCCTAGTACATCCCTAATCATAGTTAGGTTCGTATAGTGTTTTGGAATTGTCATTAATGTAACAATACTTCACTTCCTATTTTATTTTGAATGGTTTCTTGGTGTATCTTCGAAGTGCAATGTCTGATACTCACGAAATTAATTTGAGACCACCTTGGAGCTATACTGAATCTATTCCAAAAATAATTAATGAAATCAATTAATAAACAAAGGAGTTATGATCAAACATGTGTATAAAAAATATATACCCTTCGAGTTGGTGACCTGTTTTTTTAGAAGGTGGTTAAAAAGGAAAAAAATTAAAACAAGAACCTAAATGTAAAAGAAAGAAAACGGAAGAGAACAAGGAAAAAAGCGATTCAAACTGAACAATAACGTTACTGATTGAACCATGGAACATTTTGATCTGACATGCCTATTAAACCTATTACAATCACAAAGGCAAATCTAAAAGTTGGTTAACATATGGAAAAATGGAAAGACAAGTGAGATGTCCTGTGGATAACAAAGTATAGTTTGTATGAATTCAGTTGGAACAACCCATAGGCTTGTAAATACTTACATAAACAACAATTTACCGCTTGTCTGCCATTTACAGCACCCATAAGTGGTTTTCTGAAAGTCTACACGCTGTTTCAACTGTCTGTATAAACTGTTCAAAATCACTGTCCATTTTACCTAATGACGTTGTTAAGGCAGTTTTTAACAGAATGTATTTTTTATCAAGAAAAACATAATGCTGCAACCAAACATAAACATATGATGTTATTGAAGTTTAAAGAAGATGTTATAACGAGCTTACTTGATGTTCCAGGATATCTAGAAGATGACAGAACATTAATAAAGGGAGAAGCCAATCACGGTGGAAAAAAGGGAAGAGTTAATCAAGCTTCACCTCAAAACACTCCACAAACTGATATTCACTTCCCAGATCAGATTCCCAACCGAAAGGGTGGGAGAAAATCACATTTTATGAGATGCCGCTATTGTTCACTCAATGGAAACAGAAAAGAAACAAAATATTTTTGTAAAACTTGCTTGGGTAAACCACCCCTATGCATCACCCCCTGTTTCGAAAAGTATCACTCCCAATAATCTGTTATAACTAAAATAAAATATATTTTATCCAATTTGATCTAAAAGCGGCATTTGCCGTTTCGTACATTCATAAGGGTAGTCTTGCTTTACATGGACAAGGCGGCATTTGTCACTGGGTTTTTTTTTCACTTGTTATTATTACATAACATATTATGTATAAAATTTGTATAGGCCTTGCTAACAAAATGTGATGCAATTTAATAATGTGCTTCTAAGATCCTCCCCAAAGTCCGGGAACATGGGATCTTACGAAGTTTTGTACTGCTTCTGTATTGAACATTTTGCTCCTTTACTACAATTGTATAAAACTTTTTGGAACATACTGTATGTCACGCAAGAGAAAAGGGTAGAAACTTCATCACGAAAGGGACTAATATTAAATAATTATAGGAATAATTGATTCTTCCACAACAAATACTTTATAATAGTGTTACTTCTTACCATTTCTAATCCTTAACTCCTATATTTCCTGTATACTAAACCCATGTAAGAACAGTTATGACATAAATAAAGCCATTCTCGATGACAAAAGGTGGAATTACAGCATATTGTTATTGAATATAAGAATAGTTATGAATAATGGTGTAAAACAAAGAGTTTAAGTTTATAAATACTCAGTGTAGAAGACAATAATTGTTAGTTTAATTATATAAAAATTATTTGTCCTTTAGTTTAATTCATTTTTTAGAGTATCTCTTTTTTTTGTGTTTCAACTTATCGATTGATATGTCCTGACAAACTTAAATTTGACTACCCCTTATTATTAGTGTACGAGTTAATTGTTAATTAAGAACGCTTATGAAATGAGTCTGATTTTTGAACCTACTTGAACAACAGAATAAATAATAATCAGAAGCCTCACCTTTTGATGAGGCTTTAAGCGACTGTTTCATGATGAAGGATATCCCGAAAGGGTGAAATTTTATACAAAACTTAAAAGTACCCTATTAAACATTTTATTAATTATTGTGAAATATCAATTACAAATTATAACAATTTTTTTTCTGGTTATTATTTATTATTTGCTTATAGTTTTATAAGCAAAGACGCTATATTTTTATTTGTCTTAGTTTTTATTTAATAAAATAATACACAATATTCCCCACCTTTAATATTTTCAATAATAATAATTTGGGAACATATCTCGAATAAAAACTCCAAAAAAAAAATGTAGTATGGTACAGACAATAACTTTTTGATCATGCAGTTGTCAAAATTATATGCAGAGTGGAAAAGCCAACTATATAAACCCACCGAGAATGCAGAACGACCGTTTGTAAGACGATATATTTTTGACAGATCTGATGTATGATCTCTTTTCATTTTTTCTTCCTCAAGAAAAAAGTGTAATGTCATATTATATTAGGCGGAAAATCATAAAAAACGCTAAAATTTGCGACGCGCTTGAAAACAGTGTAATCTCGTTTTGGGAAGGGAAACATACACAATCTAACTGCTGATGAAACATTGTCTTCTGAACCGCGGCGAATTGCGACTTAGTATATTTTTTGGTCCCATTACCTTTCCCCGGTGCTGAGATACCTAGAAAATGGACGGGCCCAACTCAAAAAATGCAATGAAATTTAGGTCACAATCAGTGGCTTTTCAGGAGCGCAAATGATAAATTAGGTGCATGCAATAAACAATAATTATAATAATTAAGATATGATCATTATGTTTTCTTCTGTACTGGGTTTGCTAACTTTGAAGAATTATTTCTAAAATCGACAAACAAAATCTAATTTAAGTGCAAAAAACTTCACGAAAGCAAAAAACTCAGTCATAACCTCGCCTCGTATATGCTCAGAGCCAGCTCAATCCTGTGAATCTCTGATTCTAACAGTGTTTTAGCATTAGAATCCTTTTTTATGTAAGTTTTAAGATTTATAACACGGTTAAATATTTTTCATACTTCACTATATATTCTCTAGCAGTATAACTCAGACAAAATAGTTTTCAGAATTAGAGAATTAAAATCTTTTTTATTGTGCTTAAAGTGCACAAAACTTTGAGAAAGAAAAAACCGCAGTCATAATTCCACGCTCTATTTGTGGTGCTCCGGAATGGCAAGTCTGTGATTAGTCAGCTCGATGTTGATAAATTATTATTTTATACATACATCTACTGACTCAAGCATCTGATAACGGTTTTCAGAGCAAGTTTGAGTTTTTTTGCTTTTGTAAAATGTCTTGCACTTAAATTGCATTTGATTCGTTGTTTTTAAAAATTATTCTTTGTTGCATGCCAATATATTCAGAGTGTTTTTCACTGAAATTGCAGTAATTTTGGTATTGCAGTCTCTAAAAATTAGAATTACATTATCCCGCTTGCTCTCTTTTTGTTACCAAGGCAACCGAATGGCAAAAATTTTCAAATTTTTACAATTTCTATATTTTTTCGATGGATCAAAAGTTAGATTTTAATCGTAGGCCAGTCAGATTTTGAATATTAGCAAACCCTTGTTTTTGACTGCACCAAATTCATCATTTGCGCGCCTAAAAGGCACCTGATTGTGAACTAAATTTCATTGCATTTTTTTGAGTTGGGCCTATTTTTTACGTATGATTTTGAGGTATTATGAAATATGTCATCAAACACACTGTTTTTGGCGTTTTGTGGTTACCCGCCTATAATATCATTACACTAGAGAGAAAAGAAAATATGGAAGAAGTTGAAAAACAACATAGATTTAGTGAAAACTCTAAAAAATTTGAAAGTTGTATATTTAATATGTATCTATGGGCCACTCTGAATCTAAAATTATTATAAATAATGCTATAGTTTATTACAAATAATATTAAATTTACTCTTCATACATTAATCGAATTAAAATGCATGCTTAGTTAGCGTTTAGAAAATATTTGGTGGTATGTATTGTTTACAGCACAAAAACCATTTGCTTTTTCTTTATTTAAACAGATTATTTTGTTATTAGTAAGTGATATTTTTTGATCGCTAAAACATTCAATGCAGAAAACATTTAAAATTGAAGGTTATGTTCTTTTACTGACACTTTCGAAAGAGAGCTTAGCTTCGCAGGTTTCGTTGCTTGGTGAAATATAGGGAGATGGACGAACAAAAACTTCCCATAGTTCCCATCAACATTGAGGTTCATTTTAAATGGAACGTATCAAAGAGACGATTATAAACTTTCTAATGATATGTGTAGTGTGGGTCATGGTAGTAGATTAAATTTAAATGTATGTATATATTGAGATGACATTCACTAAGTCCTAAAAAATCTATTGTCCCCTTAATTCTACTTAGTTCCTAATGGAAGTCTATTGACTAGTAGCTCCTTTGTACCTATTTCCTGGAGGAATTTTAGGATATCTGCAGGTTTCAGTTTAGCTAAGTGTTCCTCTTATATACAGTAGTCTCTAGGTGTTGTACCCTCTGGGATTATGATTTTCACAAGTATGTAAATGGAAATTTGTTCTCCCATTTCACAGAATCTACTTTCTTCACTAGTTTCAGCTTTTTGAGGTGTCCATTCAGACGTGGACAGTTCAAAACTCTTAGTGCAGTCTTACTTTGGCTTAGGCATTCATTTGTTGCTGGTTATAGTTTCCCAGGAGTTTCTTTGATTGTCTTAGCACTACTAGATCTTTCCAATGGTATATCAATAAAATCTTCATTAATCATATAATTCCCAATGATTACTGGTGTGTATCTGTAGAGTAGGGAGGGTGAGTTAGGCCCACAGCACTTAGGCCGCATGTGATGTGACCCATTGTACATCCTCCCGAGAGGAGTTGTCTTCCTGTCCTTTCTAGGAAGGTGGACAGGTCACTAGGAGACATCTCCTTTATATCGGCAGGTGTAGGCCAAGACTCACCGAACACACACACAATGATTACTGGTATAGATACTACTTTTGTATTTCCCATGCTTGGAACATCTTCAACTCTGATACGACCACTTTCAAACAAACCAGCCACTTGTAAACCATTCTTTCTGTAGGAGTAGATTCATTCAACCAAATCATTGTGTCTGCATGAATTCCCTTTGGCGTTTGTTAAATCTTTTGAACAATCCATTGTCAAACACACAAACTTCAAAACTTTTGTGAGCAACGAATTATTTGCCCTATTAGGTTTGTACCGTTCTAGGTATCGTTTGCGCAAGTGCTGTATTTATTTTGCGTTCCAACTAATTAGGTATCTTTCTTTGAACGGTACTAAAACTGTACTAACTGGAAGAGGATGATAATAGACAATTCGTTGCTTGTCCCTAAAATTGGCGGTACTGACAAACGTATATCGACGAAAATGTTGTTGAACAACCATCCCTAATTCGAGTTTGCGCACTATACAGTACTCGATACGATTCTGGAACGGTTTATACATGCCAGTTGGAACAAACCTATTACAATGAAATTATACGTATGCTACTACGACAAATAAAAAAAAATTAGTTCTGCTTGTGACCGATAAATGGCTTTGCATGAACTTTTCTATCAACCTAAATCTATTGCAAAACTAAAAATTGCATGTCAGCACCTTCTGAATTAGTTCATTAGAAATTACTTGAACAAAAACTCAGCATGTGGTTTTTCTGCTTTAAAGAACAAAACTTACCTAATATTGTGTATTATTTTAATCCCTAGGTACGATCCAGTGCATCCTCGGCAAACGCGGATGTCCTCGTTTAATTGTCGATGGTTTTGTCTTTTATAAAAAAAGCGTTTACAAAGGTAAAGCCTTCTGGTATTGCAAGAACAGCCGCACGCCCGAAAAATGTCAGGCCGTTTGTTGGACGATGAACGGCAATATTGTAAAATGGCCGTATATGCATTGTCATCCTCCTATACCGGACATTTTCAATCCCGAAGAAGATACCGAAGTACCTATTGAGAATTTGCAAGAGGTTTTGTGGCAGACTTCGTTTAATTAGGGAGTTAGTTGTTAAAAAAAATTATATATAAAATTAATGGCTAGGTTATTTTGCTTTTTCTATACAAAAATGCAGTTTAAGCTGGAAAAGTGATGTTACGATTCATTTCAACATTTAAATGTGCCGCATTTTTACTAAACGAATCATTATAACATTTCAAATATAATTTGTTAGGCTGAAAGCATGTGTGCATATGTCGTTCTTTATTTAAACATTACACTGAATAGAAAATATTTATATTTTATGATATAAGTTGCTTATGCTGTTTAAAACACCAGGTATATGTCAAAAGTTTTAGCGCATATATTTGCCAATTTCTCTATATCTATCCGTAGAGCTACTTTTTTTATTTCTGTGGTTTTATTACCAAAAGATACTGGGGAATTTAGGGTTAGCAAACATTAATTACACCAAACATGGCGGCCAACGTATAGAGATTACAAGTTGACACTAAAGACAGTCGTCCTGTGGATAAACAATTACTTGATACTTTTCATTATAAACTATCAGATAATATTGCTTTTAAAATACCGAAGCAATAAAAACAATATCGAAAAAACCACTAAATCAAAAGGACCCAAACACGATCAAAATAACTGCGTCTTGTACAGAAAACGCAATTCATAGATGCAGGTTTGGATAAGTTCATGGAATGATTGATTATATCACAGAAAAACCTACTCAACAACACCTTCTTATTAAAAACCGCCTCCAATATTTGGTACTGATACATTCATTTTATTTTTTACACGTTGCTATGTTAAAAGTAGACAACCCTTGAAACTTGCCGCAATACAATAATACTACATATCTATGCAAGATCAAATTAACTGTTTAAGATGTGGCATCTTCAAGTACGAAAAAATAAGATAAAAATATAATCTCTCGTCACCCAACTATCCACCAATACGAAAGCATAACGTCAACCTGTGGAGATGTCAGGTATTGTATTGACGTGTCGTAAATGAAATTTGAACAATATAGGAATTTATTTAATTGTGTATAATTTTTTGTGTTACTATTAGGATTGTTTTTAATAGCGAAAGACTCATTTCTTGTAAAATGGTTGTAAATATAAATTGCATTGTTGATGTCCGTGTTTCAATTGGACTGAGATGAATGTGTAAAGTTGTCTTGATATTATTCAAAACGTATGTAAGTTTGTATATACAATTTTTCTAGTTGGACTATTATTATATATTTGTTAACATTTTAGTTCATCTTTGGTATTGTTGAGAATTACTTGTTTTCGACTATACTGTGGCTATGCCTGTGGAGTATGTGTTAGATTAATGATTTATATGTTCAAGCACCGGCAACGATCAACTTTCCTTAGAACAGTTTTCCATGTAGTAGACCTACCACTGAACATCTGTCAAACTCCTATGTGATGCTAGAGCACTGTAGACATAGGTATTCTCGTCCGCCATTTTGGTGCCTTGTTCGTTGACGTTGTTGTTGTGTTGGTAAAGTATTTGGCATGAGATTCGGTATTTCTACTCAGAGACGTGGCCAGCATCCATTCGTTGAAAATTTTCAATTTTCTGGTGTTAATAGTCTGAAGGAAAGTTGGTAAAAAAACATGTTCTGTTCAATATCAAAAAATTTTCAACACAATATGTCAACTCGACACAAAACAATAAAATTCAGGCACCAAAATGGCGGATGAGAATACTCGTGCCTTAGTGACGCGTTATTGCTATCTCGTAGTTGGATATTGCACTATACTTTGCGTTGATATTGGTAAGCTAAGTGGGTGGATCAAAATCGACAGTATAGTCCAGTATTGGTCCATGTTTTTCCTAACAAGTAATTTGGTAATAAGTGGAAACTGTTCTAATTATTTCTGTGATAATGGAATTTGAAATCTTTCATGTACCATGTACCAGGAAGCTTTAGGAATTGATCGAATTGTTTTTAACTAGACCCTTTGTATATTTTTCATTCTAGTGGTTTACCCACATACCTATGGTTGCATGTTATATGTCCAGATAAGTTTTTAGTTGATAGTTTATATTTGATCCCTAGTTACCTTTTTTTCGTTTGTACGTGTTTCTCTCTGGTTGTTCTTCAATCTGGATGCAGGTCCAGGCATTTCACATTATTTTTGACTGGTACTGGGTCTCCAGGGAAGTGAAGTAGGAACAAACTGTGAAACCTCCTAAACTGAAAAGTAAATATGTTGCTAGTTAGGAATACAGTATTATTTGATAAATATCCACATCTTAGAACCACAGTATAGCAGGAAAATGGAAGTAACTCTATTATATAAAATTCTATAAAGAATTGTTTTTTTTTTTCATTCTATTTCATATGAATTTAGCAATAAATTGTGTCTTAGAATGTTTTTCTACCGACAAACTGTAACTTTACATTTGTATTGTTTTATTATTATCACTGTCGCAAGAAAAATAAGTTCAGCGAAAGCTTGTAATATTTTGTTCGACAGAAAGCTTGTTATTATCATGTATTTTTGTCAACATTTTATTACTATGAAATATTACGGTTTTTTCTTTTTATTAAGAACCAAATTGAGCTCTAGTGAAAATATAAACTAAATTGTGATTAAAAGTATTCTCTCGGTCATTGTAAAAAAATCTTGACGGTGGGTGTATTAGTATAAGTTTTTTTTTAATACAGTTTAATTGTATTAGATAACCTTATTTACACTTATTTTATTTTTCACACCATTAACTGAATATTAGTATTTATATATGTATTTATATTGGTATTTTTTTATAATTTTGAAGTACGCTTATAATTTGCATTTTTTATGAATTTACAAAAGTAAAAAACAAAAACGTTTGTCCAAAATAATTATAAAGTATTATATTTTCTCCACGGTCGGGAGTAGATATCAGTTTCTATGACATCAAAATTAAAACAGAAGTAGTCGATTATTCCCAAGGGAGTTTACATTATGGAGAACGTTTTTCATTATATTCCTTTGGGAATAATCGACTACTTCTGTTTCAATTTCGATGTCGTAGAAACTGATTTCTACTCCCGACCGTGGAAAAAATAGTATATACCATTCGGGAGAGATGCTATTTTGTCCTCGGTGCATTGTAGCCCTCCCTTATAGTATAATGTACTATATTTGAAAGACCTACATCCATATTGGTAACTCTACTCCTGGCATTACATCAGAGTTCAAATTTGAATTAAAAGATGTTACAAATATTTTTGAGTAGATTCATAAAATAAATTTTCGAATGCAAAGCTGCTGGCGTATAATGAAGAAAATAGAAATGTAACAATCTGGTTAGGAATGTCTGTTGAAAAAAAAATAAGAGACTGGTTTATATCTTAATAGGAGTTAGTTATCTTTAATTAATAATTGTAATGTTTTTAATAAAATAATTTTAAATAATGAAAGCTAAGTCTAATTCTTTACCCATCGATATTACAAGAAAAACGCTTTTTGGAGGTGTCAGATATCTATTTTTTGACTTGCTTGAAATTATTTATTGCCCCCACTACGATAGTCCCTTCTTTACTGGTAGATCAAGTTAATATATTTGTAGGTTTCTGTCAAACCTGTTAATTACGTTATCATTTCAATGGACGATTTTTATACACTGCTTACCTAATGTGTCAAAAATATAAAGGTGGGACAAATAAAATGTTTAGGTAGAAGAATAAAAGAACAGTAATATTTACAAACAAGGCCAAACAAACCATACTCTCTAACCTCAGTGTGAATTTTTTTCATTCACACTAAGATTAGATAAACTATACGGGAATGATACCTAACATATGTGTTGACGGCAGACAATAGTAATGTCACCTATCCAATATATAAAATTCGTTTTGAATCCTATGTTTTTCTAATTTCACTCGTCGAAGATATTATTTCTATATAGTTTAAATGCATTTTGATTACTTACACTGAGAATTTGTAATTGTAATAATTACATGGTATTTTTTTAATTATCAAAATCAATTTTGCCACCCAAAGATGTCCCCTAGTAACCTGTCCACCATCGTGGAAAGGACAGGATGGATATTGACCTAGGAGGACGTACAAAGGGTCACATGTGGCCTAAGTGCTGTGGGTCTAAACTCACCCTCCCTACTGTATGAAACCCAAAAAGAACGAGAAAATGGTGTCTATGTAAACACTTTGTCTCTATGTGTCAACAGTTTATATTTAAGTTGTTTAAATGCATCAGTTTTACTCAAATTGTATCAAAAGTTCCATAACAAGTTGAAGATTTTCTAACAAAACTAGTAATAAGAAAAGTTGCAACAAAAACCACATTTAAGTTAATAATGTAAATAGGGGGACATTATAATGGGTTTTTCGGTACTTTTCAAATTGAAATTTCTTATTTCAGGTCCAGTGTTGGTAAAAAGCGGAAGAGGACAATTAGTATTAATCCATAACGGCCACATATACACCCTCTGTGATAAGAAAGACATCTGCACTCTATGGATATGTGTCAAAAAGAAAACATTAAATTGTCCTGGTTGCCTAACGACTTTGAATGGTTTAATACTTCTTTCGTATACTGCGCACAATCATCCACAAATGCACGACGTTATACAGAAGTTACAAGTACCTTCTTCGAAAATTTCACCCGAATTAAATTTTTAAAACATTTACAAACGTTTAGCTCTTTCCGAGGTAGCTAAGACACGGGTGTATTAGGTTTTATCTTTAAAAATTCACAAGGCAAAAATTTACAGCTACTGCAATAACTGTAAACTATTTGATCGTTGACATTTTCACGCAAATCGATATTCGTAATCTAATAATCCTATCAATTATTACAGTATATTACAGTAGCTGAATTTTTTCTATAATTTGTGTGATATAAGAACACTTTTCTATATGAGTGTTCAAAGAAGTGAAATTATTTTGTTAGTATTGTGTCTTGACTGAAATTTAAAGATAAAATTCGTTTTATATTTAACGACAATCTGTTTAGCCAAAGAAACTTGTTCCTTGATTATGTTTGTATTAGATTTCATTTTGCCGAGCTGAATAATTTAAAATTACCTGAATGATGAAGAAAATTAAACATCCTGTAGATAAGGTAATCAACTATTAATATGGAAATAAATGTTTTGGATTCATTTTAACGAAAATATTTACAAAATGTTACATGGGTGAGGTATAATTTTCACGTTAATCATTATTTAACTCAACAAATTTGACTAAAAAGGACTGCAGTACAACTTAATTCTGTTAAGACGTTTTCTTCCTTTCCGTGGGGATTACCATCATCTTCAACTCACTCTACAACATTAGGTGCATTCTTTTTGACTGATTTCTCAACTCACTTCAGTTAATGTGATCTCAGATAAAGTGTAAACACGACACACTCAATTGAAACGTGCGATTTTCCGACGTGTCCAATTAAAAGATTTAAGATCTCTGCTCAATTCGAAGTGAGTAAATGAAAAAGACCGAGATTAACTGAAATCTGTCAAAAAGAAGGCACCTATATTGCTTGGATGTTTGACTATTGATGGATCTCCACTCTTATTGTTATCTACTATGTTTATCCCCATGAACTCCAATATTGTCCTGTATATATGAAGGAAATTTTGAAATAATCCAAATGTAAGGTGTTGTAATTCTGCAAGATCAAACGTGGGACGTGCAATTAGAAAGTGTTGGAGTTGATTATTTATTCTCTTTCACAATATTAATTAGAGACAAAAGTTTAACGGATATATGGTAATCCAAATAGTTTACTTATTTCGATCAGGTTTTTTTATATCTTCAGTTCGTTATTATACTCATCAAAATATTGCCATGTGAATGCTATTAGAATTACATTTATTTATTTTTTATTATTCGACCAGTTACTTAATCTCAAAATGATCAACATTTGTTTTTATTTTTTAGTATTCTATTGATATTTTGAGTTCAGTAACAAGAATTTTATTTATTTATGTTTATTTATATTATATATTTAAGTTCTGTTTGAAAGTTATATTGAGTTTTTTTTTAAAGGTTGACATATTAAAAACTAGAATAAAAATTGAAATGTGTGATTTTTTTAATAAATATTATAATCGAGGAGCAGATTTCCTAGATGCACTTTGTCTATTTTTAAAAATTTGGCAAATAAAGAAAAACTGCTACACTTTTCACATGAAGTTAACTGAAAAATATGTACACTAAAAAAAATTGATCAGAAATTATAATGTCATAATTGTCAGCTTCATATTTGTTATTTTAGTTGTCATTTTTGCCCATGACAATTCTACAGAGGTTTCGGAGTATTTTCGTTTCAATGTTGTTTCAAATTTTTACAATAGGTAATTTATTGTAACAACATTTGAAACAATTAGAACAAACTTCTGTTTGCATTTAGTACGTATTTTGCGGCATAACATTCTAGCTATGTGTAGCTTTCGCTTCCACCTTTTGTTGAAACGTTGAAAAAATGGACAAATGCCGAGCAAAATGCATACAAAAAGTCTGCTCCTCAATTATTATTTATGATGAATCAAAATGAGAGTTGTTTTATAATTTTTGGAAATAAATCTTTATTAACCATGTTTTGTAACATGAATTTCATTTCAAAAACCTTTAACTGAAAATCCTGTTTTACAATGATAAAAAATCTAAAGAAATGGCAAACAAAAAATAAAAACTTAGCATATATTTTATATTAGTATGTTGGGTCACTTAAAGAGGCTAACCCAAGAAGCTGGATTGCTTCATCTGTTGACTCTCTGTCCATGCCTTAGCAACAGTTCTTTTCGTTTCATCATCACCTGCTTCGTATCTAAAAATATGTTTGTTCAAGAACCGAGTTACTTTAAGCAAATAAATAATATAAAAATACCTTATAGTTCATATACAAATGATCTAAATATACTTACATACTCTTCATTAATGACATCAAAGAATCAGAAGGATCCGTTTTGTCCGGGTCGATTTTGGGAGTTTTACTATCACTGGCTTTCTTTTCCCATTCAGTTACATGTGACCAAGATTGTGAAATTTTTTTAATTGCAATTATCAAGATAGTATCTAAAACAACAAATGCAAAAATTACTTAGTAATAATTAGAAATAACTTTCAAGTTTCTAGCTTTACTGCTAGAGGTCATATTATATGAAGAAAATCACCTGAGGCACTCTTGCAAGGGAGTCTGCATTTTGATTACCGTCCATGATGGGACATTCACTGAGACCTAAAAGATCTATTACCATCCATACCAGACACTTTAATGCGTCTATCAAGGAGAGTCTTTCTTGCAGTCTGATACCAAACAAAACTGTTGCTTTTGTTAGCCAGAACTTATAAAAAAATTTCGCAATGTAAGATTAAAATGACTTACCTGTTTTTACTTTCCAAGAACTCTTTTCAGGATCAACTTCTTTGAGCAGATTTTTAATCTGCCAAGAATAATCTTTGTTATCAACATTTTTTATTGACAAACTTATATTTTTGGGTTCAAACTGACAAGAAATGTTTTCTGCTGGAGCTGTTTGAACATTCTTCACTGTTATATAAAACTTGATGAATTTGTCAGATTGATCCCATGCTGCAAGAAAAAAATTTCTTTAAATTTTTGGATAGTTTATAAATACCATGTAAGGTACACTTAATGCAAATATTCAACAGGATGTAGTTTGACAACCGTAGAAGAACCACAGTGGCAAAAACAAATAAAATACATAATATTTACCATAGTTGTTAATTTTTACTTCATACTTTCCATTTGCAACTGAAGATGGTGTAGTTTTGGGAGCATCTGTATTCTGAACCTTAATTTTTTCTTCAAGGTTTACAACATCTGAAATTAATTTTCTTATTTGGATGCTGAGTATATCTTTGTTTTTTTGCCTCGTTGCTTGCTTCTGGAGAAGCTCTAGTTCTGCTATATCTTTTTTAATCTAGAGAACATACAAATTGAAATTAAAACATTATAATAGTAAGTATAATGACCAATCAATGTAAAAATATATATAATTTTTAAAATGTACTCACTTCTTCCACCTTATCCATTCTTACTAGGTATATTTAATAAACAGTAAAATCGATGACCACTTTTGATACAAATGATAAAGAGATCTATATAGGCAGAGGTAAATACTTTCTGTGATAATAGTGAATAATAGGTAGATAACTAAAAAATATTTTAAATTCTAGGATTCTTGGTACCTACTACTACCTAACTGAAATTGACTGAAATCCCGAAGATAACCTAAAAATACTTCATCAAAATGACGTCACTGATAGATCGGCCATATTGTTCTAGGTCCTCATGTCATATTCTATTTAGTTTTCATAATGCGGAATGACGGGAACAAGAGATAAAGTATATTTTTCTACGTGACTATTCAATTGATCTCTCTGTGTACCCGAACCTGTTGCCCATAGACAAAATATATTATTTCTCTATGCTGTTGCCCTCCAGAAAAATAGGGCCAACCTGTCTGAGGGTCCGTTCCGAATTACGCATGTAACGCTTAAGCTGCATTACTGTTGTACGGCGCTTCGAAATCGTTCCGTTTTAATAATGTGCATGAAGCGCTATAGTTATTCGGAACGGTTGTATACGCATTTTGCCATCGTTGTTACTTAATACTACCTTCATTTGCTCTTTCCATTTCATTTTTACTTAAAAATAAGGTTATTATTTCATTACTTTCATCTATTAAAACTGGAAACTCATACAATGTTGTTTCTGTCAAGCCCTCCATAGTCAAGTTGGTATCCATTAGGGTTGTGATCAGAGATAATGTTGTGATTAGGGGTTGTCTCTGTGGCCTCTGCCATTACCTGTGTTCAGTTGTGTTTCTAATTACGCATAAGACGCATAGATTGCATAAACACATCAACTGCCTCATGTCAAGAGTAGAAGCAGTCAGTGCGCTGGAAGGAGCGTAAAAATTCAGTACGGTTAGTACAACATTGCAGAAGTCTCAGCGCTATCAATGCGCGCATTGATTAAATCGGAACAATTTTCTATGCAGTCAACGCGCTTTATGCGTAAATCGGAATGCACCCATAGTAACCATGATGCGCAAACTTTCAACCGCGTTGATACCAAAATGTTTTGTTCTAATTGACATATAAACAAATCTAACCTAAAAAACAACAAAATTAAAAATAAAAAACTAACAACTAACTAAAGTTCCTAGTACATTAGGAGTACTTTGTAAACTTCCTTATTTATAATCAGTTAATTTGTGCGAAGAAAGATGGTATACTGTTGGGCTACATGCTGTAGCCATGATAGTTTGAGAGAGAAGTGTAATTTCTTCAGCTTTCCTAAAGATGATGAAACGAGAAATCGATGGATACAGTTAACAAGGTACCTGTATAGTTAATTGTCGGCCTAGCATTTTTTTTGAAAACCATTGTGTCAATTTATATGTAATTGTATTACACATTTCATTTATAATCGTTGAAATGTCTCTGGTTTTTGTCTAGAAAGAATTTATGTTCTACCCCTTTAGTACGTGAATGAAAGCTCCATGAATTCACATTTCAACTTATTATTCCACTTCCTAGTTCCTTTCGTAGTTACATAGAAACATAACATCCAATATAAATTAATGCATTATTGTAGAACCTCAAGTCCTGGTCCAGGAGCTTTTCTTTGTAGCTGTCATTTTGAAGATGGGAAAGAAGAAAATGATCCTACTCTGTTTATAAATAATACAGAAAAACAATTGAAATTATCTGCTTATGAAAGGGATACACAAGAAAACTTGGATGGTGATGTCGCTGATTTATGCTTTTCTGGTAGTTGTGAAGTAGAAAGGTAACATTATTTTATAATTGAGCCACATTTTATCAAATATACAAACCAACACTATCAACTTCAGAGCATAATATAAAGTCTTTCTAATTAAGTACATTGTCATATCAAACAATTTCAGTAATATTACTTGTGTTGTCCCGGGATGTGCAAATACCTCTATGGAAGGTTGTGTGGAGTTTTTTCCATTCCCACAATCCAAAATGACTAGATACAAATGGCTTCAGTTTTGTGGTTCAGATGCTGTAGGTGTAGATACAATGAAAGGTAATATTACATTGTTTCTAGGAATATTAAATTATACCTTTAGTTTAGTATTTTTCCACACATTTTTTTCAAAACCTGGTTAATAATCTGAAATACCAATAACGTTTTCCTAATTATTTCACAGTGGATTTAAACCATTATTCATATTTATGATTTAATTTTCTAGCACATATTTGTAGTGATCACTTTGAAGAAAGCTCCTATATAACCGAAATAAAAAATGTTGGAAATGTGACTTGTTTAATAAGAGCTTTAGATGTCAAGGCTGTTCCAATTATTAAGCGTCCAAATTCGTCTAAAGATTCAGTTAAATTAAAAGAGGATCATCAATTGGAACATGTTCAAAATATGAGTGTCGATGAATTAAATATAATGTTGGATACTACAACTTATGGTCATATTAAAACACAAGCAGATTTACTAAAATTAAAAATATGTAACCAGATGCTTAAGAAGAAGAATTATGCTGGTAAATTGGCTCTGAAAGCTGATCAGACAAGTTTAAAACAAAAAGAAGCCATTTTAGCGTCGCTGGAATCCAAAGTTTCCAAAAGAAAAATTTTGTATGAAGATGTGCTAGCCAAGGTTTTCACCAAAAGCCAGATTAAATTACTTTGCGGTCATAGAAGAACGCATTGGACTGAGGACGATTTAGCTGTTGGATTCACTATAAGATATTTAAGTAATAGGGTGTTTTATAATTATTTAACAAATACTTTAAATTTTCCATTACCTGGATTATCTAGTATCCAAAGATATATTACTTTAAACAAGAAGAAAAGTGGAAATTCCAGTAGGTCACTTCTAAAAGACAAGGTTTAAATTGAGGAGGAAACTAGTATTCATTTCTAGCTAGATGAAATATATTTAAGTTTCTTTCAACAGTTTTCAATATTTGTTTCTTATTTCTTTACTATAATGATGAGTTTATAAAAAAATCCTTAATCCCAACTATCCTATTGTTATTAACTTCCATACTTTTGACATTTCAATAAGATTAATGATTCCTAAAGCATAGAATAATCTTCCGGTTTTTTTCATTGGTCTTGTGTAATTAAAAAAAGCATTAGTCCAAAAGTGAGTTTTAAAAGACTCGAACTGGTTCACAGAAAATAGTTGTAAATTCGTTCTAGAATCAGTTTTCAACAGACGATTCAGGGTTTGTACTTAGTCTCTATGATTTCTACATTTTTTTCAAAAAAAAAACTGCTAAATTGTGTAAAAAAAAATACAATTAAATATATATATATATATATATGTATCTACAAATATAAAATTTATAAAAATAAATACATATCAGAAATGCAAGGTTATATCTGATTTAATGTAAACCTCCAATAATTTGAACCATTTAAAATATTACTGATTCGGATTTGCTTGATAACTCTGTACACTAAACAAAATTCAATCAATAAAAACTTTACAAACAAACCAGATAAAAGCACCTAAAATGAAAACTACATATTAATACAATAAACTATTCTATCTAAAAAATATACTGTAATTAAATTTATTAAAAGCATAAGCAATACTGCCGAAACTCGTTCCCTCAATATTTGTTTGTGTTAAATTGAGGAATCTGCTATTCTCAACATCTTCTCTATATCGACAACTTTTTCTCGAGGTTTTCCAATTCTTGAACCTTTTTCCTGTTCATATTTATCAATTTTTTCCCATTGCTGCCAGTTGATAACTTGAATATTTTTTTCAGTCAATATGTTCTTGATATCATCATATCCACCTTTAGACTTATCTACTAAATTATCATTATTAATATCATTTAAAATAGTATCGGCTACTTCGAAAGCATTGCCCATTGTACTTAAAATTACTCCTATGGGGCCTGTACCTAACCATCCTGAGACGTAAAGTCCCCTATCTACTCTTGATTTGTTGTTCTGAACTACACCTCTCTTAAAATCAAAGGGAATGGTATCTTCTACCTGCATAGATCTATAGCCTATACTGGGAATTGCTAAATCTACATTCAATTCTTCTGTCTCGTCCAACAGTATGGCCCTCTGTTTTGAAATATCCTCTCCTTCAAGCTTATTAATTCCCAGAATAACTTTCTCAACTTTTTCTGTACCCACAAGTTTTAACGGCGATCTAAAGAAGATTGGCTTAAATTCTCTGTTTCCTTGATTGGTGTTTTCAGTTAAAGATTTCAACATAAGTTCAGTTATTCGCTTCTTTTGCCTAGAAAGGTTGGAAAGTTGTTCTGAAACACCAACAAAATCTTCTGATCTCCATGTTGTGGAACATGATGGAAGTTTTAACATCTCTCTGAGTTCTTTTATGGTAAAAGCAGCTTGCAAGGGACCTCGCCGTCCTACCAAGTAGACTGTTTTAATTTTTGATTTTGATAGGGCTTCTAAGGCATACCCAGTGATATCTGTTTTCTGTAATAAACAGTTACAATTAAATGACATTTAATCAGCCTTAGAATGAATCTTTTTAGGCTATAAGCAGTGCATTTTACCTTTAGTTCATCCACAGGAGACAATAAAATTCTTGCAACATCTACTGCAACATTACCCTGCCCAAAAATCGTAGCAGCTTCTCCACTTAAATCAATATCAAGATCTTTATCCCATGGAGTACCATTGTACCATCCTACAATTTGTCTTGCTTCAATTACATTTTTTAAATTTTCCCCTGGAACATTTAGCTTCTTACTTTCGTTTGCTCCATATGTCTGAAATTCCTAACAATAGCAAACATCCAATTAACCAATCATTTATACTCACCAGTAATACAACATGATATGCATCTTTAAGTTGCTTTAAAGTGATGTCTGTTCCAAGTTTTACATTTCCTAGAAATCTTACACAAGGATTTTCTGCTACTTTTGTAAAAGTATTAACAACATTTTTGACTTCAGGGTGGTCAGGTGCTACTCCAAATCTGAAAACTTACTACTAATTGTATTGTATTAAAAAATAATCATCCGATTTACCTTACCAAACCAAAAGGAACTGGCAATTTTTCAATTATATCTATCTCTGGAGTTTTCAATTTTTTAATTAATTGTTGAGCAGCATAGAAACCAGCCGTTCCAGCTCCAACAATACAAATTTTTGGTATTATTTGAGCGTTGGTTGTAAAAAATTTATTTAAAAGAAAATTAGGTCGTAGCGTCATTTTTAGGTTAAGATACGATTTTGACATGGGAGAGAAGCAGCATGAGCATGAATAGTTGATTAAATTTAGTAACAAGCTCCGTATTTACAGGGTGTCTCAAATATATTGGAAAAGATTTAAATTTATAAAAATATAACCTCGTATATTATCTAACAGCCCGTTCAGAAGGACACCGTTAGATTAGAGGAGCTGATAATGTTAAAATTACGAGAGGTTATATGCAATAACCAAAAATTCATTCCTGTAGGGCTTGTCTACCAACTGACAAGTTGACACTAATGACAGTGGTCCTGAGGATAAACAATTATTGTAGATTTGTAATTTGGTTGGTTTGTATTAATTCAATTATCTTTTTTATTATAAACAGTCAGATATAGCTTTAAAATACTTAAGTAATGTCGAAGAAAGCACAAAATCAAAAGAACTCCAGCAGAATTAAGAGGACTATTAAGAACCACACGTGTAATGCAAATTTAAGAACGCTTGTTTATCAGATTCATCAGGCCGACTGTCACATGACGTCACGAGGACTTGACCTATTCTTATAATTTCAAGATCGTTAGCAAAACTGTTAGTTTATTTCCTTCACTACATAATAATATATACATGTTAAGGCGGACAAGAAAGTCTATTTTAATTTCAATCTCCACGTCGTAAATTTTCTTTTGTATTTGCTAGTTCTTCCTTAACATTTTCCGGTACATCGGGAATCGCATAGGCCAATATCCCTTTCAAAAAAATAATTAGATGCTGAAAAAAAAATTTAGCAAAGCCGTCAACGAAATAATGTTATAGACATCCAAGTTAATAGTGAGTTTATGCTCATGTAACATTTATCATGTATTATATTTTTTCTACGCCCATGTCCGTAAACGTCAAAAATCGCTCTGACAACTTTCCTTGTAAGTGACATTTAACAATAACATGCACGTAATGATAATCTCATAACATACATGTGCGTTTAGATAGAAAACCTTAAATTTCTTTGTTAAATCAAATTGCAATCAAATTTGTATTTACGTAATACTTTATTTGGTTTATTTACATACCTATTTTTAATCAATTGAAAAACATAAAAGCTCTTAGTATTAGTGAAATACATTTTAGATTAAAAGAGTGATGCCCCTAAATGTCGGCAACACATTTTACAATCTCAAAAAAAGTAATTCATATTTTTGGGATAAGGGAATAAACGTTATCTCATTTATGCTGTCAATTTTGGTAACAAATTATAGTATACGAACATTTTCTCAACTTTAACTACGAATATGTCTGTTAGTAGTGAAAAAGATGAAATTATGAGCACTCAGAAGAAAATAGATGGGCGTAGAAAAAGTATAGTACGTTACACGAGTTGTAATCCCATTACGCACTCGTGAAATTTACGCACTCGCCGCTGTGCGGCTTCGTGCGTAAACTTTTTCACTTCGTGCGTAATGGGTTACTTACAACTCTTCTTACGTAATATACTATTATAAAGTTAAAAGTGAGGTTAACGTATTGAGTATCGCAAAAAGTAAGATTTAACATGTAGGATTACCTTTAGACTTGATTAACTTAAATAAACATGTATGATTCTTGCGTGTTTCGACAACCAGGTTGTCTTCTTTAGAGACTGAAGGTAAAAGTGTTGATCTATCTGAAGAAGATTATCGAAACGCGCGTAAGATAGTGTATGGATTTAGTGGTGCCAATAAAAACTGGTGCGCCAGTAAATTAAATTAACAAGTGTAAACATCGACAATTTTTATTTTTGCATGCATAGACGAAAAAAGTCTGCATCCTTCTGAAATCACTGGCGCCAGTGGTGAAGAATTGATACGAAAATCAAAACTTGCAAGTGTAAACAAGTGTTTGCACGTCGGCGTCCGCTCGCCAGTTTTAGTTTGATTTTCGATTCGGTTGAGTTTCTTAATTTTTGTTTATTGTGATTGCAGTTTCTCTAGTTTATTATGGTTAAAAAAAGTGGTCAGCAGAACTGATAAACAAATTTCTTGAAGGGTATGAATCTTATCCGTGTTTATGTACAAAGAAGTTCTTACAAAAACAAAGTGGACGTGAAAATGCTTATCAAAAACTTTCCGAATTAATGGATATTGATAAGACTTTGGAATTGCCGAAGTAAAAGCATAATAAGATCTATGAGAAATGCGTATGCTTTGGGATTAATAAAAATTAAGAAGAGCCAACATTCGGGAGTAGGTGCCACTTCCTATATTAATTGTGGTGTTAACACATCTCTCATGTGGGTATCAATTTTTATAATACGTGGCGTCACACAATCCAAAAGAGTATCAAAATGTTGCTTTGTCATTCGAATCAGCAAGTTTTGTATAAAAAAAATCATTATTATTATTTCTTACCTCAAAAATTAGTACAACCACAAAACGCATGGTTAAAACGAACCAGTAGTCTGAAGTCAACTGGTACTGCTTTGGATGATTTGGTGGGTATCTCATACCAGGATAGAAGCACCATTCATGAGCTAGCCAGTTATAGCTGTGACTTGCAACAATAAACTCGCTTATATTATATGCTAAAATCATATTAGACAAACTGGTCAGTGGCAATGTTTTAGACAAACTGCATTTAAGAGAGCAAAATAAATAATTAGACTGGATGAGGTAGAATTGTAATTGTATCTGTTCTGGTGAGATTTTGCACCATTCTAGAGATTTTCGTGGTCATATGATATGATTTTGCGAAGCCTTGTCTGGCAATTTCATCCGCTGGAGTATGTATGTATAAGGAAATACTAATCATTAAAAATATTTTACCAGATATAGTGAAGTTGTGAAATCCATTATTTAGCAGATGCTTTTTGCGCCTATGCACTTCCAACTCCACAAACATGCTTGTAAAAGCTATCACGAAAGCCTGAAAAGGATAACAAATTCAATCGTGGCCTCGGTTAGAAAAATAAATATTGTCACTAACATTAAGTACAACTCCGATGTATGTAACAGCCTGCAGGATACCGAACCAGGCACCGATTCCTGTAACTTTTTGAGAAATCGGCCTTCTAAAATTCTTCGTGATTTTGGATGCATCAGTCCTTAATTCAAAAACGTTATTTATAAACGCGAGCAAAGGAGCCAAAGGGAAGCCAGCCACAAAAAATACAACGAAGCCATACTGGATTACTGGAAATAAACAATAAAAGAACTAAGTGATAGGGTGAATTGGCTACGAAATTAACCACTTTAAAAATTGTAATGGCCAACTCCATCTGGTTTCTTGAACGTAAATCGTTTGTAACAGTCATACAAATATTCGTAAATATATATTTATTCAGCTAAAAAAATTTTCAGTACGGCTCTTGTCTATAACCAATTTTGATAATGCTGCCCTGACTTATAAAAACCAAAAAAAATGGCTGCTACTCAGCGACCTTAGGCGATTTTTTCTTGCAAGTACCAGGCATAGTTTGGTATCGTTATAGGGTACCGTAGATAACATACAGGGTACCCCGACTACTACGCATTTGATATAATATAATCTGTCATTTCACAGAATAGTGAAATTTCTCGTCCATTTACAAGGAGATTTAGGTCCATTTTTTGAGTATTCTCCACTTTCAGCAAAAATAATAAACGAATATCGTATACTACTGGAATAAACAGAAGATCGAAATCTTTTTGTGGTTATCTACGGTTTAAAACCACAGAAATACAGCCTATATTTCTGGTACGGTTTCGCAAGTCGCAAACCACAAGCACCCATACTAGGAATACCTAGTATATGTGGTATACCAAGAAAAAATCGCCTATTGTCTTACCAAAATCAAATGAGTCAACAACAAATTGACATGTTATTTGTTTATTGCGTATATATCTTGTGGCATCACTTGTCAAATGTCAAGCAAGGTGTGTTCAGTAACATGTCGAATGCTACCCACAACCATAGAGATAATAAACATAGAGTAGGCAACCTATAGTCGTAAGCGTCCACGAAATAAAAAGAGATGGCGAATGAAATTGGTGATGCTGTCTCTCTCTAACATCGCGTGATGCACATGCGCGAAGACTGTAACACTACTAACCTTTTAAGAATATTAGAAAGAAAAAGCAATACCAAACTGGTTGTCCATCTCTTTCTAATGGGTGGACGAATACACTTACACGAGCCCCTATGGCATGCCTACTCTATATGTATATGTCTATGTGTATTATCTCTATCTAATTTTAAGCAGTGATGGGTAATGTTAATAACCACCTATGTTGTTAACCAGTTTTTAGCGTTAATTAACGCTAAGTTAAAAATTGTTTGAAATTAACCACGGTTAACAATTTAGGCGGCCACTTATTATGTCAAAATGTTTGTAATAGTGGGTAGAACACAAATATCTAATAAAAAATTTTTTTTGGTTAAAAATTGGTAGTTAATAACTAGTTATTAACCAGTGACCGGTTAACAAAATTATTAACCGGTTAATACCCATCACTGATTTTAAGTTACGTTTAATGCAATTCTTGTAATTTTTTCATTGTTCATGTTGCCTAATATCAGATATCAATCAACAGTTATACACACTTACCCATATCTTGATATTCATCTATCAAAAAATATGGACCCATATTCGGTTTAAGAAACTCTTCTTCATAAAAAGTTAAATGAGTTTTCTTGTATACGTTTGATCTAAAGTAGGAGATTTTATTTTGAAGAACCCTGTAGAAAAGTCAAAAATTAATCCCAGCGTTAGTAGAACTACAAGAAATCTGAATCAGAATACATATAATATACTCTTTTTGCTACAAAATTAGTCGTCATGTCATGTGATACTTTTTTTTCCAATAAAAGCTACAACACAAAGGCAAAGAAACAAAATAATTTAAGAAGTATCTAAATTGTAAGGTTATGCCTATTATAACGTTTTTGCTCAAAATATTTGTGCCGATTACCGAGTCATTTGTTATATGCGTATGAGGTGAATTGATTTTTACAAATTGTGTCATAAATATGAACTTACGGGATAAAATTTTGTAAGCCGTGACTCACAAATGCTTTAAAAAACATTATTGTAATTAGCTGAATGCTGAGATCGACTATGCAACCATTGGTATCGCAAATGTCTGAACCCAATCCACCGAATTCTTCCAATTTTCCCTTATCACCAGGATGTGTAAAAAATTTGCCCTAAAATAAAAAATGAAACTAGCAAGAGCAACACCAAAATAATTTATTTTCACCATAATTTTAGCACTCACCTTGAAGAACGCAATATATATAACAGCGGCATAATTATTGACGAACGCTAGTCCGTACGATTTAAAAATATAGGCATTATCGAATTCATATTGTGTTCTATGATTTTCAATCTCGGTTAACCAAAATGACAGCTTCACGAACAACTGAAAACGACTAAGAAATTTGTAACTAAAAAGAGGTACTTCTTGAATGTAGCGCAGTTCTACTACGCTTATGCAATCTGAACTGCGATTGGGAACAAATATATTGAACAGATCCATGATACAATTTTGTAGAGTTTGTTCAACCATCCTTTGCCGTTACGTCATAATCGGTGACATATTCTGCTGTTTTACGTTTGTCTTATATTAGTTGAATGTTATTTTACACTTAACCTCAAAATTATAATCAATGACATATGTTTTCAACAATGCTTGACAACTGAACTGTCAAAAGTAACAAATACAATTTACGTCGACATTATTTAAGAAATACGTTAATGACGTCATAATTCCGTCTCTTCTATTTCATGAATGAGAGATAAAGCAGGATAATGTATGACGTAACGGCAAAGGATGGTTAAACAAACTCTATCATGCAACAGATCCACCATCCCACTCACAGAAGTAAGTGGTCTGTGAGCGATACCGTCGTTATTAAAAACAAAGCACCATATATCAGGTGCCGATACTATCAATTTATAGTTCATGGTTGCCACACGTATCAATTTTTTGAATGTTTAGTTTATTTGCAATGGATCTGTTTACATGGTTTTCAAGATTATCGATTTAAATCGCTCAACACTCTTTAGCAGTGTGTAGGTTACTTCGACATTTTTTTTTAGTGCGTAGTAAGAGTCATTACTATCATTATGTTAATCGGTTACCATTGCAACAAAGCAAATGTCAAAAGGTGTAGTTCTGTGTGTATATCTATAGTTACCTTTTTAAATATAATGATAAAAGTAGCAGACATGCAAGCGCCGCTAATTGACGCTATTATACGTCTGTTATTAACAACGATCATATCTTTACTCTGTTTTAGTAAAATAATGTTCACTGTAATTCGATATATCATAACGCCCAAGACTGCAGCAAGTACTAGCACCAACTAAAAATAACTTTTTTTTTAACCACATCAATGGTTCCATGGCACACACTCACCATCACTATTATAGTAGTTGTAGTAACTATATACGAAATACATTTGTCAATTCGAGGTACAAAGTGATGTTCGGCAAGACTAGTTTTTAAATATCGTACATTTCTAGCTTTGGCAACGTATTCTGGTCTGAAAGGAGTGATAAAAATTTGCTTTTGGCTGAATTTTATTTTACGATTGTGGAATATTTAATTACCTCGTGACTGTATCGTATGGAAGGTCCTTAACGTTCCATTCTAACTGTAATACAGCTTGTCTTCTTTGCCAGTACTCCATGAAAACGGTTGCTGTAAAAATGTTATACAAAATTCAACACTGTTGTATAAAATAACAAAACTCTGCGCGTATTTTTATACAGAAGAGGCAAAAACTTATATTTTGCTAGGTACTTTATATTTCGGGTGCTGGTAACACTGGTTTAACGTTGTGGTGAAAATCACAAAATGTGTCGTTTCCATAGAAATACTATAGATAGAGGTAATAAGCCATAGCGTAGGCCGCTGTGTAAGTGGTAATGTCCCACCGAACTATCCGGTGAGAGAGAAAGAGATAGACGATCAGAGGTTTTTCTGTCTTTGTCCGTGTATATAGCATGCGCGCTATTAGAGAAAGACAGTCTAAATCTCCGCATGGTGTGATAGAGAAGAAGGTGTGTTACCGCGCACGACCAATTACAAAAACGGGAATAAACGAGTTCAGTTTAAGGTCAGTGTAGCCAACAAAAAGTGTTTTTTCTGATAAGAATGACAGTTAATGTCTACCATTCAAAACATGAGGTTTTTGCAGGTTTTTTATCATTGCGAACATCTATATTGCTTTATCAAAACAATTAATACACCCCCGAAGCGTAAATCTTAAAATTTAAAATGTCGTTTTAGCTGAATAATCAACGCATCAATGGCCAATAATTCCAGAAACTTTTGGCATGTCACCATTTCATTTCTATTATTCTGTCACTAGTTATGTCAGATGTCAGTTTTATTTGTTTTTATTGATATTCGTTTAATCGTTCATGTTTATTTTCAATTGGACTTTTTTAGTTCTAGTTAGTTGTATCTCTTAATACTTCTAATGTCCAGTGACATCTGACATAACTAGTGACATAATGACAGAAGTGAAATGGCGAATTTCCAAAAGTTCTAACCAAATAATTGTTTTTCCTCAGGGATATTGTCAACTGTCAGTTGATGGACATGCCCTATTGAGCCGTTGAGTGAAAAAACGATTGAACATATGATTGGCAATATGGCGGCGTTTTGGAAGGTGCGCAGAACATACCGAAAATTCGTCTTCCGTGTGAGCACACCTTATACTCTATTACACCATGAATCTCCGACTTTCTATCTCTCTCTTACATGCTGACGGGTTCCGAGCTAGCTTTTTGCCTCTATCTGTAGTATCTCTATGGTCATTTCTGCGTGAATTCCCGAAAAAGGTCGTTTCTGCGTGAATTCCCGAAAAATAAATATACGATACTTACACCATAATGAAACGAAAACAGAAAAAAGGATCGAAGCTGGATTATCAAATAAACTTGTTAGATACGCCATTGTACATGTGCTTTTCAATTTTTCAAATTTACAGTTGAGGTAATGACATCTTGGGCACATGATTTGCTCACTTTCGCATATTTGTTTACTGTAAATATAAACACAAAGAACAAGGTTATCTACAGGGTTGATACGAGGGCGATTTGATAAGTCAGTCAGTCAGGTTTCAAACACAAACTAAATGACGTAGCAGAGGTTCAAAATGCAACAGTACTCTAATAGTTCATGAGAGCAGAGTTGCATTTAAATTAGCTTTGCAGGAAATTTAAATCATCTAACCTCGATTAAAGTTAGAAATTGAGTGGATGAAATAATTATGAAAAAACTTTGATGCAATAGTAATAACAATAGTATAACGCTTTTCACCTTCTATTATTCCAATCATAGCAGATCGCCGTAATTCCATAAATCAATGTTAAAACACTCAGAATAGCTGGTACTATTAACATCTTAATATAATGCTCCATCCAAGCGAAATAGAATGCATATTCAGGTCCGTAATATTTTTCAATGAGAATCATTGGCTGCGCTTTATACCAGCATTTGAAGTTACCCCAATATTTTGCCAAAAGCTAAAATTTTATACAAACAAAATTAAAAATTTTGTCGGATGATTATGTATGAATTAGATTGTCGGCGTTCTCCAAATGATTATATGGCTGCGAAAGCTGGACTCTCAACAACTGACGATTGCTACGAATATCATGGATACAGATATTATATACAGGGTGATTGATTAGTGTGATAAAGTTCAGTGCCTCCTTTGTCCTTTGAGATATCAATTTGAAAATTTGAGGGTTTATAGCCATCATCAGTCTCCACATTTTAAAATTATTTACAATCTTACAGGGTGTTCCAGAATGCTGCGCCATATCAAAGTTACATTTTTTTAAATGAAACACCCTATATTTTATCGCATATTTGGAATCAGCTTGACCTCCCCATTACAATAATATAGGGTTGTGATGTGTTCTACGGAGTATTTAAAAAGTTATAACCAATTTTCCATAAAAATCGTAACAGGTTCAATACCCTGTACATTGTAAGAGAAATTCAAGAATGAAAATATGTTGCGGCCAAAGTGTTCGAACAGTAATAAAAATTCTGGAAAATATATTTATTGAAGCTGATACAGGGTGAATCAAAATAAGAATATTATTTTCTCGGTTTTTTCAAATGGATCACCTTGTATTTTATGTGAGAATCAAAAAGTACTACCAACATACTTCTTTTTTTATATAGCATTCCCTATACCTAAAATTATTAGTTCTTGAGATATTTTGATTTTTCTATGCAAAACATTGATTATATCACACATTCAACGACCATCTAGTTTGACTATGTGTCACTATGTGATATGGATTAGTTTATGAATAATAGTGAAAGTTGTGCCTATTAACACAACCATTTTTATGAAACGTGGCTCCTTACACTTGCGTGTGGGTTTTCAGTAACTGCCAGAAAAACATTAATTTCATATTCTTCTGTCACAGAAGTTTTTGTTTTGTAGGTTGCCGCCTTTCAGGAACACGTTCTCTTGCTGATAGTGAGGCGTTTTTATTGCATTCTCCCAATATACAGATCATATCAATCATTTCATCACTAGCGAAATTCATTTTTGCCCTAGTTCAAATTCTTCAAAACACCAAAAAATTTACCAAACCACTAAATCAAAAAACCCTAATGTACCTACTGCCATGTCATGTTATTGTCAAATATCAGTTTTTGAAAATCAATCACACCCAACTCACAATTAATTATTAAATAATTAGATATAATCAATGTTTTGCATAGAAAAATCAAAATATCTCAAGAACTAACAATTTAAGGTAATAGGGAATGCTTTATAAAAAAAAGAAGTATGTTGATAGTACTTTTTGATACTCTCATAAAATACAGGGTGATCCATTTGAAAAAACGGAGAAAATAATGTATTCGTATTTTGATTCACCCTGTATCAGATTCAATGAATATTAACGAAATAAATAATTTTCCAGAATGTTTACTTCTATTCGAACACTTTGGTCGCAACAGATTTTAATTCTTGAATTCCTCTTACAATGTACAGGGTATTGGACTTGTTACGATTTTTATGGAAAATTGGTTATAACTTTTTAAATACCCCGTAGAACACATTACAACCCTATATTATTGTGATGAGGAGGTCAAGCTGGCTCCAAATATGCGATAAATATAGGGTGCAGCATTCTGGAACACCCTGTAAGATTGTAAATAATTTTAAAATGTGAAGACTGATGATGACCATAAACCCTCAAATTTTGAAATTGATATCTCAAAGGACAAAGGAGGCACTGAACTTTATCACACTAATCAATCACCCTGTATGTTCCCTGTATAAGCTGGGCAAATTATCACCTTTAGTATCTTACCTATTAAAAAAAAAAGAAGAACCCAAACTAACCTCTTACTATGACATGTCGGTAGCGGTTAACGCGATAACGGGGCAAGGTGTCGTTTACGCCACCAACCCTTGCTCTTACCAAAATTTGCTCGCTCAGTTTATACTTCAAAAGTTAATACCTGTCTGTCTGTGAGATTCCCACTTTCTGTCCATTCGTGGCTTCCTTCATGTAAGACGAAATAGTCGCTAATAATTTTCTCTTTACATAACTTTGTAAGTCCATATTCTTTCAGATTAGAACCATATTTCATTCTAGTTAAAATTTTATAAATTATCAAACCCTTTTCGGATGAGGTGATCGTTTCCGGAACTTGACCAGATACAGATTCTCTGAAAAATTCAACTTAGCATTCTATATAAACAGTAGATGATCGGTTACAGTTAGTTGATTCACGATTAATGTCCCAATAATGTATTGCTGGTTGCATATTGACTTCGTGAAAACAAAAATAGTTACCTACTTACGGAGCTCGTGAATAAATTCCATCCTCCTCGCTAGGAGCTGTTAGAGGGGTTGCCATAAAATGCGGAGGAGGTTTAACAATAGGTCGATAAGCCAAACTTCTACTTGCCAAATTAACATCACATAAATTAGCGTATATAACAATAAGATCATCGGGAGCATGTATCTTGATAAAAACCAAATCTGGATCTACCTAAATAGTACCAATAAGTCAGTACTTTTTTAATAAAACGTATTACAATTGACGTACTTACCGTGAAGTTACAAGTTTCAAGAATAAATCCTCCTTCTTTTAAATTGTCGAGAAACGTTTCAAATTTAGAGAGCTTTTCAGGATTAACTAACCAACTTTTTTTATAAACCAAAACGAAATCTACGGTTCTTCTACCATCAGACAAAAATAGCGACGAATACCGTTCCATTCTAAATACTATCAAATAATGTCAGTGATGACATTTTTAAAAAACCATTCGGTGTCATTTTTAGGAATATCCTTTTGTCATGGAATGTTTATGCTAATTTATTATAGATTAGATTATAGATCAAGTCCACGTTACGTCATCTGACAGTCGCCCTGAGATAAACAAGCGTTTTCTGCATAACAAGTAGTTATTCAATTTTGATTGAGTGCTTTCTTCGACGTTGTTTTGTTTGCTTAGGTATTTATACCAAAAAGGATCATTAAAATCAATACAAAACAACCAAATTACAAATCTAAAATATATCCAAATTATTGTTAATCCTCAGGACGACTGTCATTGGTGTCAACTTCAGTCGGTGGACATGCCTTAACGGAAGGAATTGCATAGTAATTTTCATATAATGCTCCACAAACGGTGTCTGTCTGAACAGGCTAAACGGTAAAATTTATTAAAGTTAGCGCAGAGCTGGACACGCACTGGCTGCATCATTTTTGTTGCGGTTGATTTAGTAAACTGTGAATGTATGAAAGTTTTGGCTACTATAAGGATTTTTTGGTGAGCTACCGTTGATAACCGCTAGTTACCAAGCGTTTATAACCCCACTCATAGCCTTGGACAGTAATTTCAGAGGTTTCGTGAAAACATTGCGGTTATAAAAAGAGGTAACTGAGTGACCATTTAATAATTTGGATGCTGTTTGTAAGGGTACTACTATGAGATAGGCCTGTCCTTTATTATTTAGGCAGATTTCAACAAGCGATTCGTCGTTGATTTCATTCTCAACATCTAACTGCTGTTCATCATTCATGTTGCCAGCTTCTAACACCTCTTTTTCCGCCATTTTCGTTTATTATTATTTATCTATGCTTGTAACCACATCATAACCCACCTATAAAGTTGTGTTACAGAATCTATAACCGTCTTATAAACCATGATGTAAATTTGTGACGTCATTCATGCCTCCCCTGTAGTCGTTGCTTCGCAAAAATGGAGTGGTAACAGATTATCTGTTACCAATTATAAAACGGCAACTCGCCAAAAAATCCTTATTCATAGAACTAAAAACTAAAACTTAAGGAAGGAACATTTCTGAAAATCATTGGAACCAAGACTGATGTTTCAATAAATTGACCATTACCTATATAATTTTCAGTTGACAGTAGCGTATAACTTATCATGTTAGCTTCATTTAAGAACTCATCTGAAAAATAAACTAGGATCATTCCTTGGGTTTTTACTTTTTTGGTTGATTACCTTGCCTACTCCCGCCCAGAGAATTCAAGGTCGATTTATTTTGGTCCCATTTTTTTTTCTATTAATTATATTCATAGACTATGATTATATTCATCATATTTTGTGGTTTACGTGATAGTACTGAATTTCGTAAACAGTACAATATTATTTAGGTCAATTCAATGCAAGGTATAAATTACTAGATTCACATTATAGAAAATTATATATTCACAAGAGTCCTTTAAACAAAAGTTAATGCAAAATGACTGAAAGGATCAACATAGACGAGCCTCTATGGGACCTAAACACATTTACAGGGCGTTTTAAGCATTTCTTGTGGGTTACAGACCCTAGAACATGTATGGAAAATGAAGAAACTTTAGATAAAGCGAAGTTGCTCGTAGAAAAGTATAGAAAAGGTCAAGAGCCACCAGGAACTACAACAGAACAAATTATTTATGCCAAAAAACTATACGAAAGTGCATTTCATCCGGACACTGGCGAGAAACAAAATGAATTTGGTAGAATGTCTTTTCAAGTACCTGGTGGAATGGCTATTACTGGAGCTATGCTGCAATGGTATAGGTAAGGTAAACTGTTAAACTTTTGCCTAACATTATTATCAAATATTTTTAAATTGTTTTTATAGAATATAGTTTGAAAAATATAAAATTGCAAGTATAACCTATAAATTACAAAAAAGTGTAACATAACTGCAAGTAAGACATAAATTGAGGAAAATCCAATGTTTGTAGATTATGCCATAAATAATTTATGAAAGTGATTGTATTATTTCAATAATAAATGATAAGTTTGTGTTTGACACCTATACAAATGATAAATACTTATTTATAATTTTGAAATTTGCTAAATTGTGTCTAACCTTCCAATAAAAAAAAGAAATGTTTTGTCCAAATAAAGCTAGACTTTAAATGCCTTGAGAGGAATTTCTAAAATTGTAGTTGATAGGAAAGTTTACCTCTTTTGCATTATGACTACAAAAATATTAAAAGTGATTATGATAAGTGTCTTATACTTACATTATTCTAATAACCAAGTTATTCCATTAGCTGATTACCCACCAATAGGTTTCTTGTAATAAAGGTAAAATGACAGGATTGGTTTTGGTAAATATGTCATCATTAAATTATGCAAATTATATGATATCTATGTCTTTACTTCTTACTGTCATTTTTACACAAAAGCATAAAAATGATTTGATCAGTAGATCATAAATAATTGAGCCATCTCCCATCCACAAAATCACCCAGTTGAATTTGTTACCTACCATTTCTTGCTGCAATTTATTCTGCCCTTCACTGTTTCCTAAATCAGTTTTAATTCATCTTCAATTCCTTCTATTTTAAAACCTTGGTGGCTAGAGGTTTTCAGTCACTGTCACTATTTTTCTCATACAATTTGATAAATTATATGATTATATAAAACTAAGTTACCAATAAAGATATAATAAATTTTCTATTGTATCTTTTAGATCACCGTTTGCAGTTGTTTTCTGGCAATGGGTAAACCAATCATTCAACGCCCTAGTAAATTATACAAATAGAAATGCCAAATCACCTACTACCACCACCCAACTTGTGGTTGCATATGCATCAGCTACTTCATCAGCAATGATCACTGCTTTGGGATGTAAACGGTATTGGGGTAAAAGTGCCTCACCTTTTATCCAGGTATATATTCCAACATTTTAGTATCGTTGAAACTAGTAAAAGTTATATTAAAAATATTTTAGAGATACGTACCCTTCGCGGCCGTAGCTGCCGCAAACTGTGTAAATATACCCCTAATGAGGCAAAATGAAATTATTTACGGCATTGACTGTTGTGATGAGAATGGTAAAATTGTTGGTCAATCCAAAGTAGCGGCTGTAAAAGGTATTTCACAAGTAGTATTATCCAGGATAATTATGTGTGCACCTGGAATGTGCATCCTTCCAATTATTATGGAACGAGCTGAAAAATTGAAATTTATGAAGAGGATCACTTACTTGCATGGTCCTATTCAAGTTATGGGAGTAGGATGTTTGTGAGTATTCATCAAAATATATATTTTTATTTAGTTGTAATGCTACAATATTATCGAAAAATTTTTGGTTGGTTTGTTAATTTCGTAGCTCGAAATTTGGTCGACCCGAATTTTGTTCATTTTCTAGGATATCTACCGGATTTTAAATTAACAAAATTTCGAAGTTGTAAACAAAAAATTTGTAATATTTGAAATATGTAATCGTAGTGATTATGTTGGTTCAATTTTAGTTAACATAAACCGTTTTAACTTCCCAGCGTTGTATCTAACTTTGGTTCTGTTTGTACATGTTCAGTTTCATCATAATTTAATTTTTTCAGCCTAACTTTCATGGTCCCGTTAGCATGTGCTCTGTTCCCACAAAAATGGTAAGTATTTATTGAAAATTTTTCATTTTATAATACAGAGTAGAATTGAAACTGGGATGTCCCAGAAGGTTCAAATTCATTTCAACTGAAGTACCTTTTAAAAGTAGACAAGTCGAAATATACTTCTCGATATTTAGCATAGTACCTATTCTTTTACTTGTCTTTGGAAGCTGTGTATTTGTATCCTTGAACTGCTCATACCCATTTGTCACTTAATAATAATTACCCAATAAAACATGGGGTCAAAATTTGAAGTTGAACACCTATTGTCAAGTTGACAGATTCCGATATCAAAATAACTTTTTGACAGTACTAGTGATGTTGAAATCCATCTTGACTTAACAACTCGCAGGGTTACATCCGCATCTGATTCCGATGCTGGACTTGTATTACAAAATAGGGAATATCTCGCATAATCTTTCCTTAATTGAAACAACTCTCCTGACGTTAATCTCCGCTTGCAGTTCCTGGACCATACTTCTGGAATTGTAGATTTTTGACAATACTAGATGTCGCGCTCTTTACTTTTTAGGTTCTTTAACAACGATCTATTTCTGCAACTGAAACGGGAGGACACTATCCCGAACTTACCGGAAATGGTAGGGATCTTTATCGAGCCCAACAATCATGGGATCGGTATTACGTCTCATCTGAAAGAGGACATATCTACATTATACCTCGTGCTCATTGTCTAAAGTGTTTCGCTGTAGGCTGTACGGTTCTACGGCCGTGGTTTCCCAGTTTCACCCATCCAAGTACTAACCGAGTTGGACACTGCTTCACTGTAAATCGCACCAGAAGCGTTCCGCTACAACGCCCAACACTCTCGATTTGTTTACTCGGATTAGAAATACATTTTTAATTCTTCTTTTTTTTTTCAGTTCTATTAAAACTTCAACCATAAATTGGTTGGAACCAGAACAGTACGAGATAATGAAGAAGAATTGCGGAGATAAAGTTCCCGAAATAGTCTATTTTAATAAGGGACTTTAATTTTGAAAAACCGAATATTTGTTGGCGTATCTATTTAAAACAAGCAAGTTATAACCAAGAATTGGTGATAACAAGAAGAAAATTAGATGAGAAATTGTAATTGTAGTCAAATAGTTAGCATGCAATCGGTGCGATTTTCCGAGGAAATATATTTCCACTTAATTTTAACTAAAATTTCATCTATAACTATTTTATAAATTGTATTCGTTATGTTGGTGGGTACCCAAAAGTTTTTTTTATTTTTACACGCGTTTTTATACAATTTTTTGTTTCCACCAGTTTGTTTTTCTGTATTTTAAATAATCGACGTGAAGTAATAATTTTGTGCAATAATTTTTATTTACCTCTGTTGAATTTTGCAAAAAATACATTTTTACACGATCCAGACTTTTATTTACGATAATTTGAAAAAAATTCACGAATATTTCGCCCACCTCCTTGTAAAAGGCGAATTTTTTGTGAGGTAACGTCATCATCTCTATGCAATCCGAGAAGAAAAATATACTTCGGTCAAATGTGAATGTTTTTTTCAGCATTTATATGAAGGTGCACCGTGAATAAAGAATTTTACCTTGAAATTATGCACCCATTGTGTGAAGCAAGTCCGAATTTATGGTTAACGAGCTTTTGCCTCTCTATAATCCATATGTTGAGGAGATAAAAACACCAATATGCACATCAAAGTGTTTCGAAGATTGTAAAAGGCTCCAGTACAAGTGTATTCCTGGGGGATTACTTTGAAAGGGGAAAAATAGATATTGATGGTTGCATAAATATTGTCCAAGAAAAATGAAGTCAAAGTCACCATTTTTTTGAACAAACCTCGTACATACATACACATAAATACATACAGGTGTATATATATTTAGATTCAATATATTTACAGATATAACAAAAAAAAATGAATTCAACAGTAAAAACATCATACACAATCTTACACTATATCTACAAAGAATAATTGAAATGATTACGATGAACTGGTACAGTTGCAGATTCTGAAACAAAGACGAAGGAAATAATTAATATGTTTCTTAAAAGGTTCCTACAAACGGTCAGTGGTTAGCGCGACCGAGACAAACTTCATTTGTGTTACAATTGGCCCTATTTAACCCCAAGGCACACATGCTGATTCTCCTGCATCAGCAAATTATAAAATTTAGGACAAGTATTGTTTATCATTATACGATACATTTGAACTAATTGCAAATTTTTGTTAAATCAGAAGTTGCTCACACCAATTATTGATCGAAACTATGGAGACTTTATAAGGAGATCGGAAACTATGGAGACTACATAAGGAGATCGGAAACTATGGAGACTACATAAGGAGATCGGAAACTATGGAAACTATATAAGGAGATCGGAATCCATGCGACAGAGACAAACTTCATTTATGTTACAATTGGCCCTATTTAACCCCAAGGCACATATGCTGATTCTCCCGCATCAGCAAATTATCAAATTTAGGACAAGTATTGTTTATCACTATAGGATACATTTGAACTACTTGCAATTTTTGTTAAATCAGTAGTTTCTCACACCAATTATTCGTCGAAACTATAGAGACTATATAAGGAGATCGGAATCCATGAATTCCAATTTCTGGTCGTGGTAGAGGGCGCCAAATCCAATACCAAAAACGTCTGACAGTAGAACAATAAAAGTCGATCGCAAGCCTTGCATACAATTTCAGTAGATGGTGTTTTATTGGTTGCTAGGTATAGGAAGCGGAAATGATATTAGAGAAAAATAAAACTGGATTACAGATTTATGCCAAACAATTATACCTCAACAAGGACTCCTCCAGGGCTCCAATACTGTCACATTTGCTCTACAATCTATCTGTGCTGTTACACCTATGATTCAGCATTAAAAAATTTAAATTTGCAAACATAATTATTGCAGTATGTAGATGACATCGCTTTGATCAGTCATAATAATATAAATAACATTTAATGAGATTCCAACTAAAGTCAAAAGCAACAGATTCAGATGCACGAAGGGATCAATTAAATAGTCACCTAGCTGGGTGAAAAAAAAAGATACGTTATCTCTTGCTCCCCTCATTTCACACTTACATATGAGCTCGATCTCTTTATCTCGTCTCCATGGTCGAAACCTCCACAAATGGGAGTCAACCACACAGGGGGAGAATTGGCAGCATGTCTGATCTAGGTATTGCTGTGGGCGCGACTGCATTGAAAATATATGTATAATTATATTCAGCGACAAAATATCACTTAAATTATTATAAAAATGACAGTTACCTGTTACTCCTGGAGGTAGAGAAGATGCAGATGGTGGCAAAGGCGGAACTGGATACTGCGCGTAAGAATGGATCTGCATTGGCGAATCGGGCAAAGGAGGCTGCATCATTAGCAAATTTACAGGCCTGTATGCAGATGAACTTTGAGTAATGACGTTCGGAACGTAACCATGATTAACTACAACTTGTGGCTTTATTCGTGGGGGGAAAACGTGAGGCGGTGGCGAACCCGGAGGAGGTGATGGCGGTGGTAAATTGTCTTCTTCATCGGAATCGTCAAAAAGTGTTTCTCCCGGTTTGATGATTTTTACCTAAAAAATCAAGAATAAATGATACATCGTTCTGTATAAATAAAATTGACCATGCATACCTTTATTTTTTTATTCGCGTTCTTAGTACCTAGTTTCGTTTTGGTATAACGTTTTTCCTTTGGCAGCACTTTAGAAGGAGGTGGCGGTGAAGTTAAATCTTCTCCAGCTGAAGGTGATGTGCCTTCTCCGGGTTTGATACCGTCTGCAAATTGGACCTTTTTTCTAGTCTTCGAAGATCTCCTAATGATTAAAAGTTATTTTTTTAATATATACAGAAAAGTTATATAAATATTATAATATGGTGAGTATGAGTTTATTAATTTATTACAATTTAATGGCGTGTCTTCTTCTTGCACCTTCTTATACAACGATCAGAAATATGTGACGTCACGCTTTTGTAAACATCATTTGACATTTTGTATATCGTTCGAACTTCCACTATTGTATTAAGGATATTTGACAAGAAGTGTTTACGAAAGCGTGATTTCATAGATAGACGTCATGATTCCTGCGTTTTAAATTGTATTTTAAAAAGGTAAAGTCTCATTTTCTTTATATTGTTTAACTCACCGTCCGTATTTAAGGAGAATACTTCTTGTATTGGCCATTTCTTTAGGAGTACCGGAAACATGTATAGGCGGCCATTGCGCCGGTAAATCAGCATCTCCTTCTTCATCTTGATTTTCTACTTCAAGTTGTAAGGCTTTCTATAAAAACAGATGTTTAACTAACAATTATTTTGTACAAAGGTAGAAATTGTTTTTCTACAGCCAATACATTGTTTTTATGAGCAGGAGAAGCTGAATAGTGGTGCTGTGAAATTACAGACAAAATTATAGTTTTGACAAATTTTATGAGGAATGTTAGAGCCAGTATTGCTGTCGTCACGATTCACCCGTTAAAAACTGCCTCAATATATATTTTTGTGATAGCAACGTATTTAAGTTGGCAACACGAACGGAATAGGTGACCGTGTGAAGTTCCAAAAATAAAATATTGTGAATAGTATCTTAAAAAATTAATGAAAATCCTGTGTGAAAGAAATGTATATTTAAATGCCGAGAGACCTTTAAGGGGGTCATCCCATGTGATGGGATCAAAAAATCGATTTTTTTTTTCATAAATTGCTTCCTTGACATGTCTAGAATACGATAGTAAAGTGATTTTTGAAAATTCGAAGTCGTTTTAAAGATACAGCAGTTAGAAGAAGGAGCTGTTCGGAGCACTGAGTTGGTAGTCGGAGTCCGGGCCGGTTGTGTAGATACAGTCGGCTTGTTACCTAACACCCTTTTATACATATATACGTTTATACAAATTTAGACAAGTTTCTACAGGATTACAAGGAACGAATACTCTATGGACCAGGCATCGCCGATTGAGGGTAAGTTGAGATTTTCATAGTTTTAAGTGGACTTGAAACTTTAAACGCGTTTTTTTCCAAAACTGTGTTTTTCAAACTTTCCTCCATCGTATCTCAAAAACGGCTTGATCGAATGACTTGAAATTTGTAGGGTGCACTCAGCACATGTAAATGCATGGAATGAACTATTATCAATCAAAAATTCCCAAAATTTAGATTTTTTTATAGCAAGAACCAAAAAAAACGCAAAATTCGCAATTTTTTTTTTCAAATGTATATCAATTTTTGATATATTCATTTGATAATAGTCCATTCCGTGCATTTAGGCTTACATATTAAAACGCCGCTAATTTTTTTTGTTTCAGATAATCCAATCAGCCGGAATCGTGGAGGAAGTGCGAGCCCATATTTTCGAGGCGGGGTTGTTGAGAACGCTGTAACTCATGTTCTACACAATATTTTTAGCTTAAAATTTATATTTATACTGTCGAAATATATGTTGAAAAATGATAAAAAACTTAAAGCTGTATCTATTTACTGGTCATAGAAAAAAAATTGTAAAAAACCTCTAAAAAACAGGCCGTCACATGGGCCTTAAAGCCTAACAAAGATAATAGGAATATTTTCTTACAGTTTTTTCGATCAAAAATTGGACCGATATAGGAGATAAAAACGAGGACCTAATGGCTAAAGCACACTATTTAAAGATGGGAACTGCCCAATAATAATATATTATAAGGCACAAATATATCTCACCTTAATCATATTTTCCGTTTTTTGTTTCATCTTAACTTGTCTACGCTTCTCTTTTTCTCTCCTCCTAATTTCCTTCTCCCTCCGCTTAGCTTCCCTCTCAAGTTTGCGTTTTTCTCGTTCCGCTTTTCGTTCATCTATCTTTTGTTTCATGTTTACTTCGGCTGATTTTTTATCCGGTGTTACAGCAAAATTTGCAACGATTTCGTCCGGTGGTGGAACGACTGGAGATGCAGGCGGTAACGGTGGCGGTTCTGGTAGTAATTCAGTCGGAACGATTTGAAGCACGTTCCCGACCTATAAGGTGAAAATAAATCATGACACAGAGTGAGTTTTAAGTATGGAAAGCTTCAATTATCTCTGACAACAATGTAAATTATTGAGTATCATAGGCAAAGTGGAAAGAGGAAGAATTAAATAAAAATAATAAAAAAAGTGGAAGAACTGGATATAGACATGTAGTAAAGTAGCTTAATTTGTCTAATTTTTATATTTGTTTAAAGATACACAAAGTTGTTTGTGCAAAAATATTTCGAAACCTATTTCTTTGGTATCTGCATCGTTAGAATAACATAGAACAGTAAATTCTGTATGGTATAATGATTGCTAAGATGTACAGTTTACTTTTTATCTGCCCTTTCAAGTGATGGCAAAAGAAGGAGTCGCATTGTGGAAGTGGAAGTCCGAAAATAAGAAAAGAAACTTGCTACACTCAATTTCTTCCATAAGATGGGCAAAGTGGACAGTGAGACATGTGAATTCTGTGCTGCTGCATCCTGTACAAATGACAATTGCGATTGAAATAAATTTTTTATTACCTGTAGAATCCCAGATTTGTTTTTCGGTTGAATGTTTTCCAGATGCACATCAGTCTTGAGGTTTAAGTCTGTGGGAACGATTTCTACCATATTCCCGAGTTGTACGAAATTCGAAGATATATTTTCATTGAAAACGTTTTTATCCATCGTACAACTTTCAATTTGCGAATTATTCGTAAAACGATTATGAGAAAAATTGTCATAGGTGGTGGATATTGGTTTGAATTCATCCTTATGGTATCCCAATTCCAAATTGATTCTTTCATCGAGCGTTAATCTTTTTCTTTCGTCTAATTTCATCCGACCCACGTAATACGATACTGGAGAGTGCGTATATTCTTCTAGGTTCGGCTGTGGAAGCAGGGAATCATCTGAAATTAATAAAACAATTTGTGAAAATGTGCTGCAACATTTCAACGTAATTTTATTAAAAACTTTTTACCTGATATCGTGGAATCGGCTACGCTCCTTTTAGGACCTTCTGATGGAGAAGAGAGAACGTTTTTCGTTTCGATTATTACTTCTTTTTCCTTTTCTCTTTTATCGCCCAATCTGCTCGATATTCTTTTATTCATTCGATCTCTTGGCGACGCGCTTCTCTTGGGCGATCTTCTTCTCGGCGAAGGAGTTCTTCTTCTATGAGGCGAATAATTTCTCCTAGAATGGTATCTTCTACTGGCTGAAAATTAAGAAAGCAGATTCTTGAACAGGTGACAAGACTGACTTTCACAATAGCCTCAGGACACCAGGTAGAGACAGTTGCGTAGCGTGGATTTTAGTTACCCGGAAATTAGCCACCCCTTATTTTAATTATTAGTTTCAAGTTATTCAACTTTATATATCGTACAAGTTATTGAAAATCATCACTTCTTTGGAAGGAACATACATCTAAGGGAAGAAAAGGCTTAAGGAACTCACAAGAAATTAAGAAAACAAGAAGTTTTGTTTCATTGTATAACTGAGTAGGTACTCGCAGTCGCTTTTTAGTTTGTTCGCTTTCAGGAAAACTCGGCCACACCGGCCAGAACTAGCCTGAGGCCGTGGCGTCTGCTACTCCCTCCACGCTACGCCACTGGGTAGAGAACTCAAGAAAAGAAGTGGATCCACTTAGGCGAAAGCTTTGCACAGAAAAATGAGTCGAGATTTCGACTAGCAACTGCTATAACAACTCTAAGGGCGCGTGTATCAAACACCTAAACTCTGTTTAATGATAACTGACGTTTAAACTGTGACAGATTAATGTATTCCATCACGATCAATCAATTACAGTGGTTTAAACATCAGTTATCATTAAACAGAGTTTAGGTGTTTGATACAACGTGCCCTGGGGATGTTTTTAATCGCTTGTCAGCTAAGGATGTGTCCCTTAGAGAAGCACAAAAATACACACAAAAGAAAACAAAGTACAAGACCGAATATCGCTGAAAACCAGACCACTCAACTAGCCATTTAGACCAGAGACAAGCACAACAACGATGAGATTCCATAGAATGAATGGGAGGTGGTGGAAGATTCCATAGTTTTGGCGGGCTTGGTAAAAGTTGTGTGAGTTCAATGGAAGTTTAAAAACTTACCTGGCGATCTGCTTCTATATCGGTCCGGCGATTTTCGTCTTCTTCTCGGCGAATATTCCCTCGACGACGGCGAGTATGTTCTTCTTCGAGGACTAGCTCTTCTGTGTTTCGACAATTGGCTATCCTTTTTATGTGAACCAACTTTATTCTCAGGTTTATCAAGTGGTTGATGCTTCTCGCATCCAGCGTTACTATAAACCTTAATTTTCGAACGTTCCAGCTCGGAATTATCATCGACTCGTTTGATTTCCACATTTTTTTCAACCGCCAATTGCGTTACGGGTTTATTTTGTTGCGTATTATGCGAATAAGTAGAAAGTTCGCGTTTGACGTCTTCGATAGGTTTCATTACCGTCGCCGTTTCGTCGTCCGAATCTCCCAATTTTAAATTTGAATTATCTATTAGTACTTTTTTCGAAGGTAGCATTATGGTGGTAAAAGAGAACGATTTAGTTTTGTCGGTTAAAAGAGAAGTGTCGGGAGTAGAAGTTTTCGGCGACAGATCAAACTCGATTAGTTTGTCCGGAGTATTTGTTGCGCTAGGAGAGGGCACCGGTTGTAGTTTGAAATCTTCCGGCACCGGTTGGAATTTGAAATTTTCCGGAACCGATTGTAGTTTGAAATCTTCCGACACCGGTTGTAGTTTGAAACTTTCCGGCACCGGTTGCAGTTTGAAATTTTCCGGCACCGGTTGCAGTTTGAAACTTTCCGGCACCGGTTGTAGTTTGAAATGTTCCGACACCGGTTGCAGTTTGAAACTTTCCGACACCGGTTGTAATTTGAAATCTTCCGGCACCGGTTGTAGTTTGAAACTTTCCGGCACCGGTTGCAGTTTGAAACTTTCCGACACCGGTTGTAGTTTGAAATCTTCCAGTACCGGTTGTAGTTTGAAATTTTCCGGCACCGGTTGTAGTTTGAAATCTTCCAGTACCGCTTGTAGTTTAAAACTTTCCGGCACCGGTTGTAATTTCAAATCTTCCGGCATCGGAATGAACGGAATATCGTTTGGAGCAATAATTATTTTATTTTTGTTCATCGTTTCATCTTTTATAATTTCCACGCTATTTTTCGAATCGGTACTGCTGATGGATATGATGCTAGCATTTTGTGTTTCGCAAGCGGGGCTCGAATTCGTATTAGCACTAACGGCTTTCATGAATTCCTCGTATTCGTTTTCTAAAACGGTGTATGTCGTTTCTGCTTTATTGTTTACGTCGATGATTTGTTCAATCTTAGGATCGGCTTCTTTTTTATCCCATCTGCGTCTTTTTTCAGCTTCTTTAATAACGTTAATTTGTTTTTCTAAAATTATTGGGTATTCTAGTTTTTCCTCTTTGGAAGCTACTTCGATGTTGAAAACATCTTTTTTTATTATTTGAATTTCACGCTTTTTGAACGGTTTTATGTTCAAGGGAATTTCTAAGTCTCGCATTAAGTTGGTTTCTATGGACTTTTCTACGGGTCTAGTTTCCGGTAGTTTATTTTCGTACAATTCTTCGTCGCTTTCCCAACACGAAGAAGTATTTAGTTTTAATTTTTCTTTGGGAACGTTTTCTTCTTCACTTTCCCAAGATGGGTCGTCTTTTTCCCAGTTTCCGCTGTAGTCGTTAGTATCCGGTGTTCTAGTACCTGTTTCGACGAGATTTGTTGATGCTTTCAACAACGACTCCTCTTCCGGCTCTTTTTTTATCAATATATCAATTATTGGTAAATGTTTTTCTGAAACTTCGTTTAATGCAATTTCTTTCTTTATTTTCTGCTTTTTGAGCAGTTTTAATTTTTCTATTTCGTCGTTTTTATGTTGCTCCTTGTACTTTTGGGTTGAATTACTATCAGACTCTTTTTTGTTTGACGACTTTTTGTTCTCCGTTTCTTCTTGTTTCTTGATCTTTTTTTTTGGCTTTTTCTTTCCATCTTCTGGAGGAGATTTAATTTTTGTACTTTTTCTTTTTTTCGTAATATGCCTTTCCTTCTTTTTTAGGCTTCCTTCGGCCGCGCCTGCTTTTTTCTTCTTGATTCTTTTTTCTTTGGGTTTCAGTTTTTTCTTCTTTTTATTTCCATTGCAGGAAGTGTCATTACCATCGGAACTGCTCGATTTTTTAGATCTGGATTTTCTTTTTTTCTTTTTCTTAGGAGAATCATCATCGGATTGTTCGTTTTCTAGTTTCCGTTTTTTATTCTTTTTCTTTAAATCCGATTTGGCATTTTTATTTATTGGCTCGTCCTCTACCGATTTTGCGGTATTCTTTTGAATTTTTAGTAACTGAAGGGCAGATATATCCGGTGTTAGAATCCCCGATTCGTTTTCTAACGCAGAATCCAATCTATTTTTTTCCGGCGTAAAAACAGACGCTTCACTTTTAGAGTCACTAAAATTCTTCGAGATTGAATCTTGTTCGAATTTTTCAAAACCCGTTTCTTTGATTGAAAATTCTTCTGAAGGATTTCTTGCACATGCGCGAACAGGTTCATATTCGATATGACCAATAACTGGAATTTCAACTGTATTTTTTTTTGTATTGCTGCATATAATAATCTCTTCGGTTTCAACATCATCTTCTTCATCAGAATAATTTTGAAGAAACGACAATCCCACTGATTTTTCCAGCACTTTGCATTCTGTGAAAGAAGATTTCCTCCATTGTTTATCGTACCAAGGTTGGGACATCATTTTTTTGGAGGCTGGTAACGCTCTATAAAAAATAAAATACTTTTAATGCTCCAAAAGAGTTGTTCAATCAAGACAAATGTCATAACAAAGAGCCGTTATTACTTTGAACGCTACCATATGATCAATAAATTGGTTCCCTAAGTCCTAATATTTTAAATTTCTATTGGTATGAAATTAAACATTGTGTTGGGGGCTGAAACACACTTTCGATCGATGGAAACCATTTGCAAAATGGAAAAAAAGGAGTTCAGTTGTTCAAATTTATTAAACTTCATTTTCAAATGCCAAAGAGTAGTTTTTAGTAAAATGTTTTATATACTGATTATCTCTTGAACTATTCATTTAATTTTGAAGTTTTTTTTGTGAATTGTAGGTCAAGTTATTAGACAATGATTAACGGGTATTAAAAAGAATAAAACAGATGTGCGAACTATGATCAAGTAAGTATACCCTGGAGCTGTGCAGTGGGTAGGTGAGTTTCAAGAACTACATGCCACAGAGAAGCTCAAAATTGAGGAATTTGAACATAGTTTTTTAACAACTTTGTTTAAGGGCCAATGGGGTGTTAAACTTAACAAAAATATGATGTTTTCTCTATGTTAATAGTTAGTGGTGGACAAAATCATAATGGGAATCGATTATTTTTAATATTTTCATTCTCACAAGGTTTTTATGCCGATTTGAAAATTCAACTTTTGGACAATATAAATAATCCGCCATTCATAATGTGCCGTATGCTCACTAGAACAGAAGTTAGCTACATAAGGGTTGACATAGGACCACAATTCTGATGTGATGAAGTACTTATAGGTTATACTTATGTCATATTGCTGTTATAGTGACTTAGAAATTGTTTTTTTTTCCTCCCATCATCGAGTATTGGGTATAATTTGTCCATGTCACTTTCAAACTAAAAATCAAACATACACACACGTATACAATTACTCACATAAAAATGATCTTCACAGAAATAGTAATTAGTTTTAGTCTGTTTATATTTGCTTCTAGCAGCCTCAAACCAAATTTTCTTTAAACTGTTACTGCAGGCACAGTTACAAACTTTTTATCAGGCGTTGTAACTGTTGTGCTCGTGCAGTATGATACAAAACAAGATTTATATGATATTGACATTATTCCAACATAAAAAATTGTGGAGAAAAACTAACTAAACTCAACCAAAAAAGTATTGATTGAGTAATTTTTTTATAATACTGAAACGTCAAGCTTGAATAAAATGTAAACAAAACCAAAACACTCAAATATATTATAGACTTTGACAGTTCTTCAAACTTCAAATTCGAATGGCCTTTTTGTAACTGGTTATTAGTTCATAAAACATCTAAATCAGAAGTATTTAGTGAAGTGACGTATCTGTAGTGAAAGTTGCAAACATTTAGGAATTCTTAATTTCCAGTTTTCTCCTAAAATATTTGGTTTAAAAAATTTGTAAATTAATTTTTGCAAAGTAGTACCAACATACTTTAGTAAAATACCAAAAGCCGGATATCGGTTTAACACCCCATTGCACCGACTATTTTAAGTGAAGCTTAGGGTTAAGGGCCACTTAAAGTTAATATTTTTGTTGCACTGTATGTCAAACTCAATTTAAACCTCCCTTAACCTAAGCCGTCAATTTCGGAGGCTTTCAAGAAAACTTCAATTCTGTTAACCTAAAAGTTGATTTGTTGTGTTTTAATAAGAAAATGGATATTTTTAACGATGATTTAGATGTGTTAGAAATAATAGAACATGGTTTTCCGAGACGGATATTTGTTTGGCCAAATTATTTTCACACAATGGATAATTTAACATTTTTTAAGACATTTACATTTTACAAAGAAACTGTTTTGTTTATTTTAAGTTTAATAGAAGATAGTCTGGAGTTTCCTGATGACAGGTAATAAATGCAAATATATGTCTATTATAATTATGTAGTTACTCACTTAATACTTTGTCAAACTAAGTTTACAGTTTAACACATCTGTCACTAAAGTATAAAATACCAAGATTATAAGGTACATTCTTGTGAAATGCTTTTAGGAACAACAGCCTTAGTCCAATCAACCAGTTACTAACTTGTCTGAGATATTTTGCGAGCTCAGGTTTTTTGATGACTGTTGCACGTTTTATGCAAAATGATGTAGCTACAGCTAGCAGAACCATAGCAAAAGTATCCAGGGAGTTAGCGACATTGTATCCCAGATTTATCAAAATGCCAATTACCCACAGAGAGATCCTGACACACCAAGAAAAATTTTGAGACATTTTGCATGTAGTATGAAATAATTCACCAAATAAATAAAAAAATCACAATCACACCCAAACGAAACAAAAATGTCATAAACAGATAATGACAATATGGCATATAAAGTCGAAATATTGTTACCAATCACTTAAATTCTACTAAAAATTTCCTAGAATGTGCATTGATGCCAAACTGCATGGCTACTTAGCTAAGCTGACCTTTAGTTGACATAGGGTTATATTTTTTAGGGAGCCTTATATTTTAAGCTCTACTTAGTTAAGTACACTTAAACAGTGAGTCGGTGCAAATGGCCCTAGTATTTTCCAAAGTTTAATTTTCTTTACCACAACTTGGGAAAAGCCATGTTTGCCACAGATCCAAAAAGAAAATAGATAATCAAAATTGCTTTGAAGTGTGTGTAGTTATGAGAAAAAAATGAAGCTTTTTATCCAGATTATTTGAAGCAAAAAGTGAAATTTCTGGCATATGTGATGGTGTGGAGATCATTGTCAACAAGAGGAAAGGAAAAACTGCATTTCGTAAATGGAATTATCAATACAGAAAAGATCTGAATATTTTAAGAGTATTTTGTAAACAGCATTCCATAATTAGCTATTGTAATGAAATAAGGTATGTACTCACTTAACATGCTTACTGATGACATCTTTAATACATTTTTGCCGTTCCTTAGAAATGAAGTCATACAAGTTATTACGTGAGGGAAAAGCATCCTTCAATTTGTCAGTATTAACGCTATATATTATAGAAGGTCGACTTTTTGTTACCCTAGAAATAAAAAAAAAACAAATGTGGAAGCCTGTTAAAAATCAAAATATTTGTTAATTGTTTGGCTCAAGAGACTTTGCTACCTGATCTGACACTAAAAAAGTAGCCCAGCAGATGCAGTACTTAGATGACGATCAGATAAATCATATTTCTAGTAGCATTTGACATACATATTTGTTCTATTTACAAAATAATAAGTACTTATTAGGGAAAAAAATTATATTACTCACTTTATAGAATGAAGTGGTATTTCCTTTATTCCAGTTTCCATTTCAATTCTACATGGTACAACTAGTGGAGATGGTACATCAAAATTATATAATTTTTCAAGTAAACTCAAACTAAAACCTTTTTTTTGGAAATATCTACCTCTGCTGTCTTTCGGAATTGATTTTTGTTTTTTATATTCAGCCCAGTCCTTTGGATATTTATATGAGGGAGAATATCGGTTTTTACCTCTAGCATCTTCAGGAGTAGGAGATTTACGACTAAAAGAATCTGTACGTCTGTAATTTCTTTGTTTTATTTCTCTTCGTTTAAACTGTTGGCTGCGATCTGGTAGAAAATGGCATGATTTTATCATATATATATATAAATTATAGATATTCATATATATGAATAGTAACAGAACAGATCATCATAATAGTTCAAAATACCATTAATTGCAATTTAATAAGAGTAAATAAGAAAAAGACTTAGCAAAGTATTGTAGTCTCTGGCACTGTTACAAAAAGAGTTGTGCCAAATATTAAAATATACATATTTGCTGTTTAGTAGTATCATTTTAGTTGATTATAATACATACCTGGCGAATCTGAAATTTGACGACTGTGAAAAGTTCTAATTGCATCTGCTACTGCTAGACGTTTACAAGTATCTTCAAATTCTTTCTTTTTTATATCCTCTATTTCTTGAATGACTGCCTTTGCCTTTTCCCCTGGATACAGATCTAAATAAAAACTAATTAATATTTGCTTTAATATACATACAATTCATTTAAAAAATAATACTGAAGTGAAGATGTTTAGATACAATCTGTTAAAACCACAATCTGTGTTGAAAGCAGAAGATGTAAAACATAAATTCAGTCAAAATGTGTTTATAAGATTTAAGCAGATCATGAATTATATTTATTTGGATAAAAGCAATATTTATTGAAGTAAATCAGGTGCAGACTGAATATTAATATTTTGGACTTATTGTTAGTTATTTTATGTACCTACTTACATTGGGATATGCCTAGAAAAACTCAATGAACTAGGCAATAATGACAAAATCTACTTTGTTTAAAGCATAAGTGTGACAAAAGATAAGGAATATAACAGGTACAAGGAATAAATATTGTTTATTGATCTTACTCAACACTGTCTTTTAAACTTAGATGTTTACACAAAATTGTATCTATATTTGATCAATGCTCATGTCCTACTTTCTTATAATAAAGATTTTTTCAAAAATACAATAATGAAATCCTACCTATTAATACCTAAGCTATTCTATACTAACTAGATTAACTTATTTATTATCATCAAGTATGGAGGTGTACATATACCTAACCAATTATCTTTTCTTATAGATCCCATCCACTTGCTTTCCTAATAATATCAAACAATTTTTACCTTTTTTCGGTTTCTTTACAGGTTCTTTTTGATGTTTGCTATCATCATTTTTTTCTTCTTTGACAGGTGATTTTCTAACTTGCTTTGAGTAGGCTTGTAACCTTCTTTTTGCCAAAGATGCATTTATAATTGACGTTTTTATTAATGGATACTCGACTTTTGAATGTAATTCATCATCTAAATTTTCACTAGAGTCCATAGAAACAGTAGGGCTATTTGTAAAAGTTCCTCTTGTGATCAGGTCAATAGATTTTGGATCTTCTGAAATACCATCCTGAGGACATGAAGCTGGTAACTCCGACACAATATCTTTTGAGTCGGTATCGTCATCTGGACAATTAGTCCATTCTGAATTCCAATTTTCCATTTTTACGTAGTACCTAGTTCCATTTTTAAATACGATAGTGTTTTATTAGCCAGGTCAATTGTGCCATGCTTGCTATTTTTCTTTAATTCTCTATACTTTGTACATAAGAATATATTAAATATCAGAACCAATTATGTTACATAAACTTACAATTAATATTTAATCTTAAAAATAATTCCTATGTGTAACAAACTACAACCCGCTTGCAAAATCTGTTCAGTTTGTTATTTTCTATTTTTTCTTGACATTAGGATTTAAGGATTTGATCGAATTTTCAACTTCAGCAGAACCGCCATGACTGTCAATGTCAACAGACTCAAACAACTACAAAGGGATTGGTGTTTGCGTCAATTTCGACAGTTGTCGTAAAAGTCATTTATGCTAGTAAGACCTATCTTTAGGTATTGAAAGTCGTAAGAAATTTATCGAAAACCTATCTACGGTATTGAATTTTTTTCACATTTAACTAATCAACTTAATTACAGTATTCGTAGATATTGCGATAAATTAGTGACCCCTCTTAATGAATAATTTTCTATTTATAAACGATTTTGCTATATGCAACCAAACATACAAAAAATAATCTATTAAAGGCACCTATCAAAGCAGTAGCGCCATCTGTTCACGATCAAAAACATTTAATTTTAAAATTTTCGGTATTATAGTAAAAGGTAACAATGGTTTTGTGTAATGAATTATTTATATTTTTCATGTATTCGATGATTTTAAGGAGAATAAAATACGTTTTAAAAATATATCAGGATTTTTATTCACATTTATTATTTTCAGTCACTACTTGTACTTTTTTCGTCATGGCTTTTGTATAAAATAACTTGCTTAAGTCGTTGCTCCTCGTGATTTTTATAGTCTAAGTGATCGTCGTAATCTTGAAAACTATCATCATCTTTATCGCCTTCTTTTGTAACATCTTCGTAAGGTTCTTGGAAATATTCTTTAAAGTTTGTCAAAGTTTTAGCGATTTCTTTTGTAAATGGCGAATCATACTCGTGATAAGACGTAGTCGTAGTGTCGTAAGGATCACTTTCTTGCACTTTATAACTTCCTCTGACGTTTACTCGGTCTTCAGGATTGGATGCTTGAGGGTTTATTTGAGTGATCTCGACATGCTCAGTCTTTATAGACGATTTTAATATATCATCGTTTAACGATTTGAATAAATTCACTACTTTCTGATCTTCTATTTTTTTAATAGGATTATCATCATTCTTAAGCCCGTTGTCTTGAATTGGAAGAGGGTTATGTTTATATTCGTAATGTTCATAAAAAGGTTTATGATGTTTCTCTTTATGATGAGGTTTGGGTTGTTTATGCTGATGGGTATGCTTAGGAACATGTTCCACTTTGTGGTCATGGTTGTGTTTGTGGACAACAACGTGTTTCTTTACACCTCCATCGGTATGAGGTTTTTTGTATATTATCATTTTATGGTTGTGTTTGTGTATTATCTGTGGCACATGGATTTTTATGTGAACACTGAAAAGAAAAATATGTAAATATAGATTTGTCATTACGATTGAAATGCCCTGAAAATGTTTAGGTACGTTGTTTACAAAATCCCCAAAACCAATAAAAGAGAACCAAATCTCGTTCACTGATCAGATTATAAGAAAAGGAAGATACAGCTTGTCAAATGTAGGAAGAAATACGAGTGTTTGAATAGTAATAGCCCAATACGCGCATTTAGTACACGTCTTACATTGTCATATGTCAAGTTTTTGGATGCAAACAATCAATTTTGGATATTCTATTTACAAGTGTTTTAGAAGTATATTTGCTTTATTATTGAATTAATAATATATAACGATTAAAAAGGTAACGATCAGAGAATAGTCGACCACTGCAATCAGTGATAGGAATTAGGCAAAAGTAAACTAGTTGTTTGATATGACCAGTTATTCTCTGATCGTTTCTGACAGTTTCTGATTGCTGTTGGAACAGACCTTATAAGGGTGTGTTGTAACTCGGTAGGTTAACCCACTGATGGTCACAAGACCAGTGGCACTTATCAGACTCAGCAATCTTTTCACTCGGTCCTTCTGGGAGAAATCCTCCCTTGTATGTCCTAGTCCTAGTCCTAGGAGTCTATAACTCCAATGAGATAATGCTACACACTCGAAGATAATGTGAGAGGCTGTTTCTTCCTCTTCCATGCACAACCGACAGATAGGTTCCTCCCTATATATATATGTGCCAATTGTATGCATGTGCTTCCTTAGGGTAGAGTGACCGCTGAGTAAACCCGTCACTATCCTTATGTGGCCCCTGCTAAGGTTTAGTATTCCATTAGTCAGCGTATCCGAGGGTTTTTTGACCAGGAGTTTGTTCCTGTTTTGGCACATGTCTCCAGTACGACTGGTGTTTAGTTTGATTCCACAGAGATATACAACCACGTGCAGCAGTTTTAGATATCCCAAATACTGGTTCAGGACTAGTGAATGCAGTCTCAGACCCCAGGATGTCTGCCTTTAAGTTTCGTACAATGCCCTTGTGCTCCGGGACCCACTTAAGAGTAACTTTATTATGGTTAGCCAGGGTTAATAGTTTTTGTAGACAGTCCCAGACCAGTCTAGATCTGATCTGTGGACATGCTAAATATTTTAGTGCTGCCTGAATATCGGAGAGAATAAGGATCTTTTGGCCTCTATACTCCCTTTCGATGTTCAGTTGTAAACACATGTCGATAGCGTACATTTCTGCCTGGAATACAGAAGCAAGATTCTCCAACGATGCGTGGATGTTGCACCTGGGTCTATCACCATGGACTCCAGCACCTGTTCCAACGTCAGTCTTAGATCCGTATCCGTAGATCCTTCCTGACTGCATGCTTCCAACCCATCCCAGTTTAGTTGAATATGGTATGGTTGGGTTTAGTTAATTGTGGCCAACATGTTGTCACTTCTCATTGCAAGAAGCGAGTTTGTGATAACATCTGTGATTCTGGAATGACTTTGGGTGTTGGTTCCTTCATGCCAGTTCCCATTGCATTCCAGTCTTTATGCAGCAGAGTCGTTAGTGACAGTATTCAGCGTGTACCTACTATCTCTCTTACTCCAAATACTTTCTGTTTATTTCTTGAATGCAGCCCGTCACATTTCTACGTCTTTTTCTATGTTTGACAAGCTGTGCATGTCAACAAACAAGCCAACAATCACTTTTAACAAAAACCCCTTCTATCGAATGTATGCAAATCTTTACATCCACACTGTATGTATAGAATTATAAACAAAGCACCAACTTACTGCTTTCCGTTGCTATATTCCAAATTTTGTATAAAATACGCCACAAATATAAAGTGACAAAACTGCATTTTCAAAATGAAAATAGATAAACTGCTACTATAACTGCGTAAACATAAATGTATAAAAACTAAACTCAATGGCTTATTTATGCTGTTTTAGTTCGCATGAATTATGTGTTTTAAGAAATTTATTAGGCTATTGAAAAAAGAATTACAAAATATGGTGCAGATCGATACCGATTTTGCGGTTTAAAAGAGTTAGAATAAGGAAGTAAATTCTTTAGTGAAACAAATACCTAGCTTCCGCAATAAAAAAAAGTTATATAAAATTATTATGCCTGTGATAGTAAAAAGAACATACCGGGCATATTCATGAAGAAAAGAAATGGAATCAAAAAATGAAATAGTTTCAATATTTTACTTATCGAAATTTATTACAGTCATTTCATAGTTTTCACATCGCCAGCCGCTTACTGAAACAGTTTTTTGACAAAATCTCCTTTCCGACAAATTTTACGATGAAAATAGTGATGAGATAAATTTAACAAGGGAAAATTTCCTATAATGTTTATAATAAGTTTTTTTGTGTAAAATAAATAATTTTGGAATGGGTCGCTAGGTCTACCCCAAACAGCACAAAGGTATCGTAAAGACGTCTATAAGATGTCGTATTTCGACATACAGGACGTCTTAGGAATGTCTGTTTTCGCCAGAAAGGTATCTTAAAGACGTCTTAAAGACATCAGATGTTACAAAAGGTAACGTCTTTAAGACATCTTTGGAAAGACGGCTTACCGATGTCATTGTCTGACCATCTTAAGACATTTGCCCCCTCCACCGCCCTTCAATGTAATGTATTTATTGGTTGTTAAAATTAAAGCAGTATCTAAAAAACTCAACATACATATTCTCCCCCAAGGAGCTGTGAGACCTGGTCGTTGGTGGGGGAGCCGAGTAGCTGTTCCTCTTCAAGAGGAATACGTGAAACCAAGGACAGCTCAACGGATCTCTGTGGAATGCAGAAATCCGATATCAGGATCTTCAGCGTGGAGAGTGGACTGTTGTCCCGATGAGTTTGTTGATAACCGGTCAGTTGCCGGAGTCAGCGGGGTCATCGGAGCAGCAGACTGCTTGTGGAAACCTGCCTGATATAAACCGTATCTAGTGGAAGGTGGTTGATGAGGTATATTCACTAGATGTGGGGGCTTGCCTTAAACAGCTGGCCAAGTGGAAGGAGACCACAATAAAAACCCCCCAAGTCAAGGTGGAACAGCATATGCCGAGGACTGCGTGGTCAAGGGGAAGCTTGATCGCTAATATGCGGACTCTGGATACCTGGGGACATCCAGTTTAAATACCCTTACTCCTGCATGCGGGGCTCTGCAGGAGTGGACCTTATACTTCCCTAGCTACTCGTGGGATCAACCATGAATAAAGAAAAAAAAAAGAAATCAAGCGGGCAAGCACCGCATTCGGGCACAAGTCGGAGCAATGTATCCACAGTGCCCAAAAATACAGCATCTTCCTCACATGCGAGCAAACCTCGTGTTGAGGAAGCTAGAAAAAAGCAGGAGAGGAGAAAGGCAGGGGCACCTATACCCTCAACCTCCTCAACTGGCGAAAGTCTCCGGGAAAAACCCTGGATAAAGAATAAGAAGACCCCCCTCCTTCCAGAACTGGGCAAGCCCGGAGGAAGGGACGATCCACTAAGGCGTGGACTTAGTGGGGCGGGGGTAAGATGGTATCTTCGCTTCCTTGAACAGGGACTTGCACCGGAGGAAGCAAGAAAGAAGGCCACAGAGCGGAAAAAACAAGGAGAGGAGAAAAACATCCCTCCTAAAGGAGGAAAACGTAAGCGGGAAGTGGCGACGGCCCAGTCACCGCAAGTACAGGTGAAGAAGAAAAAGGAGGACAGAATATCCATCCCTTCTTCAGCTGGCAGCTATGCAGCTGCAGCAAAGCTGATAAGAATGGCAGTTCTCCCTAGGGCGTACCCTGAGACTTCCCTCAGTGCGGACGACCAAACCTTGCTGGAGAACGCAATAATAGAAGAAATGTATGCTGGATGGGAGCATAAGCTCCAGTTTAGTGGCATACATTTCAGACCAGGAGTCGTTCTAATCGACTGTGAAACACCACAGACTGCAGAATGGCTCCGGCTGATAGTACCACAGCTGAAAAGCTGGAAGGGAGTAGAACTGACGGTGTGCCAGGGAGACGACATCCCAAAAATGCATACCGCCACGATCTTCCTCCCAAGAAGCAAAGGCGTAGAGGAAGGTAAGCTGCTTCGCTTGATCAAAGCGCAGAACGATGGTTTGGAAACAGACCAGTGGAAGGTCCTCAATCTCAAAGAAGAGGGCAAAGGCCTAGTCTTGAGGGCAGGAATAGACAATCTATCCTGCCAAAAAATCAAGAACAACGGGTTCACCATCCATTACCGGTTTGGGAAAATCCCCGTACATGGCCTCAGAAAGGAAGAAGAAGGAGACCTGGAGAAGGCTTCCATTTCCTCCAAGGCCAGTTGCGACTCGGGTAGTGTAGAAAGTCTACACATTACCAAACTCCTTGGGGAGGAGTCGCCGCTGTCCGAGGAGGGAATGGAGATTGTGTCGGAGGAAGGGGACAGTACTCCTACTGAAGGGGACATCACCCTGACGAAGGAGGGAAATACCCAAGAAGGAAACCAACAGGATGGCGGGAATTAACTTAGCTCAAGTTAATGCTCACCATGCCAAAGGAGCTTCGGCGGTGATCACAAGATTGTTCACCAAGGACCAATGGGGGATGTGTTTGATCCAAGAACCTTGGGTCAATAATAACCAGGTAAGAGGATTAGCATGTAAAGATGCTAAAATAGTATATCACACTGGTAGTGATATACCAAGAACATGTATTATGATAAGGAAGAATATTAACTATTTTTGTCTTTCAGAATACATGACTCGGGACCTCGTTCCAGTTCGAGCACACCTCGAACATAAGAAGGAGGGCAAGGAGATAGTAATAGCATCATGCTACTTCGAGGGAAATGGGCTAGCACCACCCCCAGAGGTACAAAGGCTGGTGGAGTACTGTGAAGAGAAGAGACTACCTCTACTTCTAGCATGTGATGCTAATGCACACAATACCGTTTGGGGCAGCAGCAACACCAACCAAAGAGGTGAGCAACTTTTAGAATATATCCTTAATAAAAACCTTGATATTCACAATATAGGGAATACCCCCACATTTGTAACAAGGGTAAGGCAAGAAGTTTTAGATGTCACACTGGCAACTCGTGATCTAAAACATACAGTAAAAGATTGGAGAGTATCGGGTGAACCATCTCTCTCCGATCATAGTATCATAACATTTAAGTTAGAGCTAGGTATACCTGAGGTAAGCCTCCGTAGAAAACCAAGGAAAACAGACTGGGACAACTATAACACCTGTCTGAAAGGAACTCTAGCACATATCCAGAGAAAAGGAAGGGCTAAGCACCATCTCGACCTGGAAAATGAGCTTGAGGATCTGAACAGGGCAATAATCGATGCATTTGAATCGAGCTGCCCTCTTCAAGAACAACGAAGCAGCAAAGATGCACCCTGGTGGAACAAACATCTGTCAGAATTAAGATCTCAAACCCGGGACCTCTTTAATAGAGCAAAATTCACCGGGGACTGGCAGAGATACACCGAGGTGAGAAACACCTACTACAAGGAAATTAGAAAAGCTAAAAGAAATAGCTTCAGGAAATTCTGTGAAGATATAAACACAACACCTGCTGCGGCAAGACTTTACAAAGTCATGGCGAAAAGTAGGGTCAACACAGATATGGCTTTGAGGAAGCCAGACGGCAAATATACCGAAAATGAGGAGGAAAGAGTGCGACTCTTACTAGAAACTCATTTTCCTGGAAGCACCCCAAACAGAGGAGTTAATCCTCTCGAAGGTCATAACAGGCCTTCGAGAGAAAGTACTACAATGGCCAAGCACATTTGTAGTAACGATAGGTTGAAATGGGCTATGAACACCTTTTCACCTTTCAAAGCACCTGGAGCAGATGGGATTTTCCCAGCATTGCTCCAGCAAGGACAAGACGAAATTCTTCCACATTTGGTTAGAATTAGTCGAAGTAGTTTGGAACTGGGTTATATACCAGAAGCATGGAGAAGGGCAATAGTAACCTTCATCCCAAAAGCTGGAAAAAGGGACACAACAAACCCCAAATCCTTCAGACCAATTAGCCTAACATCGTTTGTGCTTAAAACGATGGAAAAAGCTATTGACAACTATATTAGAACGGAAATCCTAGAGAGACTACCTCTCCACCCGTATCAGCACGCCTACCGGGCAGGCAGATCTACGGAGACTGCACTGGTACAACTGACGGAGGATATCCGAGGTGCCTTAGACAACCAAGAAACTGTAGTATGTGCATTTTTGGACATAGGAGCTTTTGACAACACTCCACATGAGGCTGTCAAGAGAGCATTAAATAGAAGAGGTGTAGACAGCACAACATCCAAATGGATGTCGGAACTGCTCACCACCAGAGTAGCAGAGACGAGAACGAGCAAAGACATTGTCTCCATCTGCACAACCAGAGGATGCCCACAGGGAGGAGTAGCATCCCCATTAATGTGGAGTCTGACGGTTGACGAACTCCTGTGTGGTTTGACGGACCTCGGAATATCCTGCCAAGGATATGCCGATGATATTGTCATAACAGCCAGGGGAAAATTTGAAAACACCCTTTGTGACATCGTACAAAAGGGTCTGAACTATACAAATAGCTGGTGTAGGCAAGTGGGACTCAGCATCAACCCCACCAAAACCATCTTGATAGCCTTCACTAAGAAAAGAAAACTCAACCTCAAAACCATTAAACTTGATGGGAACGACGTTGAATGGAGACAAGAAGTCAAGTATCTAGGTTTGACTCTAGACAGCAAACTCCTGTGGAACAAACACGAGAAGGAGATTACATACAAAGCAAAAATGGCTCTAATGGTGTGCAGGAATCTGGCAGGGAGAAACTGGGGTTGTAACCCAAAAGTCCTGAGCTGGATGTACACTGCCATAGTGAGACCAATTATCACTTATGGAGCCATTGCGTGGAGTAGTAGAACTAGCCTCTTGACGACGAGAGAAAACCTCTCTAAAATTCAAAGACTAGCCTGTATATGCATAACAGGAGGAATGAGTACATGCCCAACGGCAGCAATGGAAGTGATTCTCAACCTCACACCATTACATATGGTGGTGGAGAGTGTTGCAGAAAGAACAAGATACAGACTAAGTAGAGAGGGAATCATTAAAAAGAAAACCACCTCTTCACTTCTTAGAAATCAGACAACCTGGGACATGCCACAAGATGGTATGATGAAAAAGTATAACTTTTCAAAGAAATTCGTTACGGAATTAAGCAACAAGAAGGAATGGGACCCAAATACCATTACCAGACTTGGAAAGAATGCCATTCAATGGTACACAGACGGCTCAAAAGCAATAGAAGGAACTGGGATAGGAGTGTACGGGCCAGGAACCAAACACTCTGAAAGCTTGGGAAAAACCCCAAGTATCTTTCAAGCGGAAATTCACGCAATAAGAAAGTGTGCCCAGTTCAATATTGACAAAGGATATAGAAGGCAAAGGATTATCATAATGTCTGATAGTCAAGCAGCCATTAAAGCGCTGAGTTCCTGTGTAATCAGTTCCAAAATGGTGTGGGAATGCCTAGGCAAACTTAATGAACTAGGCGAGAACAATATAGTCACCTTACTGTGGATTCCAGGACACACTGGAATAGAAGGAAACGAAATAGCAGATGAACTAGCAAAGAGGGGGAGTGAAATACCCTTTTGGGGGCCGGAACCTTTTTGCGGAATCAGCTCCAATGTAATATTGGAAGAAATAGGTAAAGCCGAAGAAAAGAGAAGATCTGACAATTGGAAAGATCTAGTAGGGCTTAGGCAATCAAAGATTCTTCTGGGTGACTACAACCTATTGAGATCAAATGAATGCATAAGTCAAAGCAAAACTGCACTAAGAGTTTTAACAGGAATCCTAACGGGACATTGTCGCCTGAATGGACACCTTAAAAAGCTCAAAATAGTGGAGGAAGAAGATTGCAGATTTTGTGGAATGGAAGAAGAAACCTCCATCCACATACTTGCGAACTGCACAGTATTTCAGAATCCTAGGGCACAGTACCTGGGAGACTACTGGATAGAAGAGGGACAGTTACCTAAGTTGAGGCCTGCAGATATCCTAAAATTCCTCCGGGAAATAGGACTAAAGGAGCTACTAGTATCTGAGACTCTCCTCAGAAACTAAGTAGAACGGGGCACAATAGATCTTTTAGGTCTCAGTGAATGTTACCCCAAAATACATACATACATACATACAAGATGTCGTATTTCGACATACAGGACGTCTTAGGAATGTCTGTTTTCGCCAGAAAGGTATCTTAAAGACGTCTTAAAGACATCAGATGTTACAAAAGGTAACGTCTTTAAGACATCTTTGGAAAGACGGCTTACCGATGTCATTGTCTGACCATCTTAAGACATTTGCCCCCTCCACCGCCCTTCAATGTAATGTATTTATTGGTTGTTAAAATTAAAGCAGTATCTAAAAAACTCAACATACATATTCTTTGTAAAAAAAATATGAAAAATAACATTTGTGACCCGAAAAGATTCCGCCAATCTTTAAGTGGTTATAGGGGACATCAAAACAAGCATTTTTGTTTAATGAGCCGTTTGGGCTGTAGAGCAAAAAAACTGTTTGTACTTATTATACTGCGCAATAATTAAATACCAGCCCACATGTTGTTATGTCTTCGAGGGGCCAAATATGGCTGTTAATACTAATAAAATAACCATCGTGCGTAAAAGATGCCTCATCTGAAAACAATATTCATGAAAATTCAGGTTCGTTGTGATCCAAAAACCATTGGCAGAGAGCCAATCGGTGTGGATAATTTTCAGGGTTGAAAGCTTGTACGCATTGAACATGGAAAGGGTAGAGAAGTTGTTCCTGAAGGACTCTGTGGACTGTACTCCTGCTTGTTTTTATTAAGAAAATTATTATGTCGAATACTCCTGTGTGAAAATTCTTTACATTTCAACTTTTATTGTTATTGGTTTGATAAACGCAAATTATTTAAATCACCAGGAATTTTAAACATATTTTTTTCTTATTATCTAATTTTTATAATTTTCTGTTTGAAACATCCTGCCATGGCATCTGAAGACGTCATGAAATGGACATCTTATAGACATCTTTAGCATGTCTGTTTTAAGTCTTTAGGCGTCCAGACTTACAATGAACATAAATAAGACGTCTTTAAGACAACGTGTGCTGTCTGGGACATCAACTCGCATTTTTAACGAAACAGATGAGTTAAACAGATTAATAATTCATTTGTATTCAAATTTTTACATAAAACGTGAAGTTTTATATATGAACCGCGCATTACAAATTCAAATTTGCCGCTCTTTTCTCAAATTTGCTTTATCTAAGCCACATTTCTCCATCTTTCATCAATCATAGATCAAACACAGAGCTTTTGATCTCTATCCAAAGATAATATACTAACGACTATCGTTGAGTGTCTTTCTTGCCACTCAAGTTCCACTAGGGTTTTATCCGCTGTTTAGAATTAAATTCTGAAACAAGTCACTGAAATCTGGTAAGTACGTATACCTATCCTGAATCTTTGAAATTGTTATTATAAGAACAAGTCTCTGTCGCAGCTACCACGAAATGAATAAACCAAATTTTTATAGAGAGAGAGTGAGAGAGAAGGGTTGTTGAGCACAACCCAATCGAATGGATGAATGAAGTCGTAAAGGAATATTCCTTTGGAGAGAGCCATAGGATAATGTAATAATTAGGTAGGTGGGCGAGCTGGTGTCTTTGGAAATGTTTCTCCAGCATTCATATAAGTTGGATTGCCGTTTAATTAGGAGTTCAGTAGAATATTCGTTGGTTACCCCCTTGTGATGTATCTTCTTGATAATACAATAATACACTTTATCTTTAGTATTGCTTTTTTAAATCACATACAACTATAGTGTGCTTTACTTTTTCACATGCATGCTGATCTCTCTGCTATCTGTCATGTCGGATCTCAGGGCGGAGGTGTCACTTGTCAAATACATGTCAGGCATGTATTGGCGAGGTTTTTTATATAAGTGACATCTCCCTCCTTTACAAGTTGTTGTTACAAGTTTAACCTAGCAGGGGCCTTTGAAACCCTACCTGATCTAGTGGTATAGGAGGTGCTGCTTTCCTTACTCAAGTAATTGTTTTCAAATTGTACTAGGTAGGTTTTCAGAGGTATTTCTATCACTATAACATTTATCTACATTCTGACTGGAATCTCTATAATTATTCCAATAGTTATGACTTTCATTGTTTTGGTTCAAATACAATTCATTATCAGTTACCTTAAATCTAGGTTGATTTTGGGAACACTTAATATCTACAGCATTTCGTCTTTTGTACCTATTGTTTTCATCTTTTATTATAATTGATCTTGGAGAGTCATGCAGTTCAACTACTTTGGCGGGCTTCCATATTTTATTATGTCTGTAAGTTATATTTTGACCTGGTTGGTAATTATTCGTTCTAAACCGACATGATTTGTCATAATACCTTTTATTTTGTATCGCATTCTTTTCTAGGACAACTATAGTGTGCTTTACTTTTTCACATGCATGCTGATCTCTCTGCTATCTGTCATGTCGGATCTCAGGGCGGAGGTGTCACTTGTCAAATACATGTCAGGCATGTATTGGCGAGGTCTTTTATATATGTGACACTTGTCGACTTCATCGGAAATAACAAATGAGAAACTAGGAGTGTGCTGCCGAGGAGATTGGGTCCGTAAGCAGTAGATTGATGATTAAGTGGAATACATACCACAGGGTTGTCGCCGGGTGACATGTTCAATTTTAGCTTTAGCTCCTCCAAACGGTTTTATAGGCTTGAATCCAAGTCAAGTACGCGGTTTAGTTGTGCAGTAGCCTGTTACAAACCAATCCCTAGAAAAGAAGCCCACAAAGTATATATTTAGTATTGATTTATCCCAGTCGTAAGGGTATGAAAAAATCGATTTTTTTAAATTACTCTTAAAACATTTAATCAAATAAAAAACATAAAACAACAATCAACAATTAAATCCATTCTATAAGACTATCACAATTCAAGGTAATTCGTTAATGTTATAACTATAGTCTGGACGGTCCCAAGAAAAACCGCATGTAAACAAAGACCACGCGTCATCTGTTCGGCTGCGTATTGAACGACTCGGAAATGTTAGCAGTAGGGGAGCAGAATACGCCCCGTTCAACCATATCCACTTACACTTACAATATTCACGTGATTTTACTTCGTGTGGTTTCTCTTGAGAACGAACCGACTTTAGGAATATTAAATCCAGTATGTCGATTATTTTTTAAAAACAAATCGTGATTCTCTTCGTGCCCTGCACAAAGCAATCACAAATCTACATTTTCAAAAAATTACTTCCAAAAAAGTATATCGGTTCGCTAGCTGTGAGTACATGCGACCGGTTATTCTTTTCAACACATCCTAGTTTATTTCCTGCGCATGTGCGAACCGCTTGCAAAGCTCCAAATTGGAAATGAATTAACGGCAAGACTTATATTAATTGCTAAATAGGAATACTTTTCATTGAACTACACTAATTGTGAAATTTCTTTAGTGCCAATGGAACGGTTTGCCTCCGTGGCTATGGTGGTCATCTTCTTTTTCTTTATGATGGTGGATAGTTTTGTAAATGGTGTGAGTGTGTTTCACGGTATGAACGTGCTCGGGTATTTTTATTACAACATGATGACCGCCGCCATGTCTGAAAAGTGAAAAAAAATAAAAATTTGGAAAGTGTATATGACTAAAAGTAAGTAAGTAATAAAATATTTACGTCTGAAGTGCGCAAATGGACTATATAGCTTATGGTGGGTTTATTAAAAAGTATATAGTATATAGCAAGGCCGTACCCAAGAAAAAATTTGGGGGGGGGTCAAAATTTAAGTGTAAAATGACGCCGTCTTAGAGGCAAAAAACTATGGTTTGACTCGAGAATTTTGACTAAAGAATTTTTAAGCCATTATAAAAATTTTTCATTAACATATCATGACCCTTTGACCATAAGTATTTGAACGTTGAAAAATTTGGGGGGGTTTCAACCCCTTTGACCCCCCCTGGGTACGGCCTTGCAAACACCATCGGATGGATGGAATATGTCAGTAGTACTGATTATATCAGGCTATGTTTATCTTATTCCATATTGTGCCAAAGACAGAAACAGAAACAGACAATGTATTAACCAGTTTGACAACACACTGACAAAAAGCATGTGTATTGGATATCGGTGGGCGTAATTCACAGTTTTTAAATTTTTATGACTTCAGTTTGCATCAGAGTTCTAGTCTACTTCTTCCATTATTTTCATTCGTTTTATTACTTCTTTTCATTGACAATGAGAGATAAACAATATCCAAAGGATGAGTAAAAACTCATTATGGTTGAATGTATGACTGAACATCCTGAATTAATCAACGGGGTGTTTACGGAAGGGTTTACCATGTAAGTTGCCAAAAAATTGTGTCAACGAGTTGCTGAGTATTTAAACTCGGTGTTGAAGCGTTTAAAAAAGAAGATGAAGGTTTTACTCATTAAAAAAACCCCGTGTGCAATTTTGTAACATTTCATTATATTATAGCCTGGGTGTCAGGTCACCAAGGAATAAAATACAATGAAAATGCCGATGAATTAGCCAAGCAGGGAGCGACTGAGGTCATGATAGGGCCAGAACCTTCCTGTGGAATTGCAAAAAACCTCACTAAGGAGAGCATCCACCAATGGATAAACATCCAGGCGTTGCGCTGGTGGCATAAAACCCCAGCACAAAGGCACCTAAAGTATTCCTTAAAAGCCCTTCTGCCAAACTGTCGCGCGATCTACTATGTCAAAGTCGAGAAACGACCAGGATGACGGTGGAAATCCTGACCAGACTTTGTAGGCTGAGGAAGTATATGCACACAATTGGCATAGCAGATGACAGCCTATGTAGGTTTTGCCAGGAAGAAGTCGAAACCACAGAGCACATACTCTGTGAGTGCGAAGGCCTAGTAAGGCTGCGGTTACACCTATTCGGAGAAGAAAAATCGAGGGAAAAGAGCTACGCAAGGGAGGCGGTATCCAGGCTAATAGGTCTATCAAAAAGAATAGATATTGAGCTCTAAGGATAGGGAGATGGGATAGGACAAAGAGCCACTCCATTTCTAATCTAATCTAAGACAATACTATATTAGGACTAAGTTTTTTTTTGATAAACACACCATTATGTAGAAGAGTGGATATAAAAAGATGTAAATCTTATCTACCCGCTAAATTTGAAAATTTTTTCAAAGAGACCGAAAATATTTTTCACCTTATTGAAGGTAGCTGTATAATATTTTTATTTTGTAAACAAGTACTTACCCTCCGCAATTGACTCCAAACAATGCAGTGAAAGCTAGGATGCACCACCAAAACTAAAACATACATAAAAACCAAAATGTAAATACTATTGTTAATCTAGATTTTTTGTCGTAAACTTTTTCTTACCCAAACTTTCGCAGTCATAGTTGAGTTATTTTTATGGAATACCGGATGGCTGTTTTAATTGTGGCACTTGTTGATTGTTTGTTGCCGCTTTTATACTAACCATATGTTTCCCGTTCAAGAAATATAGATTAGCCTATCACATACACATAAAAAAAATAACTTTCTCTTACTAATGAGTAATGACTACCTAATAATTATGTAAAAGCAAACGAGGAACTATCTTATTAAGATCATCTTGTTTTTTGTTTAATTTTCTAATAGTAAACAAATTTTGATTTGATTATTTACGAGGGTTGTATGAAGTGTTGCATATAACAACATAGTTCGTCTGTCAACAAATATCAAATGTCAAAATTAACTGATAGGCATCAGCAAACATGTATCAATATATTGTATAAAAATATAGCCATTTTTCTTTGAACTTGACCACACAAACCGGGTTAACTATAAGTTAACCATTCGATATTCCTCGACTTGTATTCCAAACCATGACGTAGAGTTTGTTTAACCGTCCTTTGCCGTTTAAAAATATAATCGTATAATACATTTTTAATATATATTATAGTAAAAAATCATGCTCAGGGGCGTTAAACATCCTCAAGCTAGAAATTTGAAACAAATCAGTTAAGAAAAAAACGGGGATTTCAAGTTAAAACAAAACTAAAATATTTAAAAAAGTACGCAACGCAAAAAGCAGAATACAATTTTTGGCATTACTAATTTATTCATACAAACATACCTTAACATGCATCATTGAAAACAATTCTTAACATGTCATTGATTATAATTTTGAGGTTAAGTGTAAAATAGCATTTAACTAATATAAGACAAACGTTAAGCAGCAGAATACGTCACCGATTATGACGTAACGGCAAAGGATGGTTAAACAAACTCTAACAGTTACCCAACCACACAAACCAGCTCACTGAGATAGTTTGAGACAGAGTATTTATCATATTTGAAGTTAGGTGTTTGTTTATTTCAGGGTTACGTCATGGTATTGTTAACCCGGTTTGCGTGGTTAAGTTCAAAGAAAAATGGTTTATGTGTAATGGAAGCTTATTTCTTTTTATCTAATGCCAATAAGAAAATGCGTATCTATCGCAAACTTTTAATTAGATTATAATCATCATGTTTTAATAATGTGTGGTAAAAGTAAATTACATATATTTACTAACCGTTAAATAGAAAAAGATAAAAAAATACAAATAAAGTACTTGTTAAACATGTATTTATTTTTTATTTATTTTCACTACTAGAATATTGTAAAATGATGAAATCATGTTCAAAAAATAAATTTGCGTGAAAAAATCATCATCTTCAATCTTTAAATGAGCCAGCTAACTCTTTTTTCTGAAGGATCCAATTCATTCATAACATTTACCCTGTCTGCATTTATTTCCTTTGGCGTTAAACCTTTTTTTACAAGGTATTTAATAACTGGAGGGTTTTTTTTTCATTGCTAAAAGATATTCTGAACCGTGACCTTCAAACTACTTAAGCCTTATTTTATAAGATCGATAATCCTTAAAAGGCAAAAAATGGGTATAGGGATGGATTTAAAATTTGTTAAAACTAAATGAAATAAATAATAATATGTGAGAACAATATTTTCATTTATTAGCATTGGGATTTGTTGAAATTGTACAACGTACATTAAAGTACGAATAAATATAAACAAAGTCTAAATACTATCATAATGGCTACTGAGTTCTTGTGTAATCAGTTCCAAAATGGTGTGGGAATGCCTAGGTAAACTTAATGAACTAGGCGAGTCACCTTACTGTGGATTCCAGGACACACTGGAATAGAAGGAAATGAAATACCAGATGAACTAGCGAGGAGGGGGACTGAAATACCCTTTTGGGAGCCGGAACCCTTTTGTGGAATCAGCTCCAATGTAATATTGGAAGAAATAGGTAAAGCCGAAGAAAAGAGAAGATCTGATAATTGGAAAGATCTAGGGCTTAGACAATCAAAGATTCTGATGGGTGACTACAACGCGTTGGGATCAAATGAATGCAGAAGTCAAAGTAAAACTGCACTAAGAGTTTTAACAGGGATCCTAATGGGACATTTCCGCCTGAACGGGTACCTGAAAAAGCTCAAAATATCCACATACTTGCGAATTGCACAGCAATTCAGAATCATAGGACACAGCACCAAGGAGATTATTGGATAGGAGAGGGACATTTACTTAAGCTGAAGCCTGCAGATATCATAGAATTCCTCAGGGAAATAGGACTAAAGGAGCTACTAGTCTCTAGGACGTTCCTCAGTAACTAAGTAGAAGTAAGGGTGCACAATAGATCTCTTAGGTCTCAGTGAATGTCACTCCATCATACATACATACAAACTAAGTTCAGTTCCTTCAATCCTATTTCCTGGAGAAATTTTAGTATACCCACACGCTTCAGCTCGTTCCTCTGTATGTGAATGAAGGTTTCTTTTTCCATTCCACAAAATCTACATTCTTCTTGCTCTACCAGTTTGAGCTTCGAATATAATCTGACAGTTTTGTGACAACTAAGCAGGTATTTAAAGATGACAGTAGCCTACTAAATTTTTGGCGATTTTATTTGATTTTCCATATAAGAGTATGTGGCGTGGGCAAAGTGAGGTGAGAATAATAGTTTGTACTAGTCCGCAAATCTAGCGAATGGGAAAAGTGATTTGCGTACAAGTTGTACATAATATTTTTTCTACAACCACATTTATTAATGAAATAAAAACAGAAATTTATTAAAACTTTGTACAGAAAGAACATACAAAATGAAAATTTAATATAGAAAAGTCAGTTGAGTGTATGTTCAATAGTGAATAGTGAATAATGAATAAATAAATAATCAAATAAATAGTTTACTTATTTTTGGTTCTAATTTAAAATTTTTACATTCAGAAAATCACTAAGTACAATAAATATGTTGAATTGTCAAAAAAAGTTGACAGTTGTTTGACATTTCGATGCGGAAAAGTGCCATAACGTGTTTGATTGATTGATTGGATCAGCACACCAGTCGAAGGATTGATGTCCTCGGCACCTCAGCCTTAAGGCTTTTTGTGCTCTTGGTTGTGCCGTTTATGTGAAGAGACCAGCAGCCCTTATCAGGCTCAGCAGACTTTTCACTAGGTTCTTCTTGGAGAAATCCTCCCTTGGAAATTCTAGTCCTAGGAGTCTGTATCTCCAGTGAGATAGTGCTTCACAATCAAAGATAATGTGAGAGGCTGTTTCCTCCTCTTCCATGCACAACCGACAGATAGGTTCCTCCCTATATATTTATGCCGATTGTATGCATGTGCTTCCTTAGAGTACAGTGTCCAGTGAGTAAACCCGTCACTATCCTTATTTGGGCCCTGCTAAGGTTTAGTATATCATTGGTCAGCTTCTCCGAGGGTTTTTTAACCAGGAGTTTGCTGTGTTCCTGTTTTGGCACGTGTCTCCAGTACGACTGGTGTTTAGTTTGAGTCCACCGAGATATACGCCATAACGTGTACTTTTCGCATTACTTTTCCAACAGTTATCAAAGGAATTAAGAAAAGGCCTGCTTTGCGTATAGAAATTTGTGTAGAAAAGCGTGTTTTGCATAGTGGTTGTAAGAAAATAATATTTCTCACAGTATGAGCAATATTTGGTTTTGAAATTGAGTAAGGTATGAAAAATACGTCACTTTTCTTCATAGCAGTTGTAGAAAAAATAATTTTAGTTCTACCTGTGATAAATGACGAGGCGCGAACTTTTCAACCATCCCATAAATGTTTTAAAGAAGAATATTCATATTTAATTGGCATTAATAAATTTCAAGAGTTTTGAAAGTGTATAAAACAACTACCGGAAAATAATTACAAAGCTTGTAAATGAGACGAGGCTAATAACCGCAGTAGTTGAAACCGGACACCAGAGGAAAAAGGCGATTTGAAATAATTATCGTTCACTTTACATTCCGAAGAAAAAGTAGAGATACCTAACTTCTTCAAATAGCTAATTGACGTTGAACAAGAAGCCACCTGGTATTTATAATGTGACTATTTTAATCCGAACAAAATTGATGTGATCGTAAGAACAGTTGATTTGATTGCTTCATTTAAATAGATAGGTAGCCACTTCCGAATTATGTTTCGCGAAAGTAAAACGGAAAAAACTTTAGCTGTTATTCAACGGAGACGTTATGCAATTAGGCTACGTAATTTTCGGTTGAGAAAAAATGGAATAAAGTTTTTATTAATATTATTTAGTTACGCGATACTTGTACCTACTTAGGTACTTGAGTATTCCTTATTTTAAATCTTAACGTCACTAGCATGGAGACTACAGGCTCATTCCAGCCATCAGTAATTTAGGTTAGGTTAGGTGGTGGGTAGAGCTGGCGTTAGCCTTCTGTCACTGAAATCTAATGATTTATTGTGATGCTCTGATTTAATTAAAGTACTTCGTCTAGCTTTAATCTCCTAACGAGGCTCCATAGCCTAGACAAAGGCTTTCCGAGGGAGCTTGTAGCCATTGGTTTTTCCTTGCCAAGTTCTAAAAAACGCAGTCTTGCGAGGCCTTCACAATGGCACAACACATGTGTGTGTGATTTGGTTTTCCTTGGCTGCGGATACTAAGTCTCCCAATAAACATTTTCGTTTATATAATAGTAACCGTAAACTTGCCATCACTATTTTATAAAACTGCAATTTATATAAGCTGAGCATAGTAATATTTCTGTAACTCTTATAAACCCTTTACAACACTTAAATGGAGCAATTTATAAGAGTTGCGAACACCTTTATTTAGTAACGTTATAAAACCCATAAGTCTATAACTAAAAGTAACGGAAATATTTCCCGTACCTTCATAAAACTTCATCTAGAAAGAGGATGTAATGATATTTGGTTTTATTACTGACTTGGTTACTCTTAACTTTTCCTATAGAGTTGTTGGTAACCTTACCATTACTAAATTATTTCTTTGTCAAGCTGTCATCTGTCACATTTCCAATATGTGTTTTCTCTTCTTAGCATACATTGGTTATTATATTGTTTCTTTTTGTTAATTCCACAATTTTAAACATCCGGCAGTATAGTAATTCATTTTTGTCTCCATGTTTATATGATATTAAGATGGATGATGTGATATATTATGTGCACTTTAATACTTGTCACATCATTTCCACACATAGGGCTGGACCAAAATTATATTGCCAATCATTATTTACTGTAAATGTTAGCAAGGCACTTCTACAAAATTCATTGGCCTTTGAAATATGTATTATTAAAAAAATTCTTATTCAATTTTAAAAAAAAATTATTTGAATTTTTTTAAATTTGTTCATAAAACAGAATCAATAATATGTTCTTACAAAATAATGTAAAATAAGAGTCCAATCTAAATTCAGTTTTTCAAAATTTTGTTAAATATTTAATTTTATATTCCTGTTTATATCTGCGTTTTAGAAAATTATCATGGCGGATAAAGCCTACACCCTTATAAAAATTAGTTACCTCAAAATTACTGTCGGTAACACTATAAAACTTAAAGTAACACATAAATGGTGATTCTATAAAACTTCAAGTCTACTATTAATTATTAAGTGTTAGTTGAGTGTCACAGCACACCACAAGTGATGGTTAGAGAACTTTTGGTGGTAATATTCAAAGGTAAACAAGAAATTTTGACGTCATTTGTTGATAAAGTGGAACTGGAAGATACCTGTCGATTAACGAAAGTGATGTTTTTAAATTAACTAGAAGATGCTGGCACTACTTGTGTTATTCTGGTAAAACGCCTAGAAACTTTTCGGCAAAATGTACTGCTGTACTTGATTTTTTCCAGCAATTAATCATAGTTTTATTCACAATTTTCTTACACAGTTAATAACCACTCCTATTTTAGGTTAACTTTTTACTGAAACACAAAGAGAAAACACTAACTTACTAAAAGTTTCATAACGTATTTATAGAAGAGCTTAAGTATCTGAAGTTTTAAAAAGGTAAACAACGATGCTATTATAAAACTCAGAAACCATTAGTCTTATTACGGAAGTTACGGCAAACCTTATATAAATTTGTTATATAAACTGAGGTAACGATTACTTCAAGTTTTATAACACAGTCATATAAATAGTTACAACACTTCATTATAAATCTAGAACTTACAGTAATGGCATTAAACCCTAATAAACCTAATTTACTATAAGTGTTGCAATAAAACTACAAAGCATTTCCTTATATAATTGTGTAACCTTTATGAATACTCTATAAAAATATCAGTTACTATAAGTCACGAAAATTGTTTATTGGGCTATTTGCCAACACAACATTTTGCTCAAGGATGTACATATTTCCCATAATTTCTTTTTTTTTTGTAATACTACTGTTACATCTTATTTTTTTATTAATTTTTCAGTTTAAATATTTTTTTAATTACCATGTTTTTATTAATCCTTTTTGTATGCATCTATATTCAAATTAACATTTTGTTAACTCTTTTTTTTTGGATGTTTATTGTTTTTTTTTTAGTTTTTTTTTACATGAACTACAGGGACACTTTGCGCTCAGGGGTCGATCAGAGCGACTTCAACAAACAAAAGGACCACGGATTGACTCGGAGACACAATATGGATAGATTAACATTATTATGGATATAATTTATAATATACATTTATTCTAGTATTTTACAATTTAAATCTTAAGTCCAATTTTACATATATGCGAATTTAGTTTTTTGTATAATGTGGCACAACACATTTTCTGCCGATTCCTCTTCCTCTTGACAGATTCTGCAAAGGTCTGTTTCTGCCAATTTTATAACACTCTTATGACTGTAGAGTCTTCAGTGTCCTGTTAGTAAAGCTACTATGATTCTAACAGCCTTTCGGCTTTTTAGCAGCAGGTCCTCTGTTAATTTGACCGATGGTCGTTTGATGAACTCTTTGGCCTGTCTCTGTTCAGGGGTTGTTCTCCCATAGAGATACTACAGATAGAGGCAACAAGTCAGCTCGGAACCCGTCCGCACGTAAGAGAGAGATAGGAAGTCGGAGGCTTAGGCTATCTTTCTCTAATAGCGTGCATGCTATATATACACCGACAAAGACGGAAAAACCTCTGATCGTCTGTTTTATTCTATCTCACCGGAGTTCAGACGGACCTATCCACTTACACAGCGACCTATGGCTTGTTGCCTCTATCTGTAGTATCTCTATGTGTTCTCCACCATCTCCATCACTTAGTTTGCTTCCATTTGCATTTGCTTTTTCTCGAGCCAGTTCGTCAGCTTGTGTCCTTTGTGCCCTGGAACCCAGGCCAGAAATAGTCTGTTATGACTTGCTAGCTCAGATACGGCACGCACGCAGTCCCATACCAGTCGTGAATTGACCTGGCAGGAATCTAGTGCCTTTAGTGCAGCGTAAATGACAATTGTTTTGTTATTCACTCCCTGCCTTGCTATTTCTGTTTTTTTTTCGAGCCCGTCTGACAAGCCTCCGATAACACTGCAGCCTAATGGCTTATTGTATTTTTTTAATTTTTTTTGCACAGTGTTCAATGGCAGTTACTTCCGCCTGGAACACTGTGGCATAGGTTCCTAAGCTTTTGTGGATTTTAATCTTTGGCTTTGTTCTGTAGACATCGGCTCCAACTCCATTAGGGGTTTTCAAGCCGTCTGTATACCGTCAGATGGATTGTGCCTCTATGGGTGGAGCGGTTTCCCAGTCCTCTCTTTCTGGTAATTTTATGGTGTAATTTTTTGTACTTTCTGTACTTCGAAGTCTACCGACATTCCTAAGACTTAATCATCTGATTAAGAGTCTTCATACATATATTTCAGTAATGGGTGTTCTATATTTAAACTACATGTAGGCAATATTTCGTACATCTTGAGTTCTATCGAGGGATTTTAATTTTATTTTTGAGGTAAAAGTCTTGATATAACGCGAGATTTGTATGTATGTATGTCTTTTGGGGTAACATTCACTGAGACCTAAAAGATCTATTGTGCCCCCTTACTTCTACTTAGTTCCTGAGGAAAGTCTCAGAGACTAGTAGCTCCTTTAGTCCTATTTCCCCGAGGAATTTTAGGATATCTGCAGGCTTCAACTTAGGTAACTGTCCCTCTTCTATCCAGTAGTCTCCCAGGTGCTGTGCCCTAGGATTCTGAATTGCTGTGCAGTTCGCAAGTATGTGGATGGAGGTTTCTTCTTCCATTCCACAAAACCTACAATCTTCTTCCTCCACTATTTTGA